>CM074861.1:50520000-51770000 GCA_037501455.1 Lantana camara
GAGAGCCCATCAGGCTCATGGTTGACACAAGCGCACACATGGCCCTCGTTACCAACCCAAAACGGCTCTCTGATACCCCGTACATGTCCGCACACCTGCCACTGTTGCCTACACCACCTTTTTCACCAGCTTTTGCAGGAGATTTCTCCTAGGTTTCTCCTCATTGCACCACGTGTTAGGGCGACATCGGGGCAGGACCACAAGGGGTAAATTACCAAAGGGTCCCTCACCCTCAACGATAATAAGAGTCTTCATCTCCATCTCTATAAGGAATCTCCATTACTGCAACTTTGCAATTACTTAACTTCATCTTCTCTGCTCAGATCATCATCTGACTTGAGCGTCGGAGAGCCAAACTAGGTATCGTTCTTAGTTCCCCCAGCTTAGCCATCTGACCTCTCTTTCTTTGGTGTTTGTCCTAGCAGGTTGAAACCCCACTTATTTCGGCGATTGTCATTTGGTTTTCTCACATAAAACAAATTCTAAAGTGATCGGACTATGTTTCTTATATTCAGACCCATCATTTTTGGCGCCGTCTGTGGGAAACCTCTTCCAATCCTTTCTTCCTTTTTGCTAGTTGAAAAACAGACACCATCTTCATCATGGTTACCACTAGATCCATATTTGCGGGAGGTGGCAATAACCACCATCCTGATGGGGACGTCAGCGTCCCCACCTCCGCCTCCGCGTCCGCCTCCGCCGCCGCCGGCGGAGCACCTCCCCCCATGGAACCAATAGTGCCCTCGATAGGACTCACTCCTGAGCAACCTTCCACCGCCGCAACTGGAGGTCCTGAGCTTCCCACTTTCCCCAATCTTCCCCAGAACAAATGCCCTAAAGCCCAATTCAACCCAGGTGGGCACCCCTATATGATGCCACCCCCAGAATACACGTTCACTCCCACCGTCATGATGCCCGCTATTTCGCCGTACCACGCAGGGCAGATCCAGCTACCGGTTGTGGTTATGAAGGAGATTGAAGGGGTGGAGTTACCCCCCATGACCCTGTTGGAAAACACGAATCAGAAAGCAGCGGAATTTAAAAAATTTTCCCAACAAAAGGACCTTGGACTCGCAATCGAGTAACCAAATTCGTAGAGACAGAAACCTTACTTTTCTTTTGTTCTTTCTTGAAGCGTTTTAAGCCACCCAAGAACGCTCTTCTCGCGGCTTGATCCCCTATCCTTGGTAAAGCTCGAATCTTCAAACTTCTAACTTGAAGTCTCTAGAGAAAGTCCACCAACTTGATCACAATCTAACTAGTAAGGATGCTAGTTCTCTAGTTAGTGTTTAGGCTTAACCTAGGGTTTATTTGATCTTGGAGAAAGGAAGGTGTTCAACACATGAACCAAAAGAATTGCAAATTAGCTCTAAACCTATTTATAGGAAAGAGAGAGGGACGGCCGAACCTATTCCTTGTTGGACAAGGATTTGGTTCCTCTCTCTCCTATTACTTGATCATCAAGTATTTTCCAACTTTGACTTTGAATTCTAATTCAAGTCAACTTTCAAGAGAGCTAAAAATATCCAAAATATTTTTGGATAATTTTATACTTTATTTATTATAAAATAAATAACTTATTTTTTATCTAATTAATTAATTCGTAATTAATTAACTAGATTATTTTCTCCAAAATAAGACTTTCTTTTTAATTCAAAATTAAACTAAAGTCTATTAAATAATTAACACATTTAATTATTTAATACATATATATATAATATATATATATATATATATATATATATATATATATATATATATATATATATATATATTCACACGTGTGTGACACGTGTCACAGTGACACGTGTCACTCACGTGAGCCACACGTGTGATTTCACACGTGTGGAACCCTCTTGGCCCGATTAACTCGTTTAATCATTTTAAAGCCTCAACTCATGTAACCAAGTTGTTGTGTGTGACCCTCTAGGTTCTCAATTCAATTAGCAGTGACCCTAATTAATTAATTCACTAATTAATTAATCAGTCCACAGATTAAACGACCATAGTCTAGCAACAGGTGTTTAACCCCTAGCTGAATTGGAATGTTCGGAGTCGACAGAACCTTTAAGTCATTGATTCATGTGAGATACAATCCTCCTACTTACTATCTCTCAACCAAGATCTAGGGCAAGGGAATAATCAGAACCCTAATAATCCAGTCTTAAAGCTAAGTGCATTTCATATCCATTTGATCTCAATCCAAGAAACCCTTTTCTTGATGTCTTGATCTACTGCCTTGGCCAAGGACTCCATATGGCATATGAATGACTTACACAATAAGAGATCACCTTGCGAATGCAAGTGTAGGTCCTTTCTTGATTCTCATTCACTTTCATGAATCACTTGTGCAGCCCCAACATAAGCCTTGAATCAGTTGTCTAAGGCGACACCCTTTAAAGCTTATACCTAAGACTACAGAGTTAACTCATAAAGTGACAAGGAACCTCAAGTCTAAGGATCAATTAATCACATCAATGACTCGTGAGATATTTCCTAATCTGGAAGTTTCCATTTCCTGAAATAGAAACTTCCTTTCCCATCTAGGAATGTTCTCACACGGGGCAACTTAGTGAACTTACTTATTAAAGTAAGCACCCTCATGTATCACACACGTATCAACTATACACTTCGCACCTTCATGAAACAAGGTGGTCCTTCTTAAGGGCGTGATCCCATAAGCAAGCCTTAGAGGAGTCAGGTTGACACTCCCACTGTCTGTAGGACTCATCGGCTTGGAGTAATTTACTAATCATGACTTATGTGATATAGGGCTCGTTTCATGAACCATTTCACCCAAATGGTAGAGTCCTAAAGTCATCAGGATTAGGGGAGTTCTCATACATGCACAGCTAAAGTAAGCGCATACCAAACAAGAGCATATAAAGAAGTGTTGCCTCAATTCGTTATTTCATTCAAAGATTGTCTGTGATTACAATAAGGAAAAGCACAAAGCGGATATACAATCGGCTTTTAGGGCACTATTCCTAACATACCCCTCAACAGCTACATGCTATTTACACATTGTGTGAGGTCCAGGCGGCCCACAGTGCGTGGAAAAAACTTTACTTCCATGTATTTTCCCTCTAGGCAGGCCGCTCAGATTGCCCCTCCCTTGGGGGGATTGTAGGCGCATCCGCTCATGGCAGCACTAGCTGTCTTGAAGGCCCAACCACCGCCTCTGCCTACGAAGGAGAAGGAAGTCCCCGCGTGAGGAGGGGAAGGACGTCCTCAAGCTGACAAGGGCAAAGAGCCCATAGAATGAATTAATATCGACAAGGAAGCCCACTCCTAAGTTTCAAAACGTGGGCTATAAGCCTTCCAGCCAGGGAGCCAGGCAACAAAGCAAGATCCCAACCTCCTCGCGGCTGTGCAAGACCAGCTACAGGGGTTGCAGGAGATGGTGGGATAGCTCTCGCGAGCACGGTCTCAAGTCCCCTATGCTGGGGACAAACGAGCCAATGCCAGAGACGCTCGTCACCACGCCCACCAGTAGCAAGCCCCTCGTCACTAGGAACAAGATGAAAATTATGAGAGTTATGATTACCATCCGCTCGCGAGGGGCTCACCCCTCGTGGAAGAAGTTCTAATGGCCCAAGCCCGAATGGGTAAGGTCCCCACTTCCATTAACCGCTACGATGGGACCACGGATCCGACGGAGCACCTGGACCATTTCCTGCATTTGTATGAACACTCTAGCCATTACTGGGCTAAAGTTTTTGTTACATCTCTCATAGGGATGGCTCAAGAGTGGTACAAGCGTCTGCCACCCCGCTTGATCCACTCGTATGCTGAACTCACCAACGCCTTCCTCAACCATTTCAACTTCTTGAAGGCGCCTGTTACAGCTCCTACAGCTTTATATAACTTGGTCCAAGGTGAGCACGAATCCCTTTGATCTTTTTTCGCTCAATTCAACAAGGAGGTGCTCTTGGTGGAAAAGCCATCGATGGATTTTTTGATCCACGTGCTCTTCAAGGCATGCAATCACAAACAGTATGTGAGCAAGAAATTTATGGATTCCATTGTTAAGAAGCGGCCTATATCTCTCATGGCTTTGAGGGAGATTGTCGAGCCATATTTTGCGCTCGAAGACATGTATGGGTCTAACACTCTTCGACATTCTGGGCCCCATAAGAACGAGCAAGGACGAGAGGAACCTTACAAGGAGCGTCGTAAATCACCACCGTCTCCCTGGAGATTCGAGCTTATTCCCCTCAATAGGCCCAATTTAGAAGTTTGCGCTCTTTCGGATAAAAAGCTCATCAAAAGGCCCCAGAAAATGAAAGAGACCGAAGCTCTAAGGCGCTCGAACAAGTGTTACGCCTTCCACAAGCAAAAGAGGCATGACACGGGTGAATGTCGCTAGTTGGAGGGTGAGATTCAGATGCTCATCGCTGGCGAACATCTGAAAGAGTTCGTTCGGGCCTTGGAGCACTACGATGAGCGCTGTAATGAGCGGTCAACGGAAAGGAGAAGGAGCCCATCGTGCTCAAGGAGTCTTCGAGGGCGGGGCCCTCCAGAGAGCAGCCACCGCGGCAAGCAAAAAGCGAAGGAGTAGGAAAATGCCCCCTTCGCGGTCATCAACATGATCGCTGGAGGTTCATCTGGGGGAGATTCTAACGCTTCCCGCCATCGATATGTTAGGAGCTACGATCAGCGCCCCTCGGCACCCAGGCAAGTCTATGCTATCAAGGAAATGAGCGACCACCTCTCCAAGGAGAATGAGGCTATTGGGTTTAGTGATAGGGACCTAGCGCACATTGTAACACCCCATGGGGACGGTGAAACCTCTGACTGCCCCATGGTGGTTAGCCTAGACGTCCATAATCATGTTGTGAAGAGGGTTTTGGTTGATAGTGGAAGCTCTGTTAACGTTTTACCTTACTCAACTTTCCAAAAAATGAATGTCACGAACACTCCCCTCACGCCCCTCAAAACAGCCCTCATTGGCTTTGGAGGCTCCGAGGTCGTTCCTCGCGAACAAATCCGCTTGGCCACCTCCTTCGGTCGAGCCCCACAGCGGAAGAGTCTCATGGTTACCTACGTGGTAGTTGAAATTGAGATCACTTATAACATTATAATTAGGCGTCCTGCCCTCGTGGATTTCAAGGTGATCATTTCAACCTACCATCAGAAGATCAAGTTCCCTACCCTAGAGGGAGTTGGCGAAGTCATATGAAATGTCCGAGAGGCGTGGGAATGTTATATGTTGTCCCTCAAGAAGCCCAAAGCAGAGAAAGCGTTCCAGATAGGGTCCACCAAAAAGTCTGTAGATTTTCCCAATTTGGACGAAGATGGCCCCGTGCGCAAGATGGCCAAAATGAACAAAAAGAAAAACAAGAGGAAAGATCCCGACGTTGGAAGAAACCCCGAAGGCATCCCACTAGGAGCGATAGGGGAATCCTCCTCTGAGAAAGACATGAACGAACGTGAGCAAGAAACGGCCAGTGACCGTTTGACAGGGAAGAAAAGGGCGCTCGAACTTCCTCGCCCAGAGGCACGGATCGAGCCCACGGAGAAATTTCTCACCATTGAGTTGGAACTTGGGAACAGGGATAAAACCACTCAAATTGGGTCCAATCTCTCAGGGCCCTCGCAGATCATGATGATCGACTTCCTTAGGGAAAATATTGATGTCTTTGCTTGGAAGGCATCCGATCTGACCGGAATCGACCCGAGAGTCATAGTCCACGGGCTCAACGTGGACCCCACCTTCAAATCCATCAAACAGAAGAAGCAAGATGTGCACGGTTTTCGAAAGAAGGTTATTAAGGAGGAAGTTAACAAGCTCCTTGAGGCCCAATACATTGAGCCCATACTGTATCCAAAATGGCTTTGTAAAGTGGTTCTGCTACCCAAGAGTGCTAACAAATGGCACATGTGCAATGACTTTACTGATCTCAACAAAGCGTGTCCCAAGGATCCGTACCCCTTGCCCCGGATTGATCAGCTGGTGGCTTTGACCGCGGGTTGTGAGCTAATGAGCATGATGTATGCTTTTCAAGGGTATTACCAAATCTTCATGGCCCCCGAGGACCGTCCCAAGACCTCGTTTGTTGTGCACCTAGGAATATATTGTTTCTTAGTCATGCCTTTTGGGCTCACGAATGCAGGTGCCACGTACCAGCGCCTTGTTAATAGGATGTTTGAAAAGGAGATTGGTGGATCATTGGAGGTGTACGTAGACAACATGATCGTCAAGACTGAGCGCCAATCTTCATACTTGAAAGACCTTAAGCGCACGTTTGGTATCCTACGTTAGTACGGTATGAAGTTAAAATTTTTGATGTGTACTTTCGGAGTACGAGGGGGAAAATTCTTGGGCTACATGGTTAGCCAGCCTGGGATTGAAGCTAATCCTGAGAAGATCAAGGCCATTTTGGATATTCCATCCCCTCGCAACCTCAGGGAAGTGCAAGTGTTAGTGGGGAAGATAATCTCTTTGAACTGATTCATCTCCCGCTCAGCGGACAGAAATCTCCCTTTCTTCAAAATTCTACGCAACGCTCGAAATTTCTCTTGGACTGAGGAATGTGAAAAAGCCTTACAGGACATGAAAGCCTACCTCTCAAGTGCCCCACTTCTAACAAAGCTCGTGGCGGGTGTAAACTTATTCGTATATCTCTCTGTCTTCGCTGAGGCCACGAGCGCAGTTTTGGTAGCCGTGCGCCAGCGCAAGCACCTGCCGGTTTATTACCTGAGTAAGACCTTGCAGGGTGCTGAGAAGAAATATCTGGAGATTGAAAAATTCGTATTTGCCCTCATCAATGCATCATGAAGGCTGAGACCCTATTTTCAAGCGCATTCTATCACGGTTCTCACGGACCAACCACTGAGACAAGTTTTGTCTAAGCCTGACGTTTCGGGGAGATTGATAAAGTGGGCCATTGAGTTGTGCCAGTTTGACATAAATTTCGAGCCCAGAACGGCTATACAAGCGCAAGCGGTAGCAGACTTACTGGTTAAGCATTTTGGGTTGGAGCATACTATTTCAGAAAATAATGGTCTCTGGGTCCTGCACACGGATGGTTCCTCAACCTCTCAAGGGGGAGGAGCAGGAGTAACCTTTAGAGAACCCAACGGAGTTGAGATAGACTTTGCAATCAAGCTGGACTTCCAAGTCACAAACAATGAAGCAGAATACGAGGCTCTTATACAAAGGCTGAAAATTGCTTTTCAGATCGGAGCTTCCAGAATCACGGCGTATGTTGATTCACAACTGATTGCCAGTCAAATTGAAGGGAATTACGAGGCTCGAGAAACCAGCATGATGCAGTACTTAGGGAAAGCGAGAGAGGTAATCGAAAATTTCAATGAATTTCACTTACTTCAAGTTCCTCGAGCGGAGAACGAGCGTGCAGACTCTTTATCCAAATTTGTTTCTACCCTCGAGGGATCCTGTGAACATTCTACCACATTTCTCAGAACATAGGAACTGTTAATTCAGAGAAAAGACTCCTCACACGAGGTAGCCATGATTGATCCCACCGAGCCCTGTTGGCTCGATGATATCGTTAGATTCCTTAAAGATGGTACTTGCCCTACCAACATAGTGGAGGTACGGAAAATTAGGAATAAGGTCCCTTGTTTCTCTCTGGATAACGAGGGTAGACTCTTCAAGAAGTCCTTCCAAGGCCCGCCAATGAGATGCCTAAGGCCCTCACAAGGCAAGAAGACCCTCGAACATGTTCACGGAGGGAGTTGTGGAAATCACTCTGGGGGACGTATTCTTGGCAAAAAGATACTGAGAAGTGGATTCTATTGGCCTACAGTCCTCCAAGATTCCGTTGCATTTTCCAAGAAATGTCCAAAGTGCCAATTTCACTCTAATGTTCCCCAATTGCCAGCGGCTCAAATGATCCCCATAGATGTCTCGTGGCCCTTTGATCAGTGGGGTATTGATATTGTTGGCCCTCTCCCTATGGAGGTCAGATAGAAAAAGTTCGTCATCCTAGCCGTTGATTACTTCACCAAGTGGGTTGAGGTCGAGGCCATCGGAAAAATCACCTTAAGGGTGGTAAGGGACTTCATTTGGAAAAACATTATCTGCAGGTATGGCATTCCGAGGGTGCTTATTTCGGATAACGGATCCCAATTCATAGCAGCTGATACCCGGGATGATGCTCAGAGTTAGCCATTGAGCAACGCTTCACTTCCGTGGGCCACCCTCAGACTAAAGTTCAAGCGGACGTCACCAATAGGATCATTTTACAACATCTAAAAACCATGTTGGAGAGCAAGAAAAGTGAGTGGGCCGAGGAATTACAAGGGGCTTTATGGGCTTATCGTACAACCTCACAAACGGCCATTGGTGAAACCCCTTACTCACTTGTCTATGGTTCAGAAGCAATGATACCAGCAGAAGTTGCACATGAATCCGCTCGAGTGGCGTATTTTGAGCCCGGGGCAAATAAAGATAACAGAGCATTGGAATTAGATCTTTTGGAAGAGAAAAGAGACAAGGCCTGGGCACGTATTCATGAATAGAAAGCATCCGTCGCTCGGCAGTATAAGAAGCGGGTTAGAGAAAGAACTTTTCAGTTAGGAGACTTCTAACAACACATACACGCTCAAGACACTCAAGGGCGAGCGTCTCCCACGTCCGTGGAATGCCTGCAATCTTCGAAGGTTTTATGTTTAAATCTTAAAAACTTTGTAAAAACCCACTTCTGGGTTGTGTGTATTATCCTTTTAGAAGTGTTATTTATCGAGATGATTGTAGCTTCAGAGAAAAGTCTTTATGTTTATGACAGGTGCTTCCCTCTGAAAGTCTTCGCATGAGCCGTACAGGTCCCAAATGCAGGAATCCCTTTCCCACCAAAAATGAGGTTTTACCTATCGAGCGCAAACTCCGCATCACGGTCCGCCCTCATCGGAGCGCTCGCAAAGCGTAAATATCCTCGAGGCGACAAACGAGTCTGACTGAGCCTCCTCGTTTGTTGGCTCGTTGCGAGGCCCCTCCACAGATTTCCGAGACGCCAAAAACTCATCCTGAAGGATCTCTACAAGATAACCATATTCCGTCTCAGCAAGGTTAGCCTCCGGATCCTCGTCCCTGTCATCAGGTTCAACACAGTGCTCGTCAAATCTCAGCCCCATATCAACACGCCCTCGTGAGAAAGCATTGGCCAGGCCCAAGTGGATCATTTACTCTATGGCCAAATTAAAGGAGTTTTGAGCCTCGTCATAACAGTGGAGCGAAGCGGCAAACCCAAATTCCTTGGGGTGGCAAAACTTGATGATGGCTTCCTTATTGGCTCTCTCCAGACGTTCGGGAAGCGACTGCTGGAATTCTTTTTCATAAGCGCTACGAGCCTCATCAGTGTACTTTTTCTTGGCCTCATTGTACTTTCAGATCCACTCGTTTGTCTCTGATATCAGCTTCTTATGAGCCTCGGAGATAGAGGAATAATCCGAGCGGTACTTCTTTCGAGAGGCTTCCGATTATTTCAGGTCCTTCTGTAACTTCTTCAGCTCCTCCTGCACCTTGGCATGCTCAGTTTTGAGAGACAGAAATTTAGCTTTCTCCACATCCAGCTCTTCTTGAATTTGAGCGGGGTCGTTCGAGTGCGCCATCTTCTTGTATTTGGCCTTACGCTCGGAATAGACAGTCGAGCGACTCTGGAGATTTCTCACCCTCGGAAGTATTTCCTGCAAAACTCCCAACACTTAGCATTTTTTAGAAGGAAAAATAAACACTTGGAGGAAACAAGGACAGATGAAAGGGAAACTATACCGCAATAATGGCGTGCGTGAGGTCTTGAGCCACCTCCTTGTACAGCGCTCTGTGGTCTCCAGAAAACTGGACTCTCTCATAGAGCCCATAAGTGATGTTGTGAGCAAATTCATGGTTACTCAACAACGTAGGAGCCTCGTTGGGATCGCTCTTGAAGTGCCTATCCCCAGCGCACTCAAAATTCCATAGTTGATCCTCCTCGGAGGAAGAAATATCTCTGTCGCCCCGGTCTCCCTCGACCACTTTTCCTTTTCCCCTACCCAAAATGGGGATTGTATCAGGCATTCTTTTCCTCTTCTTAGAAGGCCCGTCACCCTCTCGAGGCTCCCTTATCGTCACCACATTCAAGCGTGGCCTTTGTTGGTTCCCTTGGGGGGCGGTTGGCGGCCTCTGTTGTACATCAGCTGGCCTCACTATGAGGCGATTATCCGCTGGAGGCGCACGGTTGTCCCCGCGACAATGACCGACCGTATTTGTGGTGGTGCTGGAAATCGGACCTTGGTGGCCCCCTCGGCCATCACCTCTGCTGGCCCCTCGGCCATCTCCTATACCTGTCTCTCGACCCTGGTTCTTTTGGGGCGGTTGTGGTTGTTGTTGGTTGCAAGCTTGAGAAAGTTCACAATGTTCCTCATTCCGCCTCCAGCTCTCCTCGCCATCAGAATGCTTACACCTGAAAACGACGTAAATAAGGGTCAAGTTTTCCACACAAAAATCAATAAAAGTACAAGAACAAAAGTTAGTGATCCTATCTGAAGTTAGTTCCCCAGAATCTAACCATCTCTCTCCAGATTTCGAGCAGGAGGGTTTTGGATCATTTCTGGGTCGTTCATGAGCCCACATAAGAACATGACTTCTTCGTCATCTATAAACTCTTTGGCCTGGATAAGCCACTTGGCATTCCTAAGCTCGAGGGCCAGGTTCTTAGCTAAGTCTATGGAGAACGAGGGATCTAGACTTGATCTGAAAAGGGGTCTGTCCCCATGATCCACCCACTATCGTGGCACCCCAAAGTCCTCACCATCCGGGGCCCTCACAAAGAAAAACTTCTCCTTCCAGTTAATCTCGTACGATGTAGAGGGCGCATCTATCAATCTCTAATTTGCCTTGGCTTATACATAGTAGAAGCCAGCCTGAGGCGGCGAGCATGGTGAACGAACCACTTGGAAAAGGTTATTGAGGGCTATTGATGGATGACTCGTTCCCGGTACACTTCATTAGGATTATAAAAGAGGTCATGAGGGCTATTCCGTTGGGCACTATCTGCCAAGGACTAAGATTTAAAAGGTTTAATATGCTGGCAACAGGGACAGAGATAGGGAACCTTAGCCCTCAAAATGTTACAACATCTATGTAGACCGCCATTTGCCCGAGGGAGAGAGGGGATGATTAGCTCTCTCGTGCGGCTCAGAGAGTCTATATTCATAACACTCATCCTAGTAGCGGGGAGCCCTCATTGAAACTAATTCTCCGAGGGTTAAAGTGCTGGGGGTCTCGTCCGAGGTCCTCTCAGTCGCCTGCATTCCCGAGCCCTCGCCCTCGGTGGATTTTTTGGTTTTCTTGCTCCTTTTTCTATGTTTAGTTGGAGGCTCCTCCTAGGGCCCAGCTGTAGCACCCCGAGCGAAGGGGACCACATCCCCCGTACCATAGCCCGACACAGCTAACGAAATGGGAACTCCGCACATGCACCAAGCCATGACGAATGGGTGACAAACAAAAACTCACCCTAACTAGGTAGTCTAGACCCTAATACAAAGCACACAATAAACATAAATCACGGAAGCGATAAATATGAAATCATACATGCTAGCAATTCTCAAATTATGTCCTTCATATATAACTTATACAATTTATATACAGGGCAATTATGCAAAATTTATCCCAGGCCAAAGTCTAAATACCGAATTTATACATATTTCAAAATTAACATAATGAGTAAAAATAAATGAAATACAATGTATGTAACTCGAGCTATCCTTACAAAACGACACAAGAACAACCGCTTAGATCGAACCTCCAAAAGTACCTGCAACTTAAACGAAAAGCGGAAAAAAAGAAACAAAAATGAGGGTCACTCCTAAAGACTGGTGAGGGGGCTAACACACTCACACGTACGTATACAATAGAGCAAAGCATATATCAATATGAAAATCCATGAACCGGGACGTGGATTTTGCATTCTAAATCATTTTAAATCCGTGATAATATGTATAAGGAAAAAGAGGTTAAGGCCGAAGGCCAAAATCAACCAATTTTATAAATTAGGAATCCACTCCCGTTTCACGAACAATATTCAAAATCGGAATCACAATACTCGGCAAGCACGAGTTTCCAACCTACACGCAATTTATAACTGAATCAAAAGGCATAAATAAATCAAAGCTCTAAATCAATCCCACATTCTCCGTTTGGGGGTGAGGATGGCCATCCTCAACCCCGTTCTCTAGTCAGAAGTTCGGATACGAGGGATCCTACCCACTTCACCGACGGGGTTACCGTCAGCCAAAAGGAGCCCCACCATCCCCTCGACCTCCCGAGGTTAGACTAAGTCACCCAAAAATGGAGTCGTGCTGATGAGAGAGCTCGGCGACCCCACGGTTGACCCGAGAATCACATACCACTCCTCTAGGGCCCATTCATAAATCAAAAGTCTAAATTTTCAAAATCCTAAATTTTCTGAAAAGCTCGCTATTTCAAAACGTTCACACACCAAAACTTTTCAAATCAAATAAATGAAAATAAACTTACCTATATATAAAAGCGTTTTTCAGAAGATTTCATAACAAAGGGACCAATTCCCACAACTACATATCAAAACACGTATCTAAGTATAAATATATATACGTAGTCGCATGCGGGCTCAGAATTTAGGTTGGGTTATAGGTCGCTATAACTAAAAGAAGGAAACCTCACCTTGTCCAAGAAACGGAAACAAAAGGAACCAACAGACGTCTAAAAGACCACCTCTTCAACCACGGAACGAACCTAAGGACAAAACAAAGACAAGAGACAAACTTAGACTTGATATGAACCACTTAGACGCTCAGCAAATGTATATGTATGCGAAGGATGCATAAGAAATGCAACAAAATAGGAATTAGGTCACATGCAACCATATTAAATCATATTAAGTCATTTTGCATGTATTTCACATTTAAACGAATCAATAATTTCACATAACAAGTAAGACATGCCATTTAATCATGTTAGACATACACGCAAATGGTAAAAGAAACAAGGAAATTTCAAATAAGATAAGTATCCAAGGTTTGGATTCACACATGCACGTTCAAACACGTTTAAAGCACCATAAGTCATGTATTTTATATAAGGTATTGAATTCACGTAATAAATTAATAATACAACACGTAACATATATTATAACAAGTTATTCATTCATCCATATCATCAAGCAACCAAGAAAATATCACAAGAGGTAAGGAATTGAAGCATGAGTTCATTCATGCATATTTAAGCTCATATTAATGCATACCTTGTCATATATCACATATAAACCGACGAAATCACGTAATAAATTCATACCACTACATGTAACACATAATATGACAAGTTAGAAATGTAACACCTCATGAAATATCAAAGAATCAGAATGTAAGGCAAACAAATACAACATGAACTTATGCATGCACGTATAAGGACATATGAAGCACGTAGGTCGTAAATCTCACATAAAAACATCGAATTCACAAAAGAAATTCATAACAAATCATGAAACACGTAATTCATCAAATATACAATGCATATAAAGCATAAAAGAAGAAAGGAATTCACGAAAAACACAAAAGAAACGAAAAGAAAACAAAAGCTAACAACAGTTCGAAACTGCCCCAAAACTAGGTTGCGGGTGTGACCAAAAAAGCACTAAAAAGGGTCGCGGGCATGACCTCCTTCATCTCCAGCATCAGGCACTATTCTGGGTCGAAACTTGGGCATTTTGGGGTAGAGGCCGTGACCCAAAACACTTACGGTCGCGGGTGCGACCTCGGCGAGCAGGCAGCGGGAAGAGTAAAAATAGTGTTGTTCTTTGTCTTCAAGGCCGCAAAACCATAACAGCAGCTTCCACCATCAAAAGGGCAACGACAACAAACGAGAAGGAAACAAGATTGGGAGCAAAAGATCAAAATTCATCTTCATCTTCAAGTTTCTCAAAAATTCATTAATGGTGATCAAATTTTCAGTCAATTTCCATGAAAATCATGCTTGGGAATAAATCATAGAATTCATATAAGTCACATATATAGCTTGAAACAAAGAAATGAAGCAAAGAATGGAAAGAATTCCTCTAAAATTCATTCTAACCAAACTATTCATGCTCTTAGCCATGGCATGCTTGATTCTTCATGAAAATGGGCAAGATCATATGCAAAAGAAAGCTAAGAAGATGGAGATCAGAAAACTATACTCACCTTTCAAATTTGGCGAAGGATGGTGGCCGAACGAGCAAGAAATCCAAGGAGTGAATAGTGGCCTTTCTCTCTTCCTCTTTCTCCCTCTCTTTAATGTTGCTGATGCTTTTCCTTTCTCTCTGAAAGTCTGGCCGAAATGAGGGAAATATGGGTGAAAAGAGGAGTGTGTTAGGTTTAATTTGGCTCAAGTTGGGGGCATTTTGGTCAAGGGATGAATTAATTAGGGGGAAAGTAGTAAAAGGTGGTGAATCTGTCACAAGGCTGCGTTTCGGGCAAAATTCGGGAGATCAAACGGACTTAGAAAATTATGAGGCCAAGTTTTCTATCTTCCATTCTTCATTACGAGTCTGACGCCACTTCCAAAATTTGAATGCGAATTCCCGAGCTCAAGTTACGGCGTCTGGAACCCAAGGTGCGCTAAACTCGTTTCGCCCTCGAATCCCTCACAAATCTCGTTTCACAAAAAGGAGCCAAGAAACAAAATAAATGAACTCTAAAACATCTAACGAGCACGCAAACATATTCATAACTCACATAATTCACGTATACCAAGATTACATAAAAATCGAAACTAAAATCGAATACATATTGAGCAAATTACATAAGACATAAATAGAAAAGTTTAAAATTCAAGTTGCAAATTAAACAAATAATTTCAAATAATTACATAAGCATTAAAATAACACTTAATTGCATAATTAAATAATTTAAATACACATATAGTACTCTCCTTATGGTGTAATTGGAAATCCGAACGATCGGGATGTTACAAACTTCCCACATTCAAAAGGACCTGTCCTCAGGTCCTAAAGGTCTTAACGGTTCTGAAGATAACTCAACTTCACACTAGAACACTCTAACCTTGGAAAATAGAAAACTTCTCGAGAGCTTACCTTCTAAATAGCAAACCGGACATAAAGTCCCAGTCGTTTGCCCCCACTTGCCAAATAAAATTCGGGAGTAGTTGGAGATTCCTCCACCTATGGCATGTAGATACTACTACACTAAGTCCATAACGTCTTTCTTATGCCACTACAACCAATCTCCCAAAAGTCCAAACTACTTGAAACCTTGAGTGGGATAAACTTGTGACCTTGCACTTATCAAGGCGTAGGCTACAGCTCTTATGCAAGCAACGCACAACAAAGGCCTTCCTTTATGCCTCGGTCGGAAACAGTGTAGACTTTTGTACCTCCGGTTAAGCAAAAACTAATACCGTGGGTAACTCTCTTCAACCGCCTCTTCCCACTCAAAACCGTACCTCTTATTCCGCATACATGTCAATGGGTTGGCGTTCTTAAAGAAAATTGCCTAGTATTCCCCGCTAACACGATAGACTTCTTGCTCTGAGGTATACTCGGCTCTTCTATGAGAAATATCAATGGGTTAGCCTTCTCTCTATCACCCGTAGATACCGTTAAGTCCCGAACGGACCTCCTTAAAGCAAACACCAATCTTAGCGAGAGCCAAACATCTTCAAACAAACCCACCCGAAGCAACTCAACCCTCACAACTTACCGAGCACTCTCGAGCACTCAAAGCAACCAAACTCTCACCACAAGAAAGTTAACACGAAGGAAAAAGAAAGCATACAACAAGTAAAAAAAAAAGGAAAGGAGGCACACCACAACCAAAACTAAGAAGGGAAAGAAATACACAAGAAGCAAGAATCAAGAAAGAAAGGAAACACATAACAAGTAAAAGCCAAGAACCACTTAAAGAACGAAGAAAAGAGCAACAAGCACGTGGGTTTCCAGCAATTAAATATGCATGAGATGAGATGCCATGAATGCTTCGTGTACCTTTCACTATAGCGGTAGTGTCAAACTCATGGTTGGATTCTTCACTTTCACTTGCATCAACTCGAATTTAATTTGGAGTCTTAGAACTACGACTCTTCATAGGCTTCCGATTCTTGTCCTCCAGACAACCATTTGCTAAGTATCCCGATCCTCCGCACTTGTAACATCTACCAAACTTCTTCCGACAAACTTCTTCCATGTGATTTGGACCTTGACAATACGAGCATTGAATTGTCTCCGATGGAGGAGGCATTAAATCCCTTTTTGATGATCGAATTTTCTTCTTCTTTTTGTCGTTGTTGACCTTTTGGAATTCTTGAGGCCTCTTTTGAAATACAAATTTCTTGCTTGAACTAGAACTCGAACCCGATTCTTGTTCCACGTAAGAAGAGTGAGACTCCATCCTTTGATTATTAATTTCATCTTGGACCACTCTTCTAACTTCCTCGGGCCATGTATGTAATGGTGAAACTTGGAAAACTTGAAGAATATCATTCTTGCGTTCTTGTAGATAACTCTGGATATTAGGACAATCTTTGCCGGCTCCTGAACTTGTAAGCTCCAATATAAGATCGTCCATTTTCTTTAATTCTTGCTCAAGATTTACAAATTCTCGAAGTCTTCTAACCATTGCACTTGGAGGGATGTAAGTGTAGCAAAATTCTCGAATGAATCTTTCCCAAGTGAGCTCTTCCCCGGATCCTTCCACTCTTGATCTGAATTCCTTTATCCATTTTGAAGCTCGGCCTTGAAATAAATGGGAAGTGTAATTTACTTTCTCTTGTGATGATCCCGGATAATTTTCCCAAGTCTCTAATACCTCAGACAACCATTCTTTGGCCCTAACTTCATCACCTCCAAACCATTTCGGCGGATTAAACTCTTTAAATCTCTTTTATACCGAAAATTCTCATTTTTCTTGTTCTTCCTTTAAAGATACATGTTGATGTCGAGAAGTCATCGTGAAATAAGAAAAATGATTCCCAAAATATCGATGTGTGCAGGGTTTAGTGCATGTTCATGTAAACTATTAACACAAATAATACAAATAATGCAAATAAATTCACATAATTGATGCGAGTGAATGCAAAAAAGCACACAATCCTAAGCCGAACGACCTAGACAGACCCGACACGACGCTAGAGCCTCTATTTTGTAACCCCGGAGCTCTGATACCACTTTAGATTTAGCACCCCGAGCGAAGGGCACCACATCCCCCACACCATATCCTGACACCTGTAACGAAATGCGAACTCCGCACACGCACCAAGCCATGGCGAATGGGTGACAAATAAAAACTCACCCTAGCTAGGCGGTCTAGACCCTAATACAGAGTGCGCAATAAACATAAATCACAGAAGCGATAAATTTCAAATCATACACGCTAGCAATTCTCAAATTATGTCCTTCATATACAAGGCAAATATGCAAAACATATCCCAGGCCAAAGTCTAAATACCGAATATACACATATTTCAAAATTAACATAATACGTAAAAAATGAAATATAATGCATGTGACTCGAGATATCCTTAAACAACGACATAAGAACAACCGCCTAACTCGAACCTCCAAAAGTACCTGCAACTTAAACAAAAAGGGGAAAAAAAGAAACAAAAATGAGGGTCACTCCTAAAGAGTGGTGAGGGGGCTAACATACTCACACGTACGTATACAATAGAGCAGAGCATATATCAATATGAAAATCCATGAACCGGGGCGTGGTTTTTGCATTTTAAATCATTTTAAATTCATGATAATATGTATAAGGAAAAAGGGGTTAAGGCCGCAGGTCAAAATCAACCAATTTTATAAATTAGGAATCCACTCCCGTTTCACGAACAATATTCAAAATTGGAATCACAATACTCGGTGAGAACGAGTTTCCAACCTACACGCCATTCATAACTGAATCGAAAGGCATAAATAAATCAATGCTCTAAATCAATCCAATCTTCTCCGTTTGGGGGTGAGGATGGCCATCCTCAACCCCGTTCTCTAGTCAGAAGTTCGGATACGGGGGATCCTACCCGCTCCACCGATGGGGTTACCGTCAGCTAAAACGAGACCCGCCATCCCCTCGACCTCCCGAGGTTAGGCCAAGTTACCCAAAAATGGAGTCGTGTTGATGAGAGAGCTCGGCGACCCCACGGTCGACCCGAGAATCACATACCACTCCTCTGGGGCCCATTCATAAGTCAAAAGTCTGAATTTTCAAAATTCTGAATTTTCTAAAAAGCTCGCTATTTCAAAACGTTCACACACACCAACACTTTTCAAATCAAATAAATGAAAATAAACTTACGTATATATAAAAGCGTTTTTCAAAAGCTTTCATAACAAAGAGACCAATTCCCACAAATACATATCAAAACACGTATCTAAGTATAAATATATATAGGTAGTCGCATGCGGGCTCAGAATTTACGTAGGGTTGTAGATCACTATAACTAAAAGGAAGGAAACCTCACCTTGTCGATGAAACGGAAACAAAAGGAACCAACGGACGTCTAAGAGACCATCTCTTCAACCACGGAACGAACCTAAGGACAAAACAAAGACAAGAGAAAAACTTAGACTCGATATGAACCACTTAGACGCTCGGCAAATGTATATGTATGCGAAGGATGCATAAGAAATACAACAAAATAGGAATTATGTCACATGCAACCATATTAAGTCATTTTGCATGTATTTCACATTTAAACGAATCAATAATTTCACATAATAAGCAAGACATGTCATTTAGTCATGTTAGACATATACGCATGTGATAAAAGAAACAAGGAAATATCAAATAAGATAAGTATCCAAGGTTTGGATTCACACATGCACGTTCAAGCACGTTTAAAGCACCATAAGGCATGCATTTTATATAAGGCATTGAACTCACGTAATAAATTAATAGTACAACACGTAACATATATTGTAACAAGTTATTCATTCATCCATATCATAAAGCAACCAAGAAAATATCACAAGAGGTAAGGAATTGAAGCATGAGTTAATTCATGCATATTTAAGCACATCTTAATGCATACCTTGTGATATATCACATATAAACCGACGAAATCACGTAATAAATTCATACCACTACGCGTAACACATAATATGACAAGTTAGAAATGTATACACCTCATGAAATATCAAAGAATCAGCATGTAAGGCAAACAAATACATCATAAACTCATGCATGCACGTATTAGCACATATGAAGCACGTAGGTCGTAAATCTCGTATAAAATCATCGAATTCACAAAATAAATTCATAACAAATCATGCAACACATAATTCATCAAGTATAAAATGCATATAAAGCATAAAAGAAGAAAGGAATTAATGAAAAACACAAATGAAACGAAAACGAAACAAAAGCTAACAATAGTTTAAAACTGCCCCCCAAAACTAGGTCGCGGGTACGACCAAAAAAGCACTAAAAAGGGTAGCGGGCGCGACCTCCTTCATCTCTAGCATCACTCACGCTTTGGTCGCAGGTGCGACCGTGACCGCGGCGAGCAGGCAGCGGGAAGAGCAAAAACCGGGCTGTTCTTCGTCTTCAAGGGCACAAAACAATAACAGCAGCTTCCAGCATCAAAAGGGCAATGAAAAGGAGCAAAAATAGGGTTCTACATATGTGGCTCACGTGAATGACACATGTCCTTGTGACACGTGTGCCACACGTGTGAGTATATATATATATATATATATATACATATTAAATAATTAAATGTGTTAATTATTTAATAGACTTTGGTTTAATTTTGAATTAAAAAGGAAGTCTTATTTTTGAGAAAAATAATCTAGTTAATTAATTATGAATTAATTAATTAGATAAAATAAGTTATTTATTTAAAATAAATAAAGTATAGAATTATCCAAAAATAGTTTGGATATCTTTAGCTCTCTTGAAAGTTGATTTGAATTAGAATTCAAAGTCAAAGTCAAAGTTACCTGATGATCAAGTAATAGGAGAGAGAGAGAGACCAAAATCCTAGCCCATAAAGGACAAGGATTTTCGGTCCTCCCCTCATTATAAATAGGGGAGCTCGAGCTCCCTTTCGAGCTAATTGGCAATTCTTTTGGTTCATGTGTTGAACACCATCCTTTCTCCAAGATAAACGAAACCCTAGGTTAAGCCTAAACACTAACTAGAGAACTAACATCCTTACTAGTTAGATTGTGATCAAGTTGGTGGACTATCTCTAGAGAGCTTCAAGTTAGAAGTTTGAAGATTCGAGCTTTACCAAGGAGAGGGGATCAAGCCGCGAGAAGAGCGTTCTTAGGTGGCTTGAAACGCTTCATGAAAGAATAAAAGAAAAGTAAGTTTCTTAACTTTACGAATTTGGATACACGATTGCGAGTCCAAGATCCTTTTGTTGGAAAAATTTTTTAAATTCCGCTGCTTTCTGATTCGTGTTTTCCAACAAGTGGTATCAGATCCACCTCGTTAATCGTGTTTCTGATTCGTCTCAATTATTCTGAATTTGGTAGAAATTCTTAGGGTTAGATGCGAATTAGGTATTCATGAGTTCTTTTAGAAAGCCTGAAATACGAAACTGTAATTTTTCCTGAATTTCTAAAACTGTTTTCTCAAATCGTGTTTTTGAAAATTGTTTTAGTTAAAATTTATCTAAATCGAATTTTAATTGAAACGGGTTTTGGAGGAACCTAAAAATACGAAACGAACACGAAATAGGACGAGCCTAGGCGTGCTAGCAAGTCGCACGCCCAGCCCGTCGCCACCGCCCACCCCTCCCGCAACCGCGCGGGAGGCCCTCCCGCCCGTGCCTAGGCGCGTCCGCTCGCCTGTCCCGCAACAGAGCGGGACGCCCTGGCCAAGACCGCCCGCCATCGGGCGGGCAATGCTGCGCGCGACAAGCGCACGAGCCGCGCGCACGCGGGTGGTAATTGCCACACGCTGTGCGCACAGCTGGCGCGCGCGGCGGTGCCCTCCCTTGGGCGGGTGGTTTCGGGCCAATCTTCGTGTTTCGTGTTTCGTGTTTCGTGTTTCGTGTTTCGCGTTTTCGGTCCTTGAAAATCCCGATTTAATTTTATTTTAATTTTATCTTTTAAAATCATTTTTGCTAAAATAAAATTATTTTAAAAATTTTTGATTAAACTGGGATTTTTGAGAAATTAAAGCGATTTGGATTTTGGGAAAATTATGAACTTTATTTTCTGAAAATAATGAAAGAATAAAATTATTAATTTTGGAAATTAATTGGAATTTTATTGGTTTATTGTTTTTCGGGTTTTATTGAAAAGGCTCTTGAACAAGAATTGCATTTAAGTCGTGTTTTGAGTCATTAGGACTTGAAACGAGAATTTTAATTTATTGGCTAAATTTCAATTCTCGCAAAAGCATGTTAGGTGATCATGGGTTTAGACTTTTGTATGGTTTTATTTTATGCACATGGATGGTTTAAATTGGGGTTGGAGCCCTATAATTGCGTTTTTCAATTGAGGTTGGAGCCTCACTTATGTGCGTACTATTATGTGATTTATTATGTGGCTTTCCATATTACTGTTTTTGAGGCCGGGGTATGCCCCGTGTAGTTGTGTAAGGCCAATATGAAGATTGGGCCTTATTACTTTATGTCTTTTTCCTTTTATTGTAATTTGAGAGTAGAGATAGGTGGTGAGGTTTTTTTTTCTTTTTGGAGACAATGCACCCATGGAGTAAGATGGACCACATTCAAGTAACAAGGAGGCCATAAGTGAAGACCCCTCAAAATGTTAGGGAGGGGAATCTCAATTGTAAAATGTAATAGAAATAGGGCTCGTATTTTGTTACCGCTTTCCCTTATGTGATTTAAACTGTTTATGTGGCATGTATGTTAGAACTTGTGATTGTGGAGTGGCTCCCACATATCACGCATAAGATAGGTAGAACCCATGATCATTACATGTTAGTATCATGCTAGGACATGTTATCTGTTTATGTGCTTGTTTGAAATGCATTTAAGATGTACTTGCATTAATCAAGACTAATAAAATTGGATAACATATATGTTGGTGAGGTCGAACCGAACAACTCTTCGGTTGATTCGAAAATTCCCATTAAATATTAGGCTAATTTCGGATAAATAGGTATTTAATTCGAGATGCAAATTTTGAATTAAATTCCTAGCATTCCATCAATAGATTTTAAGTTTAGTAAGTGAAACTAGTTATTGTCCGCGAGTCGTGGGATAGCTAGTGGAGCTTATTAGTTCTTAGTTACCTAATCGATCATTTTAAATGATCAATATTTCATGGTCAATTTTTGCAAGGGCGATGTCCACGAGTCGTGGGTCGTTTGAACTAAGTTTTGATCGTGATCTTATGATTGATGGGTCTAGCTTAACGCCTAAGTAATTATGGATGTCGCACGAGTCGTGGGTCCATATTGAAAGATAGGTGATGCAAAAATAATTACTAAGAGTTCTAAAGGTGTTAGAATTGGTAAGTTGTACCTACCTAGGGTTCTTACTTAGAATGTCCGCGAGTCGTGGGTTCGAGGTAAAATGCCTAGGATCTTAGTACCCATTGGGAAACATGTTCCTCTTAGATCTTTGGGAATTATAGATCTTTGAAAAACAGTGGGAGCTACATTAGATTAAAGACCTTATCTTTTGTATATCGTTATAATTCAACATGCTCACTAGTTCTCTGTTTTACCATTTAGGTCGTAGATTCTGTGATTCTCTACGTGTTTTGAAATGGCAACCAAAAACCCTCTTGTATCGATCCTTGAGTCAAACAAGTTGACTGGTCCCAACTATTCTGATTGGCTGAGGAATCTGAAAATCATTTTAGATTCTGAGAAGAGAACTTATGTTCTCTTTGAAGGGGAGCCCAGTCCCGAAGGGGAGGCTCCCACTCTGGCTAGCGGGACGCGATTCAGAAGTGGAAGGATGATAATCTCTAAGCCCGTTGTCTTATGTTGGCTAACATGTCTTCGGACTTGCAAAGGCAACATGAGGCCATGGAATTCGCTTGGGAGATTTACGACCACTTAGAGCAACTTTACCGCCCTCATGAACGTGTTACAAGGTATAACACTTCAAAGGAATTGTTCCACTTGAGAATGAGGGAAGGTTCAAGTGTCCATGAATATGGACTCAAGTTTCTTACCCTTACTGAGAAACTTGCCTCCATGGACATGCCAATGAAAGATGAGCTTTCAGTGGATTTGTTGCTAGCTTCGCTCCCACCATCATTCAACCCATTTGTCCTTAATTTCAACATGAATCATGCTGGTGCTACTGTAGCTGAGCTGATTAGTCAGCTTGTGACTGCTGAAAGCATGATCAAGAAGGACAATAAGGTTTTGATGGTGAATGCTCCATCTTCCTCTTCTGGGCCTTCTAAAGGTAAGGGCAAGAAAGCCCAAAAGAAGAAGAAGAAACCCGTTAGGCCCACTGGTGGCGTTTCGAAGGGGAAAGCCCAAAAGAAGAAGCGTGATCAGAAAGAGGATGTTTGCTTCCATTGTGGCAAAACGGGACATTGGAGGAGAAACTGCCCAGAGTACAAGGCTACTCTAAAGAAAGCTATCTTTCTCGTTGAAGTAAATCTTTCTATTAATTCTAGTTCTTGGGTACTTGATACCGGTTGTGGAACTCATATCTGTAATGATATACAGATGCTAAGTGAAGTCCAACAACTCAAAGAAGGAGACTGTGTCTTGAAGATCGGCGATGGCTCAAATGTTGAAGCTCGAGCTTTAGGCACAATTAGATTAGATTTAGGTAGTTTTGAGTTAGTCTTAAATAAAGTCCTTTATGTACCGAGCATTATTCGTAATATAATTTCAGTTCCAATATTAGATTGTGAAGGTTACGAAACTTATATTAAGAATGGTAAATACTTTATCAAACGGAACAACTCTTCCGTTCACATCGGTACTCTAAGTAATGGACTTTATCTAACTCAGAATATCAATATCATGAATATACAACGAGAAACGAAGCGTAAGAGAGATGACAAAGTTTCAGCTCCCTTATGGCACTCTAGATTAGGACTCATTTCCAAGAACAGAATTAGCAAGATAAACACTTTAGGATCATTCTCTGAAAATGATCTTAAGGAGTTAACTTCTTGTGAATCCTGTCTCAAAGGAAAAATGTCCAAAGTCCCTTTTAAAGGAGCTGTGGAACGTGCCATTAAGGTTTTTGATTTGATCCATACTGATGTTTGTGGACCGCTTAGTGTAAGTACAAGAAACAATCACCAGTATTTCATAACCTTTACTGATGACTTCAGTCGGTATGGTTATGTATACTTGATGAAGTATAAATCTGAAGCTTTTGAGAAATTCTTAGAATTTCAAAAGGAGGTTGAGAACCAAACTGGTCATAAGATCAAAGCACTTTGATCTGATCGAGGAGGCGAGTATCTTAGTGAAGAATTCCTTAATCATCTCAAAGATAATGGGATTATCTCTCAGTGGACTCCTCCGGGAACTCCTCAGCTTAATGGACTTTCTGAGAGAAGGAATCGAACCTTACTTGATATGGTTCGTTCCATGATGAGTTTCACTGACTTACCACCTTCTTTCTGGGGTTATGCCATAGAAAGTGCAGCAAAGATTTTGAATCAAGTTCCCTCTAAGTCAGTCCCTAAAACGCCCTATGAAATGTGGCATGGTAAAATCCCTAGCTATTGTTACTTAAGAATTTGGGGTTGTCCTGCTTACGTGAAGAGGACAGTGGGAGATAAGTTAGAATCTCGTTCTAACTTATGTTACTTTGTAGGTTATCCTAAGGAATCCATAGGATACTACTTCTATGATCAATCTGAGCAAAAGGTGTTTGTCTCCAGAAATGCCACTTTTCTTGAGGAACCGTTCCTTAAAGAAAAGAAAGGCAAGATCATAGAATTAGAAGAAGTAGAAAGTGATCCCACACCACCCACTGAAGAAACGTACCCTTCTGATCAACTACAACCAATCACGAATTTCGATACACATGAAAATCCTCCTCTAAGGCGTTCTGAACGCACTCCTACACAGCCGGAGAGATGGTATGGATTCTTCCATGAAATCTCTCAAAAGGATAATGATCCTTTAACATATGAGGAGGCACTTTCAGATTCTGACTCTGAACAGTGGATAGAAGCCATGAAATCCGAAATGGACTCCATGAACTCCAACCAAGTTTGGACCTTGGTAGATTTGCCTGATGGGGTCAAACCCATAGGTTGCAAATGGATCTTTAAGAGAAAGCTTGGAGTTGATGGAAGCATTGCAGCCTACAAAGAAAGACTGGTTGTAAAAGGATTCACTCAAAGACCCGGTGTGGACTTTGATGAAACTTTTTCGCCAGTTGCAATGCAAAAGTCTATTCGGATCATGCTTGCCATTGCTGCATATTATGACTATGAGATATGGCAAATGGATGTGAAAACTGCCTTTCTCAATGGTGACATTGACAAAGACGTTTATATGGAGCAACCCATAGGTTTCACATTCAGTGGGAGTGAGCAAAAGGTTTGCAAACTCCAAAGATCAATCTATGGATTGAAATAGTCTTCTAGGAATTGGAACATTCGATTTGATGAATCAGTCAAAGCGTTTGGCTTCATTCAAATTTCGAATGAGTCCTGTGTGTATAGAAAGGAATTGGAGACCTCAGTGCAATTCTTAGTACTTTATGTTGATGACATCCTTCTTATTGGGAATTCAAAGGATAACATGAAAGTAACTAAGTTATGGTTATCGAACCAATTCGAGATGAAAGATCTTGGTGATGCGTCCTATATCCTTGGAATTAAAATCTATAGAGATAGATATAGAAGGTTAATAGGACTATCACAGTCGATGTACATTGACAAAGTATTGAAGAGATTCAATATGGAGTCAGCAAAGGTTAAGAACCTTCCTACGAGTGTAGGAACATGTCTTTCAAAGAAGATGTGTCCTAAGACTAACCTTGAGAAGGAAAGAATGACTCATACACCTTATGCATCAGCAATAGGTAGCATAATGTATGCAATGTTTTGTACTCGACCGGATGTGGCTTATTCACTTAGTGTAACAAGTCGTTTCCAATCTGACCTTGGAGATGGTCACTGGGCTGCCGTGAAGAATATTCTTATGTACTAGAAAAGTACTAAAGATTTATTCTTAGTTTACGGAGGTCAGAAAGATCTTACTGTCGAAGGATACTGCGATGCAAGCTTTGCATCTGACTTAGATGATTTTAAGTCAATGTCAGGATACATTTTCTGCCTAAACGGCGGAGCAGTGAGTTGGAAGAGTTCCAAGCAAACAACCACTGCAGATTCGACCACTGAGGCCGAATACTTAGCTGCAAATGATGTAGCTAAGGAAGGTGTTTGGATTAGAAACTTCATTCAAGAATTGAATGTTGTTCCTAGCATGAAAGACCCCATTTCTGTGTTTTGTGACAACACTGGGGCGGTTGCTCAAACAAGAGAACCAAGATCTCACCAACGGACCAAGCACATTATGAGGAAGTATCACCTAATCCGTGATATTATCAAAAGAGGAGATGTGCAAATTGAGAGGGTCACATCAGCAGAGAACGTGGCAGAACCACTTACTAAACCTCTTAGTCGAGAAGCTTTCCAAGGTCATCTTCGGAAGATGGGACTTAGAGTAGCTTTGACGGGCAAGTGGGAGATTGTTAGGAATAGTGCCCTAGAAAGCCGGTTGTATATCCGCTTTGTACTTTTCCTTATTGTAATCACAGACAATCTTTGAATGAAATAACGAATTGAGGCAACACTTCTTTATATGCTCTTGTTTGGTATGAGTTTACTTTATCTGTGCATGTATGAGAACTCCCCTAATCCTGATGACTTTAGGACTCTACCATTTAGGTGAAATGGTTCATTAAACGAGCCCCATATCACATAAGTCATGATTAGTAAAATACTCCAAGCTGATGAGTCCTACAGACAGTGGGAGTGTCAACCTGACTCCTCTAAGGCTTGCTTGTGGGATCACGCCCTTAAGATGGACCACCTTGTTTCATGGAAGTACAAAGTGTATAGTTGATACGTGCGTGATACATGAGGGTGCTTACTTTAATAAGTAAGTTCACTGAGGTGCCCCATGTGAGAACATTCCTAAATGGGAAAGGAAGTTTCTATTTCAGGAAATGGAAACTTCCAGATTAGGAAATATCTCACGAGTCATTGATGTGATTAATTGATCCTTAGACTTGAGGTTCCTTGTCACTTTATGAGTTAACTCTGTAGTCTTAGGTATAAGCTTTAAAGGGTGTCGCCTTAGACAACGGATTCAAGGCTTATGTTGGGGCTGCACAAGTGATTCATGAAAGTGAAAGAGAATCAAGAAAGGACCTACACTTGCATTTGCAAGGTGATCTCTTATTGTGTAAGTCATTCATATGCCATATGGAGCCCTTGGCCAAAGCAGTAGATCAAGACATCAAGAAAAGGGTTTCTTGGATTGAGATCAAATGGATATGAAATGCACTTAGCTTTAAGACCGGATTATTAGGGCTCTGATTATTCCCTTGCCCTAGATCTTGGTTGAGAGATAGTAAGTAGGAGGATTGTATCTCACATGAATCAATAACTTAAAGGTTCTGTCGAATCCGAACATTCCAATTCAGCTAGGGGTTAAACACCTGTTGCTAGACAATGGTCGTTTAATCTGTGGACTGATTAATTAATTAGTGAATTAATTAATTGGGGTCACTACTAATTGAATTGAGAACCTAGAGGGTCACACACAACAACTTGGTTACATGAGTTGAGACTTTAAAATGATTAAACGAGTTAATCGGGCCAAGAGGGTTCCACACGTGTGAAATCACACGTGTGGCTCACGTGAGTGACACGTGTCACTGTGACACGTGTCACACACGTGTGAATATATATATATTATATATATATGTATTAAATAATTAAATGTGTTAATTATTTAATAGACTTTGGTTTAATTTTGAATTAAAAAGAAAGTCTTATTTTGGAGAAAATAATCTAGTTAATTAATTACGAATTAATTAATTAGATAAAAATAAGTTATTTATTTTATAATAAATAAAGTATAAAATTATCCAAAAATAGTTTGGATATTTTTACCTCTCTTAAAAGTTGACTTGAATTAGAATTCAAAGTCAAGGTTGGAAAATACTTGATGATCAAGTAATAGGAGAGAGAGGAACCAAATCCTTGCCCAACCAGGATTAGGATCGGCGCCCCTCTCTCTTTTCCTATATATAGGGGAGCTCATGCTCCCCTTTGAGAGCTAATTGGCAATTCTTTTGGTTCATGTGTTGAACACCTTCCTTTCTCCAAGATCAAATAAACCCTAGGTTTAAGCCTAAACACTAACTAGAGAACTAGCATCCTTACTAGCTAGATTGTGATCAAGTTGGTGGACTTTCTCTAGAGACTTCAAGTTAGAAGTTTGAAGATTCGAGCTTTACCAAGGAGAGGGGATCAAGCCGCGAGAAGAGCGTTCTTGGGTGGCTTGAAACGCTTCAAGAAAGAACAAAAGAAAAGTAAGTTTTCCATCTCTACGAATTTGGTTACACGATTGCGAGTCCAAGGTCCTTTTGTTGGGAAAATTTTTTAAAATTCCACTGCTTTCTGATTCGTGTTTTCCAACAAGTGGTATCAGAGCCACCTCGTTAATCGTGTTTCTGATTCGTCTCAATTATTCTGAATTTGGTAGAAATTCTTAGGCTTAGATGCGAATTGAGTATTCTTGAGTTCTTTTAGAAAGCCTGAAATACGAAACTGTAATTTTTCCTGAATTTCTAAAACTGTTTTTTGAAAATCGTTTTAGTTGAAATTTATTAAAATCGAATTTTTAATTTTGGATTGAATTGGTTTTAAGAAACCTAGACACGAAACGAGACGCGAAACATACGCGCGGGATTGGGACGTGCCAATGTGTAGCACGCCCCAGGCCTGCGCGCGCACGCCGCCCAGCCCCTCCTGCAACCGCGCGGGAGCCATCTAGGCACTCCCGCCCAGTCCGTCCCGCAACCGCGCGGGACGCCTGCACAGCCCGCCTAGTCGCAGCGGGCGCTACTGCGCGCGGCGCGCGCATGATGCACGCCCAGCTTGCGCACGCGAGCGGCAACTACCGCGCGCTGTGCGTGCTGCTGCGTGGCGGTGCCTCGCATGACTGGGCCGTTTTTGGGCTCGTTTTCGTGTTTCGTGTTTTTCGTGTTTTCGGTCCTTAAAATCCCCGATTTAATTTAATTTTAATTTTATCTTTTAAAATCAGTTTTGATAAAATAAAATTATTTTAAAATTTTGATTAAATTGGGATTTTTTGAAAAATTAAAGCGATTTGGATTTTGGAAAAATTACAAATTTTATTTTCTGAAAATAATGAAAGAATAAAATTATTGATTTTGGAAATTAATTGGAATTTTATTGGTTTATTGTTTTTTCGGGTTTTATTGAAAAGGCTTTTGAACAAGAATTGCATCTAAGTCGTGTTTTAAGTCATTAAGACTTGAAACGGGAATTTTAATTTATTGGTTAAATTTAAATTCTTGCAAAAGCATGTTAGGTGATCATGGGTTTAGATCTATGTATGGTTTTAATTTATGCACATGGATGGTTTAAATTGGGGTTGGAGCCCTATAGTTGCGTTTTTCAATTGAGGTTGGGGCCTCACTTATGTGCGTACTGTTATGTGATTTATTATGTGGCTTTCCATATTACTGTTTTTGAGGCCTGGGTATGCCCCGTGTAATTGTCTAAGGCCAATATGAAGATTGAGCCTTATTACTTTATGTCTTTTTCTTTTTATTGTAATTTGAGAGTAGAGATAGGTGGTGAGGTTTTATTTTCATTTTGGAGACAATGCACCCATGGAGTAAGATGGACCACATTCAAGTAACAAGGAGGCCTTAAGTGAAGACCCCTCAAAATGTTAGGGAGGGGAATCTCAATTGTTAAATGTAATAGAGATAGGGCTCGTATTTTGTTACACTTTCCCTTATGTGATTTGAACTGTTTATGTGGCATGTATGTTAGAACTTGTGATTGTGGAGTGGCTCCCACATATCACGCATAAGATAGGTAGAACCCATGATCATTACATGCTAGGACATGTTATCTGTTTATGTGCTTGTTTGAAATACATTTAAGTGTACTTGCATTAATCAAGACTAATAAGATTGGATAACATATATCTTGGTGAGGTCGAACCGGACAACTCTCCGGTTGATTCGAAAATTCCCATTAAATATTAAGCTAATTTTGAACAAATAGGTATTTAATTCGAGATGCAAATTTTGAATTAAATTCCTAGCATTCCATCAATAGGTTTTAACTTTAAGTTTAGTAAGTAAAGCTAGTTATTGTCCGCGAGTCGTGGGATAGCTAGTGGAGCTTATTAGTTCTTAGTTACCTAATTGATCATTTTAAATGATCAATATGTCATGATCGATTTTAGCAAGGGCGATGTCCTCGAGTCGTGGGTCGTTCGAACTAAGTTTTGGTCATGATCTTATGATTGATGGGTCTAGCTTAACGCCTAAGTAAATATGGATGTCGCACGAGTCGTGGGTCCATATTGAAAGATAGGTGATGCAAAAACAATTACTAAGAGTTCTAAAGGTGTTAGAATTGGTAAGTTGTACCTACCTAGGGTTCTTACTGAGAATGTCCGCGAGTCGTGGGTTCGAGGTAAAATGCCTAGGATCTTAGTACCCACTGGGAAACGTGTTCCTCTTAGATCTTTGGGAATTATAGATCTTTGAAAAACAGTGGGAGCTACAATAGATTAAAGACCTTATCTTTTGTATATCGTTATAATTCAGCATGCTCACTAGTTCTCTGTTTTACCATTTAGGTCGTAGATTCTGTGATTCTCTACGTGTTTTGAAATGGCAACCAAAAACCCTCTTGTATCGATCCTCGATTCAAACAAGTTGACTGGTCCCAACTATTCTGATTGGCAGAGGAATCTAAAAATCATTTTAGATTCTGAGAAGAGAACTTATGTTCTCTTCGAAGGGGAGCCCAGTCCCGAAGGGGAGGCTCCCACTCGGGCCGAGCGGGATGCGATTCAGAAGTGGAAGGATGATAATCTCCAAGCCCGTTGCCTTATGTTGGCTAACATGTCTCCGGACTTGCAAAGGCAACATGAGGCCATGGAATTCGCTTGGGAGATTTACGACCACTTAGAGCAACTTTACCGCCCTCATGAACGTGTTACAAGGTATAACACTTCAAAGGAATTGTTCCACTTGAGAATGAGGGAAGGTTCAAGTGTCCATGAATATGGACACAAGTTTCTTGCCCTTACTTAGAACTTGCTTCCATGGACATGCCACTGAAAGATGAGCTTTCAGTGGATTTGTTGCTAGCTTCGCTCCCACCATCATTCAACCCATTTGTCCTTAACTTCAACATGAATCATGCTAGTGCTACTGTAGCTGAGCTGATTAGTCAGCTTGTGACTGCTGAAAGCACGATCAAGAAGGACAATAAGGTTTTGATGGTGAATGCTCCATCTTCCTCTTCTGGGCCTTCTAAAGGTAAGGGCAAGAAAGCCCAAAAGAAGAAGAAGAAACCCCTTAGGCCCACTGGTGGCATTTCGAAGGGAAAGGCCCAAAAGAAGAAGCGTGATCAAAAAGAGGATGTTTGCTTCCATTGTGGCAAAGCGGGACATTGGAGGAGAAACTGCCCAGAGTACAAGGCTACTCTAAAGAAAGGTATCTTTCTCGTTGAAATAAATCTTTCTATTAATTCTAGTTCTTGGGTACTTGATACCGGTTGTGGAACTCATATCTGTAATAATGTACAGATGCTAAGTGAAGTCCAACAACTCAAAGAAGGAGAATGTGTCTTGAAGATCGGCGATGGCTCAAACGTTGAAGCTCGAGCTTTAGGCACAATTAGATTAGATTTAGGTAGTTTTGAGTTAGTCTTAAATAAAGTCCTTTATGTACCGAGCATTATTCGTAATATAATTTCAGTTCCAATATTAGATTGTGAAGGTTATGAAACTTATATTAAGAATGGTAAATATTTTATCAAACGGAACAACTCTTCCGTTCACATCGGTACTCTAAGTAATGGACTTTTCCTAACTCGAAATATCAATATTATGAATATACAACGAGAAACAAAGCGTAAGAGAGATGACAAAGTTTCAGCTCCCTTATGGCACGCTAGATTAGGACACATTTCCAAAAACAGAATTAGCAAGATAAACACTTTAGGATCATTCTCTGAAAATGATCTCAAAGAGTTAACTTCCTGCGAATCCTGTCTCAAAGGAAAAATGTCCAAAGTTCCTTTTAAAGGAACTGTGGAACGTGCCACTAAGGTTTTGGATTTGATCCATACTGATGTTTGTGGACCGCTTAGTGTAAGCACTAGAAACAATCATCAGTATTTCATAACCTTTGTTGATAACTTTAGTCGGTATGGTTATGTATACTTAATGAAGTATAAGTCTGAAGCTTTTGAGAAATTCTTAGAATTTCAAAAGGAGGTTGAGAACCAAACTGGTCACAAGATCAAAGCACTTCGATCTGATCGAGGAGGTGAGTATCTTAGTGAAGAATTCCTTAATCATCTCAAAGATAATGGGATTATCTCTCAGTGGACTCCTCTGGGAACTCCTCAGCTTAATGGAGTTTCTGAGAGAAGGAATCGAACCTTACTTGATATGGTTCGTTCCATGATGAGTTTCACTGACTTACCACCTTCTTTCTGGGGTTATGCCCTAGAAAGTGCAGCAAAGATTTTGAATCTAGTTCCCTCTAAGTCAGTCCCTAAAACGCCCCATGAAATATGGCATGGTAAAATCCCTAGCTATTCTTACTTAAGAATTTGGGGTTGTCCTGCTTACGTGAAGAGGACAGTGGGAGAGAAGTTAGAATCTCGTTCTAACTTATACTACTTTGTAGGTTATCCTAAGGAATCCATAGGATACTACTTCTATGACCAATCTGAGCAAAAGGTGTTTGTTTCCAGAAATGCCATTTTTCTTGAGGAACCGTTCCTTAAAGAAAAGAAAGGCAAGATCATAGAATTAGAAGAAGTACAAAGTAACCCCACGCCACCCACTGAAGAAACGTCCCCTACTGATCAACCACAACCAATCACGAATTTCGATACACATGTAAATCCTCCTCTAAGGCGTTCTGAACGCACTCCTAGACAGCCGGAGAGATGGTATGGATTCTTCCATGAAATCTCTCAAAAGGATAATGATCCTTCAACATATGAGGAGGCACTTTCAGATTCTGACTCTGAACAGTGGATAGAAGCCATGAAATCCGAAATGGATTCCATGAACTCCAACCAAGTTTGGACCTTGGTAGATTTGCCTGATGGGGTCAAACCCATAGGTTGCAAATGGATCTTTAAGAGAAAGCTTGGAGTTGATGGAAGCATTGCAGCCTACAAAGCAAGACTGGTTGCAAAAGGATTCACTCAAAGACCCGGCGTGGACTTTGACGAAACCTTTTCACCAGTTGCAATGCAAAAGTCCATTCGAATCATGCTTGCCATTGCTGCATATTATGACTATGAGATATGGCAAATGGATGTGAAAACTGCCTTTCTCAATGGTGACATTGACAAAGACATTTATATGGAGCAACCCATAGGTTTCACATTCAGTGGGAGTGAGCAAAAGGTTTGCAAACTCCAAAGATCAATCTATGGATTGAAACCGGCTTCTAGGAATTGGAACATTCGATTTGATGAATCGGTCCAAGCGTTTGGCTTCATCCAAATTTCGAATGAATCATGTGTGTATAGAAAGGAATTGGAGACCTCAGTGCAATTCTTAGTACTTTATGTTGATGACATCCTTCTTATTGGGAATTCGAAGGATGACATGAAAGTGACTAAGTTATGGTTATCGAACCAATTCGAGATGAAAGATCTTGGTGATGCGTCCTATATCCTTGGAATTAAAATCTATAGAGATAGATCTAGAAGGTTAATAGGACTATCACAGTCGATGTACATTGACAAAGTATTGAAGAGATTCAATATGGAGTCAGCAAAGGTTAAGAACCTTCCTATGAGTGTAGGAACATGTCTTTCAAAGAAGATGTGTCCTAAGACTAACCTTGAGAATGAGAGAATGACTCATACACCTTATGCGTCAGCAATAGGTAGCATAATGTATGCAATGTTATGTACTCGACCGGATGTGGCTTATGCACTTAGTGTGACAAGTCGTTTCCAATCTGACCCTGGAGATGGTCACTGGGCTGCCGTGAAGAATATTCTTAAGTACTTGAAAAGTACTAAAGATTTATTCTTAGTTTACGGAGGTCAGAAAGATCTTACTGTCGAAGGATACTGCGATGCAAGCTTTGCATCGGACTTAGATGATTTTAAGTCAATGTCAGGATACATTTTCTGCCTAAACGGCGGAGCAGTGAGTTGGAAGAGTTCCAAGCAAACAACCACTGCATATTCGACCACTGAGGCCGAATACTTAGCTACAAATGATGCAGCTAAGGAAGGTGTTTGGGTTAGAAACTTCATTCAAGAGTTGAATGTTGTTCCTAGCATGAAAGACCCCATTACTGTGTTTTGTGACAACACTGGGGCGGTTGCTCAAGCAAGAGAACCAAGATCTCACCAACGGACCAAGCACATTATGAGGAAGTATCACCTAATCCGTGATATTATCAAAAGAGGAGATGTGCAAATTGAGAGTGTCACGTCAGCAGAGAACGTGGCAGATCCACTTACTAAACCCCTTAGTGGAGAAGCTTTCCAAGGTCATCTTCAGAAGATGGGACTTAGAGTAGCTTTAGAATGGCTTTGACGGGCAAGTGGGAGATTGTTAGGAATAGTGCCCTAAAAGCCGATTGTATATCCGCTTTGTGCTTTTCCTTATTATAATCACAGACAATCTTTGAATGAAATAACGAATTGAGGCAACACTTCTTTATATGCTCTTGTTTGGTATGCGTTTACTTTATCTATGCATGTATGAGAACTCCAATAACCCTGATGACTTTAGGACTCTACCATTTAGGTGAAATGGTTCATGAAACGAGCCCTATATCACATAAGTCATGATTAGTAAAATACTCCAAGCCGATGAGTCCTACAGACAGTGGGAGTGTCAACCTGACTCCTTTAAGGCTTGCTTGTGGGATCACGCCCTTAAGAAGGACCACCTTGTTTTATGGAGGTGCAAAGTGTATAGTTGATACGTGCGTGATACATGAGGGTGCTTACTTTAATAAGTAAGTTCACTGAGGTGCCCCGTGTGAGAACATTCCTAAATGGGAAAGGAAGTTTCTATTTCAGGAAATGGAAACTTCCAGATTAGGAAATATCTCACGAGTCATTGATGTGATTAATTGATCCTTAGACTTGAGGTTCCTTGTCACTTTATGAGTTAACTCTATAGTCTTAGGTATAAGCTTTAAAGGGTGTCGCCTTAGACAACTGATTCAAGGCTTATGCTGGGGCTGCACAAGTGATTCATGAAAGTGAATGAGAATCAAGAAAGGACCTACACTTGCATTTGCAAGGTGATCTCTTATTGTGTAAGTCATTCATATACCATATGGAGTCCTTGGCCAAGGCAGTAGATCAAGACATCAAGAAAAGGGTTTCTTGGATTGAGATCAAATGGATATGAAATGCACTTAGCTTTAAGACCGGGTTATTAGGGTTCTGATTATTCCCTTGCCCTAGATCTTGGTTGAGAGATAGTAAGTAGGAGGATTGTATCTCACATGAATCGATGACTTAAAGATTCTGTCGAATCCGAACATTCCAATTCAGCTAGGGGTTAAACACCTGTTGCTAGACTATGGTCGTTTAATCTGTGGACTGATTAATTAATTAGTGAATTAATTAATTAGGGTCACTGCTAATTGAATTGAGAACCTAGAGGGTCACACACAACAACTTGGTTACATGAGTTGAGGCTTTAAAATGATTAAACGAGTTAATCGGGCCAAGAGGGTTCCACAACGTGTGAAATCACACGTGTGGCTCACGTGAGTGACACGTGTCACTGTGACACGTGTCACACACGTGTGAATATATATATATTATATATATATGTATTAAATAATTAAATGTGTTAATTATTTAATAGACTTTGGTTTAATTTTGAATTAAAAAGAAAGTCTTATTTTGGAGAAAATAATCTAGTTAATTAATTACGAATTAATTAATTAGATAAAAATAAGTTATTTATTTTATAATAAATAAAGTATAAAATTATCCAAAAATAGTTTGGATATTTTTAGCTCTCTTAAAAGTTGACTTGAATTAGAATTCAAAGTCAAAGTTGGAAAATACTTGATGATCAAGTAATAGGAGAGAGAGGAACCAAATACTTGCCCAACAAGGATTAGGATCGGCGCCCCTCTCTCTTTTCCTATATATAGGGGAGCTCATGCTCCCCTTTGAGAGCTAATTGGCAATTCTTTTGGTTCATGTGTTGAACGTCTTCCTTTCTCCAAGATCAAATAAACCCTAGGTTTAAGCCTAAACACTAACTAGAGAACTAGCATCCTTACTAGTTAGATTGTGATCAAGTTGGTGGACTTTCTCTAGAGACTTCAAGTTAGAAGTTTGAAGATTCGAGCTTTACCAAAGGACAGGGGATCAAGCCGCGAGAAGAGCGTTCTTGGGTGGATTGAAACGCTTCAAGAAAGAACAAAAGAAAAGTAAGTTTTCTATCTCTACGAATTTGGTTACACGATTGCGAGTCCAAGGTCCTTTTGTTGGGAAAAATTTTTAAAATTCTGCTGCTTTCTGATTCGTGTTTTCCAACATAAGGGCCCCCGATGTACGTGACTTGTTAAGGATATACCGGAACCCGCCAGGAGGTTTGGTTGGAGGATGGAGTCCTAAGGGTTTGAGTAGCATTAAGCACTCCCCTCGTCTGTCCACGGATAGCCAGGGTTGCACAACCCTTCCATCACCATGACATGATGTTTGACACGTTTTGACTTGCTTGGTATGTCTTGTTTTATTTATTCTTTATTTTACACGTTTTGTCTTGAGGAGCTTGGAAGGTTTGAACTCGTGCCCGCCGAGTTTTGTTACGTTTGTCTTGAGTTCAGGAAATAGGGATAGATTTTGAAATTAAGATAAAATTTGAAATATTAACAACCTAATGAAATGATCTTGATACGTATTCCACGTTTGATTTGTTACGTTTGTTTTGTCACGTATGTAACTGTGGATATGTAAACATTGTTTTGAAACGCTAAGCCTTGTTTTGTTTTGTTTTGTCAAATTACCCTATATATATTATCACGGGCAAATGTTATGGAGTGTAAAAACTAATCCTGGATTCACGAACATTTATGTTTAACTTGCTTTGCTCTGTATATATGTATAGTGTACGTGTGTTAACCCCTTGCTCAGTCAAGTGTGACTGACCCCTCCCTCTTTACGTTTTTAGTTTGCAGGTTTGCTTTGGAGGTTCGAGCTAGGCGGAGTCAGTTTATCATTGGAGTCCGTTTCGAGTCGTGTCTTTTGTTAAGTTTGCATTTTCACACCTTGTATCTTGTCTTCGATTATGCTTGTTCAATATGAGTACACGTTTGTATAAGACATGCTTTGTTTAATTGTGTTATGATTTGGGATTGGCTTCTAGGGCTAGTATGAACTCGTTTGCACGTATGATTTATGTTATATTTTGATTTCGGGATTAGGAATAATGTTAGTTTGAACTCGTCAACTGTTTGCATTTATTTGAATTTTGTTTGTCATGATCACGCTTCTGTATATTTTGTTATGTACGGTTTTTGTACAGGGTCTACGTTCCGCGTAGCTTAGAGTTTGGTTTTGGGTTGTCTCCGTTCATTATGGCTTGGCACGTGTGCGGAGTACTTGTTTTGTTACATGTGTCGAGCTATAGTGAGGGGATGTGGTACCTATCGCCTGGGGTGCTACATCTTAAGTGGTATCAGAACCCCAGGTTTCAAAATCGGGGTTCGGTGTCGTGTTGTATCTGTATAGGTCGTACGACATAGGACAACTTGGCTATGTGCATGTTTGCATCACGATTTGATTTGCTTTGCATGTGAAAATTCTACTACTTGGTTGATTTTATATCGCGCAATGCATTGCATTTCCTGATTGCTCTTGATTGAATTAATTATGTGACATATGCACTTACTAGTCAACATGCATATTTAGTGTTTGCTTGATAGGATATCGCTTCCATTATACCCTTGGATTTGTGTCCTACGAGATTGGAAGAGATGGTGGAAGTAAAGTTCAAGCTAAGGACCTTACTTGAAATGGATTTTCCGGGTAGAGTGATCTGAAGATGCATTGATCGGATCATCGCAAGGTCGAGTTTCAAAACATCAGTGAACAGTACATTGAACATATATATCACGTGCATCATGCATTTTAGCTTTGCTTGTGTGTTGTTGTTGGTTACCCTTCGGGGTTGCTTTGAGTGTTCGAGTGTTGTTGTTACGTAGTTAGTTGAGGGTCGTGCTTTGCAATGGACCTTACATCGTGTACTTGGAGGCCCATGCTTGAGAACTCGACTTCGAGCCGCGGGTGGAAGTGGCGTTAGAAGACCCGTTTGGGTTGGTGAACGAATGGTGGAAGTTCTTTAACGACCCCATTTGTGATTCCGAGTTGTGGATGGTTTGGATGGATTCAAATGGTGGGAGTTGAATCACTTTGGACTCCCTTATCATGCAAAAACATTCGAGCTATTCTAAGTCGGGATCGAGTTCGTGTGGATCTTGAAGTGAAGAATTAAACCCCTTGGCGCTTGAAGACCTTTCTTGAGCTAAGCCTCATCGGGACGTCGAGAACCCCGAACTTGGGTGAATACAGGAGAGTTGCTCGTAGTTCTAACTCGAGCGGTAGAACCTGAGGACAAGTCCTTTTTAAGGGGGAGAGTTTCTAACGCCCCGCTTCTTCGGAATTCTAGGTACGGCGTCACGTGAGAGTTTATTTCTGTATTTTCATGATTTATGTGGTTCACATGCTTTAATTGTCAATGTGTAATTTATTTAAGTTGTATGCATTTTAGAATTTAATTAATTGTTTGGGGTCAAATGCCCAATATTTGAAAGATTAGGGACCTAATGGTAATTACGGTGTTTTGGCCTTCGTGGCAATTTTGAGCTCGGGAATTCGAATTCGAATTTCGACCCCTTCATTGAGTTCATTTCGACGACTTGGATTCAATGAGATTAACTTCATCTTTTTCTAAAGTCGTTTGATAGCACTATCGTTTTAAATCCGATCTGGTTGGACCGGATACCGTTTGACCCTACCCGTTTCTTGTAACCCGCCCGTTTAAGTCCTGAAATGAGCTAAAAATTCCGCTCATTTCTCTCCCTCTTCACAAGTATGTTAGCCTTGGAGGAGAGAAAGAGAGAAGAAAGCCCTAAGCCCCTCGAGTTTAAGAACTCCGACCCCGTTCATCCGATCAACGATCCAAGGTAAGATTTGTATTCTACTCGTTAAATGCTCCGTTTTTACGTGCTTTTCATGGTGTGGTTTCGTGATTACGTGCCTATTTGGGGATTTTGTGAATAGTGTGGGTTTCGGGTTTAGCGGTGTTCGGGCTTGTTTAGGAGCCCAATTTGTGCTCTAATGTAACTTACGCATGCTATTTGATGTTATATGTGAGTTTTGCTTCGTTTCGTGCGGTTTCGGGTCTTTTTTTGGGAGATTAGAAATCTCCCCGCTTGCTCGCCGCCATGACTCCTCTGTCCAGAGCTCGGTCGTGGCGGTGACCAAAATGCATACATTTCGCATTGCGGGCGCGACGTCTTGTGCTCTTTGGCTTTTGGACGTACATCATGGGTGCGACCAAAATGTACGCATATTGGGTCGCGGCCGTGACGCTTGGTCAGTGGAGGTTCTGGAGGTCACGGCCGCGACACCCTTCTAGTTTTCGTGTCTGTTGTTACGGCACGGCCGCGATGCCCTGGTGCTTTCGTTTCTCGTGTTTTGTTTTCATTTCTTCGGTTTTACTCGTTCTTTCCTGCCCCTAGCATGCTCCCAACATGAATTATGATTGTTTTACGTATTGCATTGCCTTGATTGTTGTGATACGCATGTGTATGCCTCGAATACGTGCAACTTGTGTAATTTGAACCATGCATCATGTGAGCTATGATTTACGAATGTTCATGCATTTGTCGTGCATCTACATGGGTCACTTTGAGTTTAAGTCTTGTCTTTTGCCTTCAGTTTGTCCAGGTGCACCAGGGGTGGTGTTTTGTTTGCCTTGTTGATTCCGAGGTGAATCCAGCACTTGTCTTTGGATCCGTTTTGTACGAGGTGAGGTTAGGATATAGTTATACCCTAATGCTGTAACATCCCGCTGGTCCGGCCGTACAGGTACGTGGTAACGAGAGTGTTATTTGCATTTTAAAATTTATTTAATTATGCAAATATGTGTTATTTTAATTAATTATATGATTATTTAAAATTATGTGAAATTATTTGTTTAACCTATAACTTGAATTTTAAACGTATTTAACTACGTGCCTCGGAATTTGCTTTCTACGTGCCCGGATTTAATTTTGATTTTTGTGAAATCTTGGTATGTATGACTTATGTGAGTTATGAACGTGTTTGCATGCTCATTACGTGTTTTAGAGTTTGTTTATTTTAGTTCTTGACTCGTTTTTGTGAAACGGGATTTGTGAGGGACTCGAGGGCCTAACTTGAGTTCGGGAATTCGGATTCAAATTCCGAAAGAAGTGTCAGACTGATAACGAAGAAAGGAAACCAAGGAATCCAAATTTGTAATTTTCTAAGCCATTTTAACCCTTCAAATTTCATCCGAACCGAGCCTCGTGTGCAGCTTGGACCCCTTTTTACTCTTTTATCCATAACTTGAGCAATCGTTGACCAAATTAAGTGTTTCTTGGCCCCACATTCTCATTACTTAATCCTCTTTCATCCCTAATACTCCAATTTCTTACAAATCACAGACAAGAGAAGGAAAAAGGGGTTTTTGCATCTGCTCCACGAAATCCCAAAGAGAGGAAGAAGGATACTATTCATTTTCCAAGTTTGGAGCTCGATACTCATCCGATTAGCCTCAAATTTGAAAGGTGAGTCCTTTAATGTTTACTAAATCTTCTCCTCTTTAACTTGACACCTTAATTGCTTTTTTCCATGGAGAAATGAGTGAGATATGGATTATTTTGTGACTAGTGAGGGTTAGGACCAATTTGATGAATTTGTATGATCTCTTATGTTTTTCTTGGAATTTATGCATCCTAATTGATCCTAAGACATCCATGAGTAATTTTATAATCTGATTTTGTATGCTACTTGAAGGATTTTTGAGATACCATTTGACAATTTGAAGATTTTTGTATGAAGATGAACATGAACTTATGTCTTGCATTTGTTTCACATGTTGTGTGACACCCAGTCCGCTCGCACGTATAGGTTAGTGCCACTTGTGAGTTTAATTTACGTATTTGTAATTATTTTCTCCTTAATTGATGCAATTATATTTCAATTATGCTTCCTTATTCAATTCATATATGAACTATGTGAAATATTTAATACGTATTTACCCTATTGATCATTTTGTTTGATTACTTGAGTTTTGAGAATTTGTTAATTATGGAATTGAACCCGAGCTTGCCTATTTTGTGTATAACATGAATTATATGATTGTTGGACTTAATTGTATGTTTTAATTATGTTTTGGACTTGTTTACATTTGTTTGGACTCAATTGAATTTTATTTCAAACTTTTGCGCCAATTTGCAATTTGGCCACCGTTGAGTCATTCTTCCGTAACTTGAGCTCGGGAACTTGGATTCGAGTTCCGTCTTTGCTATTGAACTTCAATCGATGATTCAAAGTTAATGGAACAAGCCTCGACCTTTTTCGATGCCTTTTCGACCCCCAACGATGCAGATTTTGACCCTACGTACCTATAACGCATCTATATGACCCACTTGAGAGCTACCAACCCTTACCTAGCCCCTACGTTGGCTTTTAACCCCAAGATCAGCCATCCCTCCCTCTCTTATTGCTAAATTTCGAACCAAAAGGGAGAAAAAGGAAGAGAAGAGAAGCTTCAAGCCACCCTCCATTGTTGAACCTCTATTTTTCGCCCTTCAAGCTCAAGCTTTAGCCTTTCTTGCTTCATTTCTTCAAGGTAAGTTAGGAAATTTGATCTCCTTGATCTTGTGAGCATTTTACACTTCTTTTATTATGTTCTAATGTTGGAGTTCATGAGATTTATTTGGATTCATGAATAGTTAGGTCATGTTGATTTTGGAAGAATCTATGCATCTCTTGATTTGTTGAAGTTTGAGGCTATATATGTTGATCAATATGGTGTATTTATTACTTGTATTTGCTCCTTATTCATGGTAGTTGGATATATATTGTTTTGCCATTAATGCATCTTTGAGATCTTGGAAGAAACTTGATGGATTCTTGCTCCTTTGAACTTCTTTTCTTCCCGGTTCATGGTATACATGTATGGAGCTGATTTAATATGTTTTCTTGCATGTATTTATGGTATAATTGCACCATTTCATGCCCTTTTGTTGTTACTTTGGTTTAGGATGGGTTTTCATGTAGTTTGCAAGCTTTAATTTCGAAATTTGGCCTCTGACCCAAATCCACCTGGGTGGATTTTTGCTTTGAAAATAATCCACCGGGGTGGATTTGAGGCAGAGAGTTGTCTGCCCTAAATCCACGGGGGTGGATTCCCCCTTTGGAAAAAATCCACCTGGGTGGATTTAGGGCAGTGGCTCCTTTTTGCTCCGAACTTTGTTTTCTTGTTCTCTTCGCTTGTTTGCTTCTCTCCCACCCCTAATATGATCCCTAAGCTTTACTAACATGTATTATTATGTGTTAACTTGCTTGTATTAGATTTTTTAATTTACTTGATATGATTTGAACGAGTTATGATTCGATATGTCTTAAGTGATATACGTGTAATATTTTCTTGTGTGGTTTGCCTTCTTTATGTATTTTAAACTCATGAACGCTTATGGTATGCTATAATATGATACATTATGAGGTTATTTGATATGATATGAGTTTAATTCTTGAATCCTTATGTATTATTTTATTATTTGCTCCGGTATGCCTAAATATGAATTTATATGACATGCATTGCATCCACTCGCATTTGTATGCATCTCCGTGCGTCTAATTGGTTCATGATTGAGTCTAAGTCTCTGGTGTTGTGTTCTTTTATTTCAGAGACTCTTTCGAACGTCGTTGAACCCAAGGTTTAGGTGTTTGTTTTCTCCTTTTTAGCGCCGGACTCTACCTACTTTTTTGCTACAAGGTGAGGTTTAGGATCTTTTCCTTTAGTTAATCGACCTACGGCCTAAATGTGATGATTTCTCACCCCCTTGCGAATATACTATATATTTATATATTAGATATGTGTCATATGATATGTTTATGACCTTGTCATACGATTAAACATTTTGATATAAGTATAAGCATATATAAGCTTGAAAATGTTTTGCAACGAGGCTATGCTCCAAACCGTGTGTTGTCAAGCAAGCTAGGATCTACCTCAACATCTTAATGTTAAGGAAGACACGGAGAGGTATACGTATAGCATATGCCGAGTTGCAAGGTAAGGTATGCTCGATAAGGTACGTAAGTTATGTTTAATTATGTAACGAGTTAAGTAAGTTTAATTGGATAATTGGTTGTTACTGGGCCCCGGAGACGTGGGTAAGGACGCTCGGGACGGCAAGGGCCGTCGGGTTAAGCCTGTGCACGGTCTCCATTTGGAGTACTCACGTGCGACTCTTGGAGGTTGAGGAGGCGTGGTGCTTCAAGCACATCGTGGATAGCTACCCCGTGGGTTAAGTGCTCGTACTCGTCGAGCTTTTGTACTATTCATTGATTATGAAACGAGATAGGAGCTTCCTTTAACTCTAGTACGTTTTGTTTTGATTATAAAATGTATAAGTTTATTTTGAAAATTGGTTTGATGTGCAAAACCCTATTCCCGGTTCATAATCCTTTGATTAATATGTGCTTTATTCTATATTTATGTAGTGTGTGGGTGTGCGTTAGCCCCCTCACTCAGTCAAGTTGTGGTTGACCCCTCTCCTTTTCCCTCCTTTAGTTGCAGGTTTGCTCGAGCTAAGTGGGATAGTACGTGATCGTGTTGTTCTAGCTAGTTTGGGTCGAGTCAGCATTTCATACTTGCATCTTTTGAATATTTTGATATGTATTTGAATTAAGCTATACTTTGGAGAACTTTGAAAACTTTCGTATTTTGGGACGGAATGGCCATGTATATATTTTGTATGCTTTTGGATCCTGTTACTTGCTTCCGCATATTTGTTTAATTATTTTTCTTGCGCGCTCTGTTGCTGTCTTAGCCCAGTTTAGCCTAGTGTGTGCGTGTAGGTCCTCGTTCGCTTAGACTGGGATTCATGTATGGACTCCCATTCCATATGTGGATTTGGGTCTAAGTGCGGGGGATGTGGTGGCTCATCGCTCCGGGCGTCACATGTTGCTTCAAGTTTGGTTCAGATTTTTCCATGAAATGAATGAATTCTTGCTATATCATCTTACCATGATGTGGTAGTTTGATGTTAGCATGATTTGCCTTGAGTTTTGGTTGAGTTTTTGGCCTGAATTTCGTGTTTTGCCTTGCTTCCGCCACTGGTCGCGATCGCGATCACGACCAGTTCACTTTTGGTCGCGACTGTGACCCATTTTTCCTCTTGTCTCGACCTTGGTCACGGCTGAGACCATTTTCAGGTCATTTTTGGTCACGGCCGCGATCCTGTTTTGCCCTAGTTTCGAGTTGTGCTTGTGTGTTGTGTTGTTTTCGCTTCGTTTGCATTTTTCGTGAACTTCTTTCTCCTTTTTCACTTCTTATGCATTATATACTTGATGAATTATGTGTTATATGATTTGTTATGAATTTATTACGTGCTTTTATTGCTTTTATATGCATTATCTGATAAGATATGCATTATATGCTTTCTTATGCGCATGCATGAACTTATACTTTGATTCTTTGCCTTGTGTGATCTCTTCTTGCTACTTTTATATTATACATGCGTAGATAACATGTTGTAATATGTGTTACCTCGTATGACATGAATTTATGATTGATTTTAGATGCTCGTTTTCACTTTATGCTCCCATATGCTCTTATGTGACTTAAGTGTTTCCTAATATGCATGTATGAACTAGAACTTTGTTTGTTCGTTTAATATACTATTCCTTATCTCTTTTGTGACTTAAGTGGTTTGTCAACATGATAATTTATGTGATATCTTCTAAGTATTGCATTTATGGATCCGTTTAATATGAAATACGTGAAATATGGATGCATATGCCTTAATTGTTGCATTTCATATGCACTTTATACATCATATGCATTTGCCGAGCGTCAATTTAGTACATTTTGAGTCTAAGAACTTCCTTTGCTGTTTCCTTTGTTCAGAGCTTCGTTCCGTGGGTAACGAGGAGGTCCTGGAAGCGTCCGTTTCCGTCCGTTTTACATCCTTTTGCTCTACTGCATTGGAAAGGTGAGATTTTCTTGCTTTTAGATAATATGACCTACAACCCTATATGTTTTGAAGCCCGCATGTGAATTACGTACAATATAAGATAAATACATTTATGATATATAATTTGAGGGCTCGCCCCATTTTGTTTTAAGACTTTGAAAAATGGTTTGTATACGTATGTAAGCTCTATTTTGATTTTCATTTGAAAAAGCTTTAACATGTGTGAGTGTGTAGCGAGCTTTGAACTTTGAAAGACAAGTTTATGGAAATTATGATTTTTGAATTATGAATGGGCCCCGGAGAGTGGTATGGCATCTCGGGACGGCCATGGGGTCGCCGAGCTCCCCTAACAACACTTTCCATTTGACAGTCTCACCTACCATAGGAGGTTGAGAAAGGATGTTTCTTTTGAGCCGGTGGAGATAACCGTCGAAGGTTTCAAGGACTTGATTAAGCCTTGTCTCGTGTGAATTATAACCGATAGCTAGGACTTGTTACCCTTCTATCACTCGGAGTAGGGTGGTTTATGATTTATGTTTCGATTATGATTATGTCTTTGATTATGAAAGTAGTTTGGAAGGAGAACTCGTACTCGCCGAGTTAGTGTGATTATGTGTAACGCCCCGTTTTTCATATATGCAATATGTGATAATTTATATACATTGAATAACCTTAGATGCATTATATTTTCTATGAACTTATATGAAATATTTGTTAACGTGAAATTTACGTGAATTAATTGTTAACGTGTCTAATTATTTGTACGTGGCCTTACTTGATCATTTCATAAATTTGGGAACTTAATTGCATTAGATTCTTTGAACTTAATTAATCATTCTTTCCTAGTTCATACTTAATTGCATGAATTTATATAGCTTAGGGACTTATATGCAAAAAGTGGTGATTCATGCATTTAGTGGGAGATATAATATAGCTTATATGCATCTCTTCTCTCACATTTCATACATTACATACTTATCAAGAAATCTCACACATATACACACACTAAACAACGATTTTTACACCAAGAGAAAGGAAGGCGATTTCATCTCATTTTCAAGCTAGAATTCAAGGAGAAATTGTATAAGTGGAAGCATCTTCATCATCTCATCATTTCATCCCATCTTTCTCTCATTTCAAGGTATAAATGGAGTAATTTTATGAATCTCTTGGGTTTATATGAATTAAGGTTTGTTGATTATGTGATGCTTTCTTGTTTATAAGTGATTAGAAGCATGATCATGAGTATTAGACTTGGAAGGTTGCATGAATTCATGGATTATTTTAGAGTTAGAAGCTATGATAAATATATGGGTTTGTTGGATGATTTCTTGAGGATTAAAGCATGTTTCCATGGATTAAATGTTGCCTAAATGATTTATATGATCATATACATGATATATGTTAGTTTTAGGTTGTTTTCTTGCATTGATTTGGTGTTTATATGGCTTGGGAGTCATTCCCGCGAATCCCCTATTTTTCCCCTGCTATTTTTCGGACAGAACCTTCCCAAACGCCCGTTTGGGTTTCTAGTTATAGCACCAAACGCCAGTTTGGTACTGTTACAGGAGGTTTTCACACGACCGTTTCTGCTTTCAGATCAATTTTCAAACGGGCGTTTCTCCCTCATCCCAACTCCAAATGACCTGATTTTTGAACTCATGGAAACCTCTTGAAGTCTAAAACAACCTCCCATTTTAATCATCTCAATATCTTTTCTATTGTGAGAGTTATAATCAATTATTTTAGGTGTCGCCACTTCCCCAACAAACTGCACTCGCCTAACTTCAAGCACATGCCATTTTCTCCTCGCTTTGAATTAGAAAGCGAGCCATATATCCTCGAAAATGTCTTTATGTATAGTTTCATATCCAACAAGAAAAACTCAATTCCAACTTCTATAACTCAAGATATTTTAATTTTCCTACAGCGTGTGCGTTTTCGAAAATTGTCCGTTTTTGTCATACTTCACCAAAACCTTCCTTATTGCACTCCTTTCACTCTCTTGGCTCCCATATGTGAATTATATGATATATATAGTTGATTAATTGATAAGTATGCTCCTACTTAACACTTCTTGGTACTTAATTGCTCAAACGTGATTATGTGATTCCATCCCTATATAAATTGAACTTGAAATGATTGAATGATATGAATATATGACTCCTTGAGATTTATTTCGTCTCTGAGATGTTAATTCGTTCTCATACATGCTAAGTGTCACTTGATTGCTAGTTTTACTTAATTACATGAGCATTGTCGTGCATCATACTTGGTCTCATAATGAGTCTTGTCCCATGAGTTCACGTTATTTCCTTTCTTGTCCAGTTTTCTCCAGGGCAGAGATCTTTGACTGTTTGGGCACTACCTTATATCCTTGTTTTGTTCCGTCGCTCGTCAGGTGAGGTTTAACTACTAGATATATAGAACCCGTAAAACTCCTATGTGATGCTTTCTGCCAAAATATAAACATAGATCTCTATATATATGATTGATATGAATATATGACTCCTTGAGATTTATTTCGTCTCTTAGATGTTAATTCTTTCTCATACATGCTAAGTGTCACTTGATTGCTAGTTTTACTTAATTACATGAGCATTGTCGTGCATCATACTTGGTCTCATAATGAGTCTTGTCCCATGAGTTCACGTTATTTCCTTTCTTGTCCAGTTTTCTCCAGGGCGGAGATCTTTGACTGTTTGGGCACTACCTTATATCCTTGTTTTGTTCCGTCGCTCGTCAGGTGAGGTTTAATTACTAGATATATAGAACCCGTAAAACTCCTATGTGATGCTTTCTGCCAAAACATAAACATAGATCTATATATATATGAATGATATTAATATATGACTCCTTGAGATTTATTTCATCTCTTAGATGTTAATTCGTTCTCATACATGCTAAGTGTCACTTGATTGCTAGTTTTACTTAATTACATGAGCATTGTCGTGCATCATACTTGGTCTCATAATGAGTCTTGTCCCATGAGTTCACGTTATTTCCTTTCTTGTCCAGTTTTCTCCAGGGCGGAGATCTTTGACTGTTTGGGCACTACCTTATATCCTTGTTTTGTTCCGTCGCTCGTCAGGTGAGGTTTAATTACTAGATATATAGAACCCGTAAAACTCCTATGTGATGCTTTCTGCCAAAATATAAACATAGATCTATATATATATCTTTCTCAAAACCTTATGGATTGCAAATGGTTTTCGTGACATTGAACTTATCGTGATTGATCGTGTTTTGGCGATTAAGCATGTCTTGTTCACTTGGGCCCGAGGGTACTGTATTAAGCCAACCGAGGAAGCAAGGGCTGACGGGTAACTCTTGCACTATCCTCAGTGTTTTGGGATCACCTCTGAATCCACGAGGAGGTTTGGTGGAGGAAGAAATTCCGTACGTGGGAGTCATGCTCCTAACGTACACAGTGCGTGGATGGTTGAAGGTTAGCAACCTTCCCGTCATTGGAGGGAAAAGGGTCATGAAATTGCTACGTGTGCACTGTATAACTTGCATGATCGTTATTGAAATGTAACCTAAAGATTGTATAAATTGTACACAGTCGGAGAAAGGTTGGAGATTTGCCCTCACTCGCCGGGCCACTGATTGATTGAATTGAACTGATTGAATTATTAAATTGATTAGTTGTAATCTCGGGCGAGTTCTACTTATTATTAAACGTATTTTGATTTCTTTTATAAAACCTTACCCGAGACTATGACTTGCATGATAATTGCACTAATATTTATTTATAAACCCCTCGCTCAGTCTTTCATAGACTGACACCTCACATTTTCAGGTCTGTAGGTTGCATGGTAGGCGGGATTGAGTCAGGTCTTTACTTTTGAGTCTAGCATGTTCATTGTAAATTATTGATGCGTACTTGTAATGTTATGAATCTTTTGGTACTTTTAAATTTGGAAAAATGGTTTGTATTGGAGGAAGTGGTGAACATGGTGATGCTAATGAATTGAATGTATGTATTGTATGATTTCGTTTCGTTTATGCATGTTGTATATAATTGAGGGTTAGTCCCGCCTAGCTAGTGTTTTTTTTTATTGTCACCCGTTCGCTATAGGTTCGTTCATGTACGGTCTATCCATTTCGTTTGTAGATCGACTTATAGTGCGGGGGTGTGGCATCTCGGCGTTCCGGGTGCTACATTATGTATGAATCTATGAAATGGAAATGGACTCATAAATTCTTAAAATTGCTGATTTTGGCCCTTGGCCCTTAACTTCTTTTAAGTATATATATTTATTATTATGGGAAATGTTTTAGGTTGCAAAAACCATCTCCGGTTCTTGGATCTTTTCGAATTTGATAAGTTCTATACTCTATACGTATATATGGGTGTGTGTGTTAGCCCCCTAACCAATCTTTAGGACTGACCCTCATTTTCGTTTCTCTTTTTTTCCCTTTTGTTTAAGTTGCAGGTGCTTTTGGAGGTTTTGAGCTAGGCGGTTGTCCTTGTGTCGTTGGTTGAGGATAGCTCGAGTCACATGCATTGCATTTCATTTACTTTATGCATTTTGTTAATTTTGAAATATGTCTAAGTTCGGTATATAGACTTTGGCCTGGGATAAGTTTTGCATATTTGCCTTGTATATAAATTATATAAGTTATATATATGATGGACATAATTTGAGAATTGCTAGCATGAATGATTTGAAATTTATCGCTTCCATGATTTATGTTTAATGCGCACTCCGATTTAATGTTCAAACCTAGCTAGGGTGTTTTTGTTTGTCACCCGTTCACAATGGCTTGGTGCGTGAACGGAGTTCCCATTTCGTTACACATGTCGGGCTATGGTGCGGGGGATGTGGGGCCCTTCGCTCGGGGTGCTACAAATGCAATGTTATTGTTTTGAAATGCATGCGATTTATAAGCCCTATGAATATGTAAATATGTACGAAATACGTATCTTGATGGCTTTGTTATACGTTTGAAAGTATGAACGCTACTATGAAGCTATGTATACTTGTTTTTGGATTTGATACATTTGAACTTGGTATGTCTGTATGTGTTTTGCACACTTGTATGTATGCGTAGTACGTATGCATGTGACGGGTATGCAAGAGTATGTATGATACGTATGCATGTGGTATGTACGTATATGTGTGTGTATCTGATACGTATTCTTGTAGCACGCATGATGTATCTTGTTATGCTCGTTTGTAGCAGGCTTAGCACTTGATTTGCCTTGTACATGAACTTGACTTGTTTGATGGGGCCCCGAGCACGTGACTTGTTAAGGATATACCGGAACCCGCTAGGAGGTATGGTTGGGGGATGGAGTCCTGAAGGTTTCAGTAGCATTAGGCACTCCCCTCGTCTGTTCACGGATGGCTAGGGTCACATAACCCTTCTATCATCACGATATGAGGTTTGACACATTTTGACTTGCTTGGTATGTCTTGTTTTATTTATTCTTCGTTTTGCATGTTTTGTCTTGAGGAGCTTGGGAGATTTGAACACGTGTCCGCCGAGTCTTGTTACGTTTGTCTTGCGTTCGTGAAACGGGGGTAGATTCTTAAATTAAGATAAAATTTGAAATATTAACAACCTAATAAAATGATCTTGATACGCATGCCACGTTTGATTTGTTATGTTTGTTTTGTCATGTATGTAACTCTTAATATGTAAACCTTATTTTGAAACGTTAAGCCTTGTTTTGTTTTGTTTTGTTTTGTCATATTACCCTATATATATTATCACGGGCAAATGTTTTGGAATGCAAAAACTAATCCCAGATTCACGAACATTTACGTTTGACTTGTTTTGCTCTGTATATGTGTATAGTGTGCGTGTGTTAATCCCTCGCTCGGTCAAGTGTGATTGACCCCTCCCTCTTTACGTTTTTAGTTTGTAGGTTTGCTTTGGAGGTTCGAGCTAGGTAGATTCAGTTTTTCTTTGGAGTCCGTTTCGAGCCGTGTCTTTTGTTAAGTTTACATTTTCGGATGTTGTATCTTGTATTTGATTACGCTTGTTCAATATGAGTACACGTTTGTATAAGACATGCCTTGTTTAATTATGTTATGATTCAGAATAGGCTTCTAGGGATAGTATGAACCCGTTTGCATGTATGATTTATGTTATCTTTTGATTTCGGGATTAGGAATTATGTTAGTTTAAACCCATCAACTGTTTGCATTGATTTGAATTTTTCTTGTCATGATCACGCTTCCGCATATTTTGTTATATACGGTTTTGGTGTAAGGTCTACGTTCCGCCTAGCTAAGGGTTTGGTTTTGGTTTGTCTCCGTTCGCTATGGCTTGGTACATATGCGGAGTACTTGTTTTGTTACACGTACACATGTCGAGCTATAGTGCGGGATGTGGTACACACCGCTTAGGGTGCTACACAACCTAAAAGGTAAGCAACAATGCATGCTCATTCAATTCTTCAGAGCGAACGCAAATGTGTTCGCCTGGAAGGCCTCAGACTTGGTAGGGGTAGAACCCAATGTTATTGAGCACCACCTAAACTGTTAGGAATAGTGCCCTTAAAGCCAATTGTATATCCTCTTTAGTACTTTCCTTTTTTAAATCACAGACAATATTTGAATATCAAACAAACTTTGGCAACACTTCTTTATATGCTCTTGTTTGATTGTATGATTACTTTAACTGTGCATGTATAAGAACTCCCCTAATCAATATGACTTGTAGGACTCAACCATTTAGGTGGAATGGTTCATGGAATGAGCCCTATATCACATAAGTCATGATTAGAAATCACTCCAAGCCGATGAGTCCTAAAGACAGTGGGAGTGTCGACTTGACTCGTTTAAGGCTTGCTCGTGTGATCACGCCCTTAAGAAGGACCATCTTGTTTCATGAGGTGCAAAGTGTATTGTTGATACGTACGTGGTACATGTGGGTGCTTATTCTAAGTAAGTACACTGAGGTGTCCCGTGTGAGAAGATTTCTAAATGGGAAAGGAACTTTCTATTTCTGGAAATAGAAACTTCCAGATTAGGAAATATCTCATTAGTCATTGATGTGATTAAGTGATCCTTAGACTTGAGGTTCCATTCATACTTTATAAGCTAACTCTGTAGTCTTAGGTATAAGCTTTAAAGGGTGTCGCCTTAGACAACTGATTCAAAGCTTACGTTGGGACTGCACAAATGGCACATGAAAGTATATGAGAATCGATAAAGGACCTACACTTGCATTAGCAAGTTGATCTCTTATTGTGTAAGTCATTCATATGCCATCTAGGAGTCCTTGGCCAAGGCGGTGGATGAAGACATCAAGAAATGAGTTTCTTGGATTGAGATCAAATGGATATGAAATGCACTTAAAACCTCGAAATAGCCTTATTGTGACAGCCATGGAGAAGCTTCAAGAGAGGATGAAGACTTAAACCATTCCACACCTTCAAGAGCTCATATCTCCCTGGTTTCTTCATCATTTCAAGAGCTAAGGTAAGCTACGAATTTCCCTTGATGTATTTTTCATTTCTATCCTTGAATCTTAACATGAAATTGAATGTATGAACTTGTATGAGGAAGTCTTGTGAAAATGGTGATTTATGCCCAACTTGAAGAATATGACTCTAATGGTGAATCCTTGAGTTCTTGAGCATGAATATGTGTTTCTCCATGTTGAATATGTGTTATAGCTGTTGATGGTATGATAAGGAGTGAGTTTGAATGCATCTTGCCATGGTTGAAGCTTGATTTTCATGAAAATGGGTTGTATGAGTTTTGGCCAAATTGATATTTATTTGATAAGCATGATTTATGTGATAATATATATGATTTTCGTGGAAATTTTATGGTTTAAATGGTGTGAAATCGGCCATTTTCGGTTATGGTTGTCTTCTTCCCCGAAGCTTGCTTGAATCTGCACAAGACAGACGCCCAGATCTGGCCGGAACGGCCGTTCCCATGCTCGCTAGGTGGGTTTTGGGAAGGACCATTCCCATGCTTAGTTATGCATGGGAATGGCCGTTCCGGAGCTACTGTTACACATTACACTTTCCGTTTCCGTGTTTGCTTGATCCGTTTGGGTTGCTTTATGAATTATATGTTATGATATGACTTCAATTGCAATCTTTGATGATAGTACTCCATTTAACTGAATGAATTCATGTGAATACTTGCCTTTTTCCGAATTGCTTGATCCGTTTGAATTACCTTATGACTTATTGTTAGGAATAGTGCCCTAGAAAGCCGATTGTATATCCCCTTTCTGTTTTTCCTTATTGTAATCACAAACAATCTTTGAATGAAATAACGAATTGAGGCAACACTTCTTTATATGCTCTTGTTTGGTATGCGTTTACTTTAGTTGTGCATGTATGAGAACTCCCCTAATCCTGATGACTTTAGGACTCTACCATTTAGGTGAAATGGTTCATGAAACGAGCCCTATATCACATAAGTCATGATTAGTAAAATACTCCAAGTCGATGAGTCCTACAGACAGTGGGAGTGTCAACCTGACTCCTCTAAGGCTTGCTTGTGGGATCACGCCCTTAAGAAGGACCACCTTGTTTCATGGAGGTGCAAAGTGTATAGTTGATATGTGCGTGATACATGAGGGTGCTTACTTTAATAAGTAAGTTCACTGAGGTGCCCCGTGTGAGAACATTCCTAAATGGGAAAGGAAGTTTCTATTTCAGGAAATGGAAACTTCCAGATTAGGAAATATCTCACGAGTCATTGATGTGATTAATTGATCCTTAGACTTGAGGTTACTTGTCACTTTATGAGTTAACTCTGTAGTCTTAGGTATAAGCTTTAAAGGGTGTCGCCTTAGACAACTGATTCAAGGCTTATGCTGGGGCTGCACAAGTGATTCATGAAAGTGAATGAGAATCAAGAAAGGACCTACACTTGCATTTGCAAGGTGATCTCTTATTGTGTAAGTCATCCATATGCCATAAGGAGTCCTTGGCCAAGGCAGTAGATCAAGACATCAAGAAAGGGGTTTCTTGGATTGAGATCAAATGGATATGAAATGCACTTTGCTTTAACACCGGATTATTAGGGTTCTGATTATTCCCTTGCCCTAGATCTTGGTTGAGAGATAGTAAGTAGGAGGATTGTATCTCACATGAATCAATGACTTAAAGGTTCTGTCGAATCCGAACATTCCAATTCAGCTAGGGGTTAAACACCTGTTGCTAGACTATGGTCGTTTAATCTGTGGACTGATTAATTAATTAGTGAATTAATTGATTGGGGTCACTGCTAATTGAATTGAGAACCTAGAGGGTCACACACAACAACTTGGTTACATGAGTTAAGGCTTTAAAATGATTAAACGAGTTAATCGAGCCTAGAGGGTTCCACACGTGTGGGTCACGTGACTGGACACGTGTCATTGTGACACGTGTGCCACACGTGATTGTCTAATAATATATTAAATAATTAATTTGTTGATTATTTAATAGACTTTGGTTTAATTTTGAATTAAAAAGAAAGTCTTATTTTGGAAAAAATAATCTAGTTAATTAATTATGAATTAATTAATTAGATAAAATAAGTTATTTATTTTAAATAAATAAAGTATAAAATTATCCAAAAATAGTTTGGATATTTTTAGCTCTCTTGAAAGTTGATTTGAATTTGAATTCATAGTCAAAGTCAAAATTATTTAATAGTTCGTTAATTGCATGATTGGTGGAATATGTGAACTATGCTACGTGACCTATGTGTACACTTCAATCCATATTACATATCATTCATCTCTTGATACGCCGTGCGTCTTACTTGGTTCATATAGAGTTTAAGTCTGGGCTTTTGTATGTCTTATCACAGAGTTTGGTGGTGCCGGTGGGCCCGAGGTTTAGAGTGTTTGGCCCTTCACACTCTCTGACTCTACTTGCACAAGGTGAGGTTTAGGATTTTGTATAGTTAAGCGACCTACGACCTTAATATGATGATTTTTTCAATCCTTGCATGCGACTATGTACTATATATATATGATTAGATATATGTTGGATATGATATGATTATGACCTTGTGGACCATCCTTGGTTTTGAAAATTAAATATGAAGGGATATGTAAGCCATTTTGGAAAATATGATATGTTATGATTCTGTAGCGAGTTGGCCATGAAATATAGGCATCTGTATGTATGTGGATCCGAGGAGCTATGGGTAAGGAGCCCCCGGGACGGTTAGGACCGTCAGGGATATACCTGTGCGTAGTTCCATTTGAGATATCATTGCGCGACTCAGGGAGATAGGGGAGGCGTGATATCTTGAGCCTTCGGCTAAAGCCGGGGAGAGCACTTGTGGGTTCACTACCCCTTGTGAGTCTTTATGTTATTGATGGTTAGGGCCAACGTGTGGCTCTTCCATCATTGGAGTAGAGGATGGATTGATTCTACTTTATGTTCTGTTCGGTTCTGCGGAGTAAAGGTTGGAAGCTCGTACTCGCTGAGCATATGTTATAAATGTATGGGATTTGTGAAACGGGATAGGCTTTCCTAAGTGGTTTTCCAAACTTACACTATTTTGGGTATTCGAATTGTTTTGGCGTGCAAAACCCTAGTCCCGGTTCATGAGCCCACCCTTATGTTATGTGTTGTGCTCTATATATATATTGTGGGTGTGCGTTAGCCCCCTCACTCAGTCAGTTGACTGACACCTCATTTTATCTTTTAGTTTGTAGGATTCCTTTTGGCTTGAGCTAGGCGGAAGTGAGTCTTCGGAGTCACACTTGTCAGTCTAGTTGGTGTGAGGATGCATTTGTCGCATACTTTACTTATGTTATGCAATTATGTTTCATATTTGAAGGTTATGTTTATGTTCTACTTAGACTTAAACCCGTGTGGGGTTAGTAAGCTAGTACTTGGATGTTAATAGATATTATGATGATACATATGTTGTTTATTATGTTGGATTATGAATTGATATTCGGGATTAGGTATCTATGCTAGTTGAACCCGTCACCTGCTTTGCATGTTTTATTTTAAATGCTTCCGCTATCTATTGTTGTTGGTTTTAATTGCTTCCGCACTCTGAGTTTGTCAAGTTAGATCCGCCTAGCCTAGTGTGTGAGTTGGTCTCCCGTTCGCTATGATTCGGATTCGGGCATGGACTTCCTATTTCATGACCGATTCTGAGTCCTAGTGCGGGGGATGTGGTATCCTCCGTCTGGGGTGCTACATCCTTAAGTGGTATCCGAGCTCTAGGTTGCAAAACCGAGCTCTAGTGTCGTGTTGAGTCTGTCTAGGTTGTACGGCATAGGATAACTTGGTTATGTGTGCATGTACATCACATTTTGATAGACTATGCATTTGAATTACCATCACTTTGCCAAATTTACATTACGTGAAGTATTACATTTCTTCGGTGCTTTGCTTGATTTATTAAGTGATATGAGCATTTACTAATCGACATGCATATACCTGTACTGGAATTGTTGAGATCTTTAGGGTACCTCCTAGACGTCGTGATCGAGAGGTTTCCCCGAATGCGCCTAATCCTCCTCCGCCACCACCACTGAATGCGGAGAACATTGTTCAGACACTTCTCAATCAGTTGCAAAAGAATCAGAGGCAGCAGACACCACCCATTGATGGTGATATCTCAGCTGTGTATAGGGAGTTTCGGAACAACAACCCTCCTAAGTGGTTTGGAGGAGATGATATCAAGGCTGAGGAGTGGCTAGCTGAGATCAGTGGTATTTGGGAGATTTGCCCAGGGAGTTCTCAAGATAAGACTGTTTGTACTGCTCGATTCATTCAGGGGCAGGCAGCTAACTGGCTCAAGGGAGTTCGATCCAGACTTGAGAGGAGTGGCATGGAGTTCACTTGGGAGACTTTCGTGCATGAGATTCACGAGATGTTTATACCTCATAGTGCACGAGACCACAGGCTTCAGGAGTTTTCTGAGCTGAAGCAGGGATCCAGATCTGTAGAGGACTACATTCTAGAGTTCGAGAGACTTGCTCCCTATGCTACCCACATCACTGATGTTGATTAACATAGAGCCCGTCACTTCGTTCATGGGCTTCGAGAGGATATCCAGAGAGCACTTTCAGGCTGTCAATGTTAGCACTTGGTATAAGGTTACTAAGAGGGCTATTCAGGTCGAGGCTCAGAGACAGAGGTTGAGGCCCCCATACTTCACTTCGGGCCATGATTCGGGTTTTAGATCGGGCAAGAAGCCCGCTACTCATGTTTCTACTACTTCTACACCAGCTTTCTGTCCGCAGGGCGTCATTAACAAGAAGCCCCGACACGCTACTCCTACGGTGCCACCAGTTTTACCGGCCCCAGCTCAGGCCCCCTCACTGTCAGGGTTCCCATCTATTGGAGAAGTGTTGGAGGTATTTGGGTAGATGCTTGGTGTGTGGTTCTGCTGATCACAGGATAGACACCTGTCCAAAGAAGAGGCCAGCTATTCAGGTTTGTGCGTATGCTCTTGATGGAGAGGAGGAAGCAGCAGAGGATGATCAGAATGTCGCGATGGAAGGTACAATAAACATTCATGGCACGAACATCCATACATAGTTTATTTGACTCTTATTATTATTATGTGATATACTTGCTAATTGTGATATACGTTGGTTGTTGTAATTTTCAACTGTACTACTTTGATGTGCGTAAGCACAAGTGCTTCAAATAATTGTATTTTTGTGCTAGAGAGATGTCAGAATCTCTTGTTCTCAGTGTGAGAAAGATTTAATTCTCTCTGATTACGTGCTTGGGAGATGTTAATCCTCTCAATTTATGTGTTAGAGAGTCGCAGGATTCTCTACTTATGTGATAGAAAGATGTTGGATTCTTTCCAAGCTTTGTGCACAAGAGATGTTGGATTCTCTTGTACTTAGATATTCGGGAGATGCTGGATTCTCTTGAATTTGGGGGTTTGGGAAATGATGGAATTTCTTGAACTAGAATGTTGGATGATGCTGGAATCTGTCCAACTTAGGCTGAGAGACGGGGTTCTCTCAATTGTCTGCTCGAGAGACGGGGTTCTCTCTTGTGTGATCGAGAGACGGGGTTCTCTCGCTTTCTGTGTTCGAGAGATGGGGTTCTCTCACCTTTTGTGCTAAGAGATGGGATTCACATAGAGCCCGTCACTTCCTTCATGGGCTTGGGTATGTACAAACCACCCATCAACCGGTGTAAGTGGAGGTATGTGTTATGATTTTGTGTGCTTAAGTCTTTGTTTGTTTTGAAGGAGTTGGCTGGTTGTGTACTCATACCCGCCGAGTTTCGTTATGTTTGACAGTTATAAGTTCGTGAAACGGGGTTAGAGTCTTAAGTTAAGATAAAATTAGATTTGTCATTAACCTAATAAGTTATGTTCCGATATGTGTGCTAAATCTGCATGAATCTGAGTTTATACTTTAGGAAAGGTTTGAGTTAAGATTTGTTTGTTTGGTCTTAAGCCTCCCTATATTTATACTATCACAGGAAAATATTTTGGCGTGCAAAAACTAACCCCGGGTCACGAATATTGCTTCTACTTTGTGCTGTGCTCTATATATATGTATAGCGTGCATGTGTTAACCCCTAGCTCAGTCTTTGGACTGACCCCTCCCCCTTTTATGTTTTTAGCTGCAGGTTCAGGTCGTTGGAGTTCCTACTAGGCGGCGGTGTGTCGTGTCTGTTGAGTCTGTGTCTGCTCGTTTAAGTTTGTTAAGCATTTTGTTTTGATTTATGATTCGTAAATTTTGTATAAGATTTATTTTGTACATGTTTGCAATTTATGATTCGAATGTTTGGAATTTCAGGACAGGTTAGGACAAGTGCTTGGATTAGTTGAACCCGTCTTGATTCTATGATTATTCGGGACAGGTTTCTAGGGCCAGTTGAACCCGTTTTATTGTGATAGGACAGGTTTGCTGGATTATTCGAACCCGTGTAATTGATTTTATGTCTGTAATGCGCTGTATGTTTAAAGTATGAAAAGTTTTTTTGGAAAGTTGGCATTTCGGTCAGCTCTCGTTGCATCCGTTTTGCATTATTTCATTCGTACAGGGTTAGGTACCGCCTAGCTTAGGCCTGGAGTTTTGTTTTGTTTCCCGTTCGCTATGACTTGGTGCGTGTGCGGAGTCTTTGTTTCGTTACACGTGTCGGGTTATAGTGCGGGGGTGTGGTGCCCACCGCTTGGGGCGCTACATCTTAGGTGCTATCAGAGCTACCAGGTTCAGAACCGGTGCTCTGGAGTCGTGTCGTGTCAGTTTAGGTCGTACGGCATAGGAATATGTGCGCATTGCATCCGTTTTTCATGAAATTTTGCTTCTTCGGCGTGAATTGCATTGAGTTATATGATTATGTGCCCGCTATGACTATGATTGTGCAATATCTTATCAATGTACTTTTAATTACATTTGATTGATGTACTTATGTGACTTAACTGCTACATTTCATTTGCACATCTAACCATCATGGACCAATTTTAGTAATTTAACCACTGGACTGCTTCATCAACAATATAACCAGCTTTCCTGACCTCATCGCCACTTTATGGTCAGGATTATCAACACCACGGTGAACGGTACACTAAGCATCCATGGCACGAGCATACATGCATCGTTTACTTAATTAATTCTCGTTATTACGTGATATATGTGCTAAGTGTGCTATGTGTTAACTGTTGTGATTTCCTGATTCTTCTTATGTGCTTGAGTGAAAGGGAGATTTGATTCTCTCTGTTCACGTGCTAGGGGGATGTTGACTCTTCCTATTTGTGTGTGAGAGAGATGCTGGATTCTCTCTAAATTATGTGATAGAAAGATGTTAGATTCTTTCTAAGTTCTGTGTATGAGAGATGCTGGATTCTCTTGTACTTAGGTATTCAAGGGATGCTGGATTCCCTTGGATTTAGGGGTTTGAGAAATATCGAATTTTCTCAAACTAGAATGTCTGGGAGATGTGGAATCTGTCAGACTTAGGTTCTCTCGATTCTGTGTTTGAGAGACAGGGCTCTCTCCATTATGTCCTTGAGAGAACGGGTTTCTCTCTTTTTGTGTGCGCTGAGGGACGGGGTTCTCTCGCTTGCGTGTTGAGAGATGAGATTCTCTCTTGTTTGTCGTAGTTTAGTTATGCGTGGCCTGATGACAGTGTGCAAGCAACGAGGATGCGACAATATCGAGCTTTGGGTGCAGTGGCCTAGTGGTGATCGAATGAGTTTGAAGTGACCAACGGTCAAGTGCTCAGTGGGACCTCATTGACAACGAGACACTATGAAGGGATTTGATGCCAACTAAGGGAGAAGTATCCTTAGGAGTTTGAAGTTCGCCTAGATTAGAGTTGCGCAGCGGAAGCTTGAACTGGAATTCGTTTTAGAGTCGTTCAAGATCCTGCTTCTAGACATGAGGACAGGTCCTTTTGAAGGAGGGGAGTTTGTAACATCCCGCTCATCCGACTTATAAGGTACGCCGCGTTTCAACCTTTTTATGTATTTAATTTTGTGATTTTGTGTTTTTTCGTGGCCCTATTTTGGACTCTTTCAGAGTTTAGGGGCCTTTTTATAATTTTCTCTTTTTAAGGGTTTTCGGTCATTCCTCGTTCGATCGAGATTTCGACCTATTGGACCCATTCAATGCATTTGGGGCATAGAGACGAGTCCGTAGACTCTGAGTTTGCCCAATTCTAACGTCGTTAACCCCTTCTTCCGACCGTTTTCGCGTTCGAGGACCCGAGATAAATACCCGGATCCTCGTTTTTCATGACAGAGCAGCAGACTTCAGCTCTTTCTCTCTCTCTCTCACGCGATCTCTCTCCCACTTGTCACTGTTCACATAAACTCACGGTGTGAACACACACACAACCCGTAACTCGACCGTTTGTCGATGGATTTTGACGAATGAGTTGTCCATTTCGAAGAGCTCGACGATGCGGTCACAACCGTACCAAGATCTTGGCCCGAAGACAAGTGGAGGAGGCCCGTTTCGCCGATTTACAATCGCGGCTGGAGAGGGGTGGCGGAGCCGCCACTTCGCCGGCCCTTTTCGACGGCTTATGGTGGTGCTTTTGGGACACGCGCCACAGACCCAGATAGAAGACCTCCCAGCGCATCGCTGGACGTTGGCGGTGCGGCCATTGCAGCCATGGTGGTGGCGCACGCGCTGCCGGAAAATCACGCCGCCGACACGTGAACAGTGACACGGCGGCGCTCCGGTGGCTTTTTCCGACCAAGGTTACTATTTTCCAAGGTTTTCCAACCCCTTGAGTTAATTTTCGACATCAATTTGAGCGAATTTTGGTCGTAGGTGGTGGTTCCGGCGATTGGAGTGGCGGAAAAAACTTCGGAGGACATCGGGGTCCCTTTTCGTCAATCTTTTGGCCACGGGCTCTTCACGAAAGTTGTTCGGAACGACGAGAACTATCAATCCCCATTAATGTAAATCTAGATTTGGCCGTTTGGTGGCGGATCATGGCGGCACAGCGGCGGTTCACGGCGGAGGCCTACTCCGGGGATTTTTCCCGGTAAATAGCTTAGGGCTTTCAAAGAGCTCATCACGGATGTGAAATTGGACGAGATTGGCTCGGATTTTCCAAAAATTGGTCGAGGATTTGGAACGAGCACGAGGAGTACTTACACGAGTGAATTTTGGGGATTTTTCCAGCACGTTCTGGTGGCGGCCGAGCGGCGGCCGGCCACTGTTCCGGCATCTCCGGTGGTGGCAATCCGGCGGCCTTCGGGCAGTTTATCCGCCTCCTTGTGGTGAGTCTAACTCCATTTTCCGTTCGTCAATCGGATGCCCGGTTAATTTGTTGTGATTTATTTTGTGTAATTTGAATATTTGAAATTAATTGTTTTAATTGTTAATTGCTTGAATTGTCGATCGAATTGTATCCCGATGTCTATGAAATCATGTACTAAATAAATGGTGATATGAATTGATGCTTTGGTTTGCGATTTGAGTCCCGGTTTGTTGAATTCATGCTACTTGATTAACTTTGAAGGGGTGTTAGTGTAATTTTTGAATAATATGAAATTATATGACTTAAATTAATTAAACCTCGTTACTTGGTGAACAAATATGTTATTCATGACTACGTACAAATGAGTTAATATGCCGTGGATAATTCAACTTGAGACTTTTGTAATTTAAACTTTCAATTACTTAGTTGAATGAGTCTATTATGCGATATATGAATTATATGAAATTGTTTGCTTTGATTTACCCAATCCTTGTTCTTTGAAAACGAGCATGCTATTCTTAATAACTTAGAAATAATTTATCGTGTTATGTATTATTTAATTGGACAAGTATGAATTGGATATGCAATGCGTAAATTAATATGAAATCATTTGAATTACTTTGTTTTTCGATTTCTCTTAATTGCATTAATTGTGCACATGAATATGTGCCAATGTGTAGTATGACTTCATTAAATTATATAATGTTGTCTTACCCGAAATTAATATGAATTTGAAACCTGCTTATGTGAATTTTGTATGAAATGTGCTATATGATAAGACTTAAATGGAACTTATGGGATTTAATTAGGAACTTTTGCACGTCAGAATAGTTTAATTGTACGAATATGAATTTGGTATACACTATATGAATTAATATGAACTAATTTGATTTGCTTTGCCTTTCTATTTCTCTTGTTTGCATTAATTATGTGCATGAATGTATTCTAATTTGTAATATGATTTCCCTGAACTATATAATGACATGTTTTGTACGTAATTGATATGAATGTGAAGCCTCCATATGTGATTGCGTTTGCCGTGCGTCTCTGTGTGGTTGTTTGCCTGGGTCTGAGCTTTGTGGTTTGTTTTGTGTGTTCAGTTGGTACAGGTGCACCCGGGGTGGTGACTTGGGGTCATGGAGGTTCCGGGGTGGACCATTTGCTGTGTCTTCAGCTTTGTCTGGTACCAGGTGAGGTTAGGATATAGTTATACCCTAACGAAATGTGCCGATTTTCGAATACATGTGACTTATAAGCCTTTATGTATATGTAGATATGTGTGAGGTACGTATTTGTTTGCTTTACCATAAGTTTGAAAGTATAAAGCTATGTATAAGCCTATGTACGCTTAGCTTTGATTTCGTTATGATTTTGAGGTCGGCATGATATGTACGTGCGATATGATAAGTATGATATACATGTGCTATGTATAAGTGTGAGTCTAGCGGGTTTAAGCTTCCGATTTTTGTGTGTTTATAAGTGAAAGTGTAAGTTTGGGCCCCGGAGTTGTGTGTAATGGGAGACCCGGGACAACCATGTGGTCGCCGGTTGCAACCACTGTACACTTCTCCATTTTATAGGATCAACCCGGAACCCACTAGGAGGTTAGTGGGAGATGGAGTCCTTGGGTGTGAGTGTCATGAAACTCACGACCCTGACATATAAGCGTGGATGGCTTGGGTACGTACAACCAACCCATCAACCGGTGTAAGTGGAGGTATGTGTTATGATTTCGTGTACTTAAGTCTTTGTGTGTTTTGAAGGAGTTGGTTGGTTGTGTACTCGCACTCGCCGAGTTTCGTTATGTTTGATGGTTATAAGTTCGTGAAACGGGGTTAGACTCTTAAGTTAAGACAAAATTGGATTTGTCATTGACCTAATAAGTTCTGTTCCGATATGTGTGCTAAGTCTGCATGAATCTGAGTTTATACTTTAGGAAAGGTTTGAGTTAAGATTTGTTTGTTTCGTTTTAAGCCGCCCTATATGTATACTATCACGGGAAAATGTTTTGGCGTGCAAAAACTAACCCCGGGTCACAAATATTGCTTCTACTTTGTGCTATGCTCTATATATATGTATAGCGTGCGTGTGTTAACCCCTCCCCCTTCTATATTTTTAGCTGCAGGTTCATGTCGTTGGAGTTCCTGCTAGGCGGCGGTATGTCGTGTTTGTTGAGTCAGTGTGTGCTCATTTAAGTTTGTTAAGCATTTTGTTATGATTTATGATTCGTAAATTTTGTATAAGATTTATTTTGTACATGTTTGCAATTTATGATTCAAATGTTTGGAATTTCAGGACAGGTTAGGACAAATGCTTGGATTAGTTGAACCCGTCTTGATTGTATGATTATTCGGGACAGGTTTCTAGGGCCAGTTGAACCCGTTTTATTGTGTAATTTTTCGGGATAGGATAGGACAGGTTTGCCGGATTAGTCGAGCTCGTGTAGTTGATTTTATGTCTGTAATGCGCTGCATGTTTAAAGTATGAAAAGTTCTTTCGAAAAGTTGGCATTTCGGTCTGCTCTCGTTGCATCCGTTTTGCATTATTTCATTCGTACAGGGTTAGGTACCACCTAGCTTATGCCTGGAGTTTTGTTTTGTTTCTCGTTCGCTATGACTTGGTGTGTGTGCGGAGTCTTCATTTCGTTACACGTATCGGGTTATAGTGCGGGGATGTGGTGCCTACCTCTTGGGGCGCTATATTAATAGTCGTGGTGAAGTACTTCTCCAAGTGGGTCGAAGCCTAGCCAGCCGTGAAAATCACAAACAAGGTCATCTAAAATTTCCTTTGGCGGAACAACATATGCAGGTTTGGAGTCCCGGGGGTCCTAATTTGCGACAATGGGATGCAGTTCCAAAGCCCCAGCACCAGATCATACTGCTGAGACATGGGCATCAGTCAACGTTTTGCGTCAGTAGGCCATCAGGTCAAAGTCATCAATCGCATAATAATTCAGAAACTCCAGACCAGGCTCGAAGCTAAGAAAGGATCCGGGGTCAATGAACTTGATGGGATCCTTTGGGCCTACCGCACCACCCCAAGAACAGCGACAGGGTTAACACTCTTCTCGATGGTTTATGGGTCGGAGGCCATGATCCCAGCAGAGCTACTCCATCAAACAGCCAAAATATCCAATTATCAGCTTGCTAGGAATGCAGAAGACAGAGTGCATGAGCTCGATACGATTGAAGAAGTCTGTCAGAAGGGTTTCCAGCGCATGCAACAATATCGAGCCACTGTGGCTCGGAGAAATAACAAGGGCGTTAAACCCTGCGCTTTCCAGATAGGCGACTTAGTCCTCAAGAAGGTTGAAGTAGCTAAGCACTTGGGCAAACTACAACCCAACTGGGAAGGCCCCAATCGCATTGCAGAAATAGGCCGAAACAAGGCCTATCAACTTGAAGATATGGACGAGAATACCATTCGTAAATCTTAGAATGCCCACAACCTTAAGAAGTTTTATGTTTAAAGTTGTGTCTGGTTGTAAGTGTTCTGTACTTGACTCACTCACATCAATAAAAGCAGTTTTTAGTCTATCTGAATGTCTTTCACTTGTTTTAACCTTTAAGTGTTCCGCAGTTTTAAGTTTTCCATTAAAAATCAGGGTCAAACCCTAATGAGTTACAAGCGCAAAAAGAAAAATTACAAAGGACAGTTACAATATGTACAAATAAACTTAGGAACAGGAGATTTGGGCAGAATGGTTCTTGGCGCCAGCAAGGGGATTCCCTTCAGTTAAACCCGTCTGATGGGGCTCAGTCGAATCTTTCTGGGTCGGATCGGCGGTGGCAACAGTAGCGTTTCCCTCAGTGGGCACAAGAGCTAGGGGAGAGCAGCCAACGGAGAATAGCCAAAGCAGGAGCATCAGCTTCACCTTGGATGTGGGGAGTTTTCGACCCACTACTTAACGGGTTAAATGAAAGAAGCAGAGTCTCTTTGGCCTTCTCAAGGTCCATTGGCTCCGAAAGCTCCAGTTCTGATTCCGGACGTTTGAAAAACTTCGCCTCAGTCCATTCCATGGTCCAGCCATAGGGCTTTTTGCTCTAGTCAGGCTCTTCTTCATCCTCTTCCTCACCCTCTCCTTCCTCTTCGATCTAACCATAAAATACTCCGGAAGCATTTTGGGAGCTATAAGGAGAGACACGCTCAGCTTCTCTTTGTTTTCAAGAAGTTCCTGTGGGAGGGGAATGGTGGAGACGAACTTGAGATAGGCATTTCATGAAGCCTAATTGGATGTCCGGGGCACCCAGAGTTCCAGAAGTGGTGTCGAAAACCTCAGAGCGGAGAAACTCAAGCACTGCACTATCCTTGATCTATTGAATCAACTTGTCCAGAGTCCAGAAAGTCGTCTCAGCTCCGTTCCTCTGCCCATGAACATACCCTTGGCGCCACCCATCTTGCTCCCCCTTCTTGTAAGACTTGTCCTTCTCTTGCTCAGACAGTTTGAGCAGGCTCTAGGTCGTCGCCAGCCCAGTCTCCAACCTCTCGTTCTCAGCTCAAAGACTGATCAACTCCGCCTCCATCGTAGATTTCTCTTGGGTCGAACTCTCGAGTTGCTGATTAAGCCTCTCCACAATACCCATGTAGAGGGTCTTCGCATCCTCCGTCTTCTTCTTTGAGCTTAGCCACTTCATCCTGCCAGCTCTTAGGGCCTAACACTTCGGCGTTCTCCAATAATAGCCTATGGCAGGCTTGCTGTGCCAACTCCAGACGTGCTTGCTATTGGTAATCTACGACGATCAACTTAAAGAAAAAGAAGAAGATTAGATACTTTGGAAATATAAGTGGTACGGAGGGAAAAAGGTGCTGGAGGAAGGCTCATACCGAGCACTAAAGGGCGACTTTGTTGTATGATTGGGCTGCATCATCTTCCTTTGCCAGTTCCTGGTGGTCTGCACCAATTTGCAGAGCATAATAGATTGCCCCCAGGGCGTCTTGGTCGATCTCCCCAGTAGCGATTCTTCGTCCCGACCCATCCCCTCCGAGGTCTAGAACATTGAAGGGGTATTTGGGGCCCCCGAAGCTTGGAATAGATCTAATCATAATCTCCCCTCAACATCTTCAACCCGGGAGAACTACCGGCTTGGAAGGTGGGAGGTTTCCATCCCTTGGGTTTTTCACCACCAGGGGGTAGTCTTCGCGGTTTTCGAAGGGTCCTCGCCCCCGACCCCTTCTGGCGCCTTCCTCTTATTGGTTCTGGTACCCCTTGGGACCTCCATTGGGAATAACCCAGAGGCTGTCTCCGAGTCTGAGTCCACCGACCCTACGATTGTGGCAGTCTTTCCCTTTCCGATCGAGGGCTTAGTGATTTTTCCTTTTGTTGTGGGAGGAGCTGGCTTCCCGCCAGCTGGGGCCCAGGTAGCTCCTCATGTATCTGTAGGTCCCCCCCCTCCCCGGGTCGGTTGGTGAGGATAGATCCACTTTACGCCTGCTGCTTTCTCTACCGCGGCTATTTTGGCCTTGGTATGTTCTTCAGTGAGGCCATCTGCTTGGCCAATCTCCTCGGCCACTCCATCTCGCCCTTCTGCACTTTCTTGGCCTCCTTAGCCTCCTTCTTGAAGAGCCTGTTGGCAGCCTTCCCCCTTGCGGTAACTATGATTGATTCTGCAAAACGACCAAGAAAAGAAGAAAGTTAAGAGCTACAGGTCTGAAATATGCTAAGACCCTGTCAAACGGGGTAAAAAAAAATGGTAACAATCACAAATCAAAGCAAAGGAGGGAACATGTTTGGCCTAAACGAGTTGATGACATAGTTACCCATGCTGAAGTCCATGTGCCTTACCGTATTTGTAGCCAACCCAGCATTCATTAATAAGTGCGAACTCGTGAAAATGCCCATGTCCAATGGGTGCACACCCCTCAAAGCGGCCAATAGTGTAACACCCCCGGAGCGAAGGATGCCACATCCCCCGCTCTAAGGTCCAACACGAGTAACGAAATAGAAGTTTGCACCCGTATCAAACCATAGCGAAAGGGAGACACAGAAAACCCACACCCTCGCTAGGCGGCCTAGACCCTCAAGAACTGTGAAACTTAAAATCAGAGTAGCGGAATCAATTTATAACCTAACAAAATTCCCAAGATCACATATATACATATCAAAATGGGGAAGGGTCAAGTATTCCAACCAACAAGCTAGCTTATATACAAATGTACAATGTCATCATGGCCCAAAATAGCATAAGTGTATACCGAATACATAATCCAAAATGCGTAAAGTAAGGAAAAGGAAAATCCACTACGATGCATGAAGACCCAAGCTATACCACAAGTAAACCCAAAAGACACTTGCCACCTAGCTTGACTCGGAGGAACCTGCAACCTCAAAAGAAAGGGAAAAGGGGAAAACAATAACAAGGGTTAGTCCTAGCAACTGGTGAGGGGGCTAACTCACGCACCCTATATATATATATATAGAGAGCAAAGCATTTAATCAAAACGGAAGAATCCTTGAACCGAGAGTGGTTTTGGCAAGCCAAATTAATTCCCGTGATATAGATATATATAGGTTAAAGAAAAGGAAAAAGGGCAAATGCCAAACTCCAAGTTTTAGGTGGATTAAGAATCCACTCTCGTTCCATAGATCATACAAAGCTAAACCAACTTGGCGAGTACGAGTCACACACATCCTAACTTCCATATACAAAGATCAAAGCAAAACAAAACAAATTAGAATCCATCCCCAACACCGGTTGATAGAAGGGTTGATTGTTGGAAAACACGAATCAGAAAGCAGCGGAATTTAAAAAATTTTCCCAACAAAAGGACCTTGAACTCGCAATCGTGTAACCAAATTCGTAAAGATAGAAAACTTACTTTTCTTTTGTTCTTTCTTGAAACGTTTCAAGCCACCCAAGAACGCTCTTCTCGCGGCTTGATCCCCTCTCCTTGGTAAAGCTCGAATCTTCAAACTTCTAACTTGAAGTCTCTAGAGAAAGTCCACCAACTTGATCACAATCTAACTAGTAAGGATGCTAGTTCTCTAGTTAGTGTTTAGGCTTAACCTAGGGTTTATTTGATCTTGGAGAAAGGAAGGTGTTCAACACATGAACCAAAAGAATTGCCAATTCGCTCTAAAGGGAAGCATGAGCTCCCCTATATATAGGAAAAGGGAGAGGGGCGCCGATCCTAATCCTTGTTGGGCAAGGATTTGGTTCCTCTCTCTCCTATTACTTGATCATCAAGTATTTTCCAACTTTGACTTTGAATTCTAATTCAAGTCAACTTTTAAGAGAGCTAAAAATATCCAAACTATTTTTGGATAATTTTATACTTTATTTATTATAAAATAAATAACTTATTTTTATCTAATTAATTAATTCGTAATTAATTAACTAGATTATTTCCTCCAAAATAAGACTTTCTTTTTAATTCAAAATTAAACCAAAGTCTATTAAATAATTAACACATTTAATTATTTAATACATATATATATATATAATATATATATATTCACACGTGTGTGACACGTGTCACAGTGACACGTGTCACTCACGTGAGCCACACGTGTGATTTCACACTTGTGGAACCCTCTTGGCCCGATTAACTCGTTTAATCATTTTCAAGCCTCAACTCATGTAACCAAGTTGTTGTGTGTGAGCCTCTAGGTTCTCAATTCAATTAGCAGTGACCCTAATTAATTAATTCACTAATTAATTAATCAGTCCACAGATTAAACGACCATAGTCTAGCAACAGGTGTTTAACCCCTAGCTGAATTGGAATGTTCGGATTCGACAGAACCTTTAAGTCATTGATTCATATGAGATACAATCCTCCTACTTACTATCTCTCAACCAAGATCTAGGGCAAGGGAATAATCAGAACCCTAATAATCCGGTCTTAAAGTTAAGTGCATTTCATATCCATTTGATCTCAATCCAAGAAACCCTTTTCTTGATGTCTTGATCTACTGCCTTGGCCAAGGACTCCATATGGCATATGAATGACTTACACAATAAGAGATCACCTTGCAAATGCAAGTGTAGGTCCTTTCTTGATTCTCATTCACTTTCATGAATCACTTGTGCAGCCCCAGCATAAGCCTTGAATCAGTTGTCTAAGGCGACACCCTTTAAAGCTTATACCTAAGACTACAGAGTTAACTCATAAAGTGACAAGGAACCTCAAGTCTAAGGATCAATTAATCACATCAATGACTCGTGAGATATTTCCTAATCTGGAAGTTTCCATTTCCTGAAATAGAAACTTCCTTTCCCATTTAGGAATGTTCTCACACGGGGCACCTCAGTGAACTTACTTATTAAAGTAAGCACCCTCATGTATCACGCACGTATCAACTATACACTTTGCACCTCCATGAAACAAGGTGGTCCTTCTTAAGGGCGTGATCCCACAAGCAAGCCTTAGAGGAGTCAGGTTGACACTCCCACTGTCTAGGACTCATCGGCTTGGAGTATTTTACTAATCATGACTTATGTGATATAGGGCTCGTTTCATGAACCATTTCACCTAAATGGTAGAGTCCTAAAGTCATCAGGATTAAGGGAGTTCTCATACATGCACAACTAAAGTAAACGCATACCAAACAAGAGCATATAAAGAAGTGTTGCCTCAATTCGTTATTTTATTCAAAGATTGTCTGTGATTACAATAAGGAAAAGCACAAAGCGGATATACAATCGGCTTTTAGGGCACTATTCCCAACAATCTCCCACTTGCCCGTCAAAGCCATTCTAAAGCTACTCTAAGTCCCATCTTCTAAAGATGACCTTGGAAAGCTTCTCGACTAAGGGGTTTAGTAAGTGGATCTGCCACGTTCTCTGCTGATGTGACCCTCTCAATTTGCACATCTCCTCTTTTGATAATATCACGGATTAGGTGATACTTCCTCATAATGTGCTTGGTCCGTTGGTGAGATCTTGGTTCTCTTGCTTGAGCAACCGCCCCAGTGTTGTCACAAAACACAGTAATGGGGTCTTTCATGCTAGGAACAACATTCAACTCTTGAAAGAAGTTTCTAATCCAAACACCTTCCTTAGCTACATCATTTGCAGCTAAGTATTCGGCCTCAATGGTCGAATCTGCAGTGGTTGTTTGCTTGGAACTCTTCCAACTCACTGCTCCGCCGTTTAGGCAGAAAATGTATCCTGACATTGACTTAAAATCATCTAAGTCTGATGCAACGCTTGCATCGCAGTATCCTTCGACAGTAAGATCTTTCTGACCTCCATAAACTAAGAATAAATCTTTAGTACTTTTCAAGTACTTAGGAATATTCTTCACGGCAGCCCAGTGACCATCTCCAGGGTCAGATTGGAAACGACTTGTCACACTAAGTGCATAAGCCACATCCGGTCGAGTACATAACATTGCATACATTATGCTACCTATTGCTGACGCATAAGGTGTATGAGTCATTCTCTCCTTCTCAAGGTTAGTCTTAGGACACATCTTCTTTGAAAGACATGTTCCTACACTCATAGGAAGGTTCTTAACCTTTGCTGACTCCATATCGAATCTCTTCAATACTTTGTCAATGTACATCGACTGTGATAGTCCTATTAACCTTCTAGATCTATCTCTATAGATTTTAATTCCAAGGATATAGGACGCATCACCAAGATCTTTCATCTCGAATTGGTTCGATAACCATAACTTAGTCACTTTCATGTCATCCTTCGAATTCCCAATAAGAAGGATGTCATCAACATAAAGCACTAAGAATTACACTGAGGTCTCCAATTCCTTTCTATACACACATGATTCATTTGAGATTTGCATGAAGCCAAACGCTTTGACTGATTCATCAAATCGAATGTTCCAATTCCTAGAAGCCTGTTTCAATCCATAGATTGATCTTTGGAGTTTGCAAACCTTTTGCTCACTCCCACTGAATGTGAAACCTATGGGTTGCTCCATATAAATGTCTTTGTCAATATCACCATTGAGAAAGGCAGTTTTCACATCCATTTGCCATATCTCATAGTCATAATATGCAGCAAAGGCAAGCATGATTCGAATGGACTTTTGCATTGCAACTGGTGAAAAGGTTTCGTCAAAGTCCACGCCGGGTCTTTGAGTGAATCCTTTTGCAACCAGTCTTGCTTTGTAGGCTACAATGCTTCCATCAACTCCAAGCTTTCTCTTAAAGATCCATTTGCAACCTATGGGTTTGACCCCATCAGGCAAATCTACCAAGGTCCAAACTTGGTTGGAGTTCATGGAATCCATTTCGGATTTCATGGCTTCTATCCACTGTTCAGAGTCAGAATCTGAAAGTGCCTCCTCATATGTTAAAGGATCATTATCCTTTTGAGAGATTTCATGGAAGAATCCATACCATCTCTCCGGCTGTCTAGGAGTGCGTTCAGAACGCCTTAGAGGAGGATTTACATGTGTATCGAAATTCGTGATTGGTTGTGGTTGATCAGAGTGGGACGTTTCTTCAGTGGGTGGTGTGGGGTCACTTTGTACTTCTTCTAATTCTATGATCTTGCCTTTCTTTTCTTTAAGGAACGGTTCCTCCAGAAAAGTAGCATTTCTGGAAACAAACACCTTTTGCTCAGATTGATCATAGAAGTAGTATCCTATGGATTCCTTAGGATAACCTACAAAGTTGTATAAGTTAGAACGAGATTCTAACTTATCTCCCACTGTCCTCTTCACGTAAGCAGGACAACCCCAAATTCTTAAGTAAGAATAGCTAGGGATTTTACCATGCCATATTTCATGGGGCGTTTTAGGGACTGACTTAGAGGGAACTAGATTCAAAATCTTTGCTGCACTTTCTAGGGCATAACCCCAGAAAGAAGGTGGTAAGTCAGTGAAACTCATCATGGAACGAACCATATCAAGTAAGGTTCGATTCCTTCTCTCAGAAACTCCATTAAGCTGAGGAGTTCCCGGAGGAGTCCACTGAGAGATAATCCCATTATCTTTGAGATGATTAAGGAATTCTTCACTGAGATATTCGCCTCCTCGATCAGATCGAAGTGCTTTTATCTTGTGACCAGTTTGGTTCTCAACCTCCTTTTGAAATTCTAAGAATTTCTCAAAAGCTTCAGATTTATACTTCATTAAGTATACATAACCATACCGACTAAAGTCATCAGTAAAGGTTATGAAATACTGATGATTGTTTCTAGTGCTTACACTAAGTGGTCCACAAACATCAGTATGGATCAAATCCAAAACCTCAGTGGCACGTTCCACAGTTCCTTTAAAAGGAACTTTGGACATTTTTCCTTTGAGACAGGATTCGCAAGAAGTTAACTCTTTGAGATCATTTTCAGAGAATGATCCTAAAGTGTTTATCTTGCTAATTCTGTTCTTGGAAATGTGTCCTAATCTAGCGTGCCATAAGGGAGCTGAAACTTTGTCATCTCTCTTACGCTTTGTTTCTCGTTGTATATTCATAATATTGAAATTTTGAGTTAGGTAAAGTCCATTACTTAGAGTACTGATATGAACGGAAGAGTTGTTCCGTTTGATAAAGTATTTACCATTCTTAATATAAGTTTCATAACCTTCACAATCTAATATTGGAACTGAAATTATATTACGAATAATGCTCGGTACATAAAGGACTTTATTTAATACTAACTCAAAACCACCTAAATCTAATCTAATTGTGCCTAAAGCTCGAGCTTCAACGTTTGAGCCATCGCCGATCTTCAAGACACATTCTCCTTCTTTGAGTTGTTAGATTTCACTTAGCATCTGTACATCATTACAGATATGAGTTCCACAACCGGTATCAAGTACCCAAGAACTAGAATTAATAGAAAGATTTACTTCAACGAGAAAGATACCTTTCTTTAGAGTAGCCTTGTACTCTGGGCAGTTTCTCCTCCAATGTCCCGCTTTGCCACAATGGAAGCAAACATCCTCTTTCTGATCACGCTTCTTCTTTTGGGCCTTCCCCTTCGAAATGCCACCAGTGGGCCTAAGGGGTTTCTTCTTCTTCTTTTGGGCTTTCTTGCCCTTACCTTTAGAAGGCCCAGAAGAGGGAGACAGAGCATTCACCATCAAAACCTTATTGTCCTTCTTGATCGTGCTTTCAGCAGTCACAAGCTGACTAATCAGCTCAGCTACAGTAGCACCAGCATGATTCATGTTGAAGTTAAGGACAAATGGGTTGAATGATGGTGGGAGCGAAGCTAGCAACAAATCCACTGAAAGATCATCTTTCAGTGGCATGTCCACGGAGACAAGTTTCTCAGTAAGGGCAAGAAACTTGAGTCCATATTCATGGACACTTGAACCTTCCCTCATTCTCAAGTGGAACAATTCCTTTGAAGTGTTATACCTTGTAACACGTTCATGAGGGCGGTAAAGTAGCTCTAAGTGGTCGTAAATCTCCCAAGCGAATTCCATGGCCTCATGTTGCCTTTGCAAGTCCGGAGATATGTTAGCCAACATAAGGCAATGGGCTTGGAGATTATCATCCTTCCACTTCTGAATCGCATCCGCTCGGCCCGAGTGGGAGCCTCCCCTTCGGGACTGGGCTCCCCTTCGAAGAGAACATAAGTTCTCTTCTCAGAATCTAAAATGATTTTTAGATTCCTCAGCCAATCAGAATAGTTGGGACCAGTCAACTTGTTTGACTCTAGGATCGATACAAGAGGGTTTTTGGTTGCCATTTCAAAACACGTAGAGAATCACAGAATCTACGACCTAAATGGTAAAACAGAGAACTAGTGAGAATGCTGAATTATAACGATATACAAAAGATAAGGTCTTTAATCTATTATAGCTCCCACTATTTTTCAAAGATCTATAATTCCCAAAGATCTAAGAGGAACACGTTTCCCAATGGGTACTAAGATCCTAGGCATTTTACCTCGAACCCACGACTCGCGGACATTCTGTGTGACGCCCCGATATTTCGGTCGTACAGGTATGACGTATGTGTTTACCAAATTGCGCGAATTAATTATTTATACGTGTTTTATATATTTAATTTTATTTTATATATATTATGTTAATTTTTATATATATTAAGTTAGTTAATATTATATATATATGAATTAGCGGATATATATATATTTTTAATGTTAATAATTATATCTATATATTAAATCGTGCAATTGTTTTAGTTATATTATATTATTAAAATATTTAATTATTTGAAAATATTTGAATTTGAATTTGAATTTATATGAATTTTCTTTGAACTATTTGTGCTTGAATGACTTAATTGCTTGCCGTTTCTACGTGAAATGAATTCAGAATTTCGTGCAAATTTAATATGTTGGACTTATATGTGTTATGAATATGAATATATGATCATTTCATGTTTTCGGATTCGTTTGCATACGTTTCGAATTTATTTTGATTTTTGGAATCCAAATCGGGGGCTAACGAGTAATTAGCGCAACCTTGGTTCCGTATTTAATATCTTGAGCTAGGAAACTCGGATTCGAGTTTCGTCACCTTCGTTGAACTCGTATTGAAAATTCGAGTTTGATGAACTTAGCCTTATATTTTTCCAAATTTATTTGAACCTCCGAAATTCAACCGAAACATGCAACGGGAACCAAATCTGCCACCTTTTACCAAATAAATCATAATTTATTCATTTGTTGACCAAATTAACCATGGTTTGAGCCTATGGAACCCTAACTCAACCCTCTAGCTGATCCTACTCTTCTTAACCGAACCACACCCTCTCATTTGGATAAGATCTGCTCCTCATCCCCTGCATTCCAGAAAATCCCGTAACTCAAGCCCTCCTTGGAGATTCAAGCTCAAATCTCTTCCAACCTTCATCCAATCAACAAGGTAAGCTTAGGGTTGTAATATACATTCATTTCTGGTCATTTTCATCCATTCATCCCCAATTTTGAGCATGCTTTCATGAGTTTTTTGGAAGAGAAGATGAATAGTTAGGTTAGACTTCATTTCTTGAATTCATGATGTTGCTTGCTTTATGAGCTGAATTGATGCATGTTTGTTGAGCTTTTGAACTCCTTAACTTCAGTATTTGCCTTATCTTTCATGGTACTTGAGCCTAGCATGAATTACCATTGTTGATTTTCATGAAAACTTGAAGAATGTGCAGAAAATAATCTGCTCTTCCTTGTCCAGCTGCTGTCACGTTTTGGGGACTACTTGATGGGTTCTTTGTGTTCCTTTTCATGTGTTATGGCATGGAATCGTAGTATATATGTTGCTCTATGTGTATCCCTTGTTGTGCCTTGGTTTTGGGTCAGTTTTCAGCTGCAAAGATGAAGAACAAACCGCCCTTCACGAACTGTTGCTGCTGCTGCGTTTTGAGCATTCTTGGGGGGCTGATTGTATGTTGATTTGGGGTGGTTTTGCTGTATATTTGATGACCTAACTTACCTTAAAATGTTGGTTGAAGATTAGATATGTGCTGCTCTGTTTTTCTGCTGCTCTTCTTCGTTAATTTGCTGTCACACGCCGCCGCGACCCCTGTTTTTCTGAATTTCTGTTCGAACTGTGTAATGGTTGAACTATAATTTGTTTCTTTTTCTTTCCTTCTGCATGCATGTTTGTGAACGTGTGAATATGTATATGTATATGCATGAAATGTGATTTAGGTAATAGAGTGCATGCATGGGTTTAATCATAAAGTTTCATTTTTTTTATATAATGCATGCATGATTCTCATGCAATATGTACGTATATATATATGTATATATATATATATCTATATATAAATATTAATAGTAAGTTAAATTATGATATATATATATATATATATTAATTATGATTTAATTTGTTTAACTTTTAGAATTTAATTGTTATCTAATTCATGTTTTATTTAATTTCCTAAATTTAATTCAATGTATTTACTTGTTTATTTTCTAATTGTAAATGTGAATTATGATTTGAACGAACGTGAATGAATGAGGGAATGACTTGATTATATGAATTAAATTTCTTAATCGTGCACATGAACATTTCATAACATAATTTTATTTTTATACGCTCATGTCATAATCATTCATTGCCGAGCGTCTTAATTGGTCATTTTGAGTCTCACTTCACCTTTCTTGCACAGATTTTGATCCGGTTGGAGACGAGACCAATCCTTGAGGCTTTTGTGTCTTCTTTTGACGGTTTAAGGTGGGTTTCTCTACTAATAGTTATCTTGACCCGATATAACCCTTATGTGACCGTTTTAAGCCAAAAGTTATATTTATATTTATCGAGTCTTTTAAAGAGTCTTATGATTTTCGATTGTTAAGCCGTCTTTCATGAAAACCTACCTTATGTTTTGGCGAGATTGCATGTATGTTATGATCACGGGCCCCGGAGCTTAGTGTATCGTGGTAAGCCGGGGAGGCAAGGGCCGACGGTGAACCCGTGCACTAGTTCCAACCATTTTACGTCGAAACGGATCTCGTCAGGAGTTTTGACGAGAAAACGCTAGTCGGGCTTTTGAGGATTCATGTACCTCACTAGCCATTATGTATGAGGTGGTCGAGTCTTGCAAACTCGTCCACCACCGGAGGAAGAAGGTGTATATGAATGATTATGATCATTATGTATGTGCACATATGTTATGTATGACAACTTATGAATTTATGAATATGATTACACGAGGAGAAGGTTGGAGATGATGCACGCCCACTCGCCGGGCCTTAAACCCTATGTTAATTATGAATGAATATGATAGTCGTAATCCCATGGATGTTTTATTTGTTTTGCCCGCTTGGGAAATTTCTTATCAAACTTCTATAGGATTAGGGCTTGCATGTATATGTTTAAATTTCGCGATATTTATACTTATGCCCCGCTTTTATACCCACCAGTCTCTTTTAGACTGAACCCGGTTTGTTTTCAGTTGTTTCGTGCAGGTTTGGAGGTGCTAGGCGGGAATTCGAGTCGTCTAGGTCTTGCATTTGTGTCTAGCATTTCCTTTACACTCATTTGCACTTATATTTTGTATTTTGGACTAGTATGGAGCGAATTATGCTGTTTTGAGCCATGATGGCATTACTACTACTTATTGTATAGGTTGATCTATTTTTGGAGCTTGGATGCTCAATGTGAATATTTATGTTTATTGCTTCCGCTATTGCATTTGTTTCTCGATTTTAATTCATGTTGGTTATTGTTTGGTTTAAGGGTTAGCTTCCGCCTAGCTTAGCGTGTGTGTTGTGTCCTCGTTCGCCGTGATTTGGCACGTGTAGGAATTTTCCATTTCCTATGCGGGTCGGGTCTCGGTGCGGGGGATGTGGCGCCTCACGCTCGGGCGTTACATCCTTTAAGTGGTATCAGAGCTAAGGGTTGCAAAACCCGGGCTCTAGTGTCGTGTGAGTCAGTTTAGGTCGTTCGGCTTTAGGACTAATTGACAATGTGATTGCATATGCATCTCTTATGCATTTTATACGTGCTTATGTGCTCTATACTTCGATCTTGATTGAACTAATTGCATTTTCATGCATTAACTAAGGATAGCACGCATTTCAGTGTTTTCTGAACAGGATGCCCCCGCGTAGACATCGTGAGAGATCACCGGGGCGACACCGACATCGTGATCGATCTCCTACACCACAACAACAAGAACAACAACCACAACCGCCTCCGATGGATATGGGAAACTTTATGGAAGCGGTATTTAATTATGTCGAGCATAGGAGAGCTCAAGCTCCCCCACCACAACCCGTTGAACAACCGGCTCCGTTGAATAACAACAATCATAGGGATCCTCATGGGATATTTCTAAGTTACAACCCTCCACGGTTTTCTGGCTCAATTGATGATGAGATATCGGAGGGATGGCTGACGAGAATAGAAAGGATATTTGGAGTTCGACAATTTACCACCCAAGAGAAGGTTCAGTTCGCCGTATTTCAATTGGATGGCGAGGCTTATGATTGGTGGGAGAGGTCGAGGGAGAAGTTAGAGGTTGATGAAGAGGAGATTACGTGGGAAGTCTTCAAAAGAGAGTTTCGAGAGTGTTTTGTGCCCGAGGTGGTGAGAGAGAGAAAGGAGCAAGAATTCATGAACTTGAAGCAGGGTAGCCGTTCAGTGGCTCAGTACATTGCCATTTTTAACCGACTTGGAAAGTATGCACCTCATATCACGAGGGATGAAAAGAGAAAGGCGAAGAAGTTTATTGCCGGACTTAGACAGGATCTGAGGCATGGCCAAGCTGGACATAATTACTTATCCTTTGCTGATACTGTACAGAGAGCTTTGGAACAAGAGGAGGAATTCAAGAAGAAAGATCCGATTTTCAAGGCTCCTATGGGACAAGGATCGGGGTATGGTAAGAGGCCTATGGTACAAGCGGCTCCACCTACACAAGGTCTTTTCAAGAAACCTAAGTTTGGAGGGCAAGTTTCTCAGAATGCTCCGCCTCGGTTGATGGCTCCTAAAACTCAGCAGACTTCGAGTGAGGATCGATTGTCTAAGATGCCATGTACGCATTGCGGAGGTCCAACCCACAACTTCTACAATTGTTGGAAAAGACTGGGCTTATGTATCATCTGTGGGAAAGCGGATCACATGGCGAATACGTGTCCTGATAAGAACCCGGGATTTCAGAAAGGAGTTCCAAAGCCTATGATTCGAGCTCGTGCTTATGCCCTTGAGGGCGAGGAGCAGGAAGCAGAGGTTGATCCGACAGCCGTGGTGGAAGGTACCATATGCATTCACGCCACGAACATTCATGCATTATTTGATCCGGGTGCTACCCATTCTTTTATATCTCGTGATTTATGTGCTTCTCTGTGCCTACCTGTTATATGTGCCAATTCTTGTTATTTTGTGAGTTCTCCTCTTGGAGGAAATTTGCAGACGGATCAAGTGGTTCGGGGTTGTTCGGTTTTGATAGAAGGGAAAGATTATCCAGCCGATTTCATCGTGATGTCTATGCAGAGATATGGGGTAATCTTCGGTATGGATTGGTTATACCGGCATCGGGCCGAGGTTAATTGTTTTAAGAAGAAGATTAAGTTAGGGAAAGAGTTGATTGGAGAAGTGGGATCGAAGAATGTACCTCTCTTATCTTTTATGGAAGCTCATAAGCTAATGAGAGAAGGGGCTATGGGATTTGTTGCTTATCTTCTCAATAAGCCAAAGGATCAAATTAAGTTTGAGGAGACCGCCGTGGTTAAGGATTTTCCCGACGTGTTTCCGGAGAATTTGGGTTCGTTGCCACCGGATCGTGAGATAGAATTCGTTATAGATTTATATCCGGGATCAGAACCGTATTCTAAGACTCCGTATAGAATGGCTCCGGCGGAGTTGAAGGAATTGAAAATTCAGCTTGAGGAATTACTTAAGATTGGATATATTCGGCCGAGTTCATCTCCGTGGGGTGCTCCGGTTCTCTTTGTTAAGAAGAAAGATGGATCGTTAAGAATGTGTATAGATTATCGGGAGCTTAATCGGGTGACTATCAAGAACAAGTATCCGTTACCTCACATTGAAGAATTGTTTGATATGTTACAAGGCTCGGGTGTTTATTCGAAATTGGATTTAAGGCAAGGTTACTATCAGTTGAAAATGCGGGAAGAAGATATACCTAAGACAGGATTTAATACCCGGTATGGACATTATGAATTCACTGTGATGCCTTTCGGTTTAACTAATGCTCCCGCAGCATTCATGGATATGATGCATCGGACTTTTCGGCCTTATTTGGATAAATTCGTGGTAATCTTCATCGATGATATTCTGGTTTATTCGAGGAATCCGGAAGATCATGCCAGGCATCTCAGATTGGTTTTGGAGACATTGAGAGAGCACCGGTTGTATGCGAAGTTTAGTAAGTGTGAGTTTTGGATCGACCGGGTTGCTTTTCTAGGTCATATTGTCTCGAGTAAGGGTTTGGAAGTAGATCCTTCGAAGATAGAGACGGTTATTCAGTGGCAGAGTCCGAAAAATGCTTCCGAGGTCAGAAGTTTCTTGGGTTTAGCTGGGTATTATCGAAGATTTGTTAAGGATTTCCCTAAGATCGCAGCTCCTTTAACGCGGTTGACGAAGAAGGAAGTCAAGTTTGAGTGGGACGAGGCATGTGAGGCAAGTTTTCGACTCTTGAAGGAGAAGTTGACCACTGCACCGGTATTAGCACTTCCTGAAGGCACGGAAGGATACATGGTTTACACGGATGCCTCGAAAGAAGGGTTGGGATGTGTTTTGATGCAGAATGGTAGGGTGATAGCCTATGCCTCGAGGAAATTGAAGGATCATGAACACAATTATCCCACTCACGATCTCGAGCTAGCGGCAGTGATCTTTGCTTTGGGGAAGTGGAGACACTACTTATATGGAATTCCTTTCGAGATCTTTTCTGACCACAAAAGTCTTCAGTATTTATTTTCCCAGAAGGAGTTGAATAAAAGACAAAGGCGATGGATGGAGACTTTAGCGGATTATGAGTGTACAATCCGATACCATCCCGGAAAAGCTAATGTGGTCGCGGATGCACTTAGCAGGAAGGCTAGTGTGTCTAATGTGAAAGTGGAAGTTGGAGACGAATCGGAGTCTTTCAAGCTGAGAGCAAGTATTCGGAATATTACAGTACAACCAGATCTTCAACAAAGGTTATTTGAGGCTCAGAGAAAGGATTCCGAGGTTCAGAAGTTAGCTGAGAAAGCTAGGGTGGATCCTGAGTGCCCGTTTGGATTTGATGATACGGGACTCTTAAGGTTTAAGAACAGGATTGTGGTCCCGAATGAATTGAAGAGAATTATTTTGGAAGAGGCTCACAGATCAGGGTATTCAATACATCCCGGAGGTAATAAAATGTATAAGGATTTGAAGCAGTTCTATTGGTGGAATGGACTTAAAAGGGATGTAATAAATTTTGTGAGACATTGTCTGACTTGCCAAACTGTGAAAGCTGAGCATCAGAAGCCATCGGGGCTACTTCAACCGCTACCTATTCCGGAATGGAAATGGCAACAAGTGGCGATGGATTTTGTTTCGGGTCTTCCTAGAGTGAAGGGTGGTTTTGATGGAATCTGGGTAATCGTGGATAGATTGACGAAATCGGCACATTTTCTGGCCATTCGGATGTCGGATAAGGTGAATAAGTTAGCTAAGAAGTATGTTGATGAAATTGTCCGACTTCACGGGGTACCGGTCAGTATTGTATCAGATCGAGATCCGAGGTTTACTTCTAGGTTTTGGCAAGAATTGCAAAGGAATCTGGGAACAAGGCTTCAATTCAGCACAACTTTCCATCCTCAGACAGATGGACAGTCGGAGAGGTTAATCAAATATCTGGAGGATATGTTGAGAGCATGTGCATTGGATTTCTCGAGTTCGTGGAATGAACAGTTACCTTTGATCGAATTCGCTTATAATAACAGTTTTCAAGCTTCGATAGGAATGGCGCCTTATGAAGCTCTCTATGGACGAAAGTGTAGATCTCCCTTATTCTTTGACCTTGAGGAATGGAATTGGACAAAGCAAGAGGGAGTGAAACGAGGAGAAAAGAAAGAAAAGCCTTCTCAGGCCGTACAAGCGGCGATCGATAAGGTTCAGATAATTCAGCAAAGAATGAAAGCAGCTCAAGGTAGACAGAAGAGTTATGCGGATCGGCGGAGAAAGGATCTTAAGTTTGAGGTTGGTGATAGAGTATTTCTGAAAGCTTCGCCACGAAAGGGGTTTACGAGGATTCGAAAAGGAGGTAAATTGAATCCTCGTTATCTGGGTCCGTATGAGATTCTTGAGAAAATTGGAGATACGGCTTATCGTTTGAATCTACCTCCGAGTTTGACGGGAATCCACAACGTATTTCATGTCTCCCAGCTTCGCAAGTATTATCCGGATGAGTCCGAAATCCTACCCGAGGAAGAGGTAGAAATTGAGCCTAATCTCACCTTCGTTCAGAAACCGGTTAAGATTTTGGATCGGAAATTTCAAGAATTAAGAAATCGGCAAATCCCACTAGTTAAAGTGTTATGGAGAAGTGATAAGACAGAAGAGGCTACGTGGGAGACGGAGGATAAGATGAGAAAGTTCCATCCCGAATTATTTCCGAGCAATCAGTGAATCCGAGGACGGATTCTTTTAAGGGGGAGAGGTTGTGACGCCCCGATATTTCGGTCGTACAGGTATGACGTATGTGTTTACCAAATTGCGCGAATTAATTATTTATACGTGTTTTATATATTTAATTTTATTTTATATATATTATGTTAATTTTTATATATATTAAGTTAGTTAATATTATATATATATGAATTAGCGGATATATATATATTTTTAATGTTAATAATTATATCTATATATTAAATCGTGCAATTGTTTTAGTTATATTATATTATTAAAATATTTAATTATTTGAAAATATTTGAATTTGAATTTGAATTTATATGAATTTTCTTTGAACTATTTGTGCTTGAATGACTTAATTGCTTGCCGTTTCTACGTGAAATGAATTCAGAATTTCGTGCAAATTTAATATGTTGGACTTATATGTGTTATGAATATGAATATATGATCATTTCATGTTTTCGGATTCGTTTGCATACGTTTCGAATTTATTTTGATTTTTGGAATCCAAATCGGGGGCTAACGAGTAATTAGCGCAACCTTGGTTCCGTATTTAATATCTTGAGCTAGGAAACTCGGATTCGAGTTTCGTCACCTTCGTTGAACTCGTATTGAAAATTCGAGTTTGATGAACTTAGCCTTATATTTTTCCAAATTTATTTGAACCTCCGAAATTCAACCGAAACATGCAACGGGAACCAAATCTGCCACCTTTTACCAAATAAATCATAATTTATTCATTTGTTGACCAAATTAACCATGGTTTGAGCCTATGGAACCCTAACTCAACCCTCTAGCTGATCCTACTCTTCTTAACCGAACCACACCCTCTCATTTGGATAAGATCTGCTCCTCATCCCCTGCATTCCAGAAAATCCCGTAACTCAAGCCCTCCTTGGAGATTCAAGCTCAAATCTCTTCCAACCTTCATCCAATCAACAAGGTAAGCTTAGGGTTGTAATATACATTCATTTCTGGTCATTTTCATCCATTCATCCCCAATTTTGAGCATGCTTTCATGAGTTTTTTGGAAGAGAAGATGAATAGTTAGGTTAGACTTCATTTCTTGAATTCATGATGTTGCTTGCTTTATGAGCTGAATTGATGCATGTTTGTTGAGCTTTTGAACTCCTTAACTTCAGTATTTGCCTTATCTTTCATGGTACTTGAGCCTAGCATGAATTACCATTGTTGATTTTCATGAAAACTTGAAGAATGTGCAGAAAATAATCTGCTCTTCCTTGTCCAGCTGCTGTCACGTTTTGGGGACTACTTGATGGGTTCTTTGTGTTCCTTTTCATGTGTTATGGCATGGAATCGTAGTATATATGTTGCTCTATGTGTATCCCTTGTTGTGCCTTGGTTTTGGGTCAGTTTTCAGCTGCAAAGATGAAGAACAAACCGCCCTTCACGAACTGTTGCTGCTGCTGCGTTTTGAGCATTCTTGGGGGGCTGATTGTATGTTGATTTGGGGTGGTTTTGCTGTATATTTGATGACCTAACTTACCTTAAAATGTTGGTTGAAGATTAGATATGTGCTGCTCTGTTTTTCTGCTGCTCTTCTTCGTTAATTTGCTGTCACACGCCGCCGCGACCCCTGTTTTTCTGAATTTCTGTTCGAACTGTGTAATGGTTGAACTATAATTTGTTTCTTTTTCTTTCCTTCTGCATGCATGTTTGTGAACGTGTGAATATGTATATGTATATGCATGAAATGTGATTTAGGTAATAGAGTGCATGCATGGGTTTAATCATAAAGTTTCATTTTTTTTATATAATGCATGCATGATTCTCATGCAATATGTACGTATATATATATGTATATATATATATATCTATATATAAATATTAATAGTAAGTTAAATTATGATATATATATATATATATATTAATTATGATTTAATTTGTTTAACTTTTAGAATTTAATTGTTATCTAATTCATGTTTTATTTAATTTCCTAAATTTAATTCAATGTATTTACTTGTTTATTTTCTAATTGTAAATGTGAATTATGATTTGAACGAACGTGAATGAATGAGGGAATGACTTGATTATATGAATTAAATTTCTTAATCGTGCACATGAACATTTCATAACATAATTTTATTTTTATACGCTCATGTCATAATCATTCATTGCCGAGCGTCTTAATTGGTCATTTTGAGTCTCACTTCACCTTTCTTGCACAGATTTTGATCCGGTTGGAGACGAGACCAATCCTTGAGGCTTTTGTGTCTTCTTTTGACGGTTTAAGGTGGGTTTCTCTACTAATAGTTATCTTGACCCGATATAACCCTTATGTGACCGTTTTAAGCCAAAAGTTATATTTATATTTATCGAGTCTTTTAAAGAGTCTTATGATTTTCGATTGTTAAGCCGTCTTTCATGAAAACCTACCTTATGTTTTGGCGAGATTGCATGTATGTTATGATCACGGGCCCCGGAGCTTAGTGTATCGTGGTAAGCCGGGGAGGCAAGGGCCGACGGTGAACCCGTGCACTAGTTCCAACCATTTTACGTCGAAACGGATCTCGTCAGGAGTTTTGACGAGAAAACGCTAGTCGGGCTTTTGAGGATTCATGTACCTCACTAGCCATTATGTATGAGGTGGTCGAGTCTTGCAAACTCGTCCACCACCGGAGGAAGAAGGTGTATATGAATGATTATGATCATTATGTATGTGCACATATGTTATGTATGACAACTTATGAATTTATGAATATGATTACACGAGGAGAAGGTTGGAGATGATGCACGCCCACTCGCCGGGCCTTAAACCCTATGTTAATTATGAATGAATATGATAGTCGTAATCCCATGGATGTTTTATTTGTTTTGCCCGCTTGGGAAATTTCTTATCAAACTTCTATAGGATTAGGGCTTGCATGTATATGTTTAAATTTCGCGATATTTATACTTATGCCCCGCTTTTATACCCACCAGTCTCTTTTAGACTGAACCCGGTTTGTTTTCAGTTGTTTCGTGCAGGTTTGGAGGTGCTAGGCGGGAATTCGAGTCGTCTAGGTCTTGCATTTGTGTCTAGCATTTCCTTTACACTCATTTGCACTTATATTTTGTATTTTGGACTAGTATGGAGCGAATTATGCTGTTTTGAGCCATGATGGCATTACTACTACTTATTGTATAGGTTGATCTATTTTTGGAGCTTGGATGCTCAATGTGAATATTTATGTTTATTGCTTCCGCTATTGCATTTGTTTCTCGATTTTAATTCATGTTGGTTATTGTTTGGTTTAAGGGTTAGCTTCCGCCTAGCTTAGCGTGTGTGTTGTGTCCTCGTTCGCCGTGATTTGGCACGTGTAGGAATTTTCCATTTCCTATGCGGGTCGGGTCTCGGTGCGGGGGATGTGGCGCCTCACGCTCGGGCGTTACATTCTGAGTAAGAACCCTAGGTAGGTACAACTTACCAATTCTAACACCTTTAGAACTCTTAGTAATTATTTTTTGCATCACCTATCTTTCAATATGGACCCACGACTCGTGCGACATCCATATTTACTTAGGCGTTAAGCTACACCCATCAATCATAAGATCATGATCAAAACTTAGTTCGAACGACCCACGACTCGCGAACATCGCCCTTGCTAAAATTGATCATGAAATATTAATCATTAAAAATGATCAATTAGGTAACTAAGAACTGATAAGCTCCACTAGCTATCCCACGACTTGCGGAGAATAACTAGCTTTACTTACTAAACTTAAAACCTATTGATGGAATGCTGGGAATTTAATTCAAAATTTGCATCTCGAATTAAATACCTATTTGTTCGAAATTAACTTAATATTTAATGGGAATTTTCGAATCAACCGGAGAGTTGTCCGGTTCGACCTCACCAACATATATGTTATCCAATTTTATTAGTCTTGATTAATGCAAGTACATTTAAATGCATTTCAAACAAGCACATAAACAGATAACATGTCCTAGCATGATACTAACATGTAATGATCATGGGTTCTACCTATCTTATGCGTGATATGTGGGAGCCACTCCACAATCACAAGTTCTAACATACATGCCACATAAACAGTTCAAATCACATAAGGGAAAGCGGTAACAAAATACGAGCCCTATCTCTATTACATTTAACAATTGAGATTCCCCTCCCTAACATTTTGAGGGGTCTTCACTTATGGCCTCCTTGTTACTTGAATGTGGTCCATCTTACTCCATGGGTGCATTGTCTCCAAAATGAAAATAAAACCTCACCACCTATCTCTACTCTCAAATTACAATAAAAGGAAAAAGACATAAAGTAATAAGGCTCAATCTTCATATTGGCCTTAGACAATTACACGGGGCATACCCCGGCCTCAAAAACAGTAATATGGAAAGCCACATAATAAATCACATAACAGTACGCACATAAGTGAGGCTCCAACCTCAATTGAAAAACGCAACTATAGGGCTCCAACCCCAATTTAAACCATTCATGTGCATAAATTAAAACCATACATAGATCTAAACCCATGATCACCTAACATGCTTTTGCAAGAATTTAAATTTAACCAATAAATTAAAATTCTCGTTTCAAGTCCTAATGACTTAAAACACGACTTAGATGCAATTCTTGTTCAAGAGCCTTTTCAATAAAACCCGAAAAACAATAAACCAATAAAATTCCAATTAACTTCCAAAATTAATAATTTTATTCTTTCATTATTTTCAGAAAATAAAATTCATAATTTTACCAAAATCCAAATCGCTTTAATTTCTCAAAAATCCCAATTTAATCAAAATTTTAAAATAATTTTATTTTAGCAAAACTGATTTTTAAAATAAAATTAAATCGAGATTTTCAAGGACCGAAAACGCGAAACACGAAACACAAAGATTGGCCCGAAACCATCCGCCCAAAGGAGGGCACCGCCGAGCGGCATCAGACGCACGCGCGCGCGCGCCAGCTGCGCGCACAGCGTGCTGCAATTGCCGCCCGCGTGCGCGCGCTGGGCGTGCTCCTCGTGCGCTTGTCGCGCGCAGCGATGCCCGCCCGATGGCGGGCGGTCTCGGCCAGGGCGTCCCGCTCTGTTGCGGGACGGTGCGGGCCGCTGTCCCGCGCGGTTGCGGGACAGGCGAGCAGTCGCGCCTAGTCGTGGGCGGGAGGGCCTCCCACGCGGTTGCGGGAGGGCTGGGCGGTGGCGACGGGCTAGGCGTGCGACTTGCTAGCACGCCTAGGCTCGTCCTATTTCGTGTTCGTTTCGTATTTTTAAAGTTTCTCCAAAACCCGTTTCAATAAAAAATTCGATTTAGATAAATTTCAACTAAAACAATTTTCAAAAACACGATTTGAGAAAACAGTTTTAGAAATTCAGGAAAAATTACAGTTTCGTATTTCAGGCTTTTTAAAAGAACTCATGAATACCTAATTCGCATCTAAGCCTAAGAATTTCTACCAAATTCAGAATAATTGAGACGAATCAGAAACACGATTAACGAGGTGGCTCTGATACCACTTGTTGGAAAACACGAATCAGAAAGCAGCGGAATTTAAAAAATTTTCCCAACAAAAGGACCTTGAACTCGCAATCGTGTAACCAAATTCGTAAAGATAGAAAACTTACTTTTCTTTTGTTCTTTCTTGAAGCGTTTCAAGCCACCCAAGAACGCTCTTCTCGCGGCTTGATCCCCTCCCCTTGGTAAAGCTCGAATCTTCAAACTTCTAACTTGAAGTCTCTAGAGAAAGTCCACCAACTTGATCACAATCTAACTAGTAAGGATGCTAGTTCTCTAGTTAGTGTTTAGGCTTAACCTAGGGTTTATTTGATCTTGGAGAAAGGAAGGTGTTCAACACATGAACCAAAAGAATTGCCAATTCGCTCTAAAGGGGAGCATGAGCTCCCCTATATATAGGAAAAGGGAGAGGGGCGCCGATCCTAATCCTTGTTGGGCAAGGATTTGGTTCCTCTCTCTCCTATTACTTGATCATCAAGTATTTTCCAACTTTGACTTTGAATTCTAATTCAAGTCAACTTTTAAGAGAGCTAAAAATATCCAAACAATTTTTGGATAATTTTATACTTTATTTATTATAAAATAAATAACTTATTTTTATCTAATTAATTAATTCGTAATTAATTAACTAGATTATTTCCTCCAAAATAAGACTTTCTTTTTAATTCAAAATTAAACCAAGATCTAGGGCAAGGGAATAGTCATTCGACAGAACCTTTAAGTCATTGATTCATGTGAGATACAATCCTCCTACTTACTATCTCTCAACCAAGATCTAGGGCAAGGGAATAATCAGAACCCTAATAATCCGGTCTTAAAGCTAAGTGCATTTCATATCCATTTGATCTCAATCCAAGAAACACTTTTCTTGATGTCTTGATCTACTGCCTTGGCCAAGGACTCCATATGGCATATGAATGACTTACACAATAAGAGATCACCTTGCAAATGCAAGTGTAGGTCCTTTCTTGATTCTCATTCACTTTCATGAATCACTTGTGCAGCCCCAGCATAAGCCTTGAATCAGTTGTCTAAGGCGACACCCTTTAAAGCTTATACCTAAGACTACAGAGTTAACTCATAAAGTGACAAGGAACCTCAAGTCTAAGGATCAATTAATCACATCAATGACTCGTGAGATATTTCCTAATCTGGAAGTTTCCATTTCCTGAAATAGAAACTTCCTTTCCCATTTAGGAATGTTCTCACACGGGGCACCTCAGTGAACTTACTTATTAAAGTAAGCACCCTCATGTATCACGCACGTATCAACTATACACTTTGCACCTCCATGAAACAAGGTTGTCCTTCTTAAGGGCGTAATCCCACAAGCAAGCCTTAGAGGAGTCAGGTTGACACTCCCACTGTCTGTAGGACTCATCGGCTTGGAGTATTTTACTAATCATGACTTATGTGATATAGGGCTCGTTTCATGAACCATTTCACCTAATTGGTAGAGTCCTAAAGTCATCAGGATTAGGGGAGTTCTCATACATGCACAACTAAAGTAAACACATACCAAACAAGAGCATATAAAGAAGTGTTGCCTCAATTCGTTATTTTATTCAAAGATTGTCTGTGATTACAATAAGGAAAAGCACAAAGCGGATATACAATCGGCATTTAGGGTACTATTCCTAACATTGATCGGCCCTAACTATCCACATACACAAACGAGACAAGGTTTAATCACTACCTTGAAACCTTCGGCGGTTACCTCTGCCGGCTCAAGAGAAACACCCTTCCTCAACCTCCCAAGGTTGGGTGAGACTCTCAAATGGAGGTGTTGATGGAAGAGCTCGGCGACCCCTCGGTCGTCCCGAGATTACCATACCACACTCCGGTGCCCAAACAGACCACGAAAGTCACATAAACATATCTCAAAGCTTATCTTTCAAAGCCACATCTCGCTTACACACGCACACTTGCACAAAACTAAACTTTTCAAACGAAAGCAAAATAGCATATATACTTATACAAAACGCTTTAAACTCTTAAAACAAATGGGAGAAGTCCCACAACATATGTATCATACACCTATTTACCATATATTATACGTATTCGCATGCGAGGTTTCAAATCAAATAGGGTTATAGGTCGAGTAACTAAAAGAACAAAAACCTCACCTTGTCAACGAACGTAGTGGAGACAAAAGTGTGACAACCAGACACCTACGGAGCAAGCTCGTCCTCTACAGGGAAGATCCTCTGAACAAGACAAACAACAAGGAACACTCTTAGACTCAATATGAACCACATTGACGCTCGGTACATGCGTATGTATGTCTATGATGCAAATGGTAAGAAATGAATCCACATTTAGACCATTTATGAGCATTCAATGCATATTAGGACATACATCATAAACGAGGACGTAAATCAAGTCACAATTCATAACATAAGGCTTAACAAAAAATATAACAAGTTGGTCATGCATACACACCAAAACGAGGCAAAAAGGATCAACAAGAAGCAACGGAAAGGAAGCAAAACCAAGCAAAGACGGGCAAAAAACTAGAGTTCCTAGTGGAAACGCTCGTGCCCCCCGGGAAGGGCAAGCTGAGACACCCCCGTGTCTCAGTACAGAAACCAAACAACGGAATCCAGAAGGTGACACGCCCGAGTCACCAACATAGGGCAAACCGAGACACCCCCGTGTCTTGGTACAAAAAAACGTAACCAGCTCAACATCCAAACTCAAGAACCCAATTATGACCAAACACTCATACTCCAACTACCAAGCAAGGAAATGTAATAAATGCTAAGAATCAAGTCCTAGGAGCATAATATCATCATCAAAACTCAAGAAAACAAGAATGGAAACAAAGATCAACAAATTCTCCCAACACCTACTATTCACATGCTTGCTATATCTCATCAATCAACCATGGAAATGAACTCAAGAGCACATAATAGAGAGAAGAGAGAGAGTAGATGACAACCATGAACTCACCTTTCAAATTTGAGAAGCTTGGGTGAAGATTTGATCTCAAAAATCAAGAAAAGGGACAAAGGGGTTTCTTCTTCCTTCTTGCATTGCCTGGCTGATCGGTTCTTGGTGGGAGAGAGAGAGGTTTGGCTCGGTTTCCAGCAGAAAAAAGGCAAGAGAGGGCTCAATTCAAGGTATAACTCATGGTTAAGGCTTGGTTAAGGTTTAAGTGGGGTCCACAAAGACTTTATTGGGTCAAAAGGTGCCTCTCAAGCATAAGGGGCTAGTTACGGGTGAAATTCGAAGGCCTTAATGAGCTTAGAATGTGATGCCCCATTTTCTCGAAGGGCGTCCTGACGACATTAACAAGTAAGTCTCTACACTTATGTGTGTTTAATTTAAGAGTTCTTGAATTATGTGATTTAATATAAATCCAATTTAATATGTGATCGTTTGGATTATTCTAAAATTAATGGTTAAGTTGATTTTAAATCCATCATGCTACTTAACTTGTTTAATTTCTGTGACGCCCCGTGTTTTCACACGTGCAGGTAAGAGTTACGTGTGCATTTACATTTAATTATATGATTTTATATCTTGTTTTATTAATTGAATTCGTTCTAATTTGATTTAATTGTTTAAATTTTATATGAATTCCAATGTGAGATTCGAATATATGAATGAAATTGTGAATTTCGTGAATTCGGTGTTAATTGAATGAATTTACGTGTTTTCGTGTAATTCGTGGACTTGATTGCAACTTATTTGAATGTTTTGGACTCACTTCGAAATTGAGTTTGGGCTTAATTGCCACTTTTTGAAAGTTTAGGGACCTATTTGAATATAGGCAACTCTGAGCGGTTTTCGCGATATCTTGAGCTCCGGACCTCGAAATCGAGATCCGTAACCGGCGTTGAGCTTGTTTCGACATTACCTATCCATTAAACTTGACCTTATACTTTTTTGATACCGTTCGAACCTTCGACAACGAATCTTTCCAAGACCTCGTTTCTTATAACTTGTTTGAACCGTTTACTAATCGAACCGGACTTGGACCGACCCGTATCCTACCCATTTAGCATTAAATATCAGCATTTTTTCTTTCTCCTTGCTCCCACAATTGATCGATCATCATTATCCAAGAGAGAAAAGAGAAGCTCCAAAACCCTCCATAGTTGATCATCCAAACCATAGGCTCAAGATCAACTTTCATCCAATCTTCTCCCAAGGTAAGGTATGGATTGTTTTTCTCTCCTTCCCCTCTCCATTTTCTTCCGATTATATCTTGCTATGAGTTGGGGAATCATGTGATGTGAGGGAATTCTTGAAAATGAATAAATGATATGAATTCTTGGGTCCAAGTCTTTCCTTGGTTTTGAGTGAGAGTTGATGCATGGAAGGTGTTGCTTGTAGCTTCCTTATCATTTCTATAGGCTAGGATTTTGTGTTGGTTGAGTATAGCATGAGTTGCCATTAATGGAGCTTGAAGCTTCCATGGAGGAAAGCTTGTTCTTGGGTGATCTTTTGCCAACTTTGGGTGTGAATTCTTGCACATATGAATGGATTGCATGATATATGTGAATTATATGGCTTGAGATTATGTCTAAGAGTGTATAAGAGCTTCCTTATGGCTGTCCCTGTTTTTGCAAGCTTTTCCCTCGAGAAACAGAGCTTCTGCTCTGTTTTTCTTGGCAAAACGGGCCGTGTCAGCTTTGAACTGAAAATGGACACGACCGTGTTGGGCTCTCGACTTTGATTTTTTCTGAATTTAATCTCGGACACGGCCGTGTCCAAACGCTTTGAAAACTCAACACGGCCGTGTCAAGCCCTCGACTTTGAATTTTTCTGATTTTAAACCTCGGACACGGCCGTGTCCGTTTCCTTTGAAAACTCAACATGGCCGTATCATTTGAAATGACAGCTTTGGGGGAACTCTTTTATTGCTTGTTTTGCGTTTATTACTCGTAATTGTGAATTATATGTAACGTGATTGTATTGAAGCTATGTTGTATGATTGATATATGCTATTGGTGACCATATGAATGAAAGTGTGAAAGTATGAACGATATGAACGGGAATGAATACAGTTTTACCGTATAATGAACGAAACTTGGTGAATTATGTGTTTAATTGGATTTTATGATATTCATGACCATATCTGAACATATTATCGCATTTTATGCATTCCATAGCATGTCATTTCTTAGCCGAGCGTCTAATGTGGTCATGATTGAGTCTCACACTACCTTTGTCACATAGATCTTGATCCAGTGGGTGACGAGGTCGGGCAGTGAGAGCTTGTCGGGTTCTTTTGTCTACCAGGTGGGATTTTCTTCTATTAGATAACAATATGACCCGAACACCTAATGTGCAAGATTTTGGCCAAAACCCTATATAGGTATTTATACCAAGTTTTAATGAGCAAATGTTTTAAACGAAAGCCTTTTTCTTGAATATCCTACCAAATGTTTTGGCGAGTAATGATTGAGTGATCACAATGAATGAGGGCCCGGGACTTAGTGTAATGCTGAACCGGGGAAGCATGGGCTGACGGGAATCCATTTATACTAGTTCCAACAATTTCGGCAACCTGGATTTCACTAGGAGATTAGTGAATGAAAGGGGTTCCGCGCTTTTGGGGATTCATGTACCCCTCTAGCATTAATGAATGAGGGCTCGGGCCTTGCAAACCCGTTCCCTACCCGGAGGAAAAAGGAGTATATGAATGAACGAATGAATGTTCTAATGTATGTGCACGAAAGAATGTAATGTATGAATGAATGAATGAATGAATAATGGATTACACGAGGTGGTGGTTGGAGATAATACACGCCCTCTCACCGGGCTATTAATGACCTAATGAATGAAATAAATGGTTATAATCCTATTCGTTGTATTTACTTTCCCACTTGGGAAAAATGCTTCTAAACCTCGAATAAGGATTATAACTTGCATGTATGTGTTTCAGTTCCGTGATATTATGATATTATACCTATTTTTTTATGCCCACCAGTCTGTCTAAGACGGAACCCGGAGTTGTTTCAGCTGTTTTTGCAGGAAGGGGGATGCTAGGCGGGATACTAGTCAGGGAGAGTCTTGCATCGTGTCTAGCCTTTCCTTTACACGCATATGATTACATTTTTTGTTCACTTTTGGATTTTGTATATGTATCAAGCGTACATGTGTATAGGTACCTATATGTATTTTACGTAAAATATTGGTACATAGAGCGTATAGCTCAATATATGAATTACATGTTGGTACCTAGAGCATTTAGCTCTATATATAATATATGAATGATTGCTTCCGCTTTTCTCTTGCTCTGTTGTTACTTTGATTGTTGTTGGGGTTTAAGTTATAGGCTAGTCCCGCCTGGCTTAGAGAGTGTGTTTGTCTCCGTTCGCTATGATTCGACACGTGTATGGAAATCCATTTCGTTTACGGGTCGGGTCATGGTGCGGGGGATGTGACGTCTCGTGCTCGGGCGTTACATCCTTTGAGTGGTATCAGAGCCCAGGGTTGCAAAACCAGGGTTCTAGTGTCGTGTTGAGTCAGTAGGTCGTTCGGCTGTAGGAATTACTTGGTAATTTGGAGCATTTGCATTTTTTTATGATAAGGTGTTTTGATTCTTGACTGGAATGCTTGATTGAATTAATGCATTATCATGCATGAACTAAAATTTGCACGCATGTTAGTGTTTGAGTGAACAGGATGCCTCCTAGAGGACATCGGGAAAGGTCTCCGGATCGTCATCATCATAGAGATCGTTCTCCTAATCCTCCACAACCGCCTATGAATATGGAGCACTTTATGGAGGCGGTATATAACTATGTGGAACATAGAAGGGCTCAGGATCCTCCAGTACAACCGAAAGCTGAACATCGAGCACCTCCTCCTAATAACCCGAGAGATCATCATGGGTTGTTTTTGAGCTATAACCTTCCAAGGTTTTCGGGTTCTTTTGATGATGCTATATCGGAAGGATGGCTCATAAGGATTGAGAGGATTTTTAATGTTCGACAATTCATATCTCAAGAAAAGGCTCAGTTTGCTGTTTTTCAATTGGATGGAGAGGCCTATGATTGGTGGGAACGCACCCGAGAGAAGCTCGAAGTGGAAGGAGAAGAAGTTACTTGGGAAGTGTTTGCGAGGGAGTTTAGAGAAGCCTTTGTTCCTGAAGTCGTTCGAGAAAGGAAAGAACAAGAATTTATGGATTTGAAGCAAGGGACTCGGACGGTGGCCCAGTATCTTTCTCTTTTCAATAGGCTTGGGAAGTATGCACCTCACATTACAAGAGATGAAAAGAGAAAGGCAAAGAGGTTTATAGCTGGATTGAGGCAGGATCTGAGGCACGGGCACGCAGGCCATAACTTTGAATCTTTTGCTGACACGGTACAGAGGGCATTGGTGTTGGAAGAGGAGTATAAGAAAAAGGACCCCTTACCTCCTATGCAAATGGGACAAGGATCGGGAGTTGGAAAAGGGAAAAGACCTATGGTATCTCCTCCTCAGCCATTTCAAGGACAAGCTAAGAGGTTTCGACCTGCAGGAGCTGCACCGCCGAAGCCACAAGCATCTCCGGCTACTTCTGATCCCCGCCATGATAGGTCACCATGTCTATTTTGTGGAGGCCCGACTCACACCTACAACACTTGCAGAAGGAGGTTGGGACAGTGTCTGATTTGCGGGAAAACGACGCATATGGCCAATACTTGTCCAGATAAGACTCCGGGATATCAACCGGGAGCTCAGAGGCCGATGATCCCAACTCGTGCATATGCCCTTGCGGGTGAAGAGCAAGATGTGGAAGCCAATCCTAATGCTATGGTGGAAGGTACGATATGCATCCATGACACGAACATACATGCATTATTTGACCCTGGCGCTACTCATTCTTTTATATCTTGTAAATTAATCGTTACTTTGTGTTTGCCTGTTACGTGCTTAAATGCTTGTTATGTGGTGAGTTCGCCGTTGGGTGGAAGTCTTGAGACGGATCGGGTGGTCAGAGATTATGTGTTTGGGTTTGAAGGCAGAGAATATCGAGCAGATTTGGTGGTAATGCCGATGAACAGATATGGGGTTATCCTGGGAATGGATTGGTTGTTTCGGTACCACGCCACGGTTGATTGTTTCACCAAGACAGTTAAGTTGGGAGAAGAAGTGACAGTGGGGATAGAATCAGAGATTGCACCTCTCTTGTCGTTTACTGAGGCTCATAAGTTGATAAGGAATGGGGCAACGGGATTTATTGCCTATATCTTGAATAAGCCGAAAGATCAGGCGAAACTCGAAGAGACAGAAGTAGTGAAGGGATATCTTGAGGTGTTTCCCGAAGTTTTAGATTCTTTGCCTCCGGATCGAGAGATTGAATTTGTAATAGACTTATATCCGGGATCTGAACCTTATTCTAAGACTCCTTACCGGATGGCACCGGCAGAGTAACAGGAGTTAAAAGTTTAGCTGGAAGACCTTCTCAAGAATGGTTATATTCGGCCAAGTTCGTCACCGTGGGGCGCGCCGGTTCTCTTTGTTAAGATGAAAGATGGAACTTTAAGGATGTGTATTGACTACCGGGAGTTGAATCGGATGACTGTAAAGGATAAGTATCCATTGCCTAATATAGAGGATTTATTTGACATGCTACAAGGGTCAAGAGTGTATTCCAAGCTCGATTTAAGGCAAGGATATTATCAGTTAAAGATTAAGGAGGAAGATATTCCTAAGACAGGATTTAATACCCGGTATGGACATTATGAATTCGTGGTGATGCCATTTGGATTAACTAATGCGCCCGCAGCTTTTATGGACATGATGCATCGGATTTTCCGGCTGTATTTGGATAAGTTTGTTGTGATCTTCATCGATGATATTTTGGTGTACTCAAGGTCAGAAGAGGATCATGCTCGGCATTTGAGATTGGTATTGGAAACTTTAAGAGGTAACCAGCTTTATGCCAAGTTCAGTAAATGCGAGTTTTGGATTGACAGGGTGAGCTTCTTGGAACATATTATTTCGAGCAAAGGATTAGAAGTGGATCCTTCGAAAGTAGAGGCAGTTTCTAAGTGGCAGAGTCCTAAGAATGTTTCTGAGATCCGAAGTTTCTTGGGTTTAGCCGGTTATTACCGAAGATTTGTTAAGGATTTTTCTAAGATTGCGGCTCCGTTAACCCGGTTAACCAAGAAAGAGGTTCAGTTTAAGTGGGATGAGAAGTGTGAAGTTAGTTTTCAGCTCTTGAAGGATAAGTTAACTTCTGCGCCGATACTTGCACTTCCGGATGGTATTGAAGGGTTTGTGGTGTATACGGATGCTTCCCATGAAGGCCTAGGTTGTGTTTTGATGCAGAATGGGAGAGTAATTGCTTATGCCTCTAGGAAATTGAAAGAGCATGAGAAGAATTATCCCACTCACGACCTTGAACTTGCAGTGGTGATTTTTACCTTGGGGAAGTGGAGACATTATTTGTATGGAACTTCTTTTGAGATTTTCACCGATCATAAGAGTTTTCAGTACTTATTCTCTCAGAAGGAGTTGAATAGAAGGCAACGAAGGTGGATAGAGACTCTCGAGGACTATGATTGTGTGATTAAGTATCACCCGGGTAAAGCTAACGTGGTCGCGGATGCATTGAGCAGGAAGGTTAGTGTATCTAATTTGAAAGTAAATATTGGACAACCAATGGAATTGGTTAAGATAAAGGCTCGTATTGGTAACATATCAGTACGTCCAGAGTTAAGACAACAGATATTCGAGGCACAACGGATGGATGTTGAGATTCAGAAGTTGATTGAAAAGGATCGATCGGACTCCGAGTGTCCGTTTGGATTCGATGATACGGGAATCTTTCGATTTAAGAACAGAGTGGTAGTTCCAACGGAATTGAGAAGAGCTATTTTGGATGAAGCTCATAAAACTGTATATTCGGTACATCCTGGTGGAAACAAGATGTATCGGGATTTGAAACAGTATTATTGGTGGAACGGGTTGAAGAGAGACGTAGTGAATTATGTGAAGCATTGTCTGACTTGTCAGCTAGTGAAAGCTGAGCATCAGAAGCCGTCAGGATTGTTGCAGCCACTACCTATTCCAGAATGGAAATGGGAACAGATAGCAATGGATTTTGTATCGGGTTTACCCAGAGTGAAAGGTGGATTCGATGGAGTTTGGGTAATCGTGGACAGGTTAACCAAGTCAGCACATTTTCTTGCAGTTCGGATGTCGGATAAGATAGGTAAGTTGGCTAAGAGGTATTGTGATGAGGTTGTTCGGTTACATGGAGTGCCAGCTAGTATTGTTTCAGACAGGGATCCGAGATTCACTTCCAAGTTCTGGCAAGAGTTACAGAAGTATCTAGAAACTAACCTTCAGTTCAGTACAGCTTTTCATCCACAGACTGATGGGCAATCTGAAAGGTTAATCAGATATCTTGAGGATATGTTAAGGGCGTGTGCATTGGATTTCTCGAGTTCATGGAATGAACAATTGCCCTTAATTGAGTTTGCCTACAATAACAGTTACCAAGCTTCTATAGAAATGGCACCGTATGAGTTTCTTTATGGAAGAAAGTGCCGATCCCCGTTGTTTTTCGATTTGGAAGAATGGAAGTGGAGTAAGCAAGAAGGGGTACAAAGAGGTGAAAGGAAAGATAAATCTTCCAAAGCTATTCAAGATGCTATTGAAAAGGTTCAAATTATCCGACAAAGGATGAAGGTAGCTCAAGATAGACAGAAAAGTTATGCAGATAAGCGAAGGAAAGATCTTGAATTTGAAGTTGGGGATAGGGTATTCCTGAAAGCTTCACCTCGGAAAGGATTTACCCGGATTGGAAAAGGAGGAAAGTTGAATCCCCGATATTTGGGACCTTATGAGATTTTAGAGAGAATCGGAGATACTGCTTATAGATTGGATTTGCCTCCAAGTTTAACGGGTATTCACAATGTCTTCCATGTATCACAACTTCGAAAGTACTACCCCGATGAATCCGTGATCATACCGGTTGAAGAGGTTGAGCTTGAACCGAATCTCACTTTTGTTCAGAAACCAATTAAAATTCTGTATCGGAAATTTCAAGAAATTCGAAATAGACGGTTTCCCTTGGTGAAAGTATTGTGGCAAAGTGATAAGACGGAAGAAGCTACGTGGGAAACGGAAGAGAAAATGAAGAAGTTCTATCCCGAATTGTGTCCGACCGAGCAATGAATCTGAGGACGGATTCTCTTTAAGGGGGAGAGGTTGTGACGCCCCGTGTTTTCACACGTGCAGGTAAGAGTTACGTGTGCATTTACATTTAATTATATGATTTTATATCTTGTTTTATTAATTGAATTCATTCTAATTTGATTTAATTGTTTAAATTTTATATGAATTCCAATGTGAGATTCGAATATATGAATGAAATTGTGAATTTCGTGAATTCGGTGTTAATTGAATGAATTTACGTGTTTCGTGTAATTCGTAGTCTTGATTGCAACTTATTTGAATGTTTTGGACTCACTTCGAAATTGAGTTTGGGCTTAATTGCCACTTTTTGAAAGTTTAGGGACCTATTTGAATATAGGCAACTCTGAACGGTTTTCGCGATATCTTGAGCTCCGGACCTCGAAATCGAGATCCGAAACCGGCGTTGAGCTTGTTTCGACGTTACCTATCCATTAAACTTGACCTTATACTTTTTCGATACCGTTCGAACCTTCGACAATGAATCTTTCCACGACCTTGTTTCTTATAACTTGTTTGAACAGTTTACTAATCGAACCGGACTTGGACCGACCCGTATCCTACCCATTTAGCACTAAATATCAACATTTTTTCTTTCTCCTTGCTCCCACAATTGATCGATCATGATCATCCAAGAGAGAAAAGAGAAGCTCCAAAACCCTCCATAGTTGATCATCCAAACCCTAAGCTCAAGATCAACTTTCATCCAATCTTCTCCAAAGGTAAGGTATGGATTGTTTTTCTCTCCTTCTCCTTTCCATTTTCTTCCGATTATATCTTGCTATGAGTTGGGGAATCATGTGATGTGAGGGAATTCTTGAAAATGAATAAATGATATGAATTCTTGGGTCCATGTCTTTCCTTGGTTTTGAGTGAGAGTTGATGCATGGAAGGTGTTGCTTGTAACTTCCTTATCATTTCTATAGGCTAGGATATTGTGTTGGTTGAGTATAGCATGAGTTGCCATTAATGGAGCTTGAAGCTTCCATGGAGGAAAGCTTGTTCTTGGGTGATCTTTTGCCAACTTTGGGTGTGAATTCTTGCACATATGAATGGATTGCATGATATATGTGAATTATATGGCTTGAGATTATGTCTAAGAGTATATAAGAGCTTCCTTATGGCTGCCCCTGTTTTTGCAAGCTTTTCCCTCGAGAAACAGAGCTTCTGCTCTGTTTTTCTTGGCAAAACGGGCCGTGTAAGCTTTGAACTGAAAATGGACACGGCCGTGTTGGGCTCTCGACTTTGATTTTTTCTGAATTTAATCTCGGACACGGCCGTGTCCAAACGCTTTGAAAACTCAACACGTCCGTGTCAAGCCCTCGACTTTGAATTTTTCTGATTTTAAACCTCGGACACGGCCGTGTCCGGTTCCTTTGAAAACTCAACACGGCCGTGTCATTTGAAATGGCAGCTTTGGGGGAACTCTTTTATTGCTTGTTTTGCGTTTATTGCTCGTAATTGTGAATTATATGTAACGTGATTGTATTAAAGCTATGTTGTATGATTGATATATGCTATTGGTGACCATATGAATGAAAGTGTGAAAGTATGAACGATATGAACGGGAATGAATACGGTTTTACCGTATAATGAACGAAACTTGGTGAATTATGTGTTTAATTGGATTTTATGATATTCATGACCATATCTGAACATATTATCGCATTTTATGCATTCCATAGCATGTCATTTCTTAGCCGAGCGTCTAATGTGGTCATGATTGAGTCTCACACTACCTTTGTCACACAGATCTTGATCCAGTGGGTGACGAGGTCGGGCAGTGAGAGCTTGTCGGGTTCTTTTATCTACCAGGTGGGTTTTTCTTCTATTAGATAACAATATGACCCGAACACCTAATGTGCAAGATTTTGGACAAAACCCTATATAGGTATTTATACCAAGTTTTAATGAGCAAATGTTTTAAACGAAAGCCTTTTTCTTGAATATCCTACCAAATGTTTTGGCGAGTAATGATTGAGTGATCACAATGAATGAGGGCCCGGGACTTAGTGTAATGGTGAACCGGGGAAGCATGGGCTGACGAGAATCCATTTATACTAGTTCTAACAATTTCGGCAACCTGGATTTCACTAGGAGATTAGTGAATGAAAGGGGTCCCACGCTTTTGGGGATTCATGTACCCCTCTAGCATTAACGAATGAGGGCTCGGGCCTTGCAAACCCGTTCCCTACCCGGAGGAAAAAGGAGTATATGAATGAACGAATGAATGTTCTAATGTATGTGCACGAAAGAATGTAATGTATGAATGAATGAATGAATGAATAAATGAATAATGGATTACACGAGGTGGTGGTTGGAGATAATACACGCCCTCTCGCCGCGCTATTAATGACCTAATGAACGAAATAAATGGTTATAATCCTATTCGTTGTATTTACTTTCCCACTTGGGAAAAATGCTTCTAAACCTCGAATAAGGATTATAACTTGCATGTATGTGTTTCAGTTCCGTGATATTATGATATTATGCCTATTTTTTTATACCCACCAGTCTGTCGAAGACTGAACCCGGAGTTGTTTCAGCTATTTTTGCAGGAAGGGGGATGCTAGGCGGGATACCAGTCAGGGAGAGTCTTGCATCGTGTCTAGCCTTTCATTTACACGCATATGATTACATTTTTTGTTCACTTTTGGATTTTGTATATGTATCGAGCGTACATGTATATAGGTACCTATATGTATTTTACGTAAAATATTGGTACATAGAGCGTATAGCTCAATATATGAATTACATGTTGGTACCTAGAGCATTTAGCTCAATATATAATATATGAATGATTGCTTCCGCTTTTCTATTGCTCTGTTGTTACTTTGATTGTTTTTGGGGTTTAAGTTATAGGCTAGTCCCGCCTGGCTTAGCGAGTGTGTTTGTCTCCGTTCGCTGTGATTCGGCACGTGTATGGAAATCCATTTCGTATACGGGTCGGGTCATGGGGCGGGGGATGTGATCTCTTGCGCTCGGGCGTTACAATTTCGATTTACTTGAATTCCTTGAGATTAATTATCAATCATGTGTTTACGAAGTGTCGTTAAATTGTACGAAAGGTTTTTAAAATTAAATTGAATTAATTTCTAATTGGTAAATCTCTATTTCATTTTAATTTGTAAAATTAATTCGGAGCTTGAATCTTTATTCGTAACTTTACCAATTTTATTTACGATTATATGTACGCGATATGTCTCTTTGCTACGCGATAAGAATACCCGGTTGTATTTAGCTTGTGCACAAGACACATTTCTCCCAATCCCTTTTCGGTTACGAGCCCATAACTCGATCGTTTCTCGACAGAATTCAACAAACGAATAGTCCATTTCAATTATCTCGGTGAGACCGACGGAAGAGTAGCAATTTCATGGCCTAACGACGAACGGTGGCAGAGTTATGGCCGGATTTCAGTAGCACCGGTGGAGTTGTCAGACCGCCGCCACTTCGCCGGCGTTTCGCAGCGTTTTCCGGCCACCTCCTTGTTACACGCGCCGGAGACCCAGCAAGTAGACATCCCGGTGCATCGGTTAACGTCGACGGTGCGGCCATCGGAGCAGCGACGGAGCCGCACGCGCCGCCTGAAGCTCGCGGCGGCGGCGTAGGTTACTGTAGCGGCGCGATTCCGCCCCTTCCGGCGGTGGTTTTTGACGGGGCTTAATGGTTTCTAAGGTTTTTCGACCCCCTGAGTTCATTTCCGGCATCAATTTGACCAGATCTTGGTCGTAGGTGGTGGTTCCGACGACGTGTGCGGTGGCAGATTATTCGGCGGCCAACGGGGGCCTTTTCCGGCTATCTTTTGGCCTCGGGCAATTCACGAAAGTTGTTCGGAACGACGAGAACTAGTGGTCTGTGATCAGGCGACTCCAGATTCTGTGGTCTGGCGGCGAATCGCGGTGGCAAAGTGGCGGTGCAACGGCGGCGCTAGCTCCGAAGATTTTTTCGGCGAGCTACCTTAGGGCTTTCGAAGAGCTCGTCATGGGTAAGACAATGGCTTTTACGGATCGCATTTTGGTTCACCGGTTTGGAAGTAATTTGAGTTTGAAGATTTAGGGTTTTCGTGTCCGTAGATCTGAAATTGGAGGAGATTGACTTGGAATTTCCAGAAATTGATCGAGGATTCGGAACGGGCACGAAGACTTCATTCAGGAATGATTTTTCGAGATTTTTCCGGCGACCTTCGGCAGCGGCCCGGTGGCGGCCCGGCCAAATTCCGACAGCTACAGTGGTGGCGTTCCGTCGGAGTCTGGTGAGAATGTTCGTCTCGTAGTGGTGAGTTCAACGCCACCTTCCGTTTGTTAATCGGACACTCGATCTAATTATTACGAATTATTTTGCGTAATTGTGATTATTTGAATTAATTATTTTAAGTGCAAATAAATTGGTTATTGTTGGTTTGTTGATCGAGATGTATTCCAATCGTATATGAAAACATGTATTGAATGGATTGTGATATGCATGAATGTTTTAATTTACAATTTAAATCCCGATGTGATGAATTTATACTATATGTTTAGATATGAAGGGGTGTTAGTGTAATATCTAGAAACTAATATTTTATGTGACTAAATGAACTTGAATGATATTTTAGAAGAACGAACATGTTGTGATTTCTCTATATGGATTTGAGACATTCTCAATGTTATGTTTGTTGTAAATTGTGTTTCCAATATTAAATTGAGATACATGAAAAATGCTTGAACAACTTGAGACTTTATGCATGATAGGAGTTAGAATTGTAATATCTTGATTTACTCTTACTACTTGAAAATGGTATATTATGAATTAAGATAAATTGAAAATTGTCATGTTTGTAAGTAATTAATTCCTAGTTGAATAATTGTATAAACACTTTAAACGAACAATTATGCTTAGTAATCAACTTAGGGGATGTAAGTGTAATATTTATGAAACTTTGAATGTGACTTGAGCTTGTGTACCAAACATGTTGTGAAGTTGTAAAGTATGATCTTAAGTGAATTAAATGCACTCTTTATTTGTATCAAGCGTGCCATCTACGTACAACAACTTTGTATGTTTATATGACCAAGTTGCTCTTACTTATGCACTTTATAACTCGACATGAACTTGATGCTTAATTCTAATATTATAATTGAACCATGTGACATTGGATGATTTAATATGCATTTTGTGAATACATTGACTTCCTAAATTGATCTTGCATCTTTGGATATGGAATTACGTGTCGGTTGTTGTAAATATGACCATGTTGAGCATTAATATGCCTTGAATGACCACGACACCTTATCCAAGCACAACATGAACACTTATGCATAACCACGATCATGTTGAGCAATGCCGTGCGTCTTGTTTGGTTCATATAGAGTCTAAGTCTGGGCTTCTGTATGTCTTGTCACAGAGTTTGGTGGTGCCGGTGGGCCCGAGGTTTAGAGTGTTTGGCCCTTCACACTCTCAGACTCTACTTTCACGAGGCGAGGTTTAGGATTTTGTATGGTTATACGACCTATGGCCTTTATATGCTGATTTCTACCCCTGCATGCGAGTATACCTTACTATAGATATGTATGTGTTGAATATGATATTTTCATGATCTTATGCTTGCACTTCTCCGTGGGCGGGCTATCCCTGCAGAGTGGGAATGTAAGTGCGTGAGTCTTGCGTGGGCGGGCTATTCCTGCGGCATAGGAATACTTATAAAAAAACCAGTTTTTGAAGCATATGTAAGCTATTTTGTGAAAGTCAGTTGTGTTACGATTCTGTAGCGAGATTGCCATGAAAGATTGGCGTATGTTCTGTTCTGTTCTATTCTGTTCTATTGTGGATCCAAGGAGCTATGGGATAGACGACCTTGGGACGGTATAGGACCGTCAGGGATAGGTCTGTGTGTAGTTCCATTTGAGATATCTTCACGCGACCCGTGCTGTAGGGAAGGTGTGGTATCTTGAGCCTTCGGCTAAGGCCGGGGAGGACTCATGTGCGTTCGCTACCCCTTGAGGGTATGTCTGTTCTAGATGGTTTGGGGACTGTACATCTCCTCCATCATTGGTGTGATGGTTGGATTGATTTTGTATTTTGATATCTTCTGAGGAGTAAAGGTTGGAAGCTCGTACTCGCCGAGCGTATGTTCTGTTCTGTCTGGGAATCATGAATCGAGATAGAGTTCTGAAATGTTTCTAAAACTTATATATTTATCTTTTGGGTACTTTTGGAAATTTCTTTGGTATGTAACACCTATCTCCGGTTCATGAGTCCACCCTTCTGTTATGTGCTGTGCTATATATATATATCGTGGGTGTGCGTTAGCCCCCTCACTCAGTCAAGTTGACTGACCCCTCATTTACACTTTTAGTTGCAGGTTGTTGGTGTTTGCTAGGCGGAAGTGAGTCCTTTGAGTTGCACTTCGTCGGTCTAGTCTTTCTATTTACATTTGTCTTTTCATACGCTTTACTTATGATTTGACTTGTAGACTTGAGATTATATTTTACTATTCGGTGTGTGGCACTCTCATTCGGCCCCTTGTGGCACTTGATGATTATTACTTTATGTCGATATTCGGGACTAGGGATTTATACTAGTTGAACCCGTCACTTGTTATGTTTGTGGATCTATTATTCAGGATTAGGTATCTATGCTAGTTGAACCCGTCACCTGCTTTGCATGTTTTGTTTTAAATGCTTCCGCTATCTATTGTTGTTGGTTTTAATTGCTTCCGCACTCTGAGTTTTGGTCAATTAGATCCGCCTAGCCTAGTGTGTGAGTTGGTCTCCCGTTCGCTCTGATTCGGATTCGGGCATGGACTTTCATTTCATGTTCTGGGTCTGGGTCATAGTGCGGGGGATGTGGCATCCTCCGTTTGGGGTGTTACATCCTTAAGTGGTATTAGAGCTCTAGGTTACAAAACCGAGCTCTTGAGTCGTGTAGAGTCTGTCTAGGTCGTACGGCATAGGAATAACTGCGCATTGCATTTGTTTGACTTGATATTTTGATCCTTTGGCATGAATTGTTTCGTGATTATATGATTGTGTGCACATTGTGACTTTGATTATGCAACATCTTATTTTATGTGCTTTATAAATTACAACAAATTGTTGCATTTACGTGATATGCGTGTTACATTTCATTTGCATCTTTAACCCGCATGCATCGATTTTAGTGTTTGAATTTCAGGGTGCCCTATGAGTCAACACTAAGATTTCCCTCCGTCAACACTACCTATTGGTACTACAACGGAAACACGCCATAATTCGAAGATGAAAGGATTCTTTACCAAGATCAATGGTCATGAAAAGGTTTAGAGTTGAAGGAATGAGATTTGTTATATTGACTTACTAGCCTAGTGTGTGAGTTGGTCTCCCGTTCGCTCTGATTCGGATTCGGGCATGGACTTTCATTTCATGTTCCGGGTCTGGGTTATAGTGCGGGGGATGTGGCATCCTCCGTTTGGGGTGTTACATAGAAAAATGTGAGGCTTGTCCCATTAAACCCGAATCATCGAAACGAGTTCAACGGAGGTGACGGAATTCGAATCCGAATTCCCAAGCTCAAGATACGCGTCCCGGAACCCAAGGTGCGCTAAATGCTCTTTAGCCTCCTTTAGGTCCCGTCTCCAAAACGAACCCAAAAAGGCAATCAAAACAAATACCAAAACATATAACGAGCATATAAATGAGTCCATAAAACATATAATTAACACATATCAAGAATTCACAAAAATCAGAATTAAATACGAATCTAGAACGAGCAAAATAATAAGTGAAGGAAAGATAAACGTTCACGTTAAACAAATTCATACCAAAGCAATTCAGTTCAAATAACTTCAATTAATCCACGTTACCAATTAAATATCGCATAATCACTTAAAGTAATCATTAAATAGCGCACATAAGAGGTTACCTGAAAAGTCTGATCAGTCGGGATGTTACAAACCTCCCTCCTTCAAAAGGACCTGTCCTCAGGTCCGAGGCGGGGTCTTGAAAAGATCCGGATACAACCGTTTCATCTTATCCTTAGTCTCCCAAGTGGCTTCCTCGGATTCCTGATCACGCCATAAGTCTTTCACAAGAGGGATCTGTCTATTCCTCAACTCTTGCATCTTCCGATCCAACACCTGAACTGGATACTTCTTAAAAGTCAAATCCGGCTCTAACTGAATTTTCTCAACTGGAAGAATAGAAGACTCATCGGGATAATGTTTCCAAAGCTGCGAGACATGAAACACATTGTGAATCCCGGTCAAACTCGGTGGTAAATCAAGTCTGTAGGCTACTTCCCCAACTCGATCAAGGATCTCAAAGGGGCCTAAGTAGCGAGGGTTAAGCTTCCCGCCTTTACCAATCCAAGCATACCCTTTTCTAGGTGATGCTTTTAAAAAGACCTTATCTCCTTTCTCGAACTCTAAGGGTCATCTTCTCCTATTTGTATAGCTTTTCTGTCGGTCTTGTGCTGCGTTCAACCTCCGTTTAATCACTTTCACCCTCTCAATGGTATCCTGAATTTCCTTAGGCTTCTTAGCTCTCTCGAGCTTTCCATCTTTAGTCCATCTCCACTCATCTATATCCCAAAAGAGAGGGGATCAGCACTTCCTTCCATATAGAGCCTCATACGGTGCCATCCCAATAGAAGACTGAAAGCTGTTATTGTAGGCATACTCAATCAAATCCAACTGTTCATCCCACGAATCCTGATAATCTAAGGCACAAGCACGAAGCATGTCCTAGAGATACCTTATTAGCCTCTCAGACTGGCCATCCGTCTGTGGGAGGAATGCAGTACTAAAGTGGAGCTTCATCCCCAAACACTTCTGTAATTCCTGTCAAAAACTGGATGTGAATCGAGGATCTCTATCTGAAACAATGCTGACCGGAGTACCATGCAATCTAACAATCTCCTTCTGATATAACCGGGCCAACTTAGGAACCTTATCGAACATATTCACCTTAAGAAAATGCGCCGACTTCGTCAACCGATCAATAATCACCCAAATTCCATCGGAACCTCCTTTGGTCCTTGGTAACCCGGACACGAAGTCCATTGTCACTTGCTCCCACTTCCACTCGGGTATTGGAAGTGGTTGGAGAGTTCCTCCCGATTTCTGTTGTTCTGCTTTCACCACTTGGCATGTTTGACATCTTCTAACATAGATAGCAACGTCTCTCTTCAAGCCGTTCCACCAATATAAAGTCCTTAGATCCATGTACATTTTGGTGGTACCGGGATGTACTGCATACACTGACTTGTAGGCTTCATCAAGTACCAACTGCTTAAGATCTTCAGGAACAAAAACCCGAGCTTTAAATCTGAATAACCCTGAATCATCAAATCCAAATTTGGTTTCAGGATCAATCCTTGACTTAGTTATCAATTTCTGAATCTCGGGATCCACAGATTGAGCTTCTATCAATCTCTGCTTCAAAACCGGCTGAACCAAAATATTAGCCAAACGAATCTCTGAAACCAGAACCACTGAACCTTGTCTAGTAGAACCTGCTTCCAAACCTGAAACACTCGCTTTCCTACTCAAAGCATCAGCCACCACATTGGCTTTACCCGGATGGTACTGAATCTTACAATCATAATCCTCAAGTGTCTCCATCCATCTTCTCTGTCTTACGTTCAAATCCTTCTGGGTAAACAGATACTTAAGACTCTGGTGGTCGGTGAACACTTCAAAAGTAACACCATAAAGGTAATGTCGCCATTTCATCAAGGCAAACACCACTGCCGCGAGTTCCAAGTCATGAGTGGGATAGTTTTTCTCGTGATCCTTTAACTTCCGTGAGGCGTAGGCTACAACCTTACCATTCTGCATTAACACATAACTGAGACCTTCCTTCGAAGCATCGGTGTAGACTGAGTAGCCTTCCGAACCCTCGGGTAGGGTTAAAACTGGTGCAGTAGTTAATCTCTGCTTAAGAGTTTGGAAACTCTTCTCACACGCCTCATTCCACTCGAACTTCACCTCTTTCTTAGTTAACCGGGTCAACGGGGAGGCAATCTTCGAGAAATCTTTCACAAAGCGCCTATAATACCCTGCCAACCCGAGAAAACTTCTCACTTCCGAGCCATTCTTAGGTTGCTTCCAAAGCATAACCGTTTCGATCTTCGCAGGATCCACTTCTATACCATTTCTAGAAATGAAGTGACCCAAAAAGGAGACTCGATCCAACCAGAACTCGCACTTACTGAACTTGGCGAACAATCTGTGCTCCCGAAGTGTAGATAAGACAATACTCAAATGCGGCGCGTGCTCTTCCTCAGACCTCGAATACACCAGAATATCATCTATAAAGATGACCACGAATTTATCGAGGTAAGGCTGGAATATTCGGTGCATCATATCCATAAACGCGCCTGGGGCATTGGTAAGACCAAAAGGCATGACCACAAACTCGAAATGCCCATATCTCGTGTTGAAACCCGTCTTTCTTCTTTACAAATAGGACCGGAGCACCCCACGGAGAAGTGCTCGAGCGAATGTAACCACACTCTAAGAGCTCGTCCAATTGCGTCTCCAACTCCTTCAACTCGGCTGGAGCCATCCTATAGGAAGATTTCGCATACGGTTCTGCTCCGGGATAGAGATCTATTACGAACTCGACGTCCCGATACGGAGGTAAAGATCCCAAATTCTCTGGAAACACATCGGGGAATTCCTTCACGATCTCCGTCTCTTCGAGCTTGGCCTGATCCTTTGGCTTATTCAAAAGGTAGGCCACATAGCCCGTCGCACCGTCCCGGAACAATCTACTGGCTTCCATGAAGGAAATAAACGGGTAGGTCTTCAATCTCTGACCCGCAAAGACCGTAGAACCCAAAGTCACTCTCTTGGCAAAACAATCCATCATGGCTCGGTAACGGTACAAACAGTCCATACCTAGAATCACCTCATAATTCTTAATCGACATCTTGATCAAATCTGCCGGATACTCTTGATCTTCCACAACCACCGGACAACCACGGTAAACACAATTCGTAGCCAAAGTAGCACCAAGGGGAGAAGAAACAATAAAGGAATCATCTAGGCAACCAACAGGCAATGGAAGAGTAGAAACAAGTCGGGAAGCAATAAATGAATGAGTTGCTCCCGGATCAAACAATGCATGCAATGGAATGCCATGAATATGGATTGTACCTTCAACAACGGCATTGGCATCCACCTCTACATTCTCTTCCTCGCCCTCCAAAGCATAGGCTCTCGCTTGGATCGGTGCTCTCGGAGGCATCACATTCAACGGCTGAGGAGCTCGAGGCTGAGGTGCTCTCGCTTGGGGACAAGTACTAATCAAATGACCGGGCTCTCCACATTTATAACATCTTCTCAATTTCTTCCGATAATTCTCCTCGGTGTGATTGGGACCCTTGCAATAACTACATTGAATCGGGGCCGGTAGAGCTGGTGCCGCCAGTACCGGAGGTCGAGCTTTCTTAACTGAAGTAGTAGGACCTTGGGGTTTGAAAATCGGAGGCCCACTATAGGATGCAGGCCTCTTCCTTAAATTAGAGCTCGAACCTTGGCCCGAAGAGTAAGTCGGTCTCAATCTTGTGTTGTTAGCTTCCACTTTGTTCGCCTTCCTCGTAGCCTTTACCCAAGTATCCACCGTAGCAGCCTTAAGAGCACTCTGGATCTCATATCTCAAGCCATGAACGAAATTACGGGCTTTCTGGGTGTCATCATTGGTGATGTGTGGAGCATACGGTGCAAGTCTCTCAAATTCCAAAATATACTCTTCAACCGAACGGTTCCCTTATCTCAATTCTGTAAATTGCTGAAGTCTTCTCTCACGAGCACTTGGTGGAACATACTTGTGACGAAACTCTCTCACAAAGCTCTCCCAATCAAACTCTTCTCCATTCCTCTCCAATCGAGCTCTCATAGCCTTGAGCCAATTGGACGCGGGGCCTTGAACAAATCGGGCCGTGCAAACAGATTTCTCATGCGAAGGTGCGGGGCAAATTTCCCAAATTCCCGTAACTTCTGACAACCACTCTTCGGCTTGGATGTCATCTCCTCCATACCACTTCGGGGGATTGTTGTTTCTGAACTCCTTAAAGGCCGGAGTTACTTGCCCACCTTGTCCTTCCCAATGTGGATTATCTCTTTGATTCTGCTGAAGCTGATTCAAAAGAGCCTGCACAATATTCTCAACATTCATCAGAGGAGGTGGAGGTGCTTGTGGAGGGGGTTGATTAAGATCAGGAGTCTGCTCCCTATCTGCTCTCCTTCTTGGAGGCATCCTGAAAATTCACAAATCAAGAAGATATCGATGCATGGGGTTCAGTTCATGATCCTGAAGTCAATTATCTAGAATTTAAACAATTAAGTCACATAAAGATGTCGATGAATGCAAAAAAAAAAAAAAAATCACATACTCCTATACCGAACGACCTAGACCTCAACACGACTCCAGAGCTCTGGTTTTGTAACCGAGAGCTCTGATACCACGCAAGGATGTAACACCCCCGGAGAGAAGGATGCCACATCCCCCGCACTAAGGTCCAACACGAGCAACGAAATGGAAGTTTGCACCCGTATCAAACCATAGCGAACGGGAGACACACAAAACCCACACCCTCGCTAGGCCGCCTAGACCCTCAAGAACTGCGAAACTTAAAATCAGAGTAGCGGAAGCAATTTATAAGCTAACAAAATTCCCAAGATCGCATATATACATATCAAAATGGGGAAGGGTAAGTATTCCAACCAACAAGCTAGCTTATATACAAATGTACAATGTCATCACGATCCAAAATAGCATAAGTGTATACCGAATACATAATCCAAAATGCGTAAAGTAAGGAAAAGGAAAATCCACTACGATGCATGAAGACCCAAGCTATACCACAAGTAAACCCAAAAGACACTTGCCGCCTAGCTTGACTCGGAGGAACCTGCAAACTCAAAAGAAAGGGAAAAGGGGAAAACAACAACGAGGGTTAGTCCTAGCGACTAGTGAGGGGGCTAACTCACGCACCCGATATATATATATATAAATATAGAGTAAAGCATTTAATCAAAACGGAAGAATCCTTGAACCGAGAGTGGTTTTTGCAAGCCAAATTAAGTCCCGTGATATAGATATATATAGGTTCAAGAAAAGGAAAAAGGGCAAATGCCAAACTCCAAGTTTTAGGTGAATTAAGAATCCACTCTCGTTCCATAGATCATACAAAGCTAAACCAACTCGGTGAGTACGAGTCACACACATCCCAACTTCCATATACAAAGATCAAAGCAAAACAAAACAAATCAGAATCCAACCCCAACACCGGTTGATAGAAGGGTTGATCGGCCCTAACTATCCACATACACAGACGAGACAAGGTTTAATCACTACCTTGAAACCTTCGGCGGTTGCCTCCGCCGACTCAAGAGAAACACCCTGTTGGAAAACATGAATCAGAAAGCAGCGGAATTTAAAAATTTTTCCAACAAAAGGATCTTGAACTCGCAATCGTGTATCCAAATTCGTAAAGATAGAAAACTTACTTTTCTTTTATTCTTTCTTGAAGCGTTTCAAGCCACCCAAGAACGCTCTTCTCGCGGCTTGACAACCCGTCCCTCGAAAGTCTCTTTCTACTTCAGAATCCATTGTCGGGATAGCAATCCACACCAACCTAGATTCAATTCATGTTAGAGATGTTCTTAACAATATAACATAAAGAAAGAAACATGAAACGAGAAAAGCAGGATTGAAACTCCCTTCGAAACCAGTTTTGCGAAAGTAGAAAACTGCCAGTCACAAAACCCTCGTGAAAAAATTCATCCTTTAGGATATGGACGAACGGTTTTCGCCATCTTCTTTGGTTCGATTTTTTCATTCGCTTCACGTCGGGTTCAGAATCGTTTCATCATCCCTTCTGATCGTTTTGCTTAATCCCCACTTTTGGTAAAGCTCGAATCTTCAAAACTTCTAACTTGAAGCTCTCTAGAGATAGTCCACCAACTTGGCTACAATCTAACTAGTAAGGATGCTAGTTCTCTAGTTAGTGTTTAGGCTTAACCTAGGGTTTCGTTTATCTTGGAGAAAGGATGGTGTTCAACACATGAACCAAAAGAATTGTCAATTAGCTCTAAAGGGGAGCATGAGCTCCCCTATATATAGGAAAGGGAGAGGGGCGCCGATCCTATTCCTTGTTGGGCAAGGATTTGGTTCCTCTCTCTCCTATTACTTGATCATCAAGTATTTTCCAACTTTGACTTTGAATTCTAATTCAAATCAACTTTCAAGAGAGCTAAAAATATCCAAACTATTTTTGGATAATTTTATACTTTATTTATTATAAAATAAATAACTTATTTTTATCCAATTAATTAATTCGTAATTAATTAACTAGATTATTTTCTCCAAAATAAGACTTTCTTTTTAATTCAAAATTAAACCAAAGTCTATTAAATAATTAACACATTTAATTATTTAACACATATATATACAATATATATATATTCACACGTGTGACACGCGTCACAGTGACACGTGTCACTCACGTGAGCCACACGTGTGATTTCACACGTGTGGAACCCTCTTGGCCCGATTAACTCATTTAATCATTTTTAAGCCTCAACTCATGTAACCAAGTTGTTGTGTATGACCCTCTAGGTTCTCAATTCAATTAGCAGTGACCCTAATTAATTAATTCCCTAATTAATTAATCAGTCCACAGATTAAACGACCACAGATTAATACGTGTTTTGTGTGTTTAACCCCTAGCTGAATTGGAATGTTCGGATTTGACAGAACCTTAAGTCATTGATTCATGTGAGATACAATCCTCCTACTTACTATCTCTCAACCAAGATCTAGGGCAAGGGAATAATCAGAACCCTAATAATCCGGTCTTAAAGCTAAGTGCATTTCATATCCATTTGATCTCAATCCAAGAAACCCTTTTCTTGATGTCTTGATCTACTGCCTTGGCCAAGGACTCCATATGGCATATGAATGACTTACACAATAAGAGATCACCTTGCATATGCAAGTGTAGGTCCTTTCTTGATTCTCATTCACTTTCATGAATCACTTGTGCAGCCCCAGCATAAGCCTTGAATCAGTTGTCTAAGGCGACACCCTTTAAAGCTTATACCAAAGACTACAGAGTTAATTCATAAAGTGACAAGGAACCTCAAGTCTAAGGATCAATTAATCACATCAATGACCCGTGAGATATTTCCTAATCTGGAAGTTTCCATTTCCTGAAATAGAAACTTCCTTTCCCATTTAGGAATGTTCTCACACGGGGCACCTCAGTGAACTTACTTATTAAAGTAAGCACCCTCATGTATCACGCACGTATCAGCCATACACTTTGCATCTCCATGAAATAAGGTGGTCCTTCTTAAGGGCGTGATCCCACAAGCAAGCCTTAGAGGAGTCAGGTTGACACTCCCACTGTCTGTAGGACTCATCGGCTTGGAGTATTTTACTAATCATGACTTATGTGATATAGGGCTCGTTTCATGAACCATTTCACCTAAATGGTAGAGTCCTAAAGTCATCAGGATTAGGGGAGTTCTCATACATGCGCACGTAATGGAAACACACAAAACACGTATTGGCATATAAAGAAGTGTTTGCCTATAATCAATTGTATATTATTCAAAGATTGTCTGTGATACAAGAAAAGTCCCAAAGCAGATTACGTCGAATCGGCTTTCTAGGGCACTATTCCTAACAATCTCCCACTTGCCCGTAAAAGCCTTTTAGGTATTCTAAGTCCCATCTTCTCAAGATGCACTTTGAGAGCCTATTGACTTTGGGCGTTTCCAAAGTGGATCTGCTATATTCTCTGCTGATGTGACCCTCTTGTTTACACATCTCTTAGGAAACACCTTTTCCTTATAAAGTGATTCGTAATCACGTGCTCAGTCTCTTGGTGAGGTCTTGGTTCTCTTAATTGAGCAACCATCCATTTTATCATACAATATGATAAAGGGGTTGTTTCATGCTAGGAACTTCATCTAACCGGTTAGATGGAGTTTCTTACCCAAACACTTAACTTAGCGTTATATAATACGACTAAGTTCTCAACTACGATAGTCGAGTTTTGCAATGTCCGTCCTTGGAACCCCCTTTCCAACACATTGCATTACCATTCTGGTAGAAGTTGTATCCTTTCAATGATTTCATAATCATTTATGTTTGATGAACGGTTACATCAAATATCCTTCTAACAACAAGATCTTTTGGGCTCTATAAACTAATACATATCCTCATTTCTTCTCAAGTACTCTGAGGACATCCTTTACAGAGATCTAATGACCTTCTCTGAGGTCATATTAGATTCGGCCTACTACGCTTAGTGTTGCGCCATATCTAATTTAGTACATAACTTTTCATACATTATGCACCCTTTCACTTAAAGGGATTTTGGACATTCTAACTTTCTCAAAGTTATCTTAGGACACATACTCTTCAAAAGAGATGTTCCATTGTCCATACTAAACTCCTTTTAGCACCGTGGTTATGTACTCATTTTGTGATAATCCTTTTATTCTCTTAGATCTATCTTCTATAGATCTGAATGTCGAGAATATAGGGTAATCACTAAGATCTTTCATGTCAAATTGTTTCTTTAAACAAGAATTGGTAACTTTCACGTCATCCTTGACATTCCTAATGAGAAGGACATCGTCTTCTAAAGAACCAAAATTGACTCTTACATCACTAACTTTCCTATGTACACTTTGAGACTTATTCGACTTCCATCTGTGTCAAACGATTTGACTATCCTATGGAATCGAATTGTCTAATCCTAGAAGCCTTTATCAATCCACAGATTGACTTTAGGGATTTGCATACCTTATGCATACTCCCACTGAATATGAGGTTTATAGAAATACCTTATTTCAGTCTCTTTCAATCTCATATTGAACAAGATAGTTCTCATATTCATTTATCATATCTCATAGTCAGAATATGAGGATGTGGTAAACATAATCCAAATGGACTTTTGCATTTCAATCGTCAAGAAGGTTGTAATGCTTTCCATTTACTCGAAGCTCCACGAGCTTGATCCTATCAGGTGGATCAACCAAGGTCAAAACTTGGTTTGAGTATATGGAATCCATATTGGAGTAAATTTCTCTAGTGCGAGTAAGACTGCTGCAAAAGTGTTACAGTTTGGATTCTGGTGGCCTTCACTGTTTAAGGATGCACACGAGTTTGTGACTAAGTGTGATTCATATCAGAGGACAGGAAATATAGGGAAGAGAGATGAGAGGCCCTTAAGATACATTCTGGAGATTGAGCTTTTTGACGTATGGGGTATCATTTCATGGGTCCGTTCCCGTTATCCCTTGGAAATAAGTACATCTTGGTGGGGGTTGATTACGTGTCTAAGCGGGTTGAAGCCATAGTGATGCCTACGAATGGTGCCAAGATTGTGTTGAAGTTTCTGAGAAAGAATTTTTTAATCGATTTAGAGTTCCCCGTGCTCTTGTTAGTGATGGAGGTTACCATTTTTGTAATAAACCTCTTGAGATTCTCTTAAAGAAGTATGGAGTTCATCATCGAGTGGCGACTCCATATCATCCCCAATTGAGTGGGCAAGTTGAAATTTCTAATAGGGAAATATAAGCAGATTCTAGAGAAGAAAGTGAGTAGTTCGAGGAAGGATTGGGAATCAAAGTTAGATGATGCATCATTGGTGTACAGAACTGCTTTTAAGACGCCTATCAGAACCTCCCTGTATGAGCTAATTTATGGGAAGGCATGTCATCTTCCGCTTCAGCTCGAGCATAAAGCGTATTGGGCCATTAATTTTAATCTTAAATAAGCCAGCGAGAATAGGGCTTTGCAATTACATGAGTTAGAGGAGTTCCGGCTCAATGCGTATGAAAATGCCAAGCTTTATAAGGAGAGAACTGAGAGATGGCATCATAAGCACATCTGGGTTAAGGAGTTTGAAGTGGGACAATTGGTCTTGTTGTTCAACTCTCGGTCGTAGTTATTTCCTGGGAAATTGAAGTCCCATTGGTCCGGCCCGTTTCGAGTTGTGAGAGTGATGCCGAGTGGGCTGTGGAGATAGGCAACGAGACTACAGGCACGTTTGTAGTGAATGGGCAGCGGTTGAAGCCTTATCTAGTTGGTGAGCCCATCGAAAAACACACTTCGTGTGTGTTAACAACTCCTGCAAACTAATCCAGATTTCAAAGTCAAGCTAACAACTTTAACTTAGAACTATTTTCCTTTCCCTTTTCTTCTTTCTTTGTTTTCTTCTCTCTCGTTCTCGCTTTTCTCGTGTTAATTTTAGTTATCTCTCTCGTTTTGCAGGTTAGTTGAGGCGTTTCGAGGAGTTTAAAGTTAGAATGGATGCAAAGACAGTGATTTGAGCTTGAATGTAGACGTTGAGGTCAATTTATTTTGTTCATGTATGTGTGAGCATGAGAATGATTTGCTTACGTGGAGAATGCATTAATGCGATTTATTTCAATATGTGTTATGAGATGTTTATTTGATTTTGAGATTGGTGCATTACGGTTTGATTGAATATTATGAGTTAATGTGTGTTAATTAACATGATTAAGCACCATCCGATTTGTGTTTGTGCCTTAATTGAGCTTTTGGACGAAATTAGGAGTAACGGGCGTTACCCCTTTATAGGTATTTTTTTTATAACGCCCGTTAATAGAGGCAAGCGTCCTAGCAGCAAGGGTAATGGGCGTTACCCCTGACCAGTTAATTTTGAGTAATGCCCGTAGATCAAGTCAGTAGAGTGGGGAGTGGGGGTAGCAGGCGTTACTCCCAGGAAGGCTTATTCAGATAACACCCGTTACCTGGTTAAAATCGCGAAACTCAGAGTTTTGGTTAGCTCATTTTTAAGTGTTAAGGTTCCAATTTTTTAAAAAAATAATCGATCTTTTCCCCCTATCACAAACCCACATAACAAACGACACACCCAAGCACAGCAGCAGCAGTCCTCCATTCGCACACCACCCCCACTCCGCCGCCACCGGTTTTCCTATCAGCGAGCCTACCACCAGCACACACACTCTCTTTTCTCTTGTCTATTGGTATGTTGATTTCCCTCAAATTGAGTAGACTTCTAGTTTCTTTTGTCACATTTAGAATTTGAACCCTAGGTTTAAGTATTCCGAATTTAGGATGAATTATGGGATGAAATTGATTAATGTAGAGAGTCATGCTAGAGTTAGGGTGGGTGAATTAGAGTGATTCTAGCTTGAATTTAGTTGAATTTTTAGATAACCCTAATCTCCAAGTTGAGTCCGAAATCTGGGGCCAAATGTGGGTGATTTTGAACTTGAATTGTTATAATCTAGGGTGATGTTGAATTGAGTTGGGTAGGTTGATGAAGTTTAGCCAAACCTCATACCCTAGGAGCCCACAAGGTGTTTGATGTATTGTCCGAGTGAACTGTGATTGATAATTGCGTGCTCTGCTTTGTTCTAATTTTCTCTTTCAGGTAAGATGGGACATTCTAAGCGCGCTCACACCGATGGGGCCTCAGGTTCAGGAGTTTCTAAGGCACGCCCACGAAGTGAAACTCAAAATGTCGTTGTTGAAGGCGTAGGGAATCCATATGATCGGACCCTCTCTAGGACAATCTTTCCCACTAAGTTCTTCAAACGGGATGTATTGGTCCGAATAGGAGTGTGGGATGAGATAGAGAGGTTGTTCAACAACATTCGATGGTTGAGGTTCTTGGAGGAAGACGGGTACACATATCCGGAAGTCACCGCTGCATTCTTCACCACAATGAAGTGGGATCTCGAATTGAGTGAGCCCCTATCGTTTGCTTTGGATGGTACAAGGCCATATACTTTTCCCGCACATTAATTAAGGAGAGTGTTTGGTTTTCCTAGTGGCAGTGATGACCAGCTTCCTAATTGGAGCCCTGATGTGAGAGAGACCATTTGGAGGTGATTCCCGTTGAAGCCCAATGCACCCAACTATCACGTGCAGAATACGAAGGCTACTCATTTGGACAGCTTGGTGTGGAGAATAGTGTACAAGATTTTGAGTAGTAGCTTCTGTGCTCGTAATGAGAGTGAAAGTAACATTTAGGCCACTGAATTGGGAATAATGTGGATGATGAAGGAGGGGAAGCTTTTTGATGGAACCAAAGACCTGATTGAGAGGACGCAGGATGCGGCGAACCGAACCAAGGGTGACATTGGCCATGGATGTTATGTCACTATGATTGCCAAGAGTGTGGGTTGGAGGCCCCGGAAAGCTGAGCCATTAACTAAGTACCCTTTTTTGGATGAGGCCAATTGGAAACATATACAGTTAATTACTGAGTGGCACGAGGGGCCTTTAAAGGGTAGGTTGTTGCCATGGTGGCCGGAGAGGGTGCGAGACAGGTTTGCTCAGATGTACAATTGGGGTTTTACGACGTATGATGAGCTTCCCAATAAGCTTAAGGCTTCGCTTGATCAGATTCTAGATGTGCCTGAGCGAGGGAATGATGTCCCCCGACATGTACCCTAGTAGGAGGGTGATGAGCCTATGTCTATGCGCGCTTTGAACATCAGTATGGCTGAGATGAGGATGGATTTAGCAGCCTCGAATACCCGTTTGGAGAGGATTGATACGGGGATGACAGATTGGAGGGCTGAGATGGGTGACTTTAGAGCTCATGTGGATGAGAGATTTGATGCACGGCAGACTCATGTCGATGCACAGTTTCATGGGATCTACACCCGGCTTGATCAGTATTTCCAGGGCCCCCAACAGCCCCCTGAGCATTGATTCAGCTTCCTTATTACTCTTGCTTTACTGACATTTTATTTTATTTGGGCCTGTACTTCTTGACTTATTTGGATACTTTTGCTACTATGTTTCTTTGCTTCTGTTCTTAACTCCTTAACTGATTATGCTATGTGCCCTTTCTTTACTTGAGTTTATGACTTGTGTGTTATTTGTTGGATGCATGTTGATTGTCATTTGCCTTGGCAATTGATCCGTGTTTTTCTAGTCACTTGTTCAGGTCTTGGAAGCTTTGCTAGCACGTTATCGGGTCTTCCATTGTTAAGAGAGTTCTCTTGATCTTTACCTCTTTCATTTGTATGTGGACATAGCAAAGATTAAGTGTGGGGGAGTGGATGTATGCTGTAATTTTATGAGAATTGTGATATTTTGCATGTTTTAATGCTTTTTGAGTGGGGAGCTGCAATTTTAACCTTGTGAATTGTTAGGAATTGAGAAATTGTGAGAATTTTGAAAATTTTCCCCCGTTTTGAACTTTTTCTTTGAAGTTTGATCGTTCACCTTTTGCTAGAATGAGTTAAGCTAGTTGAATTGAGGAAAATTACATGAGATTGGATAACTTAGTGTGTTAGTATGCCCTTACATTCTGACCACTTTTGAACGTGGTAATGTACTTTGCTTAGAAAGGTGAATTGATTATTTTCAAATAAGTCTAAGAATTGATTAGGATGCATTTTAGTCCTATTGGGGAAATTTTGAGTTGATGAAAGATTAGGAAAGTTAAGTAGCATTCGTTGTCGGATGATTTTAAGCCTTCCTTTTAGCCGGTTTTCACTAAATAATGTTATCTTATTGACCCCGCTTAGCCTAATTGTTGTGCAAAGATTTTTGTAGCCACATTTTAAGCCTAATGCACAACAAAAGTATAACACACCTTGTTAATTTTACACCAAGGCTTGCTCGTTTGATTTATAGTGAATATCTCTCTTTGGACCCTTTTGATTGTTCTTGAGATTGAAATTTAGAGATGTATGTAAAGATAGAAAAAGAATGAGAAAAATGCTGTGAAAAAAGAAAAGATTTGGAAAAAAGAAGAAAGAGCAAAAGAAAAGAAAAAGAGAAATTTATGCGAAGTATGAAATTGAAAGAGTGGGATGTAAATGTCTAAGTGTGGGGGAAGTGTTTAGTAGCAATTGAAAGTGTTGTGTGTGTAAAGATTGAATGATGTAAGCTTGGTAAGTAGTCAATTAATCCAAAAATTCCATATACTTCCCAAAGCCTACATTACAAGCCTGAAAGACCTACCGATCTTGAGTCTTGATTTAACTCCATTAGTGGAGATAGGTGCGAAGAGTGTATGCCGAAGTTGATGATTGGACCCTAGGCGGAAGTTGTAAATTTTTCCTTCCAGTCTTTGTACATTGTTTCGTTCGAAATCACACACTACACAAGGGTATACTTTTCATACTATTTTTTATGATCTTGTGTTTACCAGTACTTAATTTGATGAGCTAAACTTGTTTAAGTGAAGCTTCGATGATTGTTTCAAAGTCGAGGTTTGATGGGGATGTGTTTACTTTATTTTTGTATTTCTCGAGGACGAGCAATAAGCAAGTGTGGGGGTATTTGTTGAGTATAAAATTCACATGAATTTAAGCATTAAGTAGATTATATTTTTTATGTCGTTTGATGCGTGTATGTGCTTATTTTGCTCCATTTAGGTGTTTAGGAAGTTGGAGTTAAGAAACAGTGATACGAGACGAATTCACGCGTGTTTTGAAGAAAATAGGAGTAACTCCCGTTACTACTTGGAAGAACAATTTTGTTAACCCTCGTTAACAGACACAGGAGAATCAGCTTTGGCGAATTAAAGGAGTAACGCCCGTTACTCCCTGGAAGAAGAACTCTGGTAACTCCCATTACCAAAGGCAGTAGGCGAGGACTTGTTGGCGCAAGAGGGGTAACGCCAGTTACCCTTGGGCAGAGTAAAAGTGGTAACGCCCGTTACCAATAAAAGCGCAAACACGATTTTGGTTGGTAACGGGCGTACAAGAGATTATGCATGGTATGGTAACGCCCGTTACCTAGGGCGGCGAGAAGATTTTTGGTGCTGCTATATATGTGCGTTTTGGAGTATTTTTAGAGGGTCTCTTCTTCAGTTTGTGACCTAGCTTTGGAGAGAGAGATACGGAGCTTTGGAAAGAGATAGTCAGAGAATTTGAAGAAGACAAAAGGATCGAATTCTTCAAACAATTTCAGTTTTTCCTGTTTTATTTATTGCTTTAATCATTAAATTAATTTCTCTAAGTTTTGTTTTAATTTGTTTTATATGTTTAGATTCATTTTCTAGAATATATGAATGTTTAGGATTTCGTTTTTGAGACTTTGTTTTGACTTGGTGAACATGAATTTCTTTAATGCAATTTATTGTAGTTTTATGAGTTTTGAGTTAAAAATGAGTAGCTAAACCCCTAAGGCTAGGGGAGTGATGATGTATGCATGCTAAGTGTTCGATATAATGCTTGTATGACTTGTGTTAATTCTTAGTTTGAAAACTTGTTTGAATTGCAATGGTCAACCCTAGCATAATCTTGAATTACCTAAGAATTGAGAAAATAATGGTAATTGAGATAGTTTTCATGAATAGTACGTTTAGGAATTGAAAGAGGTTTGCTTCTTAACCTATACAACTAGTAAATCTTATTCCATGCCAAGTCGCTAGAACTTGATTTGCACTAGTCTTGATCTTATTGGTTCAATTAATTGTTAATGATTGTGAGAACAACGTTGAAATTAGTTGAATACTTGATTATACCTTGGAAGAGGATAATATAAATCTAAGTCAATAGGTTGTAGAATTGCACTTGTCAAACGAATATTATTTTGAGTCGTGAATGCATAGTCATTACTCCCCAGCCTAATTAGTTTATTGAGTTTAATCCACGTGCGTTCATTAGTTAATTGTGTTTTATTCTAGTTAATTGTTTAATTTCGTTTTAGTAGATTAATAACCAACTTGAATTCGTTGGTCTTTAGATTAGAAAGAGATATTGAGTAGTGATCCCTTTCCTGTGGATACGATCCTGTTGTGCTACGCGTATATCTTCAGCGTACACTTGCATGATTGGTTTAACTTAAAATCACAACAATGGCCTCGAAGAGCATCCTTTCACCGGATCAAACAATACAAGAGAGTGGTGCCGAAAAGCCGAGGTCTGAATTAGACAAGGCTTAAAATGGCTCCGAAGAGACAGTGATTGGGAGACTCGAAGCAACCAAGAATTTTGATACCATCGTTGTGGGTCGAGTCCGGGATAGTTCGAGTACGGACGAGGTGTGGAAGGAATTCCGAGGAGAAGGGTTTAAGGTAATCCCTCACCTATATAAGGGATTGCCAAATGGAACGTGGGGAGTTGGTTGGAGATTAGTGTTAACATATGAAAACGAAGTTGGCGAAGAAGTCAGGAATTAAGCTAGAGGTCTATTAAAGAAGCTCGAGGTCGAGAAAGTTGAGTTACGAACTCTACAACAAAAACCTTGGCTTTTCACTTAATCATACTAATGTCAAGACTTTGAAACAACGGTGAATTGTACATAAATTATTCATGGCACTTGCATCATGCATTCTTGAATTGTTGTGTGATTTTTAGTGTTCGCTTGTTATTTGTGTTTGGTGTTGTGGAGTGAGTGGTTATCCTGAGGGACGGCTCCGAGAGTATGACTGTGTGGTTACACGGTAAGTCGAGGGTCATGGTTTCAATGGTTCTCCAAAGCAAGAAACGAGTGATGGATTAGTTCTCTAGTAAGGAGGTTCCTTGAATTAGAAAGTACGAGTGGTTAAAGTTTGGTAACTACGCCACTAGTGTATTACCGAGCTCTTAAGTAGTTTGGAATGAATCAAATGGTGGGTGATGAATCTCATTTAGACCCTCCTACCGTGAGAAACATTTGAGCTGCTCCTACCCGGATCAAGTTCGTAAAGGAGTGATGACATTAAGACCCCAAGGAATTGATCAAACCCCTTGTTCATGAAGAGCTTACCGGATAAATCCTTGTCGGGACGTCATGAACCTCGAACATGGGATGAATATGTAGTGTTGACTCGAGCGGTGAACCTGGGGACCAGGTTCTCTTAAGGGGGGAGATTGTGACACCCCGTCTCTCCGAAAAGCCAGGTATGACGTCATGAGAGAGTTTATTTATGCAATTATGTTCTTTTAATTTAACTTATATGCTAAGTCACTTGTTCAAGTGACCTCTATGCCTACATCTTCGTTTGGTACTTGAGAAGCTACATTAACACAAGTTGTACGCCAAGTTTAGCAAATGTGATTTCTGGATTGATCGGGTATCATTCTTGGGACACATTATTTCCGGTGATGGGATTTCAGTGGATCCTTCTAAGATAGAAACAATTTCTTTTTGGGAGCAACCGAAGAATGTGTCGGAAGTAAGGAGTTTTCTTGGCTTAGCAGGATATTACCGCCGATTCGTCAAGGATTTTTCTAAGATTGCCACACCTCTCACACGATTAACTATGAAGGAAACAAAGTTTGTGTGGGATGAAGCTTGTGAAGAGAGCTTTCGTATGCTTAAGGAGAAATTGACAACGGCTCCAGTGTTAACTTTACCGGAAGGTTCGGATGGGTTTTCAGTTTACACCGATACATCTAAGGAAGGATTGGGGTGTGTGCTTATGCAAAATGGTCGGGTGATTGCTTATGCTTCGAGGAAATTGAAGGAGCCCGAGCAGAATTACCCAACACACGATCTTGAGTTATCCACGGTGATATTTGTCTTAGTGAAATGGCGACACTATCTCTATGGAATTAAGTTTGAAGTGTTCACCGATCAAAAGAGTCTTTGTTACCTATTCACACAAAAGGATTTGAACATGAGGCAACGACGGTGGATGGAATTCTTGGAAGATTACGATTGTGTCATACAATATCATCCGGGGAAGGCGAATATTGTTGCGGATGGCTTGAGTCGGAAAGCAAAGATTGCTAATCTTGAGGTTGATTCTGGTAAGGGTGAAACCGAGATCCTTGTTTCGCAATCGAGGTTGGCTAATATCACTATAAGGTCGGATTTGAGGCAAAGGATCCTAGATGCTCAATCGAGGGATGAGTGGATTCAAAGACAAGTGATTCGAGCAAAGGTTAATCCAAAGTCTATGTTTGGATTCGATGATTTGGGGATCTTTAGGTACAAGGGCTGACTATGTATACCGGATGGATTGCAAAGGTTAGTGCTTGAAGAAGCACATAGGACCGTCATGCATCCGGGTAGCAACAAGATGTACCGGGATCTCAAGAAGTACTTTTGGTGGCACGAAATGAAAAAGGATGTGGCTAATTTTGTTAAGAGATGTCGAGTTTGTCAACAAGTTAAGGCCGAACATCAATTACCGGCGGGTAAGTTGCAACCAATACCAATACCCGAGTGGAAATGGGAACAAGTCACCATGGATTTCGTGACCGGCCTTCCGAGGGTTTGAAAGGGATTTGATGGGATTTGGGTTATCGTGGATCGCCTCACCAAATTTGCACACTTTCTACCGATTCAATCGACCGATAAAGTGGAGAAATTAGCGGAGTTGTATCATCGAGAAATTGTAAGATTACATGGGATACCCGCTAGTATCATTTCGGATAGAGATCCTCGTTTCACTTCTAAGTTGTGGAAGGTTCTTAACAGATTATGGGGTACGAAGTTCATGGGATACCCGCTAGTATCATTTCGGATAGAGATCCTCGTTTCACTTCTAAGTTGTGGAAGGTTCTTAACAAATTATGGGGTACGAAGTTGAGTTTTAGTACCGCATTTCACCCGTAAACCGATGGACAATCCGAACGGGTAATTAAGTTTCTTGAGGATTTATTAAGGGCTTGTATATTGGACTTTTCGAATGAGTGGGATAAGGAATTGACTTTGATCGAATTCGCCTACAACAATAGTTACCAATCTTCGATCAAGATGGCACCGTATGAAGCTTTGTATGGCCGTAAGTGTAGGTCTCCTCTTTATTGGGATCTTGAGGAATGGAAATGGACTGAGAAAAACGGTTTGGACAGAGGAACAGAACCCGATTTGATTAAGGGAGCAACTGAGAAAGTGGAAAAGATGAAGCAACATATGAAAGCGGCACAAGACCGGCAAAAGAGTTATACCGATCGGAGAAGGAAAGATTTGGAATTTGAAGTGGGTGATCGGGTTTTCTTAAAGGCAACACCGAGAAAGGGTTTCTCACGAATTGGAAAGGGTGGTAAGTTGAATTCGAGGTTCATAGGTCCGTTTGAGATTATGGAACATATTGGGGAAGTTGCCTATCGCTTGGATCTACCTCCGAATCTCACGGGAATTCATAACATGTTTCGTATGTCACAATTGAGAAAGTATTTTCAGGATGAGATGGAAACTACACCGATTGAAGAGGTACAACTGGATCTGGACATGACATTTAAACAACAACCGATAAGGATCTTGGATAGGAAGGTTCAAGAGTTGAGGAATCGACAAATTCCGTTAGTTAAGGTACTGTGGAAAGATCTTAAGTCCGAAGAAGCAACATGGGAAACGGAAGAGAAGATGCGGAGTTTTCATCCTGAGCTGTTTTTCGATGGTAAATCTGGGGACCAGATTTCTTTAAGAAGGGGAGGTTGTGATGCCCCGTTTCTCAACCAAGGTAAGCTTGTTACGAGAGTGAACGATTTACTTTTCTTTGCATAAATTATGTGAATAATATGCCTTAATTGACCGTTATGCTTGAACTTATGTGGAATATATGATTTGTATGAAATACGTGACTAATTGATGTGTTAATTATGTGCTCGTATTGTTCTTATTGAGCTTTGATAGCATGCTTCATGCTTAAACAAAACAATGTGCTTATTTGGACATTAAAGCATAAATTAGGGACCAAAAGGTAAATTTATTTTCCAAGCCTAAAACTGGGTAGAACTTGTTGAAATTTAGTAGATAATTTGATTACGAGTTCGTGGGTTCTTGAATCGCTCGATTTGGAGTTCGGACGAAGAAGTTATGGCCATTTTATGAAAGTCAACCTTTTTATAAGACTTATGACCCAATTCCGAATTTAGCCCAATTTGAGACCCAATTTCACTCCTGACCCGCTCCAATTGACCCGGTTCATGACCCTAATAGCTGACCCAAATAACAAAATCAGATTTTGACACCCAAAACCTCATTTCACGTTATTTCACAAGATTCAAACACAAACTCTCTCAAGCCTATTCATCTTCTCTCAAGAACACCCAAGAACACCTTCAACCATTTTCAAGAGGCAAGAGTGGGAATTGAAGCTGGGAGTTCAAGATTAAAAGACGAGTTATTTCCTTCGATTTTCAGCTCTTGAGGTAAGGATTATGTGCTCCTTTGTTGGGTTTATGTTCTTGAAGCTTTTGAACTTGAATTTGAACTAAGGTTCTTGTGTGATGGATTGAACTCGAATTTCTTGTTGGAAATGTGATTCTTATGATGTTAGGAACGATTTGATGTAAGTATTTCTTGATTTCATGCTTGTTTGAAGAATCCTCCATTGATGACCTTTGAAGCTTTCTTGAGAATTCTTGCATGTTCTTCTTCTTATGTGTTTTAGCTTGATTTGGTGATTGATTCTTGTTCTGTAACGCCCCGGTTTTTCAATTTTATTAATATACCTTATTTGCTTCTAAATTGCGCAATTTAATTATTTAATTATGTGATTAATTGTTTTTACGTGTTTTATATTTAATTTTATTATAATTGTTATTATATTGATTTATTACATTATATCTTATATTAATCTATTATTATTTTAATTATATATCGTAATATAATATATATATATATATATTTATTTAATTATTATTAATTTAATGATTATGCTAATTATATGCTATGTTAATTAATCATGTTTTAATTAATTAATTATTTATATATATATATATATATATATATATATATTTATACGTTGAATAATATATTTATGCATGAATATCATATTTATGCATGGGAATTGTTTATGCATGGTTTTATTTCATTTTGCATGGAATTTTAATGTATTATGCATGAATTTCATGAAATGTGCTTATTAATCATTTTGAGCTTCGTTCTTATATGAATTGATCTCGGATTGCCACGAAATTGTAATATGTCGTATATATATGTGTTATGGACATGATTTTATGCTCAATTTATGTTTTTGAATTCATTTGATAGGTTAACGAATTTAATTTTAATTGAGGAACCAAAACGGGAGCTAACGAGCACTTAGCGTATCCTTGGTCCCGAATTTAATATCTTGAGCTCGGGAACTCGGATTCGAGTTCCGTCAAATCCGCTGAACTCGTAACGAAAATTCGAGTTTAGTAAACTTAGCCTTACATTTTTCCTAAGTCATTTGAAACTCCGAAATTCAACCGAAAAACGAAACGGAGACCAACTTGACCTTGTTGCACTAAATCAGCCATATCTTGGCCAAACCATAAGCAAATTAACCATGGTTTGATTCTTTGAAACCCTAACTCAACCCTTTATCATGAAATAACAAGCCCTAACCGAGATTATCCTCACACAAGCCCCAAAACTCAGCCAAAGCTACTGTTTTTCTCTCCAGTCCCGTAACCCTTCAAACTTGGAGATTTTGGAGCTCAAATCTCCTCCAAACTTCAACCAATCATCAAGGTAAGCTTAGGGTTGTATTGTATGTTTAATTCTGTTCATTTTCATCCTTCCATTCATAATTTTGAGCATGGTTTCATGATTTTCTGGGCTTTTACCGAAAATAAAGGATTTTGGGCAAATCCTTGATCTTCTTCGTTTCTCATTGATTTTGTTCGATTCCAAGCTTGAGATTGATTGTTTTGACTTCCTCATTTCACTTATGATCATTGATTACATGGTAGTTGAGGTATTTATGAGTTATCAGTTATGGCACTTGAGAAAACTTTCTTGAAAAGTCACGTTTGACAGCTTCTCTTGTTTGAGCTCTTTTGGAACTGATTTGTGTGTTCATCTGGAGTCTTTTTGCTGCGTATTTGTGACCTTAGCATACCTGAATATGTTGGTTGAAGACTGATTGGGTGTGGCTCTGTTTTCCGTCGAGTATGCCCTGTTTTTGGCCTGGAAAAGTTGCTGTCAAAGTGCTGCGTTCCTCCTTTCTTTTGCTGTCCGTTTTCGTGGCTTTGTGGTGTGGGTTGTGGCTGATTTCTTGCTGTAATTCATGCCTTGTATTGCTGCATGTTTTGCTCAAATTTCATGCTGGAGTGTTGCTCTGTTTCTGCGTCATTTTTGTCAAAACAGAGGGAGCTGCTGCTGTGCGTCACGGGCGTGCCTTTCCTGCCCGTTCCAGCGAGGAACGGGGGTGCTTCGCAGCCTGGAACTTCTGTACCGAGACACGGGGGTGTCTCGGTCCAGGCTTGGAGGGTGACACGGGGGTGTCACCCCGTTTTGCTTGATTTCTTGCTGCGTCTTCCTGGTTGTTGCTGCTACTGCTGTTGTGTGCTGGGCTGCTGTATATAATTGTGGAATGTGTTAGAGTGTGCATGCATGGAGTGAGTTTGTGTGTGCTTGGATTTTGTGATTATATATTGCATGTAAATTATATAAATGCATGCATTGCTTGTGTGTTGTGTGCATGCATGACTTTGTACATGATTTTGCATGCATGTGGGTAATGGTGTTGTGTTTATACGTGCATGCATGTGTGAGTATATATATATTTATATATTATATATATACTATATGTTATTATATATATATATATATTATATTATATATATTTATTATATATTTTAAATATTATTTGATTTAATTTAATTATTGAAATTAACTGATTTCCATTTCGCGTATTTATTCTACTGACTATTGTTTGAACGTTTCCAATTATTTATTTTATTCCTCAATGTGAATTTGAATAATATGTGTTATGCTTATTAAATGAATTTTAGATTAATTGATATACATTATAAATGTTTTGAATATTATGAACTTATGAAAATTATATGAATGTTATGAATGTTATGAATATATGCAATTATGAAATTTATATGAATTTATGAACTTATGAAATTGAATGAAATATATGAACGAATGATTTGATTATATGATTTAAATTCTTTAATCGTGCACATGAACATTTTTATGATATAACATGATCATTTATGCATTCATGTCATATTCACTTCATTGCCGAGCGTCATTTATGGTTCTTTCGAGTCTCGAGTCTCACAAACACGTCATGTTGTCTTTTGTACAGTTATCTCCAGGGTGGAGAGATCTTGTTCGTTCAGGGACTTGGTATTCGTATCCTTGTATCGTCGCAGTTCAGGTGAGGGTGGTTTTTGTTTTAGCTATGTAACAAACCCTACAACCCTTATGTGAAAAGCTTTGGCCAAAACCTTATGATTATATATATATGATTTTCAAATGAAGTTATCGAGTAAATCCTTCTAAATTATGCATGTGAGCGTATAACTTAAAATGGTTTTGTAATGAGGCTATGCTCCAAACCGTGTGTCTTCATGCTAGCTACGGATTAGGATGACACGGAGAGGTATGTATATAGCATATGCCGATTTACACGGTAAGGTATGATTTCTTATAGTATGTATTGATCGAGTAAACCCTTTTCAAATGATTTATGAATTATGATATGTACTTATGAATTGATATGTTTTGGCGAGTCACATTTCTGATTTATGACTGAACGGGCCCCGGGACTTAGTATATGTGGCTAACCGAGGAAGCAAGGGCTGACGGGGATCCCATATACTAGTCCCAACCAACTACGGTGATACCGGCCCTCGCTAGGAGATTTAGCGGGGAATGGGAGCTGAGTGCCCTTGGGGGAGTCATGAAGCCCCATTGGCCCATGATTGAGGTGGTCGGGTCTTGCTAACCCGTCCACCACCCGGAGGAAGAAGGTTGGAAATGATTTATGATTTATGTTATGATTTTATTATGTTTATGCACCGTGCGGGAAGGCCGAGACACGGATTGCCCAAACGAATATATTTATGATATGATTTATGGTCTGCATGTATTATGATATATCGCATGAACACCAAATCAACTTACTAATGATATTTGTCGTACACGGTCGGAGTTTGGTTGGAGATTGTGCACGCTCACTCGCCGAGCCTTATAATTATGTATGATTTATGAATGTAATGAAACTAATATGACTTAGTCATAAAATCCGAGCATTGATTAGTCATTCTCTTGCCCTTTTTGGGAACTAACTTCGAATAAAAACCTTGTTCGGAATTTACGACTTGCATGTGCATGTTTTTATATATGTATATCGCTCCTGCTCACTCAGTCTTCTAGAGACTGACCCTCTCCCTCCCCAACACTTTAGTGTGCAGGTTTGGCTTCAGAGTTTCGAGCTAGGCGGAGGTGTTGGAGTCTTTGTGTTGGTCAAGTTAGGTTAGGAGAGTCCCTGCACTCATTTCTGTATTGGAATTATGTATGATTCGTTCTATTATACCATGAACTCGAACAAATTGTAATTGTTATTGAATTGCTGTTACTGAGTTTTTCTTTTGTATTAAAAGAGGCCTGAAGAGCCCAAATTCTGCTTATGGTTGGTATACTTGAACTTTGGCTTTGCAATGCATTATACTTCGTGGATTGGTTTTCATTGCAGGGTCTAGCTCCGCCTGGCTTAGGAAGGTTTTTATGTTTGTCTCCCGTTCGCTAGGGTTTGATACGGGTGCGGATTTACAATTTCGTTACTCGTGTTGAGCCTTAGTGCGGGGGATGTGGTGCCTCACGTGTGGGGTGCTACATCCTTAAGTGGTATCAGAGCCCGGTTGCAAAACCGGTGTTCTTGAGTCGTGTCGGAGTCAGTCTAAGTCGAACGGCATAGGGACTATGTGATATTATGTGCATTGCATCGCTCTTGAACATGGGATTTGGTTTCCTTAAGAATTTCGTTGAATTACTTGTTACATTTTATATGGATTCTTGTCTTTCGTATTGAATATGTGCCATGAGCATGCACTAATCGCATGCATCCATTCTTGAAAAGAGTTATGGTTTCCAGGTTATAAAGATGATATCAAACCGCGGCCAAGTTCTATGATCACAACAATCTATTACAATTCCTTCGGAGGCACGGAAGATAGGAAGGATGCCCGGGGAGGAGTGTGGAGAATGCTAGTTGTGTGGCCTTGTAGACTGAGTTGCAATTAACGGTTGGGATTCAGAATGGGAGGTTCGACCTTGGCGATGCGATGGCAGGGGAACATTTGGGGTAATAGGAATAGGAGTTAATCAATGGATGGTTGTGACTCAGAAGAATAACTTATATGAATCCACTACCTGAAGTGCATTTATTGGATTCAACAGGATCTCGCAACCTAAGAAATGAAGGGAACAAAACCTTGAAGATATATTGGTCCCGGATTTGGATCATGGAAGAGGTACTAATAATTAAGAGGAGTAGAGATAACAGGGGTCCGGTAGAGGTTATGCATCAAGGGTCTACAAAGAAGGACTTCGAACTAAGCCTAGTGATTAGAAGTCAGGTTCTAGAAGACAAGCATTTGGGTAAACACAAATAGAGGGAAGATGGCGATATAGAGAACAGGATTTGAGATCATTTTCCAAATCCAAGCTGAATTGTCATGTTGTGAGGTTAAATTGGAAGATATGGAGCAACAAATGGAAATGAGAAAGAGAGGAAATCATGCGCTCAAGTAGAAGAAATTGGAGGTGAATTGAATCCACAAAGGATAAGCGCGGAATTCTTGATTGAGGTGATGATTAGAAGTAAAGGTCGAATTTCGAGAAGAAGTTTGGATATTAACTCTGTGGACGTGGAAGAATTAAGGATTAAGGAATTGCAATCTCGGATAGTGGAAGATACAAGTGATGCAAAAAAAAAAAAAAAAAAAAAGACTCATGGAAAACTTGAAGACCGTGGGAAAGGCAAGGGATAATCACCCAGTCAAAGTAACCTCGGGATTGGAGGAACGAGGAAAAGCTACCGAGCTAATAGCTTACCACCTTGGTGACAGGTTCCAAAACATTCATAGCATGTGCATCATATTTCGCATTAATTGTTTATTCTTTTAACCTTATGTCTATCCGTGCATTTCTAATTGGTTTTGTTACGCTAATGTGTCGTATAACTGCTTGATGTAAACGTGACACATGCATTGTCATTTTAACCCAACATGCATTTTAGTGTTTACTTGATAGGAAGTCCTTTCGCCTCAACTATCAAGTATCAGTTCAACCGAGCCGCATCTGAGTTATGAGGAAGAGAAATAATAGGATGACATTAGAAGGAAGGTGAAATTGGGAAATAAGAACTCCTATTAAGGAATAGGTTAACGGAAACAAGAATTTAGAAGGAGAAGTGAGACTAGAGTTCCAGACAAGATTAAGAAAGGAGTTCGGACATCAAGAGAACTAGGGAAGGAGTTGGAAGGCCAAATCCTTGATTTTTATATCAGTTAAACTCCACCTAATGGGATTTACTCATCAAGAGTTTCGATAAAAGAAGAATCGACGGAGTTCAACCCGGGACAACAGAAATTTAAGGGGGAGAGCACGACCGAGGAACAACTTGGACGATTGAAAGGGTGCTCGAAGAAATATTTCAGTAAGAATAACGAAATTGCAAATTAAGGAAGACCTGGGAGTCTTATTAGTGATGATCAGAAATAAACAAGACGGCTTGAATGGTTAAGTGGTTAAAGGGAGAGTTAAGTTACTCAATCTGGGTTGGAGTCCCTCATTAGGTATAACGGAAATGGCTTGGAGAATATCCCTATGTATAGAACATGGATCTGGGGATAACAGAATTATAAGGAAGCTTCTGGAAACTCCTAAGTCAGAATTGACAAGAGAGAGTGTTGAATCAAGTTGGCATATGATGGAATGATGGCGATCACGAGTAATCCAATAGGGTACAAAAGGGGGTTCAACAATGACAATATTATCAAGTCTTCGGTTATTCCCACGATACTCCGGAAGGAAATCCACGAAGAAACCAAACCGGAGAAGATGATCATTGGAGGATTTACATCGAACTTCAAGAGTCATCAAGAACACTCTATCTTCGATTCAAGAAAAATGGAGCTAGATGCCAAATATAACCTGAAGGGGTCAAAGGGAATGAATGGATTTGTTAAGGTAGATCCTAATAACGAATACCCCAAGGTAGGGATCGAATCGTCAAGATTGTCAGGAGTAGTTATCCTTGAGGGTATTTTAAACTTTGGTATGAGTAAGATAGAAGCTATAGGTCTAACTTCGAGACAGATGATCTAAGGGTATTCGGGAGGCCAAGCATGGTTAATTAAAAAGAATTGGATGGTCGAACGAAGATTGTGGGAAATGGTGAAGACTGGAAATAGTACAAGTCAGAATGGATCCAAGAGTATGATCCTTAAAGGATCTATCAATAGCTTCACCGAGGAACCTTGAAGAGGTTCAAGACAAGCTGACCACTGACCTATCTTCAGGATGGATCCTACACTGGACAACGACAACTCTCAGATCTAAACTTTGAAACTTCGGTGAACGGTACTTATAGCATTCATGATACATGCATCCATGCAATTTTAACTTATATAATTTTTATGTTAGGTGCTTTAATCTTGTATTGTGTTAAATTACTTAGAGTAATTGGATATCAATGTGGGCGACATTTGTTACTTGCTTTGGGTGCCTTACGTGATTTTAAATTTGGTTTTGCGTGTGTTGCTTGCGAGAGACGGGGTACTCTCGTTGTTTCTAAGAGACGGGGCTTCTCTTATTTTGTTTGAGAGACGGGGTACTCTCTTTGCTTGCGAGAGACGGGGTTCTCTCATTGTTGCTCGAGAGACGGGGCTCTCTCCTTGTTGCTTGTGAGAGACGGGGAAGCTCTCATTGGTGGTTTTAAGCGTGCAGTGAATCCGAGGACGGATTCTTTTTAAGGGGGAGAGATTGTAACGCCCCGGTTTTTCAATTTTATTAATATACCTTATTTGCTTCTAAATTGCGCAATTTAATTATTTAATTATGTGATTAATTGTTTTTACGTGTTTTATATTTAATTTTATTATAATTGTTATTATATTGATTTATTACATTATATCTTACATTAATCTATTATTATTTTAATTATATATCGTAATATAATATATATATATATATATTTCTTTAATTATTATTAATTTAATGATTATGCTAATTATATGCTATGTTAATTAATCATGTTTTAATTAATTAATTATTTATATATATATATATATATATATATATATATATTTATACGTTGAATAATATATTTATGCATGAATATCATATTTATGCATGGGAATTGTTTATGCATGGTTTTATTTCATTTTGCATGGAATTTTAATGTATTATGCATGAATTTCATGAAATGTGCTTATTAATCATTTTGAGCTTCGTTCTTATATGAATTGATCTCGGATTGCCACGAAATTGTAATATGTCGTATATATATGTGTTATGGACATGATTTTACGCTCAATTTATGTTTTTGAATTCATTTGATAGGTTAACGAATTTAATTTTAATTGAGGAACCAAAACGGGAGCTAACGAGCACTTAGCGTATCCTTGGTCCCGAATTTAATATCTTGAGCTCGGGAACTCGGATTCGAGTTCCGTCAAATCCGCTGAACTCGTAACGAAAATTCGAGTTTAGTAAACTTAGCCTTACATTTTTCCTAAGTCATTTGAAACTCCGAAATTCAACCGAAAAATGAAACGGAGACCAACTTGACCTTGTTGCACTAAATCAGCCATATCTTGGCCAAACCATAAGCAAATTAACCATGGTTTGATTCTTTGAAACCCTAACTCAACCCTTTATCATGACATAACAAGCCCTAACCGAGATTATCCTCACACAAGCCCCAAAACTCAGCCAAAGCTACTGTTTTTCTCTCCAGTCCCGTAACCCTTCAAACTTGGAGATTTTGGCACTCAAATCTCCTCCAAACTTCAACCAATCATCAAGGTAAGCTTAGGGTTGTATTTTATGTTTAATTCTGTTCATTTTCATCCTTCCATTCATAATTTTGAGCATGGTTTCATGATTTTCTGGGCTTTTACCGAAAATAAAGGATTTTGGGCAAATCCTTGATCTTCTTCGTTTCTCATTGATTTTGTTCGATTCCAAGCTTGAGATTGATTGTTTTGACTTCCTCATTTCACTTATGATCATTGATTACATGGTAGTTGAGGTATTTATGAGTTATCAGTTATGGCACTTGAGAAAACTTTCTTGAAAAGTCACGTTTGACAGCTTCTCTTGTTTGAGCTCTTTTGGAACTGATTTGTGTGTTCATCTGGAGTCTTTTTGCTGCGTATTTGTGACCTTAGCATACCTGAATATGTTGGTTGAAGACTGATTGGGTGTGGCTCTGTTTTCCGTCGAGTATGCCCTGTTTTTGGCCTGGAAAAGTTGCTGTCAAAGTGCTGCGTTCCTCCTTTCTTTTGCTGTCCGTTTTCGTGGCTTTGTGGTGTGGGTTGTGGCTGATTTCTTGCTGTAATTCATGCCTTGTATTGCTGCATGTTTTGCTCAAATTTCATGCTGGAGTGTTGCTCTGTTTCTGCGTCATTTTTGTCAAAACAGAGGGAGCTGCTGCTGTGCGTCACGGGCGTGCCTTTCCTGCCCGTTCCAGCGAGGAACGGGGGTGCTTCGCAGCCTGGAACTTCTGTACCGAGACACGGGGGTGTCTCGGTCCAGGCTTGGAGGGTGACACGGGGGTGTCACCCCGTTTTGCTTGATTTCTTGCTGCGTCTTCCTGGCTGTTGCTGCTACTGCTGTTGTGTGCTGGGCTGCTGTATATAATTGTGGAATGTGTTAGAGTGTGCATGCATGGAGTGAGTTTGTGTGTGCTTGGATTTTGTGATTATATATTGCATGTAAATTATATAAATGCATGCATTGCTTGTGTGTTGTGTGCATGCATGACTTTGTACATGATTTTGCATGCATGTGGGTAATGGTGTTGTGTTTATACGTGCATGCATGTGTGAGTATATATATATTTATATATTATATATATACTATATGTTATTATATATATATATATTATATTATATATATTTATTATATATTTTAAATATTATTTGATTTAATTTAATTATTGAAATTAACTGATTTCCATTTCGTGTATTTATTCTACTGACTATTGTTTGAACGTTTCCAATTATTTATTTTATTCCTCAATGTGAATTTGAATAATATGTGTTATGCTTATTAAATGAATTTTAGATTAATTGATATACATTATAAATGTTTTGAATATTATGAACTTATGAAAATTATATGAATGTTATGAATGTTATGAATATATGCAATTATGAAATTTATATGAATTTATGAACTTATGAAATTGAATGAAATATATGAACGAATGATTTGATTATATGATTTAAATTCTTTAATCGTGCACATGAACATTTTTATGATATAACATGATCATTTATGCATTCATGTCATATTCACTTCATTGCCGAGCGTCATATATGGTTCTTTGGAGTCTCGAGTCTCACAAACACGTCATGTTGTCTTTTGTACAGTTATCTCCAGGGTGGAGAGATCTTGTTCGTTCAGGCACTTGGTATTCGTATCCTTGTATCGTCGCAGTTCAGGTGAGGGTGGTTTTTGTTTTAGCTATGTAACAAACCCTACAACCCTTATGTGAAAAGCTTTGGCCAAAACCTTATGATTATATATATATGATTTTCAAATGAAGTTATCGAGTAAATCCTTCTAAATTATGCATGTGAGCGTATAACTTAAAATGGTTTTGTAATGAGGCTATGCTCCAAACCGTGTGTCTTCATGCTAGCTACGGATTAGGATGACACGGAGAGGTACGTATATAGCATATGCCGATTTACACGGTAAGGTATGATTTCTTATAGTATGTATTGATCGAGTAAACCCTTTTCAAATGATTTATGAATTATGATATGTACTTATGAATTGATATGTTTTGGCGAGTCACATTTCTGATTTATGACTGAACGGGCCCCGGGACTTAGTATATGTGGCTAACCGAGGAAGCAAGGGCTGACGGGGATCCCATATACTAGTCCCAACCAACTACGGTGACACCGGCCCTCGCTAGGAGATTTAGCGGGGAATGGGAGCTGAGTGCCCTTGGGGGAGTCATGAAACCCCATTGGCCCATGATTGAGGTGGTCGGGTCTTGCTAACCCGTCCACCACCCGGAGGAAGAAGGTTGGAAATGATTTATGATTTATGTTATGATTTTATTATGTTTATGCACCGTGCGGGAAGGCCGAGACACGGATTGCCCAAACGAATATATTTATGATATGATTTATGGTTTGCATGTATTATGATATATCGCATGAACACCAAATCAACTTACTAATGATATTTATCGTACACGGTCGGAGTTTGGTTGGAGATTGTGCACGCTCACTCGCCGAGCCTTATAATTATGTATGATTTATGAATGTAATGAAACTAATATGACTTAGTCATAAAATCCGAGCATTGATTAGTCATTCTCTTGCCCTTTTTGGGAACTAACTTCGAATAAAAACCTTGTTCGGAATTTACGACTTGCATGTGCATGTTTTTATATATGTATATCGCTCCTGCTCACTCAGTCTTCTAGAGACTGACCCTCTCCCTCCCCAACACTTTAGTGTGCAGGTTTGGCTTCAGAGTTTCGAGCTAGGCGGAGGTGTTGGAGTCTTTGTGTTGGTCAAGTTAGGTTAGGAGAGTCCCTGCACTCATTTCTGTATTGGAATTATGTATGATTCGTTCTATTATACCATGAACTCGAACAAATTGTAATTGTTATTGAATTGTTGTTACTGAGTTTTTCTTTTGTATTAAAAGAGGCCTGAAGAGCCCAAATTCTGCTTATGGTTGGTATACTTGAACTTTGGCTTTGCAATGCATTATACTTCGTGGATTGGTTTTCATTGCAGGGTCTAGCTCCGCCTGGCTTAGGAAGGTTTTTATGTTTGTCTCCCATTCGCTAGGGTTTGATACGGGGGCGGATTTACAATTTCGTTACTCGTGTTGAGCCTTAGTGCGGGGGATGTGGTGCCTCACGTGTGGGGTGCTACATGTTCCTTGAGCAATTTCATGAAGAATGTGATTAATTTCCTTAAGTTTCTTGCATGATTGGAGATTTCACCATTTTTGAGCTTGAAGCTTTGAATGTGTGAAGAAGATGAAGTTCATGTTTGTAATTTGTTGGAATTTTGATGCATATTCATTTCCTAAATGTTCATAACATGATATTTGATGTTTAAATTCGTCTATGCATATTGTATACACTTGGAAGCATGATTTAGGAGTGTTTAGAGCCTAAAATCCACCATTTTCAAGCATATGTTTGTAAATCCGATTTGCAACAGTAGCATGTTAAACGCCCATGTGAAAAATGCATTGAAAAGCTAAACCCCCGTTTGAAAAATTATTGTTACGTTTTTTCAAGGGCCAAACACCCGTTTGAACTTTCCAAAGGAACACCAAACGCCCGTTTGGGTGCTCTCGGGTCTAAAATTTGAGTTTTTGTGATTTCGTTCATTTTGCTTCGTTTTCACTTACTATGCACTTCTTACACCCCTAATATGATATATATGACTTGGAATCATGTTTATGTGCATTGTAATGTCTTGCATGCCTCGATTATGTGTGAGATTGTACTAAGTATGGTTTACTTGTTATCAATTGTATATGTCATGACTTGGAAGTTGTTATATGACTTATATGATGTTCTTTGATCATCATTATTGAACTTATGCTATACTTGGAAATTCATTGCATCTCATGAGCATGTTTACTCTTTCTTTTAAGCCGTGTGTCGTCTTAATTGGTTTGAGTCGTGTCTTACCTTTGCTAATATGTTTGTCTTGTTAGGAGGTGAGTCTCCGGTCGAGTAGCTTGTTGCTCGTGGTTGGCCTTCAAAGTTCTTGGTAAAGGTGAGGAGTTATATACTTATGAAACGATTTCAAAACTGTGGACACCTATAGCCTTTCATATTTGTTCGTTTTGAACTCCCGTTTTGAAAGCGTATATTTAGGCTTTATAATCCAAGTTTGTGAGCTTTGCTCGTATATTGGATATTCGCTTATGGAAAACGGTTTACAAGTAAAACATGAGTTTTGGTATATGGGATAGATACCCAAAATGGTTTTGGAACTTTCATTTGAGTATTATGTATGTGTGAGTTGTGTAGCGAGGTTATGATGTACCTTGCAAGGACGCTTGCTTGGGAAATTCTTATGTGAGCTCGGGGATGGAGGTGAGTGATATTCCGAGAAGGCAAGGGCCGACGGATGTCCTCATATAAAGTTCCCACTATGGACAAGTTTACTAAGACTCCGAGGAGGTTTTCGGGGTGGAAGTCTTCTTGGAGAGAGCTAGGTTTCATGGAACGAATTATCTATGTTATGGATGATTGGGGGTCGTACACCCTCATCATCAACTGTGTAATGGATGTCTTGATTTGATTTCTTGGTTTGGGAAGATCGGTTGGAGTGCTCATTCTCGCCGAGCCGGTTTCGTGTGGTTTATGATCCATATTTTCTAATACTTGCATTTACTTTGAAAACAAATTGGATCATGAATACCTTTGTTTTGAGCATGCATTGAACCCCTTCTGCTATTTACTTATGTAAACTTCTCCTCACTGGTTCCTTTGAGCTGACCTCATTTACCTTTCGTGTCCGCAGGTCGCGTTTTGGAGTATTGCTAGGGCGGGTCTTACTTTGAGAGTTGTGTCGAGTCTAGCTTGTACTCGTTGTGTCTTTACATACTTTATATCTATGTCGCTTATGTTTCGGATTTATGGATTTAGTATGTATGATATTATTATGCTAGTTCAGACCGTGTTGGTCATTAGGATGATTTTACATTCCGTATTTTGAGCATTACGTGCTGGACCGCGATGGTCATTTATTTGATGAATTTTTATGTTGCTCTTATGAATAGTGGCTACTTGATGTGTTGAGCTTCCGCATATACGTGTGTTTGTTTACTCGCTTTGTGAGTCTAGTACCGCCTAGCTAGGATGTCTGTTTGTTACCGCTTGCTTCGTACTTGGCGGGTATATGGATAACAATTCTATATACAAGCTAGGTCCGTAGCGCGGGATAGGCGTGGATGCCCTCGTTGGGACGTTACATGGGATAATGATACTTTACCGTGATCTTGTTGACAGCCCTACAATCCACGCACATTCGCCAAGTACCATCCTTTTTAGGCACCAAAAGAACCGGAACAGCACATGGACTCATGCTCTCACGTACATATCCCTTTGCAAGCAACTCTTCAATTTGTTTTTGAAGCTCTTTCGTCTCTTGAGGGGTGCTTCGGTAAGCTGGTCGGTTTGGGATGGCAGCCCCAGGGATGAGGTCGATTTGGTGTTCTATTCCTCGTATAGGAGGTAAACCGGGTGGTATTTCCTCCCGGAATACATCCTCAAACTCCTGCAAGAGAGAAGAAACAACACTAGGCAAGGGAGGGGTTTCATTAGATGAAAGAAATATGTTTTTATACATCATCATCATCACAAGCTTTTCTTTTTTTTATCACCCCCTCAATCTCTTTCTCTTTTATAAAGAAACTCACTTTTTTTCTTTCTTTCTTTTCCACTAGTTTCTTTTCTCTCTCTTCTTTTCTGTTACACTCTTTTTCTTTTTCCTTCTCTTTTTCTTTTTCACGCTCTTTTTCTTTTTCTTTTTCACATTCTTTCTCATTATTACAATCACTTTGTTTTGAAGAAGCTGAAATGGATTTCTTAATTTGGCACTGTTCTTCATACACTTGGCTTGGTGGTAAATGTGCCAAAGTGATGTTTCGCCCATCCTTGGCAAAACTATATCGATTCTTGTAGCCATCATGCACTGTTCGTCTATCAAATTGCCATGGTCTTCCAAGCAATATATGGCCAGCTTGCATTGGTACAACATCACAAAGAACCTCATCCATGTATTTGCCAATTGAAAATGAGATAAGAACTTGTTTTGTTACCTTCATTTCACCATGTTCATTCAGCCATTGGAGCTTATAAGGTCTCGGGTGCTTCAAGGTTTTAAGGCCTAGCCTTTCCACCATCAATTTACTAGCCACATTCATGCAACTCCCACTGTCAATGATCAGCCCACACACTCGCTCCTTAACATGACACCGTGTGTAAAAGATGTTTTCCCTTTGTTGTTCATCTTTGTCCTCAAGAGCTTGGATATGCAAAGCTCTTAGAACCACCAAACTTTGCCCCACAACCTCATGCTCAACATCACTTGCCTCATCTGATGTTTCAAGGCCTCCATTATCACCCTCACTTTCGGTTTCAAGTTCTTCATTGTCTAACAAGATCATGGCTCTTTTGTTTGGACATTGAGACATTATATGACCTGCTCATTGACATTTGAAGCATTTAATATCACGATTACGATGTGTCGAGGTGTTACCTTTCTCAAATGAACCCTTTGTTATAGGTGGATCCTCCTTTGGTTTTGAAGGCTTTTCGACTGTTTTTGGAGAAGAATTTCAGTTTGGTTTAGAGGTATTTGAATCATCACGCTTAACCACAGTCCGTCCTTTCTTAAATTGTCTCTCCACCTTGATAGCCATATGGACCACTTCCTCAAGTTCAACATAGTGATGAAGTTCCACTACATTGGCGATCTCTCGGTTGAGACCACATATGAACCGAGCCATGGTTGCCTCACGATCCTCCTCAATATTTGCTCGAATCATTGCCATCTCCATTTCTTTGTAGTATTCCTCTACCGTTTTGAACCCTTGCCTCAAACTTTGCAACTTAAGGTGTAGGTCACGATAGTAGTGAGAAGGTACGAACCTCTTCCTCATAACCACCTTCATCTCATCCCACGTTTCAATAGGGTACTCACCACTTCTTCATCTACTTATCACCACTTGATCCCACCATACAATAGCATAGTCCGCAAAGGATACGGCTGCAAGTTTTACCTTTTTCCCTTCCGAATAGTTGTGGCAGTCACAAATTAACTCCACCTTTCGTTCCCATTCGATGTAAGCTTCTGGATCATTTTGTCCTTTGAAGGAAGGAATAGAAAGCTTGATAGATCCGAGGTTATTGTCAATTACCCCTATTCCTCTTCGTGGTTGTTGGTATCTTGGACGTCTATGATCTCTCCTTGAAGAGGCATTTGATGCAGCCTTATCCAAGTCATCTTCCTCATCATCAAATCCATCACGAGGATTGATACCCAAATCGGCTGGTCTTCGGTTTGGTCTCTTAGCCGGGAGAGCATTTTGTTGTAATTCAGTCACCCATTCATCATTTTGATCCAATCGATCTCTGATCTCACCAAATTGTACGTTCAACCTATCAAATTGTTGTTGCACTGCACGGAGGACAAAGTTAACGTCCATTGGAGACTGTTCATTTCGTTTTTCAGTCATGTTTTAAACCTGTAAGAAAAATCGTTAGTAAAAATTACCTCACAACACTCCCTCACGTGTTTGCCCTCGTTTAGAGTCAGTCACGCTCGTGTATCACTCAAAAATATGGCTTTTGCCTCTTTTGTGCTCACAATTCAAGCCTTTTACCACTCTTTTCTCTCAATTCTTGAAGAAAGACACAAAAAATTTCAGATCCCTCAACCAAATAATCCCTTAAGATGAATGAATCAGTAAGGGTGCTAAAATTATCACAAACGAACTGTTACAACTAAAAAGGTATAAACAAACAAATCCACATGACTTATGATTTGAGATTACAAAGAAAATGACTGAAACAATGCTGCTCTCTTTTTTTTTTTTTTTTGTCTTTTTTGATTTTTTGCAGCAATATAACAATAATGAAAAGAAATTATACAAAAGATAAAAGATACATATACGTAACCTTGGATGGAAACCTAAGCTCTAGATACCAAATGATACGAACTCCACGTACTTGCCGTGAAACCCTATATCAATACTTGGAGTTCTTAATTCTGATCGTCCAATTCAAGGTTGAAAATAAGAGGAGTGTGACCCGTTTGCTATATTGAGCAAAGAACCAAGACTATCAGATTGTAAGTAATGCACCCGTCGACTATAAGGAGTCGAGAAATAACGTTATCCGGGAAAGGGGTTTGAAACCCTAATGTCGTTCAGTAAAGAACTTGAGAGAAAATCTCACTTGAATGAAAATTCAATAATTTTACTTCTTAATTGAGAGAAAAACAAGTTACAATGCTGAATATAAACATGCATGCATGGAATCCTTAGAGACACTAGAATACTAAAGGACACAAGCTATTCCCGCCAGTTGCCATGAAGGCTTACAAAAGTGGGCTTAAATAAACTAATATGCGGCTAAATAATGATAAAATAAAGGCCCAAATAATACTATAATAGGCTTAGGGCCGAATTACATCATTTCCACAGTTTGGACTTTAGGAATTGGACATAAAAACATTGAAGTATTTTGAATTTGGTTCAGTAGCCCATCTTGAAGGTTGGAGTCCAGTTTGAGCAAATTGGTTTAAGAGATTTCCAACTTCTTCTTGGATAATTTTGGCCCGAGCTCTTGTATTTGGACCACCATAACTTTGTTCCTTTTGTTTGCTATCTTCTTGACCTGTGGATCGGTCCAGTTCTTTATTTGGACAAGATATGGTCGCGGTTCATCATGATTCACATCATTATGTGTGTGAAAATCTAATGAGCACTTTAATGATTACACAAGGTGGAGGTTGGAGACTTTAGTCTTCTCACCGGGCTCACGTATAACCTATTGAATGAATATGATTGTTATAATCTCGTTTGATGATTTGCTCGTTTTACCCGCTTGGGAAATATTCTAAAACCTCTTACGGGATTATAATTTCAAAAGCAATAAAGATACAATACGAACGTTGCAAGGTGGGTCTGATACCACTTGTTGGAAAATACGAAAGAGTTGAGCTGCAGAAGTTTAAAATTTTCCAAAAAGTTTAATCGTTGTCTTGCAATTTTTGTACTTTAACGTTAGGTGTAACAATAAATTGCAATTTTCATACTGTAACACTAGGTGTAACAAGAAACTCACTTTAATTGAAGCTTTCTTGTGATGTTGTTATCGCTTAACAAATACCCTTCAAGCGGAAAGTTCCTCGAACGGCCTTCGAATAAGACTCCAAAGTAGAAGCCCTCCAAAGCGTATCCATACTAGACCTAGAACATAATCAAGCGAGTGAGAATTCTAGTTCTATGGCTTGTGTTAAGGCTAGGATAATTTTTGCTTTGAAAATTTTTCTTTTTGGATTTTTTCAAAAACTTAACACTTCGTGAGTGTTGGTCTAAAGAATAAGAGAAGCACCACCACTAGTATAAATACTAGGGGGTTCAAACCACTTAGGGTTTCCCTAAACCTTGTGGGTTTCTTTTATTACGCACTAATTAACTCATTTAATTATTTAATTTAATTAGAATAATAAGGCCTTAACTTATTCTCCAAGTCAAGCAAGAGAAAACTTCTCTCTCCTACAATAGGAAGTTGGACTTTTCAACTTTCCTAAAGTTAAAAGTCAATATTCAATAAATAATTTAATTCCCAATTAATTATTTATTGGGTTAAGTTTATTTGAGAATAGTCTTAACATGTGACGCCCCGTGTTTTCACACGTGCAGGTAAGTGCTACGTGCGCATTTACATTTAATTATATGATTTTGTATTTTGATTTGTTAATTGAATTCGTTTATAACTTAATTTATTTGTTTAAATTTCATTTGAATGTCAATGTGAGCTATGAATATATGAACGGAATGGTGAAAATGTGAATTTCGTGAATTTGGTGTTAATTGAATGAAATTACATGTTTCGTGTAATCCGTGGGCTTGATTGTAATTTATTTGAATGTTTTGGACTCAATTGGAAATTGAGTTTGGGCTTAATTGCCACTTTTTGAAAGTTTAGGGACCTATTTGTATAATAGGCAACCCTGAACGGTTTTCGCGATATCTTGAGCTCCGGACCTCGAAACCGAGATCTGTAAACGGCGTTGAACTTGTTTCGACGATACCTATCCTTTAAACTTGACCTTGTAACTTTTTGATATTTTTTGAACCTCCGACAACGAGTATTTCAGCCATTACGACCCCTATGACTTATGGTTAACCGTTTACTTTCATTCCGGACTTGGATCGACCCGTATCCTACCCATTTCCTTCCTAAATATCAGCTAATTGCTCCCTTAAGCCCCATTTTGATCGATCATCATCCTCCCCACAAGAAGCAAGAGAACTCCAAGAAACCCTTCATTGTTGATCAACCAAACTTGAGCTCAAGTCTAGCTTTCATCCGATCTTTTTCCAAGGTGAGCTAGGAGTTGTAATCTCCATCTTCCCCTCTACCTTTTCATCTATGAATAGCTTGGCATGAGTGGAGAATTCTTATGGTTTAGATGAAAGCATGAATTGAGGGTTTGATCTTGATCATTGGTTTTCATGATTTAAAGTGAAATTTGATATTTGAAAGATGATTCTTATAAGCTTTCTAAAATTCTTACATGTTTAAATTCAAGGTTTGATGATTAGAGCATGATATGCCATTGATGAAGCTTGAAGCTTCCATGTTTGAAAGCTTGATATTGAATGATCTTTTGCAACTTTGAGCATGTATTCTTGTGTTTTAACTTGGGTTACATGTTATATATGAATTATATGGATTGAATTCGTGTTTATGTGTACCTAAGAGCTTCCTTGTGGCTGCCCTGCTTCTTCAAAGCTTTTCCCTCGCGAAACAGAGCTTATGCTTTGTTCTTCCCTTTCTTGACGACAGTGTCAGCTTTGAACTGAAAATGGATACGGCCGTGTTGGGCTCTCGACTTGGGGAAAAATATTTTCAGAAAATCGGTCACGGCCGTGTCCAAATGCTTTGAAAACTCAACATGGCCGTGTCAAGCCCTCGACTTGGGAATTTTATTAATTTTAACCTCGGACACGGCCGTGTCCATTTCCTTTGAAAACTCAACACGGCCATGTCATTTGAAATGGCAGTTGTGGGGAGTCTCTTTTCTTGCTTGTATTGCATTTATGGCTCGTAATTGTGGATTATATGTAACGTGACTCCAATTAAGCTATGTTTTGTGATTGGCATATGACCTCAAGGACTATATAAATGCAAGAATGAAAAGTATGAAAGCTATGAACGTTTATATGTCTTTAAGACATTAATAGTGCACATGAACATGTCCATTACATAACATACTCTTTTATGCATTCATATCATAATCATTTCATTGTCGAGCGTCTTATTTGGTCATTTTGAGTCTCACTTCACCTCTCTTGCACAGATTTTGATCCCGTTGGAAACGAGGCCGGTCCGTGAGGCTTTTGTGTCTTCTTTTGTTGTTTCAAGGTAGGTTTCTCTTCTATTAGTTAATGACCCTATCTACCCTAATGTGTAAAGATTTCGGCCAAAACTATTATACGTATAAAGAGTAATTTCATGAGTAAATGTTTTCAACGTAAAGCCTTGTTTTTTTTTTTTTTTTTAATCCTACCAAATGTTTTGAGGAGAATGAATGAATGCACGAATGGGGGGACTTAGTGTGAGTAGCTATCTGGGGAGGCATGGGCCGACGATGATCCTTCACATTAGTTCCACCAATTAACGGCGTAACCGGACCTCGTTAGGAGTTAGCGAGGAATGGACGCTGAGCGCCATCTGGGGAGTCATGTTCCCCTTTTCGTCAATGAATGGGTGGTCGGGCCTTGTAAACCCGCCACCAACCCGGAGGAAGAAGGTGTAAATGTTACTGAATGTGTACGAAAGAATGTTATGCATGAAAAGAAAGAATGAATGAATGTTTAAATGAATTACACAAGGTGTTGGTTGGAGATAATGTACGCCCACTCGTCGGGCCAAGAATGAACTAATGTAAATGAATTGTTATAATCCCTTTTGATGATTTCTCTATTGCACCCACTTGAGAAATTCTTTAAAAAACCTCACTTGGGATTATAGCTTGCATGTGACTGTTTAAATACCGTCGTATATTATATTTATACCCTGGTTTATACCCACCAGTCCCTTTTGGACTGAACCCGTTTGGTTTTCAGTTGTTTTATGCATGTGTCAGGAGCTAGGCGGGAATTCGAGTCATAGGTCTTGCATTCGTCTCTAGCTCTTGTATTTTGGGTTTTACACTTGCATACACTATTTATGACTTTGTATATGAATGTTAATTGGAGCGTACATGTATTGGGTTTTGACTTCCTTGAACTTAAATGTTGGTACATAGAGTGTATAGCTCAATACATGGAATAACTATTGGTACCTAGAGCATATAGCTCAACCTATGGAATATGAATTATTGTTTCCGCTTTTCTGTTACTCTGATTATTGTTGTTGTTGTTGTTGGGGTTTAAGTGATAGGCTAGTCCCGTCTGGCTTAGCGAGTGTGTATGTCTCTGTTCGCTATGATTTGACACGTGTATTGAAATTCATTTCATATACGGGTCGGGTCATGGTGCGGGGGATGTGGTACCTTGCACTCGGGTGCTACATCTTTAAGTGGTATCAGAGCTTCGGGTTACAAAACCCGGGCTTTCGTGTCGCGTGAGTCAGTCTAGGTCGTTCGGCTTAGGAACTAATTGACAATGCGTTGCATATTCATCTCTTTTGTGCTCAATTGGTTTAAATTTTGGATTTTGATTGAATTAATTGCATTATCATTTATAAGCTAAACCTAGCATGCATTCTCAGTGTTTATTGACAGGATGCCTCCACGTAGACACCGTGATAGATCTCCAGGACGACGTCATCATCATGATCGTACTCCTACACCTCCACCTCCACAGCCACAGCCGGCAGAGGCCTTTGTTAATTCGGTTATCAACATCTTAGATAAAAGGCTACGAGATTATGTACTACCGGCACCTCCAGCACCACCTGCACCTGCCATACCGCCCGAGGCACCGATTTCTGTTATACTTAGGGAGTTTCAGAACCAGAGACCTCCTAAGTTTTTCAAGGGAAATGATATGCAGGTGAAGATGTGGTTAAAAGAAGTTGAGAGGATCTGGGAGCTCATACCATGTGAATCTCGAGAGAAAGCCCCTTGCACCATCACTTTGATACAAGGGGAGGCTTATTCCTGGTGGGAGAGTACCCGAATTGTATTGGAAGCAGCTGGAGAGGAGATCAACTGGGAAGTCTTTTCAAGGGAATTCAAGAACAAATTTATTCCTCCTTCATCTCGTACTCGAAGGCTTAGGGAATTCACCGAATTGAAGCAAGGATCGAGGTCTGTGGCCGAGTATATTCCGGATTATGAGAGGTTATCCCGCTATGCACCAAATATAACAGGTGATGACCTCCACAAGGCTATGCAGTTTATTCAGGAACTTCGACCAGATATCCAGGCAGCTCTTGAGGCAGTCAATACGAGCACTAGGGCGAAGGATACTTCGAAAGCCTTAAAGGTTGAAGATTCTGTAAATGCTAGGAGACCAGTTTATCGCCAGGGACAAGGGTCAGGATTCGGCTCGGGATTTAACAAAGGAAAGAGGCCGATGACTTTACCAGCTCCACCACCAAAAGGACCTTTCAAGAAGCCTAGAGCAGGAGGTCAGATTGTACCTACTCCACGAGCACCTCAGGCTCCACCAGCTCCTAAAGGATCCCGAAACGATCAGCCTCCGTGTACTTATTGTGGATGGCCAACTCATTCCTATAACAATTGCCGGAAAAGATTGAAGTTGTGTTTGCTTTGTGGGAAAGGAGATCATATGGATTTTGCATGCCCAGACAAGATTCCAGGATATCAAGCTGGGGCTCAGAGACCAATGGTTCAGGCACGAGCTTATGCCCTTGAGGGCGAGGAGCAGAATGTCGAGGTTGATCCAAACGTAGTGGTGGAAGGTACCGTTTGCATTCATAACACTAGCATTCATGCATTATTTGATCCGGGTGCCACGCATTCTTTCATATCTTATGATCTATGTGCCCCTCTGTGCCTATCTGTTACTTGTTCAAATTCTTGCTATTTTGTGAGTTCTCCTTTGGGAGGTAGTTTGCAGACAGATCGGGTTGTCAGGGGTTGTTCATTTTTTATAGAAGGGAAAGATTATCCGGCAGATTTCATTGTGATGCCTATGAAGAAGTATGGGGTAATCTTCGGGATGGATTGGTTATACCGGCACCGGGCCGAAGTTGATTGTTTTAAGAAGAAGATAAAGTTGGGTGATGAGTGGATTGGAGAAGTTGGGTCGAAGAATGTACCTCTCTTATCGTTTATGGAAGCTCGCAAGTTAGTAAAGGATGGAGCCACGGGATTTATTGCCTATCTCCTTAACAAACCAAAGGATCAATCAAGTTTTGAGGAGACGGCCGTGGTAAAGGAATATCCCGACGTATTTCCAGAAAATTTGGGTTCTCTACCGCCGGATCGGAAGATTGAGTTTGTTATTGATTTATATCCGGGAGAAGAACCGTATTCTAAGACTCCTTATAGAATGGCTCCGGCAAAGTTGAAGGAGTTGAAGATTCAACTCGAGGAATTACTCAAGATTGGATATATTCGACCGAGTTCATCTCCGTAGGGTGCTCCGGTTCTCTTTGTCAAGAAGAAAGATGGATCGTTGAGGATGTGTATAGATTACCGGGAGCTTAATCAAATGACTATCAAGAATAAGTACCCGTTGCCCCACATTGAGGATTTATTTGATTTGCTGCAAGGTTCGGGGATCTATTCGAAATTGGATCTAAGGCAAGGTTACTACCAGTTGAAAATCCGGGAAGAGGATATACCAAAGACAGGATTTAATACCCGGTATGGGCATTATGAGTTCGTAGTGATGCCTTTTGGTTTAACTAATGCCCCTGCAGCATTCATGGACATGATGCACCGGATTTTTCGGCCCTACTTGGATAAATTCGTAGTAATTTTCATTGATGACATTCTTGTGTATTCGAAGACTCCAGAAGATCATGCCAGGCATCTTAAATTGGTATTGGAGACGTTGAGAGAGCACCTGTTGTATGCGAAGTTTAGTAACTGTGAGTTCTGGATCGACCGGGTTGCTTTTCTACGTCATATCGTCTCAAGTAAGGGTTTGGAAGTGGATTCTTCGAAGATCGAGACAGTTACTCAGTGGCAGAGTCCGAAGAATGCCTCCGAGGTCAGAAGTTTCTTGGGATTGGCAGGTTATTACCAAAGGTTTGTGAAGGATTTTTCAAAGATAGCCGGTCTTTTAACTCGATTGACTAAGAAGGAAGCTAAATTTGAGTGGGACGAGGCATGTGAGGCGAGTTTCCAACTCTTGAAGGAAAAATTAACCACTGCACCGGTATTAGCACTTCCCGAGGGCACTGACGGATACATGGTTTATACGGACGCCTCGAAAGAAGGGTTGGGATGTGTTTTGATGCAGAATGGAAAAGTAATTGCCTACGCCTCAAGGAAACTGAAGGATCACGAGCAGAATTACCCCACTCATGATCTCGACCTAGGGGATGTGATCTTCGCTTTGGGAAAGTGGAGACACTATCTCTATGGAATTTCTTTTGAGATCTTTTCCGACCACAAGAGTCTCCAGTATTTGTTTTCTCAGAAAGAATTGAATAAGAGACAGGGGCGTTGGATGGAGATGTTAGTGGATTATGAGTGTACGATTCGATACCATCCCGGAAAAGCTAATGTGGTGGCGGATGCACTTAGCAGGAAGGTTGGTGTGTCTAGTGTGAAAGTGGAAGTTGGAGAGGAATCTGAGTCTGTCAAGCTGAGAGCTAGTATTCGGAATATTACCGTTCAACCGGATCTTCAACAGAGATTATTTGAAGCTCAAAAGAGTGGATTCCGAAGTTCAGAAATTAGTGCTGAAAGCTAGAAATGATCCAGAGAGTCCATTTGGGTTTGATGACACCGGGCTTCTAAGGTTCAAAACCAAAATTCTGGTTCCGGAAGAATTGAAACGGTTGATATTGGAAAAAGCTCATCGATCAGGGTATTCGATACATCCCGGGGGAAACAAGATGTATAAGGACCTGAAGAAATTTTATTGGTGGAATGGACTTAAGCGGGATGTGATCAACTTCGTGAGACATTGCTTGACTTGTCAAGTTGTAAAAGCGGAGCATCAGAAGCCATCGGGGCTACTTCAACCGTTACCTATCCCGGAATGGAAATGGCAACAAGTGGCGATGGATTTTGTTTCGGGTCTTCCTAGAGTGAAAGGTGGTTTAGATGGAATTTGGGTGATCGTGGATCGACTGACGAAATCGGCGCATTTTCTTGCTATTCGGATGTCGGATAAAGTGGCTAAGTTAGCTAAGAAATATGTTGATGAAATTGTCTGACTTCATGGTGTGCCGGTCAGCATTGTATCAGATCGAGATCCGAGGTTTACTTCTAGATTTTGGCAAGAATTGCAAAGGAATCTGGGAACAAGGCATCAATTCAGCACAACTTTCCATCTTCAGACAGACAGGCAATCAGAGAGATTAATCAAATATTTGGAGGATATGTTGAGAGCATGTGCATTGGATTTTCCGAGTTCATGGAACGAGCAATTGCCTTTGATTGAGTTTGCCTATAATAACAGCTTTCAAACATCGATAGAAATGGCTCCGTATGAGGCTCTCTACGGACGAAAATGCAGGTCACCGTTGTTCTTTGATTTGGAAGAATGGAATTGGACCAAGCAAGAAGGTGTGAAATGAGGGGAGAATAAGGAAAAACCCTCTAAAGCCGTGCAAGAAGCAATTGATAAGGTCCAAATAATCAGACAACAGATGAAAGCAGCCCAGGATCGACAGAAGAGTTATGCAGATAAGTGAAGGAAAGATCTTGAATTTGAAGTTGGGGATAGAGTGTTTTTGAGAGCTTCACCTCGAAAAGGATTCACCCGAATTGGAAAGGGAGGAAAGCTGAATCCCCGATATTTGGGACCTTATGAGATTCTGGAAAGAATTGGAGATACGGCCTACCATTTGGACCTACCCCTGAGTTTGACCGGAATTCATAATGTATTCCATGTTTCTCATCTTCGAAAATATTTTCCGGATGAATCCGAGATCCTACCCATTGAGGAAGTGGAACTTGAGCCTAACCTTACCTTTGTTCAGAAACCGATTAGAATTTTGGATCGAAAATTTCAAGAATTAAGAAACCGGCAAATCCCACTAGTTAAAGTCTTATGGAGAAGTGATAAAACGGAAGAGGCTACGTGGGAGACGGAGGATAAGATGAAAAGATTTCATCCCGAATTGTTTCCGGACGATAAATGAATCCAAGGACGGGTTCTTTTAAGGGGGAGAGGTTGTGACGCCCCGTGTTTTCACACTTGCAGGTAATTATATGATTTTGTATTTTGATTTGTTAATTGAATTCATTTATAACTTGATTTATTTGTTTAAATTTCATATGAATGTCAATGTGAGCTATGAATATATGAACGGAATGGTGAAAATGTGAATTTCGTGAATTTGGTGTTAATTGAATGCAATTACGTGTTTTGTGTAATCCATGGGCTTGATTGTAATTTATTGGAATGTTTTGGACTCAATTGGAAATTGAGTTGGGGCTTAATTGCCACTTTTTGAAAGTTTAGGGACCTATTTGTATAATAGGCCACCCTGAACGGTTTTCGCGATATCTTGAGCTCCGGACCTCGAAACCGAGATCCGTAAACAGCGTTGAACTTGTTTCGACGATACCTATCCTTTAAACTTGACCTTGTATCTTTTCGATATTGTTTGAACCTCCGACAATGAGTATTTCAGCCATTACAACCCTTATGACTTATGGTTAACCGTTTACTTTCATTCCGGACTTGGATCGACCCGTATCCTACCCATTTCCTTACTAAATATCAGCTAATTGCTCCCTTAAGCCCCATTTAAATCGATCATCATCCTCCCCACAAGAAGCAAGAGAACTCCAAGAAACCCTTCATTGTTGATCAACCAAACTTGAGCTCAAGTCTAGCTTTCATCCGATCTTTTTCTAATGTGAGCTAGGAGTTGTAATCTACATCTTCCCCTCTACCTTTTCATCTATGAATAGCTTGGCATGAGTGGAGAATTCTTATGGTTTGGATGAAAGCATGAATTGAGGGTTTGATCTTGATCATTGGTTTTCATGATTTAAAGTGAAATTTGATGCTTGAAAGATGATTCTTGTAAGCTTTCTATAATTCTTACATGTTTAAATTCAAGGTTTGATGATTAGAGCATGATATGCCATTGATGACGCTTGAAGCTTCCATGTTTGAAAGCTTGATATTGAATGGTCTTTTGCCAACTTTGAGCATGTATTCTTGTGTTTTAACTTGGGTTACATGTTATATATGAATTATATGGATTGAATTCGTGTTTATGTGTACCTAAGAGCTTCCTTGTGGCTGCCCTGCTTCTTCAAAGCTTTTCACCCGCGAAACAGAGCTTATGCTCTGTTCTTCCCTTTCTTGACGACCGTGTCAGCTTTGAGTTGAAAATGGACACGGCCGTGTTGGGCTCTCGACTTGGGGAAAAATATTTTCAGAAAATCGGACACGGCCGTGTCCAAATGCTTTGAAAACTCAACACGGCCGTGTCAAGCCCTCGACTTGGGAATTTTATTAATTTTAACCTCGGACACGGCCGTGTCCATTTCCTTTGAAAACTCAACACGGCCGTGTCATTTGAAATGACAACTTTGGGGAGTCTCTTTTCTTGCTTGTATTGCATTTATGGCTCGTAATTGTGGATTATATGTAACGTGACTCCAATTAAGCTATGTTTTGTGATTGGCATATGACCTCAACGACTATATAAATGCAAGAATGAAAAGTATGAAAGCTATGAACGTTTATATGTCTTTAAGACATTAATAGTGCACATGATCATGTCCATTACATAACATACTCTTTTATGCATTCATATCATAATCATTTCATTGCCGAGCGTCTTATTTGGTCATTCTGAGTCTCACTTCACCTCTCTTGCACAGATTTTGATCCCGTTGGAGACGAGGCCGGTCCGTGAGGCTTTTGTGTCTTCTTTTGTCGTTTCAAGGTAGGTTTCTCTTCTATTAGTTAATGACCCTATCTACCCTAATGTGTAAAGATTTCGGCCAAAACTGTTATACGTATAACGAGTAATTTCATGAGTAAATGTTTTCAACGTAAACCCTTGTTTTTTTTTTTTTTTTTTTTGAATCCTACCAAATGTTTTGACGAGAATGAATGAATGCACGAATGGGGCCCAGGGACTTAGTGTGAGTGGCTATCTGGGGAGGCATGGGCCGACGGTGATCCTTTACATTAGTTCCACCAATTAACGACGTAATCGGACCTCGTTAGGAGTTGGCAAGGAATGGACCCTGAGCACCATCTGTGGAGTCATGTTCCCCTTTTGGTCAATGAATGTGTAACACCCCCGGTTTTTCATTCGTTTTTAAATTGCGTAATTGAATTATTTAATTACATGATTAATTGTTTATAAATGTTTTATATTTAATTTAAACTATAAACTGTTATTATTTTAATTTAATTCATTTTATTTTAATTCGTTACTTAGTATTTTAAATTCTTAATTAAGGTTTAATGTTAATTACTTCATTTTAATAATATTAATATCAAATATATATATATATATATATATATATATATGTTAATTGTGTACTTTATTTAATATTAAGTATTAATTAATTTTCTCCATTTACATTAATTTATTTTTATTAGTGCATGCAATTCTGATTTTTATTAGTGCATGCATGCATTTTATGCATTTACATTGCGTATGAGTAACATTTACGTGCTTCGTTTCTATATGAATTGATACCGAAATTTCGTGCAAATTTATTATGTTGAACTTATACGTGTCTTGTATATGAATATTTGTTCGTCTCGTATTTTTGGAATCATTTGTATGTGTTTCGGATTTATTTTAATTTTGGAATCCAAGTCGGGGGCTAACGAGCAATTAGCGTACCCTTGGTTCCGTATTTAATATCTTGAGTTCGGGAACTCGGATTCGAGTTCCGTCAACTTCAATGTGCTCGTAACGAAAATTCAAGTTTAGTGAACTTAGCCTTATATTTTTCTAACGTCATTTGAACCTCCGAAATCCAACCAAAAAACTAAACGGCGACCAAACTGATCTTGCTGAACTAAAATGACCATAACTCATCCAAACCTTGACCAAATTAACCATGGTTTGATGCAATGGAACCCCAACTCAACCTTCTAACCTTCCATAAACCCCCCAAACCGAACCAACCCTTCCCACTTGCTGAAAATTTCCGAAACATCATCTGCTTCCCAGTTTTTCCCGTAGCGTAAGCCCTACCAAGAGATTCAAGCTCAAATCTCTTCCCAACCTTCATTAATCCACAAGGTAAGCTTAGATATGTTATGTACATTCAATATGTGTCATTTTAAGCTATGCATCCCCAAATTTGATCATGGTTTCATGGATTTTTGGCTGAGTTCGAAAATAGTAGGTTTTGAGCATTTGTGATGATCTTATTCGTTTCTTCGTGGATTTGTTTGATTCGAAGCCTGAAAATGATTGTTTTAACATCCTCTTCTCATTTATGATCATTGATTTCATGGTGGTTGATGTATTTATAAGATATCAGTTATGGCACCTTAAGAAAATTTTCATGTAATGTCACGTATGCCTTCTTTCCGTGTGTGAGCTTTCTTAAAACTGATATATATGTTGAATTTGTGTTATTTTGCTGCGTTTTGGATAGCCTAAATTGATCAGAATAAGTTGAGTTGAAGAGGATTAGTCATGCTCTATTTTTCTCGTGATTTCTTGCCCTATTTTTGGCCTGAAATTTTGCTGTCAGCTGTTGTGTCTTCTTGTTCTTGTTGCTGTCAGTTTTGTGTATTGTTAGGGCTGGTTTGTTGTTGCATTTCATGCCAATTGTTGCTGCATATCTTGCTTGAATATTGCTTAGGTTGCTGCTGTGTTTTTAAGCTAGAAACAGGGGGTTAAGTCTGCGTTTTTGTTGAGCTGCTGCGTTCATGGCACGGGGGTGTCAATCTTTTCCTTTTCAGCGTGAAACGGGGGTGCATATATGGTCTGATGTTTCTGTACCGAGACACGGGGGTGTCTCGGTTTGTTCGATGTTGGTGACACGGGGGTGTCACCTTGTAATTTCCTTGCATGTTTTATTGTTCCTAGCATACGTGATATATGCATGTATATATATTTACACTTATGTTCCTGCATGAAATGTTGAATTGCATGCATGAGTGTGGTTGTTGTTAGATAGAAATTGTAATGCATGCATGTTTCTTATATATATTTATATATAAACTGCATGCATGAATTGTTGTTGCATGTGTTGTACGTTGCAAGCATGTATATATATATATATTATATATTTATATATGTTTATTGAATATTAAATGTTATTTGATTTAATTGAATTATAGAATTTAATTGTTACCTATTTCATGTTTGATTTAATTTCCAATTTTAAATTGAATGTGTTTAATTGTTTATTTTCTAATTTTAAATGTGATTCAACTTGTGCTTTGATTTTATTCGAAATTCTTGAATTGAATTGATTGGAAACTTGAAATTATGAATTCGAATGAAAGTGAACGAATGATTGAATGACTTGAATATATGATTTAAATTCCTTAATAGTGCACATGAACATTTTCATAGCATAATCTTATCTTTCACATATTCATATCATGATCATTACGTTGCCGAGCGTCCTATTTGGTTCATATTGAGTCTCCTCTCACTGGTACACATTGTTCATTCTCTTGTACAGTTCGTTTCTAGGGCGGAGACTTCCGAATTGAATAGGCACCCATATTGCTCATGCTTTATGTCTCGTGGTATTCCAGGTGAGGGTGTTTTTGTTTTAGTTATATAACAAACCCTACAACCCTTATGTGAAAAGCTTTGGCCAAAACCTTATGATTTTATATATGTTACTTTTAAAGTAGAGTCATCGAGTAAATATTGATCGAGTAAACCCTTTTCAAATGAATTATGAAATATGTTATGTTTCTTATGAAATGAATGTTTTGGCGAGATTATGCATGTATGTTTTGTTCACTGGCCCAGGAATTCAGTACATGTGGCTATCCGGGGAGGCAAGGGCCGACGGTGATCCCATATGCTGATTCCATTATGTTTAACGGCGAAACGGACCTCGTCAAGGAGTTTTTGACGAGGAAACGCTAATCGAGCTTTGAGGCCTCATGAACCTTATAGCCATAATGATATGTTCAGGTGGTCGGGCCTTGCAAACCCATCCACCACCCGGATGAATAAGGTTGGAACTTATTTTATGATTATGATTATGTTTATGATTGATATGCACCATGCGGGAAGGCCGGGATACGGATTGGCCAAACAAATATATTTTATGTTATGATATATGATCTACGTGTATTATGATATATTGCATGATCACCTAGTTAAAGTATTAATGATATGTGTCGTACACAGTCGGAGTTTGGTTGGAGATGGTGCACGCTCACTCGCCGAGCCCTTATGTTTATGTATGAATTATGAACGTAATGAATTAATATGATTAGTCGTAAAATCCGAGTATTGCTGGGCTATCCTCTTGCCCTTTTGGGAACTAATTTCAGATAAAACCTTGCTCGGGATTTATGACTTGCATGTACGTGTTTTTAGTGCGCAGGTTTGGCTTTGGAGTTTCGGGCTAGGCAGAGTTTTGGTTGAGTCTTTGAGTCGGTCAAGCTAAGTTAGAAGAGTCTCTGCACGCACATATGTATCTAAATTGTGTATGATCTGATTCTATATTATTATGAACTTGAATCTTTATGTAATTGTTATTGAAATGCCTTTTTGGGCCTTACTATGATTTAAAAGAGGCCTGAGGAGCCCAAGTCTGCTTGTGATTTGTGTGTTTAATTTCTGCAGGCCCTCGGCCAATGCTTGTGTTTGGATTTAGTTTTCCGCTGCATTATGTTTTGTTGATTAGTTTTAATTGCAGGGTCTAAGTTCCGCCTAGCTTAGGAAGGTTATTTTGTTTGTCTCCCGTTCGCTATGGTTTGATACGGGGGCGGACTTCCCATTTCGTTACTTGTGTTGAGTCATGGTGCGGGGGATGCTACAGAATGGGTGGTCGGGCCTTGCAAACCCGCCACCAACCCGGAGGAAGAAGGTGTAAATGTTACTGAATGTGCACGAAAGAATGTTATGCATGAAAAGAAAGAATGAATGAATGTTTAAATGAATTACACAAGGTGTTGGTTGGAGATAATGCACGCCCACTCGCCGGGCCAAGAATGAACTAATGTAAATGAATCGTTATAATCCCTTTTGATGATTTCTCTGTTGCACCCACTTGGGAAATTCTTTAAAAAACCTCACTTGGGATTATATGTAACACCCCCAGAGCGAAGGGTGCCACATCCCCCGCACTAAGGTCCAACACGAGTATCGAAATGGAAGTCCGCACCCGTATCAGACCATAGCGAACGGGAGACACACAAAACTCACACCCTCGCTAGGCGGCCTAGACCCTCCAGAACTGTAAGAATTAAAATCAGAGTAGCGGAAGCAATTAAAGCAATTCTCAAGCTAAACATATCTCCCAAGATCACATATACATTTCAAAAGTGGGGAAAGGGCAAGCTTTCACGGTAGTTCCTATACAGAATATACAATGCCATCAAGGCCCAAAAGCGAAATTGTAATCATAAGTACATAATCCAAAATACAACAATAAGAGTAGAAGTAATCCACTACGATGCATGAAGACCCAAGCTAAACCACAAGTAAACCCAAAAGACACTTGCCGCCTAGCTTGACTCGGAAGAATGTGCAACCTCAAAAGAAAGGAAAAAGGGGAAAACAACAACGAGGGTTAGTCCTAGCGACTAGTGAGGGGGCTAACTCACGCACCCGATATATATATATAGAGCATAGCACTTAATCAAATGGAAAGATCCTTGAACCGAGAGTGGTTTTTGCAAGCCAAATTAATTCCCATGATATAGATATATAAATAAGTTAAAGGAAAGGGAAAAGGGCAAAACAATATTCCAAGTTTTAGGTGAATTAAGAATCCGCTCTCGTTCCGTAGATCATACAAAGCTTAACCAACTCGGCGAGTACGAGTCACACACATCCCCAACTTCCAAATACGAAGAACAAAGCAAAGCAAAACAAATCAGAATCCATCCCCAACACCGGTTGATAGAAGGGTTGATCGGCCCTAACTATCCACATATACAGACGAGACAAGGTTTAATTACTTCCTTGAAACCTTCGGCGGTTGCCTCCGCCGGCTCAAGAGAAACACCCTTCCTCAAACTCCCAAGGTTGGGTGAAACTCTCAAATGGAGGTGTTGATGGGAGAGCTCGGCGACCCCTCGGTCGTCCCGAGATTACCATACCACACTCCGGGGCCCAAACAGCTCACAAAAGTCACACAAACATATCTCAAAGCTTATCTTTCAAAGCCACATCTCGCTTACACACACACACACACTTGCACCAAACTAAACTTTTCAAACGAAAGCAAAATAACTTATATACTTATACAAAACGTTTTCAAACTCTTATAACAGATGGGGCAAATCCCGCAACATAAGTATCATACACTTATTTACTATATACTATACGTATTCACATGCGAGGTTTCAAATCAAATAGGGTCGTAGGTCGAGTAACTAAAAGAACAAAACCTCACCTTGTCAACGGTCGAAGTGGAGTCAAAAAGAGAAAACCGGACACCTACGGTGCAAGCTCGTCCCCTACAGGAAGATCCTCTGAACAAGGCAAACAACAAGAGACACTCTTAGACTCAATATGAACCACATTGACGCTCGGTACATGTGTATGTATGGTTATGATGCAAATGATATGAAATGAGTCCACATTTAGATCATTTATGAGCATTCAAAGCATAATCGGACATATATCATAAACGAGGCAGGAATAAACAACAAGAAACAACAGAAAGGAAGCAAAACGAACGAAACTAGGGTTCCTAGGAGACACGCCCGTGTCCCCCAGGAAGGGCAAGCTGAGACACCCCCGTGTCTCAGTACAGAAAAACGAACAACAGAACCCGGAGGTGACACGCCCGTGTCACCAAAACAAGGCAAGCCGAGACACCCCCGTGTCTCGGTACAGAAAACGAGCAATGAACTCAAAAGGTGACATGCCCGTGTCACCAACAAAGGGCAAACCGTGACACCCCCGTATCACGGTACAGAAAAACGCAGACAGCTCAACAGTAACTCAGCAACCCCAAAACAAAACCCAACCCCCCAAACTCCAACTACCAAGCAAGGAAAAGCAACAATTGCAAAGAAACAAGTCCTAGGAGCATACTATCAACAACAAATCTCAAGGAAACATGAAAGGAGTAGGAATCAATCAAATCTTTCAACATATACTATTCACATGCTTGCCCAAACTCAACAACCAACCATGGAATTGAACTCAAGAACACATAAAAGAGAGAAGAGAGAGTGAAGATGACAACCATGAACTTACCTTTCAAATTTGAGAAGCTTGGGTGAAGATTTGAGCTCAAAACACAAGGTTGGCCAAAAGGCTTCTTCTTCTTCCTTGCTTCCTTGTACCGATCAGTTTTGGGAGAGAGAGAGGAGGATTGGCTCGGTTTCAAGGGGATTTGGGGCTGAAATGGTTAGCTAACTCAAGTGTATTCCAAGGTTAAGGGCTTGGTTGGGTTAAGGTGGGGTCCACAAGGTCTATTAGGTCAAAGGATAACTTCCAAACAAAAAGGGGCTCGTTACGGTTGAAATACGAAGGTCTTAATGAGCTTAGAAAAATGTGAGGTTTGTTCCATTAAACCCGAATCGTCGAAACGAGTTCAATGGAGGTGACGGAATTTGAATCCGAATTCCCGAGCTCAAGATACGTGTCTCGGAACCCAAGGTGCGCTAAGTGCTCTTTAGCCTCCTTTAGGTCCCGTCTCCAAAACGAACCCAAAAAGGCAACCAAAACAAATACCAAAACATATAACGAGCATATAAACGAGTCCATAAGGCATATTATCAACACATAACGCGAATTCACAAAAATCAGAATTAATTACGAATCTAAAACGAGCAAAATACAAGGTGAAGGAAAGTTAAACGCTCAAGTTAAACAAGTTCATACCAAAGCAATTAAGTTCAAATAACTTCAAATGAACCACGTTGACAATTAATATCACATAATCACTTAAAGAACTAACTAAATAGCGCACATAAGAGGTTACCTGAAAAGTCTGATCAGTCGGGATGTTACAAACCTCCCTCCTTCAAAAGGACCTGTCCTCAGGTCCGAGACGAGGTCTTGAAAAGATCCGGATACAACTGTTTCATCTTATCCTCGGTCTCCCAAGTAGCTTCTTCGGATTCTTGATCACGCCACAAGACTTTCACAAGAGGGATCTGTCTATTCCTCAACTCTTGCATCTTTCGATCCAACACCTGAACTGGATACTTCTTAAAAGTCAAGTCCGGCTCTAACTGAACTTTCTCAACTGGAAGAATAGAAGACTCATCGGGATAATGTTTCCGAAGCTGCGAGACATGGAACACATTGTGAATCCCGGTCAAACTCGGCGGTAAATCAAGTTTGTAAGCTACTTCCCCAACTCGATCAAGGATCTTATAGGGGCCTAAATAGCGAGGGTTAAGCTTCCCGCCTTTACCAATCCGAGCATACCCTTTTCTAGGAGATGCCTTTAAAAAGACCTTATCTCCTTTCTCGAACTCTAAGGGTCGTCTTCTCCTATCTGCATAACTCTTTTGCCGGTCTTGAGCCACTTTCAACCTCTGTTTAATCACTTTCACCCTCTCAATGGTATCCTGAATTTCCTTAGGTTTCTTAGCTCTCTCTAGCTTTCCATCTTTGGTCCACCCCCATTCATCAATATCCCAAAAGAGAGGGGATCTACATTTCCTTCCATATAACGCCTCATCCCACTCAAACTTCACCTCTTTCTTAGTTAACCGGGTCAACGGGGAAGCAATCTTCGAGAAATCTTTCACAAAGCGTCTATAATATCCTGCCAACCCGAGAAAACTTCTCACTTCCGAGGCATTCTTCGGTGGTTTCCAAAGCATCACCGTTTCGATCTTCGCCGGATCCACTTCTATACCATTCCCTGAAATGAAGTGACCCAAAAAGAAAACTCGATCCAACCAGAACTCGCACTTACTGAACTTGGCGAACAATCTGTGTTCCCGAAGTGTAGACAAGACAATGCTCAAATGCCGCGCGTGCTCTTCTTCGGACCTCGAATACACCAGAATATCATCTATAAAGATGACCACGAATTTATCGAGGTAAGGCCGGAATATTCGGTGCATCATATCCATAAACGCGGCTGGGGCATTGGTCAGACCAAAAGGCATGACCACAAACTCAAAATGCCCATATCTCGTGTTGAAACCCGTCTTCGGTATATCTCCCTCCCGGATACGCAACTGGTAATACCCTTGCCTTAAGTCCAACTTGGAATAAACCCTCGAACCTTGTAGGAGGTCGAACAACTCTTCAATGTGAGGGAGCGGGTATTTGTTCTTAACCGTTAACCGGTTCAGCTCACGGTAGTCAATACACATTCGCAAAGTCCCGTCTTTCTTCTTTACAAACAGGACCGGAGCACCCCACGGAGAAGTGCTCGGGCGAATGTAACCACACTCTAAGAGCTCGTCCAATTGCATCTTCAACTCCTTCAACTCGGCTGGAGCCATCCTATAGGGAGATTTCGCATACGGTTCTGCTCCGGGATAGAGATCTATCACAAACTCGACGTCCCGATCCGGAGGTAAAGATCCCAAGTTCTCCGGAAACACATCGGGGAATTCCTTCACGATCTCCGTCTTTTCGAGCTTGGCCTGATCCTTTGGCTTATTCAAAAGGTAGGCCACATAGCCCGTCGCACCGTCCCGAAACAGTCTACTTGCTTCCATGAAGGAAATAAATGGGCAGGTCTTCAACCTCTGACCCGCAAAGACCGTAGAACCCAAAGTCACCCTCTTAGCAAAACAATCCATCATGGCTCGGTAACGGTACAACCAGTCCATTCCCAGAATTACCCCATACTTCTTGATAAGCATCTTGATTAGATCTGCCGGATACTCATGATCTTCCACAACCACCGGACAACCTCGGTAAACACAATTCGTAGACAAAGTAGCACCAAGGGGAGAAGAAACAATAAAGGAATCATCTAGGCAAGCAACAGGCAAGGGAAGAGTAGAAGCAAGCCGGGAAGCAATAAATGAATGCGTTGCTCCCGGATCAAACAATGCATGCAATGGAATGCCATGAATGTAGATAGTACCTTCAACAACGGCATTGGCATCCACCTCTACATTCTCTTCCTCGCCCTCCAAAGCATAGGCTCTCGCTTGGATCGGTGCTCTCGGAGGCATCACATTCAACGGCGGAGGAACTCGAGGCTGAGGTGCTCTCACTTGAGGACAAGTACTGATCATATGGCCAGGCTCTCCACATTTATAACATCTTCTCAATTTCTTCCGGTAATTCTCCTCGGTGTGGTTGGGACCCTTGCAATAACTACACTGAATCGGGGCCGGTAAAGCTAGCGCCGTCGGTACCAGAGGTCGAGCTTTCTTGACTGAAGTAGTAGGACCTTGGGGTTTGAAGACCGGAGGCCCACTATAGGATACAGGCCTCTTCCCCAAATTAGAGCTCGAACCTTGGCCCGAAGAGTAAGTCGGCCTCAATCTCTTGTTGTTGGCTTCCACCTTAATTGCCTTCCTCGTAGCCTTCTCCCATGTATCCACTGTAGCCGCCTTAAGAGCATCCTGGACTTCATATCTTAAACCATGAATAAAGTTTCGGGCCTTCTGGGTATCATCATTGGTGATGTGCGGGGCGTACGGTGCAAGTCTCTCAAATTCCAGAATATACTCTTCAACCGAGCGATTCCCTTGTCTCAGTTCTGTAAATTGTTGCAACCTTCTCTCACGAGCACTTGATGGAACATACTTATGACGAAACTCTCTCACAAAGCTTTCCCAATCGAATTCCTCTCCATTCCTCTCCAATCGAGCTCTCATAGCTTTGAGCCAATTGGATGCGGGACCTTGAACAAACCGGGCCGTACAAACAGCTTTCTCATGCGAAGGAGCGGGGCAAATTTCCCAAATTCCCGCAATTTCCAACAACCACTCCTCGGCTTGGATGTCATCTCCTCCATACCACTTCGGCGGATTGTTGTTTCTGAACTCCTTAAAGGCCGGAGTTACTTGCCCACCTTGTCCTTCCCATGGTGGATTATTCCTTTGGTTCTGCTGAAGCTGGTTCAGAAGGGCCTGCACAATATTCTCAGCATTCATCGGAGGAGGTGGAGGTGCTTGTGGAGGGGGTTGATTAAGATCAGGAGTCTGTTCCCTATCTGCTCTCCTTCTTGGAGGCATCCTAAAAATACACAAATCAAGAAGATATCGATGCATGGAGTTCAGTTCATGATCATGAAGTCAATTATCACAAATTTAAGCAAATAAGTCACGTAGAGATGTGAATGAATGTAAATAGTCACATACTCCTATACCGAACGACCTAGACAGACTCAACACGACTCCAGACCTCTGGTTTTGCAACCGAGAGCTCTGATACCACGCCAGGATGTAACACCCCCAGAGCGAAGGGTGCCACATCCCCCGCACTAAGGTCCAACACGAGTATCGAAATGGAAGTCCGCACCCGTATCAGACCATAGCGAACGGGAGACACACAAAACTCACACCCTCGCTAGGCGGCCTAGACCCTCAAGAACTGCAAGAATTAAAATCAGAGTAGCGGAAGCAATTAAAGCAATTCTCAAGCTAAACATATCTCCCAAGATCACATATACATTTCAAAAGTGGGGAAAGGGCAAGCTTTCACGGTAGTTCCTATACAGAATATACAATGCCATCAAGGCCTAAAAGCGAAATTGTAATCATAAGTACATAATCCAAAATACAACAATAAGAGTAGAAGTAATCCACTACGATGCATGAAGACCCAAGCTAAACCACAAGTAAACCCAAAAGACACTTGCCGCCTAGCTTGACTCGGAAGAACCTGCAACCTCAAAAGAAAGGAAAAAGGGAAAAACAACAACGAGGGTTAGTCCTAGCGACTAGTGAGGGGGCTAACTCACGCACCCGATATATATATATATAGAGCAAAGCACTTAATCAAATGGAAAGATCCTTGAACCGAGAGTGGTTTTTGCAAGCCAAATTAATTCCCGTGATATAGATATATAAATAAGTTAAAGGAAAGGGAAAAGGGCAAAACAATACTCCAAGTTTTAGGTGAATTAAGAATCCGCTCTCGTTCCGTAGATCATACAAAGCTTAACCAACTCGGCGAGTACGAGTCACACACATCCCCAACTTCCAAATACGAAGAACAAAGCAAAGCAAAACAAATCAGAATCCATCCCCAACACCGGTTGATAGAAGGGTTGATCGGCCCTAACTATCCACATACACAGACGAGACAAGGTTTAATTACTTCCTTGAAACCTTCGGCGGTTGCCTCCACCGGCTCAAGAGAAACACCCTTCCTCAAACTCCCAAGGTTGGGTGAAACTCTCAAATGGAGGTGTTGATGGGAGAGCTCGGCGACCCCTCGGTCGTCCCGAGATTACCATACCACACTCCGGGGCCCAAACAGCTCACAAAAGTCACACAAACATATCTCAAAGCTTATCTTTCAAAGCCACATCTCGCTTACACACACACACACACTTGCACCAAACTAAACTTTTCAAACGAAAGCAAAATAACTTATATACTTATTCAAAACGTTTTCAAACTCTTATAACAGATGGGGCAAATCCCGCAACATAAGTATCATACACTTATTTACCATATACTATACGTATTCACATGCGAGGTTTCAAATCAAATAGGGTCGTAGGTCGAGTAACTAAAAGAACAAAACCTCACCTTGTCAACGGTCGAAGTGGAGTCAAAAAGAGGAAACCGGACACCTACGGTGCAAGCTCGTCCCCTACAGGAAGATCCTCTGAACAAGGCAAACAACAAGAGACACTCTTAGACTCAATATGAACCACATTGACGCTTGGTACATGTGTATGTATGGTTATGATGCAAATGATATGAAATGAGTCCACATTTAGATCATTTATGAGCATTCAAAGCATAATCGGACATATATCATAAACAAGGCAGGAATAAACAACAAGAAACAACGGAAAGGAAGCAAAACGAACGAAACTAGGGTTCCTAGGAGACACGCCCGTGTCCCCCAGGAAGGGCAAGCTAAGACACCCCCGTGTCTCAGTACAAAAAAATGAACAACAGAACCCGGAGGTGACACGCCCGTGTCACCAAAACAAGGCAAGCCGAGACACCCCCGTGTCTCGGTACAGAAAACGAGCAATGAACTCAAAAGGTGACACGCCCGTGTCACCAACAAAGGGCAAACCGTGACACCCCCGTGTCACGGTACAGAAAAACGCAGACGGCTCAACAGTAACTCAGCAACCCCAAAACAAAACCCAACCCCCCAAACTCTAACTACCAAGCAAGGAAAAGCAACAATTGCTAAGAAACAAGTCCTAGGAGCATACTATCAACAACAAATCTCAAGGAAACATGAAAGGAGTAGGAATCAATCAAATCTTTCAACATATACTATTCACATGCTTGCCCAAACTCAACAACCAACCATGGAATTGAACTCAAGAACACATAAAAGAGAGAAGAGAGAGTGAAGATGACAACCATGAACTTACCTTTCAAATTTGAGAAGCTTGGGTGAAGATTTGAGCTCAAAACACAAGGTTGGCCAAAAGGCTTCTTCTTCTTCCTTGCTTCCTTGTACCGATCAGTTTTGGGAGAGAGAGAGGAGGATTGGCTCGGTTTGAAGGGGATTTGGGGCTGAAATGGTTAGCTAACTCAAGTGTATTCCAAGGTTAAGGGCTTGGTTGGGTTAAGGTGGGGTCCACAAGGTCTATTAGGTCAAAGGATAACTTCCAAACAAAAAGGGGCTCGTTACGGTTGAAATACGAAGGTCTTAATGAACTTAGAAAAATGTGAGGTTTGTTCCATTAAACCCGAATCGTCGAAACGAGTTCAATGGAGGTGACGGAATTCGAATCCGAATTCCCGAGCTCAAGATACGTGTCTCGGAACCCAAGGTGCGCTAAGTGCTCTTTAGCCTCCTTTAGGTCCCGTCTCCAAAACGAACCCAAAAAGGCAACCAAAACAAATACCAAAACATATAACGAGCATATAAATGAGTCCATAAGGCATATTATCAACACATAACGCGAATTCACAAAAATCAGAATTAATTACGAATCTAAAACGAGCAAAATACAAGGTGAAGGAAAGTTAAACGCTCAAGTTAAACAAGTCTATACCAAAGCAATTAAGTTCAAATAACTTCAAATGACCCACGTTGACAATTAATATCACATAATCACTTAAAGAACTAACTAAATAGCGCACATAAGAGGTTACCTGAAAAGTCTGATCAGTCGGGATGTTACATTATAGCTTGCATGTGACTATTTAAATACCATCGTATATTATATTTATACCCTGTTTTATACCCACCAGTCCTTTTGTACTGAACTCGTTTGGTTTTCAGTTGTTTTATGCAGGTGTCAGGAGCTAGGCGGGAATTCGAGTCATAGCTCTTGCATTCGTCTCTAGCTCTTGTATTTTGGGTTTTACACTTACATACACAATTTATAACTTTGTATATGAATGTTAATTGGAGCGTAAATGTATGGGGTTTTGACTTCCTTGAACTTAAATGTTGGTACATAGAGTGTATAGCTCAATACATGGAATAACTGTTGGTACCTATAGCATATAGCTCAACATATGGAATATGAATTATTGCTTCCGCTTTTCTGTTACACTGATTGTTGTTGTTCTTGTTGTTCGGTTTTAAGTGATAGGCTAGTCCCGCCTGGCTTAGCGAGTGTGTATGTCTCCGTTCGCTATGATTTGGCACATGTGTGGAAATTCATTTCATTTATGGGTCGGGTCATGGTGCGGGGGATGTGGTACCTTGCGCTCGGGTGCTACATAACAATTAATTCAAAATTAATTAAAAGACTAAAATTAATTAATTACGATTTAATTAACTAATTCTAGAAAAGAATTCGCGTGTGGAAAATTCCACACGACGAAGCCACGCAACAGCCACGTGACACGTGGCAATACCCACGTGTTTTGCTTCGTTTTGATCAACTATTTTGATCCTTCGTTAATCATATTAACATCCTACCATAACCCTCCTATTCTAGCATTTGTGTGTGACCCTTTAGGTTCATTATTCGATTAGCAGTGACAACAATTAATTAATCACTTCACAGATCACACTATGGTAATCTAGGAATGGATGTGTGACCCCTAGCCGAATAACGAAATGAATTGGAGAACCTTTCAGTCGATAACATATAGTGAAATACGATCCTCCTACAACTCCATCTCTCAATCAAGAACTAAGGCATGGGAATATTCTCAGAGCCTAAATATTCTTGATCTTTAAAGTTAAGTTCGTTTCATATCCTTTTCGATCTCAATCCTAGAAAACCCCATTTTCTAGATGTCTTGATCTTTCATCCACCTTGTGATAGGAATCATGGAAGCCTTGATCCAGATGAAACGGATCAACAAGAAGGTCATTTGCATAAGGGAGAAGAAGGAACCAACTTAAAATCAAAATCGAAGTGGGCTAATTACAAGATCTCGGGCTAAGAATATTCAAGAACAAATTGAAAGCTTAAGGTAATAAAGAAGGCTTTCAAAATTTGAGTGACTAGGCCTTTAATATTTTCATAGCTGATTATTAAGTCATTTAAGCTTTATTTATGTATTTTTGGGCCTAGGTTATTATATTATTATGTTGGGCTTTTCTTTTTAAGGTTTGTAGCTGATTTGGGGCATGTTTTACCCAACTTTTTTAGGGCTCTTTAGACAGTGGCGGGATTAGAGTGTCTCTTAGTATTCCAAACATTCTCTTTTATATTTAGGAGTGTATGATACTTTGTAATAATAACCAAAAATGTAGATTTTTAATTGAGAGAATTTTCTCCAACTTGTTCTTGTTAAAACTCGTTGAAATCTCAAGTGCAATCACTTGAAATTTCGTCTTTGATATTATTGGTTTTTGTTTCTTTATAGCGACGGGGTAAATATTCCCTTTGATAGTATTGGTTTCTTGCTCGCATAGCAACGGGGTAAATATTCGCTTAATAATATTGGTTTCTTGCCCGTATAGCAATGGGGTCATTATTTCCTTTGATAGTATTGGTTTCTTGCTAGCATAGCAATGGGGTCAATATTCGCTTGATAATATTCGTTTCTTGCTCATATAGCAATGGGGTCAATATTCGCTTGATAATATTGGTTTCTTGCTCATATAGCGATGGGGTCAATATTCCCTTTGATAGTATTGGTTTCTTGCTCTTATAGCAACGGGGTCAATATTACTTATTTCAGCCTTATTTGGACGATCCGGGAGTTTATTTCCAAGCTATTGACAACGGGTCTCACGGCGAGTTCGTTGAGGTTCGCATCATTTGGTATCTAGAGCCTTGGTTTCCAAACTAGGTTACATCTATCACTTATCTTTATTTTCTAAATTTTGATCGAATATTGTACTGTGCTAGATCTGAATTTTTATTTTTTTTACTTGAGTTCTTGTTTATTTGCTGCTGCAAAAAAATAATAAAAAAAAATAATAAAAAAAAAGGAAAAAAGAAAAATAGAAAAAAAAAAAAAAAGAGCAAAGAAGAGCAAACAAAAAAAACTCAAAAAAAAGGCACAAAAGAGAACAAAAAAAAAAAGAAGAAAGACAAAAAAAAAAAAGAAAAACGAGAAAGAAGAGCAGCATTTGTGTATTTTAATTTGGGTTTTAGATCTACATTGAGAAAGAAAAGGGGTTGTTTGTCTTGTGAGATGACGATTTTGATCCAGATTCAAGGACGAATCTTTTTTCAAGAAGGGGTGAATGATAAGAATCATGAAAGCCTTGATCTCGATGAAACTAATCAACAAGAAGGTCATTTCCATAAGGGAGAAGGAGTCAGCCACTAAAAATCAAAATCCAAGTGGGCCAATTACAAGAGCTCGGGCTAAGAAGATTCAAGAACAAGTTAAAAGCTTGTTGATCCAAACTAATAAAGTGGGCTTTCAAAATTCGAATGAAAAGGCTTTCAATATTTTAATTGTTGATTATTAAGACATTTAAGCTTTATTTGTGTATTTTTGGGCCTAGGCTATTATATGATTATGTTGGGCTTTTCTTTTTAAGGTTTGTAGCTGATTTTGGGCATGTTTTACCCAACTTTTTTAGGGCTCTTTAGATAGTTGCGGGATTAGAGTGTCTCTTAGTATTCCAAACATTCTCTTTTATATTTAGGAGTTAAAGACACTTTGTAAAAAAATAACCAAAAATGTAGATTTTCAATTGAGAGAATTTTCTCCAACTTGTTCTTCTTAGAACATGATGAACACTGAAGTGCAATCACTTGAAATTTCGTCTTTGATAATATTGGTTTCTGGTTGTTTATAGCCACGGGGTCAATATTCCCTTTGAGTATTGGTTTCTTGCTCGCATAGCAATGGGGTCAATATTCGCTTGATAATATTGGTTTCTTGCTCGTATAGCAATGGGGTCAATATTCCCTTTGATAGTATTAGTTTCTTGCTCTTATAGCAACGGGGTCAATATTACTTATTTCATCCTTATTTAGACGATCCCGGAGTTTATTTCCAAGCTATTGACGACGGGTCTCAGGATGGGTTCGTTGAGGTTCGCATCACCTTAGCCAAGGGTTTAATATTTAATGGACTACGAACAACTCAATCAGTAAGAGATCATTCTTGTTCTTAACAAGTGTAGGTCCTTTATCGATTCTACTAATTCTACATATGCCACTTGTGTAATCCCAACATAGGCTGTGGTTCAGATGTCTATAGGGCGACACCCTTTTGAGCCTATATCAAAGATTACAGAGTTAGCTCATATGAGACATTACAGAATCTCAAGTCTAAGGATTAATGAATCACATCATTGACCTATGAGATATTTCATAATCTGGAAGTTTCCCATTTAGGAATGTTCTCACGCGGGACATCTCAGTGATGAAGTTCTTGTAACAATCACCCTTATGTATTATGAACGCATCAACGCATGCTCTTATCACTCCATGAAACTGAGTGATCCTTCAAAAGGACATATCACATAAGCAAGTCTCAGCAGAGTCAAGGTCGACACTCCGACTGTCTGTCGGACTCATTGACTTGGAGAAGTTTCTAATCCTCGCCTATGGAGTTAAGAACTTATTTCGTGTGTCGTTCCCATAACGACAAAGTTCTTAACGACCTCATCGAATTAGGGGAGTTCAATACTTGCAAAACATAGTCAACCCAAACAGACATAAATAAGCACATAATGAAGTGATTGCCTATGAACAAAATCATTTTGTTTATTATTCAAAGACTGTTTTGTGATTCCATAAGCAAACATCTGCTTTAAGGGCACTATTCCTGTGACACCCCGATTTTTCGGCCGTCCAGGTACACACTTACGAGAGAGCTAAATGTACGATTTAAATTATTTTAATTTCATATTTAATTGAATCATACTTTATTACTTGAAATTCTTATATGAATTATTTGAATTTATATGAAATATTCGAATTGTATGTCAAAATTTGCCTAAGTGATTTATGATATGAATTTTTATGAATTTTATGATATGCGAATTTAATTTCCGAGCATGCTAATTTTTGTGAATTATGTGATTCATGTGAATTAAGGGCTTAATTGTATGATCTATTTAATTTTGGACTTAATTGAAAATTTGAACTTGGACATATTTGACACTTTTTGAAAGTTTTGGACCTAATTGAAAAAATAGCCTTTTTAATAAAATTTTATTTATTTTTATTCGTTTAATTATTATTTTAAAATTTTATTTATTATTTCTTTGAAAATTTAATTTTATTATTTGAATAATATGGTTGGTTGTTGAAAATGTGTTGCGTTTGTGTTCGATTTGAGATCGAAATTTCATGTCAATTTAATATGCATGAATTATACGTGTTATGAATTCGATTATGTGTTCGTTTTAATTTTCCGGACTTGTTTGATATGGTAACACACCATATTTTATTGGTTGGGGACTCGAGGACCTAACTAGTTTTAGCGCGCCTTGTGTTCCGGAATTTATATCTTGAGCTAGGGAATTCGTATTGAATTCTGAAAGTATCTCTGGACTCGTGACAAAATTTGGAAGCTAGAGAATTTGACCTCATATTTTTCTAAGCCCGTTTGAGCCTTCGGAATTTGTCCGAAAGGAGCTATTCGAGTAGATTCGCAACCTTGGAGTATTTTGGCCATAACTAATTCATTTCTTAACCAAATCACTTGATTCTTGAGCCAAATTAACCCTAGTTAAACCCTTTAACCATACCTTACCCCCTCACTTCGAAATCAGACCTGGAGAGAGACAGAGAAGCAGCGGAACAAGAGAGAAATGAGGAAAAAGAAATCTGCACAATTCATTTTGCCTTTCCAAGCTCAATACTCCTCTGATTCGCCTCAAATTCGAAAGGTAAGCCCATGATTTGATTCTACGTCTTCTCCTCTTTCTTTTAAGTCCAGATTTGTTGAGTTTCATGATCATTTGAGTATGTTTGAGGCTGCTATATGAATAGTTAGGTTTTAGCTTGAATTCTTTAATCCTTGGCTGTTGTTCGATTTTGTTTGATTTGAGGCATGAAATATGTTCACTTTAGCTTCCTTTAGACATTCATGAATTTGAATTTGATTTAGATGAGGTGTGCGTGGATCCACCATGGCTGAAAATGTGATTTTTGGAAATTTTATGACTGAATTTGCTCCCTTATTGTTGCGTACTAGTTGTTGTGGCTGTTGTGCATATTTAGGCTAGATTCTTGTCTGTTTTGCTTCCTTGTTATTGCTCTATGTGTTGCCTTTCGTATGCTTCTGTTGTGCTTGAAGAAAGAAGGAGAAAACAGGGGCTGTTGCTGCTACTTTTCGCGACTGGAACAGCTCCCCGGGCGGGGAGATTTTTCTTTGATTGTGTACCCGGCCGGGGAGGCTATCTGCAGTGTAACGCCCCAATTTTCGGACAGTCAGGTACGCTCGACACGTGTGAGTTTTGAGCGTTAGGATTTTAATTTATTATTTTAGTTTATTCAATTCATATTAATTTTAGTAAAATTTTACAAATTGTATTTTAACGTGATTATGTGAAATATGTGTTAACTTGGGAATTATTGTATAAATTGAATTTAATTGTTACCTGAATTAATTACTCAACTTGTATTAATTGCTTAATTGTCCCTACATTATTATTCTTGTAATTGTGAGGACTAAATTGCATAATTAATTTTAGGCTTAATTGATCAATTGCCAAACCTTTTATCCTTAATTGCATGACTTATATGTTGGGAGGATTTAATTGCAAATACCATATTTTTCCAAGATATATCACGGTACATCATTTCTTCCACAACCTTCATTTCATTTTATTTCATACAAGCATATTCATCTCCATTTCTCTTCCTCTCGGTTCGCTCATCAAAGAAGAAGAGAAAAATTGGGAAATCATCATCTCCAAGCTAGAATTTGTTAAAGAATTTCATGATTGAAGCCAAGCATCATCTTTCATCATCCTCTTCCATTTATTTTCATTTCAAGGTATATATGATTATATATATGATCTTTTGATAATATTTCTTAAAGCTAGGGTTAGGATTTAAGCTTGCCAACTTGGTTATTTGATGTTAGAAGTATGATTCTATGCTTTTAGCTTGAATTTATGCATGAATTCTTGAAGGAATTGGGGTTATAGAATAAGTTCGTACATGAGTTGATGATGATGATTCTTGGAGATTCAAGCATGATATAAGTGTTTAAATGGTACTTTATTGTAGTTTAAGCATGCTAGCATGTTTTCTTCATGAAATTGTGCAATTAGAGATTGAGTTATAAGTGATTGGGATGATTTGGAGGTTGGTTCGTGCCTCCCCTATTCTTCTGCTCTGTTTTCTGCATTGTCTGCGAAACGGGAACGACCCTTCCCGTTCCCTTTGTAGTTGGGGAACGGCCCTTCCCATGTTTTGAAACATGTGAATGCCGGGGAGAACGGGAACGACCGTTCCCACTTTGGCTTATAGCCGGGAAAGGCGGTTCCCATTTTCGGGGAGCCACTTCGGGGAGCGAGGTACGGCCCTTCCCATTTTGAACTAAGGGCTGGAACGGCCGTTCCTAGGCCATTGGAGAGGCAGAAATATTCCAGTGATTTACTTGACCCCAAATTGTTATTATATGGTTGATTACATACCAAAACATGATATTTACATGCTACATTGTTCATTGCATGATATCTCGTTACATGAATAAACCGTGCGTCCTATTTGGTAATATTCTTGAATTATTGTCTCATGCACGTAGATTGTCCCGTTTTCTTGTCCAGTTCTTCTCCAGGGCGGAGATTGTCAATCATGAACACGTTCACGCATCTATGAGTCGTCGTGTCGCCTGTCAGGTGAGGTTTAATTCTAGTTACATAGAACCTATACAACCCTTACGTGAGCTTTTGGCCAAAAAGGTATTTATACTTAAAGTTTTCCATGAAATACTCATGATTTCAAGCAAGTTACGTTTATTACAAGCAAGTCATGTTCATGAAAAGTAAGCAAGCTATGTATCGTGCATGTTTTAGGCGAGTAAGCATGACCATTCACGTTGGGCCCGAGGGTAGTGGCTGGAGCCAACCGGGAAGCATGGGCTGACGGGTAACTCTGACGCTATCCTCACCACATTGGGATGACCCCTGAATCCTCTAGGAGATTAGTGCAGGAAGGAGTTCCGGGCTTAGGGATTCATGTGCCCTCTGCTCAACACGTCGTGGATGGGGAAGGCTAGCTACGTTCCCATCATTGGAGGGAGAAGGAGACTGTGACGCCCCGATATTTCGGTCGTACAGGTATGACATATATGTTTACCAAATTGCGTGAAATAATTATTTATACGTGTTTTATATATTTAATTATACATATTAAATGTTAATTATTATATACACTAAGCTAATTAATATTAAATATATGTATGAGTTGATATATAATTTTAATGTTATTAATATTATATATATATATATATAAATATATATATATATATAAATCGTGTGTTTGTTTTTAAATTAAATAAATTTGTACCACTTTGAATTAAGTAATTTTTAATTCGTGTTCTTTAGTTTAATTTAGTTATGTATTTATTTTTTTTATAATTTACTTTAATTGTTATGGAATTTCACATGTTTTGTTGATGAGTGATATAAATGTGCTTCGTTTTTATATGATTTGATACCGAAAATTCGTGCAAATTTAATATGTTGGAGATATACGTGTCGTGTATATGAATATATGTTCGTTTCATGTTTCGGTTTCGTTCGCATGAGTTTCGAATTTATTTTGATTTTGGAATCCAAATCGGGGGCTAACATGCAATTATCGCACCTTTGGTTCCGTATTTGATATCTTGAGCTAGGAAACTCGGATTCGAGTTTCGTCAACTTCGCTGAACTTGCAACGAAAATTTGAGTTTAGTGAACTTAGCCTTATATTTTTTCAAAGTCATTTGAACCTCCGAAATTCAACCGAAACACGAAACGGAAACCAAATCTGTCATAATTTAATAAAATGACCATAACTCGTTCAAACTTTAAACAAATTAACCATGGTTTGATGCTTTGGAACCCCAACTCAACCCTTTAACTGGAATTAATCACCCCAAACCGAGATAATCCTCCTCATTTAGAGAAAATCAGCCAAAAACCCTCTGCTCTCCAGTTTTCCCGTAGCTCATCCAACCCTTGGAGATTCAAGCTCAAATCTCTTCCAAACCTCCATTAATCCACAAGGTAAGCTTGGGGTTGTATTATACATTTATCATGAGTCATTTTGATCCATTCATCCCCAATTTTGATCATGTTTTCAAGAGGATATGGCTGACTTAGTGAATAGTAAGGTTTAGAGCATTTATGTTGATCTCTTTCAATTCTTGAGTAATTTGATTGATTCCAAGCGTGAATATGATTGTCTTGACTTCTTCTTTGCATTTATGGTGATGTATTATGTGGTAGTTGAAGTATTCCTGAGATTTCATTAATGGCACTTTGAGGAAAATTCATGAAATGATCACATATACCTTCTTCTCACGTTTGAGCATCCTTGGGGCTGATTTATATGTTGATTTGGAGTTGTTTTGCAGCATATTTGATGGCCTAACTTACCTGAATATGTTGGGACGAATTAGATCAGTTGCTGCTCTGTTTTTGCCTCGATTTGCCCTGTTTTTGGGCCTGTTATGCTGCTGTCATTTGCTGCTCGTTTCCCTTGTTGAGCTGCTTTGTTTTATCAGTCATTGTGGGAGTTTCTAGTGCCATTTTGTTGCTGCATATCTTGCCTTAAGTGTTGCTGTAATTCATGCCAAGAAAACAGGGGAAAAAGCTTTGTGCGGCTGCTGCATCGTCACTAGAATGGATCTCCCCGGGCGGGGAGATTTTGGCCGTGAAAAGGCCCGGACGGGTAGCCTTTGTGTAGAAAGTTTCCGCACGAAGCTCCCCGGGCGGGGACTTTTACAGCACAAGATCTCCCCGGGCGGGGAGATTGATTCTGGAACAGAGTTGCTGCTGCTACCTTTTCCTTTCATTTCCTTCTTTATGTAAATGCATGTATTGTTGTGTGTGCATGTAATATGGCCTTAATTGTTTGCATGCATGTGGTTTTGTATGTGGGCATGTGTATTTACGTAGATATATATATATACTTTAGGTTTGCATGCATGATATATTTTAAATTAAATTGTCCATGCATGCTAGGTATTTAAATTGTAAATGCATGCATGAGTGATTTACTTGGTATGTACATAGATATAGATATATATATATATATATATATATTATATTAAATATTATTTGATTTAATTGAATTATGGAAATTAAATTGTTATCTATTTTATGTTATTTAATTTCCGATTTTGATTTTAATGTAATTAAATGTTTATTTTCTAAGTGCTAACGTGTCATAGTACGTGATATAATCGTTATTTGAATTCTTGAATTGAATTGTTATAAAATGTGAAATTCATGACTTAAATGATTATGAACGCTTCATTGAATGAATGAATGGCTCGTTTATGGGATTTAAACGCATTAATAGTACACATGAACGTGTTCATTACATAATATTATCTTTTATACATTCATATCATGATCATTACATTGCCGAGCGTCTTATATGGTCATATTGAGTCTCACTTCAACTTTCTTGCACAGATTTTGATCCCGTTGGAGACGAGGCCGGTCAGTGAGGCTTTTGTGCTCTCCTTTGTCGTTTAAGGTGGGTTTTTCTTCTATTAGCTAAAACAACCCTATATACACTCAAGGTGACAAGTTTTAAGCCAAATTTATATTATATGTATATCGAGTCGTTTTATGAGTAAATGATTTCAAAAGTAAGCCTTATTTTATGTTTGAACCCTACCTTATGATTTTGGTGAGATTATGTTATGTTCGCGGGCCAGGGACTTAGTGTATGTGGAGATCCGGGGAGACAAGGGCCGACGGTGATCCCATACACTAGTTCCAACCAAATTTACGACGAAACGGACCTCGTTAGGAGTTTTGAGGAGGAAATACTAGTCGGGCTTTTGAGGATTCATGTACCTCACTCGCTATTATGTATGAGGTGGTCAGGTCTTGCTAACCCTTCCACCACCCGGAGGAAGAAGGTGTATATGTATGATTATGATCATTTATGTATGTGCACGAAAGGTATGCATGAAAATCAATAATTATGATATGATTACATGAGGAGAAGGTTAGAGATTATGCAAGCTCACTCGCCGAGCTTATAACCTTATGACAAATTATGAATGATTATGACTGTTGTAAATCCGTAGATGTCTTTCTTTGTCTTACCCACTTGGGAAATCTTTTAAACTTCTTACGGGTTTATAGCTTGCATGTATATGTTAAATTCAGCGATATTTATATACTATGCCTATTTTATACCCACCAGTCCCTTTTGGACTGAACCCGGTTTGTTTCAGTGGTCTTATACAGGTTAATGAGTGCTAGGCGGAAATACAGGTCGTCTAGGTCTTGCATTAGTGTTTAGCACTCTTATTTTGTTACACTCGTACTCATGTTATCATTTTGTATATGAATTTGATTATGGAGCGTTATGTGATAGGGCTTGGAACACTTGGTTAGACTTTGTATATGAACTCTATTTTGGAGCTTAAGGGCTCATGGTATAAGTGATTGTTATTGCTTGCGCTTTATTAATGTTTTGCTCTGATTTATGGTTTAAGGGTTAGTCCCGCCTAGCCTAGATGTGTGTGTGTGTGTGTGTCCCTATTCACCGTGATTTAGCTCGGGTGTGGATTATCTATTTCACATACGGGTCGGATCTCGGTGCGGGGGATGTGGTACCTTACGCTCGGGTGTTACTTCCTTAGGTGGTATCAGAGCTTCGGGTTGTAAAACCCGGGCTCTCATGTCGTGTGAGTCAGTCTAGGTCGTTCGACTTAGGAACTAATTGACAATGTGTTGCATATACATCTCTTTCGTGCTTAATTGATTTAAATTTCTAATTTTGATTGTATTAATTGCATTATCATGCATAAACTAAACCTAGCATGCATTTTCAGTGTTCGATCTCCTACGTAGACATCGTGAGAGATCACCGGGGCGACGCCGACACCGTGATTGATCTCCTACACCACAACAACAAGAACAACAACCAAACCGCCTCCGATGGATATGGGAAACTTCATGGAAGCGGTATTCAATTATGTCGAGCATAGGAGAGCTCAACCTCACCCACCACAACCCGTTGAGCAACCGGCTCCACCAAACAATAATAGGGATCCCCATGGAGTATTTCTGAGCTACAATCCTCCTCGGTTTTCTGGTTCCATTGTTGATGAGGTATCGGAGGGTTGGTTAACAAGAATTGAAAGGATATTTGGAGTTCGACAATTCACTACTCAGGAGAAGGCCCAATTCGCTATATCAACTAGATGGCGGGGCTTATGATTGGTGGGAAAGAACAAGGGAAAAGCTTGAAGTGGATGGTGAAGAGCTGACATGGGAGGTTTTTAAATGGGAATTTCGAGTGTGTTTTGTTCCCGTGGTTGTCAGGGAACGTAAAGAGCAAGAATTTATGGATCTCAAACAAGGGAATCGAACAGTGGCCCAATATATTGCTATTTTTAATCGACTTGGGAAGTATGCTCCTCATATTACTCGTGATGAGAAGAGAAAGGCCAAGAAATTTATAGCGGGATTGAGACAGGATTTGAGGCATGGACATGCCGGCCATATTTCTAGTCTTTTGTCGATACTGTACAAAGGGCTCTAGTTCAAGAAGAGGAGTATAAGAAGAAAGATCCGGTTTTTAGGCCATCGATGGGGTGAGGTTCTGGAATAAGTTCGGGAAAGCGACCTATGGTTAAAGCTACTCCTCCACCCAAAGGTCCTTTCAAGAGACCACGAATGGGAGGACAAGCTTCCCAAGCTCCAAAGGCTTTACCCGTGACATCTTCGGATCGACAAATTCCAAGTGAAGTACGATTATCCAAGCCACCATACACATATTGTGGAGGGCCAACTCACAACTATCACAAATGCTGGAAGAGGTTGGGTTTATGCCTAATATGTGGAAAAGCTGATCATGTGGCGGATACATGTCCCGACAAGAATCCGAGATTTCAAAAGGGAGTTCAGAGGCCCATGATTCAGGCTCGTGCTTATGCCCTTGAGGGCGAGGAGCAGGATTCTGAGGTGGATCCGACAGCCGTGGTGGAAGGTACCATATGCATTGACACCACGAACATTCATGCATTATTTGATCCGGGTGCTACTCATTCTTTCATATCTCATGATCTATGTGTTTCTCTGTGTTTACCGGTTATCTGTGCAAATTCGTGTTATTTTGTGAGTTCTCCTCTTGGAGGAAATTTGCAGACGGATCAAGTGGTTCGGGGTTGTTCGGTTTTGATAGAAGGGAAAGATTATCCGGCCGACTTCATCGTGATGTCTATGAAGAGATATGGGGTAATCTTCGGTATGGATTGGTTATACCGGCATCGGGCCGAAGTTGATTGTTGTAAGAAGAAGATTAAATTGGGGAAAGAGTTGATTGGAGAAGTGGGTTCGAAGACTGTACCGCTCTTATCATTTATGAAAGCTGGTAAGCTAATAAGAGACAGGGCTATGAGATTCGTTTCATATCTTGTCAATAAACCAAAGGATCAAATTAAGTTCGAGGAGACTGCAGTGGTTAAGGATTTTCCCGATGCGTTTCCGGAGAATCTAGGTGATGTGAATCATAAAACAAGGCCACACTTTGATCCAAATGATGATATGATCACAAATCAAAATGAACCAAGTTATGTTGGACCTATCACAAGGTCACTGTCCAAAAGAATGCAAGAGGAAGTTCAATCTCTTTTGATCCAAATAACTCAAGAAGAGCCCCAAGAAGACAAGTATTCAGCTGGATCCAATCCACCTTGTTTCAATGTCTTAGTGATCGAATTTTAAGCCCAAATTGTGTTAAGCTTATTGTAATTTGGCCCTGAACTATTATATTATACTTTGGGCCATCTTTTTATTTATTTTCCATACATTTAGATTAGGTTAAGCCCATTTTTATTCAGCCTTTAAGGAAGGTGACGGGATTAGCTTGTCTCTTTGAATTCTGAATTGTCTCTTAGAATTCCCATGCATGCATCTTTATATTTTAGTCTTGTATTTCGTTTTTTCAGTCAACTCTTAATGAATTTGTGATTCAAGTGAGTTCAACTCTCTAGTTCTTGGCTGAACGTCATTAGGGTTTCAAACCCTCCACCGGATAATGTCATTTCCCGACTCATTATAGTCGACGGGGTGCATTACTTTTCAAATCTGATAGTGTTTGGTTCCTTGCTCATTATAGCAAACGGGTCACACTCCTCAATTTTAACCTTGAAGTGGACGATCGAAAATCAAGAACTCCAAGTATTGGTATAGGGTTTCACGGCAAGTACGTGGAGTTCGTATCACTAGGTTCTTTGCCACCGGATCGTGAGATTGAATTCGTTATTGATTTATATCCGATATCAGAATCGTATTCTAAGACTCCCTACAGAATGGCTCCGCCAGAGTTGAAGGAATTGAAAATTCAGCTTGAAGAACTACTTAAGATTGGATACATTCGGCCGAGTTCATCTCCGTGGGGTGCTCCGGTTCTCTTTGTTAAAAAGAAAGATGGAACGTTGAGGATGTGTATAGATTATCGAGAGCTTAATTGGAGGACTATCAAGAATAAGTATCCGTTGCCCCACATCGAGGATTTATTTGACATTTTGCAAGGTTCGGGGGTTTATTCGAAATTGGATTTAAGGCAAGGTTACTACCAATTGAAAATCTGGGAAGAGGATATACCTAAGACAGGATTTAATACCCGGTATGGGCATTACGAGTTCGTAGTGATACCTTTCGGTTTGACTAATGCCCCAGTAGCAATCATGGATATGATGCATCGGACCTTTCGGCCTTATTTGGATAAATTCGGGGTAATCTTCATTGATGATATTCTGGTCTATTCGAGGACTCTGGAAGATCATGCCAGGCATCTCAGCTTGGTATTGGAAACATTGAGAGAGCACCGGTTGTATGCGAAGTTTAGTAAATGTGAATTCTGGATCGACCGGGTTGATTTTCTAGGACATATTGTCTCGACTAAGGGCTTCAAAGTAGACCCTTCTAAGATCAAGACGGTTATTCAGTGGCAGAGTCCGAAAAATGATTCCGAGGTCAGAAGTTTCTTGGGTTTAGCTGGGTGATATCGGAGATTTGTTAAGGACTTCTCAAAGATTGCAGCTCCTTTGACTCGTTTGACGAAGAAGGAAGTCAAGTTTGATTGGGACGAGGCATGTGAGGCCAGTTTCCCACTCTTAAAGGAGAAATTGACCACTGCACCGGTATTAGCACTGCCTGAAGGCACCGAAGGATACATGGTTTATATGGACGCCTCGAAAGAAGGATTGGGATGTGTCTTGATGCAGAATGGTAGGGTGATAGCCTACGCCTCGAGGAAATTAAAAGATCATGAACAGAATTATCCTACTCACGATCTCGAGCTTGCGGCAGTGATTTTCGCTTTGGGAAAGTGGAGACACTACTTATATTGTAACGCCCCGGTTTCCGGATGAACAGGTAAGCACGCCACGTGTGCGTTTTGAGCGTAGGTTTATTTTATTTCTTTAATTTATAATATATTCTTACGTGGCATTCATATTTTTATAAAATTCATGAAACATTATTCATATCAATTCTTTGAATTCATATCATTGAAAATATTATTTCATGACACGGAAAATATTTCTTGCATGAAATTTATACCGAGAGTGATAAAATTACCAAATTGTCCTTAGTTGAATATTTTCTAAAATTCTAGGGACTTAATTGCATAAACTCTTAGGGACTTGATTGAGTATATTTTAAATGGTTGCATACCTAATTGCATGACTTCATAAGACAAAGGATTAGATTGCAATTTCTACAATTTCACAAAAACCAAGAATGGAATGTAACGGTATAAGCTTCTTCAAGCTTCCTTGATCATTTCTAGCAAACATAACCCAAAATATTCATCTCTCTCAACCTCGGTTCCAAGGAAGAAAAGGGAGGAAGATAATTTTCATTCAATCATCAAGATTTCAAGAAAATCTTTCAAGAAATTGGGAGTCATCATCATCATCATCATCATACTTCTTCATTTATTCATCTTCAAGGTTGGTAGCATGGAAGGGATGATTTTTGATTGTGTTTGACATGCTAGGGTTTAGGAATTTCATGTTATATGAATTATGTGTTGTGCAAAGCATGATTCTATGATCCTATCATGAATTATAGCAAGGTTTAGTCATGAAATAATTGGATATTTGGCAAGAATGTTCAAGTTTTGGATCATGAGCATGAGGCATGAATCCTTGGTGATATTTGGGGTTTTAAGTGTCTAAGTGTTATATTATCATGTATTGAAGTTGTTTGCATCATATTTCCAGAGATTATAGCATTTGGGGATCAAAAATGGGATTTTGTAGCTTTGTTGCTTCTTTGCCGAGAGCCTCCCCTGTTTCTGCTCTGTTTTCTTCAGTTGCAGAAACTGGGAACGACCGTTCCCAGCCTCAAGGCTTGGTGGGAACGGGCGTTCCCATCTCTTTTCAAATAAAAGGGGCGGCCGAGTATGGGAACGGCCGTTCCCATTTTGGCCTTGCGCCGGAAGGGCCGTTCCCAGCTCAAAGGCGCGTTTAAAATGGGGAAAACGTTGCCGCGTTTTCTGGGCAACGGGAACGACCGTTCCCATTTTACAAAGGGACCCGGAACGGCCGTTCCCACCTGTAATGCAGAACAAAAGTTTCTGCATAAAATTACGAAATTAGCCCCTCGATCCAACGACTTCTTTGACCCCGAATTGCTATAATATGTGCTAATATGATGTGAAACAATATGTTTTCATACCACATTGCAGTTTCATGGTCGTCTCGACACATTTCCGCCGTTCGTCATATTTTGGTCATTTTAGATCATGTCTCATGAATGTACATCGTATTTGCACAGGTCACGAGGGCGTGGACGGGGAGCAAGCTCCTTAGAACGCTTATTTATTATATTTTGCAAGAAAGGTGAGGTTTTGTTTTGGTAAAACGAACCCTATAACCCTTATGTGCTAGTTTTCGGCCAAAACGTATTATACTTATAAATGATTTTCAAACCATGAACATTTCCAAGCAAGAAAGTATTGATTATCATGATTTCAAGCATGTTTGGCGAGTACATGATTGCACGTGGGCCCGAGGGTAATTCTTGAGCCAACCGGGAAAGCAAGGGCTGACGGGTAACTCCTGAATTATCCTCACATTGTTGGGATCACCCCCGAAGCCACTAGGAGATTAGTGGTGGAAGGAGTTCCGTGTCTAGAGGGTCATGTCCTCTACACACACCATGTCGTGGATAGTCGAGCCTTGCAAACTCGCTATCACCCGGAGGAAGAAGGAGACTGGGGATTAATCCGGCATGTCGGGTTATCCTCGGGTTATTGCATGATGTCAAGCATGAAATTGTTTATGGGAGCACTAAATAAATTGCATGATCACGTATTTATCAAGCAAGCAAGCATGATCACGTATTGTTCACGATTGGGAGTCGGTTGGAGATTGCCCTTGCTCGCCGGGGCCACATGTTCATGACATTGACAAGCATGATTAAATAAACGTGTTAAAATGATTGGTTGTAATCTCAGGCAAAGATTAACTTCTTGAATTACATATCTATTTTATGCTAAAGTTTTCACCCGAGGCTACAACTTGCATGTGACGTGTGTTATATATATTTTTATTGCCCCTCACTCAGTCTTCGGTAGACTGATACTTCACTTTTCAGGTACCTTTTGAGCGTGGTCGTGCTAGGCGGGCGTTGTTCGAGTCTTTTGCATCTTCACGAGTCTAGCACCTTTCATGTATAGTACTTTGAGACATTTCATGTTATGCTCGTTATTGTCACATTTTGAATACTTACTGATGTATATTATCCAGATATGATAATGTATTGATAGTTAATGGGTACCTATATGTATCTATGTAATAAATATGGTACCTATATATATAAGAATGACTTTATTGCTTCCGCTTTTCTAATCATGTGTGATTTGAGTAATTATGTTGGGGAGAGTGTCCCGCCTAGCTCGTCATTTTTATTGTTACCCGTTCGCTGTGGTCTTGGTTTATGTATGAACTGTCCGTTTCATATGTGGATCGAGGCTATAGTGCGGGGGATGTGGCGCCTTGGGGTTTAGGGTGCTACATCCACAGGTGGTATCAGAGCCCGGTTGCAAAACCGAGGTTCTCGAGTCGTGTCAAGTCAGTCTAGGTCGCACGGCATAGGATTACGTGGTATTTGGGAGTCTGCATTGGGTTGACTTACCTGAATTATTTATTTCTTTGCATTACTTGAGCTACTTGATCTTCCTTGAACGTGTGCTATTTGATACTATGGAAATTGTGTGCACACATTTGCATTTATTGATCAAGCCACGCATGTTTAGTGATCTAATTTCAGGATGGAGCACGACAGACATTTCAGTGATCGATCCTCGAGGCACAGGCATCATCATCGCCGCGAGAGATCACCCCCTCCTCCGCCTGCTCAGGTACAGCCCCAGGATTTTATGAATGCGGTAGTGGGGCTAATTGATCAGAGATTACAGGAAAGGGTTCCTCCACCACCACCACCAGCGCAGGTAGCACCTCCGGAGAACCCCATTTCGGCTGTTTTGCGAGAGTTTCAGAATCAGCGTCCCCCGAAGTTCTATAAGGGAGACGATATACAGGCAGAGATGTGGTTAAAGGAGATCGAGAGGATATGGCAGCTTATTCCTTGTGACAGTCAGGAAAAGGCTCGCTGTACACTTACTCTTATTCAGGGCGAGGCCTATTCTTGGTGGGAAAGTACACAGATTGTTCTGGAGGCAGCTGGGACAGGGCTTACTTGGGAGGTATTCGTACGGGAGTTCAGAAATAAGTTTATTCCTCCAGCGTCCCGTACTCGCAGGTTGAGGGAGTTTACAGAATTAAAGCAGGGAGGCAGGTCTGTGGGTCAGTATATCGCCGAGTTCGAGAGACTTTCTCGCTATGCGCCTAACATAGCGAATGATGATTTCCATAAGGCGATGCAGTTCGTTCAGGGGTTGAGACCAGACATTCAGGATGCACTGAAAGCGACTAATACCAGCACTTGGGCGAAAGCTACTTCAAAGGCCCTAAAAGTTGAGGATTCTGATAATGCTAGGAAAGCTACTGCACGGACCGGACAGGCTTCAGGCTCGAGATCAGGCCAGGGATCGAGCTTAGGAAAGAGGCCGATGGTTTACTCTGCACCTCCAGCACAGAGGGACTCTGGGAAGAAGTTTAAGACTACAGGATCGTCACAGAAGGGTGCAGGGCCGTTACTGAGAGGTCCGAGAGCTTCAGCACCACCCCAGCCACCTCAGAAACCGGGATGTAGATGGTGTGGACATCCTACGCACACCTATGATAACTGCAGATGCCGGTTGGGTCTATGTTTGATTTGCGGGAGTAACGAGCACCTGGTTGATGGTTGCCCGGATCGTCAGGATCCACCACCTGCAGGACCGAGGCCACTGGTGAGAGCTCGGGCTTATGCACTAGCTGGAGAGGAGCAGGATGCCGAGATAGATCCCGCCGCAGTAGTTGAAGGTATTATTTGCATTCATGGCACGAACATCCATACATTATTTGATCCGGGAGCTACACACTCCTTTCTTGCGCATTCTATTGCTATTACCTTGTCTTTGCCTGCTATGTGTACTTCTGTGCGCTATATAGTTAGTACTCCTTTCGGTAGTAGACGAGAGACGGATCAGGTTTACAGGGATGTTCCAGTTGTAATTGAAGGCCGGGAGTTTCTGACAGATTTTATTGTTATGCCGATGGAAAGATATGGAGCTATATTGGGGATGGAATGGTTATACAGGCAGTGTGCTACAGTGGATTGTCGGGCTAAGAAGGTTCAGTTGGGTTCAGAGGTTATTACGGGCTGTACTTCAAAGACCGTGCCCCTACTCTCGTTTTCAGAGGCTCAGAAGTTAGTCAGGGACGGGGCTACAAGATTCATTGCTTACATTCTGAACAAGCCCAAAGATCAGGTGAAATTAGAGGACACAGAAGTGGTAAAGGAATTTCCCGAGGTATTCCCAGAGAAGTTGGATTCTTTGCCTCCTGAACGAGAGATTGAATTTGTGATCGATCTATTCCCGAATGCCGAGCCGTATTCAAAGACTCCTTACCGGATGGCTCCAGCCGAATTAAAGGAACTAAAAGTTCAGCTTGAGGCTTTATTGGAAGTTGGGTACATTCGGCCGAGTTCGTCGCCGTGGGGAGCACCGGTATTGTTTGTAAAGAAAAAGGACGGGACTTTAAGAATGTGCATCGATTACAGAGAGTTGAACAGGATGACTATCAAGAACAAGTATCCCCTCCCTCATATCGAGGAGTTATTCGATATACTTCAGGGTTCCAAGGTTTATTCAAAATTGGATTTAAGACAGGGATACTATCAGCTGCGAATCCGAGCAGAGGATATTCCTAAGACAGGATTCAATACTCGGTACGGGCACTACGAGTTCGTGGTTATGCCATTTGGATTAACTAATGCCCCTGCAGCTTTTATGGATATGATGCACCGGATATTCAGGCCTTTCCTCGACAAGTTCGTGGTGATTTTTATTGATGACATTCTGGTTTTCTCAAAATCAGCCGAGGAGCACGCGAGACATCTCAGGCTCGTTCTTCAAACTCTGAAAGAGCATCAGTTGTTTGCTAAGTTCAGTAAGTGTGAATTTTGGATCGATCGGGTTTCATTCTTGGGGCATGTGATTTCAGGAAAAGGGTTGGAAGTCGATCCCTCGAAAATCGAGGCCGTGCTTAAGTGGGAGAAACCAAAGAATGCCTCGGAGATTAGAAGCTTCTTGGGATTGGCCGGTTATTATAGAAGATTTGTTCAGGACTTCTCCAAGATTGCTGCACCCTTAACCCGATTGACTAAGAAGGATGTTAAGTTTGTCTAGGACGAGAAGTGTGATCAAAGCTTTAATTTCCTGAAAGAAAAGTTGGTTTCAGCTCCGGTGTTAACTTTACCCGAGGGTTCCGAGGGATATGCAGTGTACACCGATGCCTCTAAAGAAGGCTTAGGTTGTGTCTTGACTCAGAAAGGAAAAGTGATCGCCTATGCTTCTCGGAAGCTAAAGGAATATGAAAGGAATTATTCAACACACGACCTAGAGCTTACAGCCGTGATCTTTGCTCTCGGGAAATGGAGACATTATCTTTACGGGACTTCCTTTGAGATTTTTACCGACCACAAGAGCCTCCAGTATTTATTCACACAGAAAGATTTGAATATGAGGTAACGGCGTTGGATGGAAAAGTTGGAAGATTATGATTGTACAATTAAGTATCATCCCGGGAAAGCCAATGTGGTCGCCGATGCACTTAGCAGGAAGGCAAGTGTATCGAACTTGGAAATAAAGGAAAGTGAGGAAATTGTCCCGATTGTGTTAAAGGCTCGGGTTTCTAATATCACAGTTCAGCCGGAATTAAGGTATCAGTTATTTGAGGCTCAGAATAAGGATCCGGAAGTACAGAAGCTTGCAGGTAAAGCTAAGGATGACCCGGAGAGTCCGTTTGGGTTTGATGAGACCGGGTTGCTTCGGTTTAAGAATAGAGTAATAGTACCTGAGGAATTGAGACGGGTCCTACTCGAAGAAGCTCACAAGTCAGCCTATTCGATCCACCCAGGAGGAAGTAAGATGTATAAGGATTTGAAACAATATTATTGGTGGAACTGGATGAAGAGAGACGTGGCAGAATATGTGAAACATTGCCTGACTTGTCAGAAAGTGAAAGGTGAGCACCAAAAACCCGCGGGACTTCTACAACCGTTACCTATTCCCGAGTGGAAGTGGGAACAAGTAACGATGGACTTTGTTTCCGGATTACCGAAGGTTAAAGGCGGGTTTGATGGAATTTGGGTAATCGTGGATAGATTTACGAAGTCTGCTCACTTTCTACCGGTTCGGATGTCCTATAAGATCCCGAAGTTGGCTGAGATCTATAACAGAGAGATCATTCGACTTCATGGTATTCCGGTGAGCATAGTATCAGACCGAGACCCGAGGTTTACTTCTAAGTTGTGGCAGGAATTACAGGCTGTCTTGGGAACGAAACTTAAGTTCAGTACAGCATTCCACCCGCAAACAGACGGCCAAACTGAAAGGTTAATCAGGTGTTTGGAAGATCTTCTTCGGGCTTGCGCGATGGATTTTCAGAACTCTTGGGCGGAACAGCTTCCTTTAATCGAGTTCGCTTATAATAACAGCTTTCAGGCTTCGATCGGGATGGCTCCTTACGAGTTACTTTATGGAAGAAAGTGCCGATCTCCGCTGTTCTTCGACTTGGAAGAATGGAAGTGGTCGAAACAAGAAGGGGTAAAGAGAGGTGAAAGATTTGAGAGGCCTTCCAAAGTCGTTCAAGCTATGATTGAAAAGGTTCAGATGATTCAACAACGGATGAAAGCCGCGCAAGATAGGCAAAAGAGCTATGCTGATAAGCGCCGAAGAGATCTAGAATTCGAAGTTGGTGACCGGGTATTCTTGAAGGTGTCACCAAGGAAAGGTTTCACCCGGATCGGGAAAGGAGGAAAACTTAATCCTCGCTACTTAGGTCCTTTTGAGATTCTTGAAAGAATAGGTGAGGTAGCCTATCGACTGGACCTACCACCGAGTCTTACGGGGATTCATAACGTATTTCATGTTTCACAATTAAGGAAATACTATCCCGATGAGACTACGATTCTCCCCGTGGAAGAAGTTGAGCTGGAACCGAATTTAACTTTTGTTCAGAGGCCGGTTAGAATATTGGATCGGAAATTTCAGGAGTTGAGAAACCGGAGAATTCCCATGGTTAAGGTTTTGTGGAGAAGCGATAAAACCGAGGAAGCTACTTGGGAAACAGAGGATAAAATGAAACGGTTCCACCCGGAGTTGTTCGAGCAAGACTAGAGAATCTGGGGACCAGATTCTTCTAAGGGGGGGAGTGTTGTAACGCCCCGGTTTCCGGATGAACAGGTAAGCACGCCACGTGTGCGTTTTGAGCGTAGGTTTATTTTATTTCTTTAATTTATAATATATTCTTACGTGGCATTCATATTTTTATAAAATTCATGAAACATTATTCATATCAATTCTTTGAATTCATATCATTGAAAATATTATTTCATGACACGGAAAATATTTCTTGCATGAAATTTATACCGAGAGTGATAAAATTACCAAATTGTCCTTAGTTGAATATTTTCTAAAATTCTAGGGACTTAATTGCATAAACTCTTACGGACTTGATTGAGTATATTTTAAATGGTTGCATACCTAATTGCATGACTTCATAAGACAAAGGATTAGATTGCAATTTCTACAATTTCACAAAAACCAAGAATGGAATGTAACGGTATAAGCTTCTTCAAGCTTCCTTGATCATTTCTAGCAAACATAACCCAAAATATTCATCTCTCTCAACCTCGGTTCCAAGGAAGAAAAGGGAGGAAGATAATTTTCATTCAATCATCAAGATTTCAAGAAAATCTTTCAAGAAATTGGGAGTCATCATCATCATCATCATCATACTTCTTCATTTATTCATCTTCAAGGTTGGTAGCATGGAAGGGATGATTTTTGATTGTGTTTGACATGCTAGGGTTTAGGAATTTCATGTTATATGAATTATGTGTTGTGCAAAGCATGATTCTATGATCCTATCATGAATTATAGCATGGTTTAGTCATGAAATAATTGGATATTTGGCAAGAATGTTCAAGTTTTGGATCATGAGCATGAGGCATGAATCCTTGGTGATATTTGGGGTTTTAAGTGTCTAAGTGTTATATTATCATGTATTGAAGTTGTTTGCATCATATTTCCAGAGATTATAGCATTTGGGGATCAAAAATGGGATTTTGTAGCTTTGTTGCTTCTTTGCCGAGAGCCTCCCCTGTTTCTGCTCTGTTTTCTTCAGTTGCAGAAACTGGGAACGACCGTTCCCAGCCTCAAGGCTTGGTGGGAACGGGCGTTCCCATCTCTTTTCAAATAAAAGGGGCGGTCGAGCATGGGAACGGCCGTTCCCATTTTGGCCTTGCGCCGGAAGGGCCGTTCCCAGCTCAAAGGCGCGTTTAAAATGGGGAAAACGTTGCCGCGTTTTCTGGGCAACGGGAACGACCGTTCCCATTTTACAAAGGGACCCGGAACGGCCGTTCCCACCTGTAATGCAGAACAAAAGTTTCTGCATAAAATTACGAAATTAGCCCCTCGATCCAACGACTTCTTTGACCCCGAATTGCTATAATATGTGCTAATATGATGTGAAACAATATGTTTTCATACCACATTGCAGTTTCATGGTCGTCTCGACACATTTCCGCCGTTCGTCATATTTTGGTCATTTTAGGTCATGTCTCATGAATGTACATCGTATTTGCACAGGTCACGAGGGCGTGGACGGGGAGCAAGCTCCTTAGAACGCTTATTTATTATATTTTGCAAGAAAGGTGAGGTTTTGTTTTGGTAAAACGAACCCTATAACCCTTATGTGCTAGTTTTCGGCCAAAACGTATTATACTTATAAATGATTTTCAAACCATGAACATTTCCAAGCAAGAAAGTATTGATTATCATGATTTCAAGCATGTTTGGCGAGTACATGATTGCACGTGGGCCCGAGGGTAATTCTTGAGCCAACCGGGAAAGCAAGGGCTGACGGGTAACTCCTGAATTATCCTCACATTGTTGGGATCACCCCCGAAGCCACTAGGAGATTAGTGGTGGAAGGAGTTCCGTGTCTAGAGGGTCATGTCCTCTACACACACCATGTCGTGGATAGTCGAGCCTTGCAAACTCGCTATCACCCGGAGGAAGAAGGAGACTGGGGATTAATCCGGCATGTCGGGTTATCCTCGGGTTATTGCATGATGTCAAGCATGAAATTGTTTATGGGAGCACTAAATAAATTGCATGATCACGTATTTATCAAGCAAGCAAGCATGATCACGTATTTTTCACGATTGGGAGTTCGGTTGGAGATTGCCCTTGCTCGCCGGGGCCACATGTTCATGACACATTGACAAGCATGATTAAATAAACGTGTTAAAATGATTGGTTGTAATCTCGGGCAAAGATTAACTTCTTGAATTACATATCTATTTTATGCTAAAGTCTTCACCCGAGGCTACAACTTGCATGTGACGTGTGTTATATATATTTTTATTGCCCCTCACTCAGTCTTCGGTAGACTGATACTTCACTTTTCAGGTACCTTTTGAGCGTGGTCGTGCTAGGCGGGCGTTGTTCGAGTCTTTTGCATCTTCACGAGTCTAGCACCTTTCATGTATAGTACTTTGAGACATTTCATGTTATGCTCGTTATTGTCACATTTTGAATACTTACTGATGTATATTATCCAGATATGATAATGTATTGATAGTTAATGGGTACCTATATGTATCTATGTAATAAATATGGTACCTATATATATAAGAATGACTTTATTGCTTCCGCTTTTCTAATCATGTGTGATTTGAGTAATTATGTTGGGGAGAGTGTCCCGCCTAGCTCGTCATTTTTATTGTCACCCGTTCGCTGTGGTCTTGGTTTATGTATGAACTGTCCGTTTCATACGTGGATCGAGGCTATAGTGCGGGGGATGTGGCGCCTTGGGGTTTAGGGTGCTACATATATGGAATTCCTTTCGAGATCTTTTCTGACCACAAGAGTTTTCAATATTTGTTTTCTCAGAAGGAGCTAAATAAGAGACAAAGGCGATGGATGGAGGCTTTAGCGGATTACGAGTGTACAATCTGATGCCATCCCGGAAAAGCTAATGTGGTCGTGGATGCAGGAAAGCTAGTGTGTCTAGTGTGAAAGTGGAAGTTGGAGATGAATCTGAATCTTTCAAGTTAAGAGCAAGTGTTCGGAATATCACGGTACAACCATATCTTCAACAGAGGTTGTTTGAGGCTCAGAGAAAGGATTCCGAGGTTCAGAAATTAGCTGAGAAAGCTAGAGTGGATCCTGAATGCCCATTTAGATTTGACGATATGGGACTTTTAAGGTTTAAGAATAGGTGGTTGTGCCGGATGAGTTGAAGCGAATTATTTTAGAAGAAGCTCACAGATCAAGGTATTCGATACATCCCGGAGGTAATAAAATGTACAAGGATTTGAAGCAGTTCTATTGGTGGAATGGTCTTACAAGGGATGCAATCAATTTTGTGAGACATTATTTAACTTGCCAAACTGTGAAAGCCGAGCATCAGAAGCCATCGGGCCTACTTCAACCACTACCTATTCTGGAATGGAAATGGCAACAAGTGGCGATGGATTTTGTTTTGGGTCTTCCTAGAGTGAAGGGTGGTCTTGATGGAATCTGGGTAATCGTGGATCGATTAACGAAATCAGCACATTTTATGGCTATTAGGATGTCGGATAAGGTGAATAAGTTAGCAAAGAAGTATGTTGATGAAATTGTCCGACTTCATGGTGTGCCTGTCAGTATTGTATCAGATCAAGATTGGAGGTTCACTTCTAGGTTTTGGCAAGAATTGCAAAGAAATCTCGGAACAAGGCTTCAATTCAGCACCGCTTTCCATCTTCAGATAGATAGTCAGTCGGAGAGGTTAATCAAGTATCTGGGGGATATATTGAGAGCATGTGTATTGGATTTCTCGAGTTCGTGGAATGAACAGTTATCTTTAATCGAATTCGCTTATAATAACAGTTTCCAAGCGTCGATAGGTAAGGCACCTTATGAAGCTCTCTACGGACGTAAGTGCAGATCTCCCTTATTTTTCGATCTTGAAGAGTGGAATTGGACAAAACAAGAGGGAGTGAAACGAGGGGAAAAGAAAGAGAAGCCTTCTAAGGCCGTGCAAGTGGCGATTGATAAGGTTCAAATAAATCAGCAAAGAATGAAAACAGCTCAAGATAGACAGAAGAGTTACGCGGATCGGCGGAGAAAGGATCTGAAGTTTGAAATTGGTGACAGAGTATTTCTGAAAGCTTCACCACGAAAGGGGTTTTCAAGGATTGGAAAAGGAGGTAAATTGAATCCTCGTTATTTGGGTACATATGAGATACTTGAGAAAATTGGAGATACGGCTTATCGTATGAATCTACCTCCGAGTCTGACGGGAATCCACAGCGTATTTCTTGTCTCCCAACTTCGCAAATATTATCCGGATGAATCCGAAGTCCTACCCGTTGAGGAAGTGGAACTTAAGCCTAACCTTACCTTTGTTCAGAAACCGGTTAAGATTTTGGATCGGAAATTGCAAGAAATAAGAAACCGGCAAATCCCACTAGTTAAAGTCTTATGGAGAAGTGATAAAATGGAAGAGGCTACATGGGAGACGGAGGATAAGATGAAAAGATTTCATCCCTAGTTGTTTTTGGGCGATCAATGAATCCGAGAACGGATTCTTTTAAGGGGGAGAGGTTGTGACGCCCCGATATTTCGGCGGTACAGGTATGACATATATGTTTACCAAATTGCGCGAAATAATTATTTATACGTGTTTTATATATTTAATTATATATATTAAATGTTAATTATTATATATATTAAGCTAATTAATATTAAATATATGTATGAGTTGATATATAATTTTAATGTTATTAATATTATATATATATATATATATATAAATCGTGTGTTTGTTTTTAAATTAAATAAATTTGTACCACTTTGAATTAAGTAATTTTTAATTCGTGTACTTTAGTTTAATTTAATTATGCATTTATTTTTTTTATAATTTACTTTAATTGTTATGGAATTTCACATGTTTTGTTTATGAGTGATATAAATGTGCTTCGTTTTTATATGATTTGATACCGAAAATTCGTGAAAATTTAATATGTTGGAGATATACGTGCATGTATATGAATATATGTTCGTTTCATGTTTCGGGTTCGTTCGCATGAGTTTTGAATTTATTTTGATTTTGGAATCCAAATCGGGGGCTAACGAGCAATTAGCGCACCCTTGGTTCCGTATTTGATATCTTGAGCTAGGAAACTCGGATTTGAGTTTCGTCAATTTCGCTGAACTCGCAACGAAAATTTGAGTTTAGTGCACTTAGTCTTATATTTTTCCAAAGTCATTTGAACCTCCGAAATTCAACCGAAACACGAAACGGAAACCAAATCTGCCACAGTTTAATAAAATGACCATAACTCATTGAAACTGTAACCAAATTAACCATGGTTTGATGCTTTGGAACCCCAACTCAACCCTTTAACTGGAATTAATCACCCCAAACCGAGATAATCCTCCTCACCTAGAGAAAATCAGCCAAAAACCCTCTACTCTCAAGTTTTCCCGTAGCTCAAGCAAACCCTTGGAGATTCAAGCTCAAATCTCTTCCACACCTCCATTAATCCACAAGGTAAGCTTGGGGTTGTATTATAAATTCATCATGACTCATTTTGACCCATTCATCCCCAATTTTGACCATATTTTCATGAGGATATGGCTGACTTAGTGAATAGTAAGGTTTAGAGCATTTATGTTGATCTCTTTCAATTCTTAAGTAAGTTGATTGATTCCAAGCGTGCATATCATTGTCTTGACTTCTTCTTTGCATTTATGGTGATGCATTATGTGGTAGTTGAAGTATTCATGAGATTTCATTAATGGCATTTTTTAGGAAAATTCATGAAATGATCACATATACCTTCTTCTCACGCTTGAGCATCCATGGGGCTGATTTATATGTTGATTTGAAGTTGTTTTGCTGCATATTTGATGGCCTAACTTACCTAAATATGTTGGGACGAATTAGATCAATTGCTGCTCTGTTTTTGCCTCGATTTGCCCTGTTTTTGGGCCTGTTATGCTGCTGTCATTTGCTGCTCGTTTCCCTTGTTGAACTGCTTTGTTTTATCAGTCATTGTCGGAGTTTCTAGTGCCATTTTCTTGTTGCATATCTTGCCTTAAGTGCTGCTTTAGCTGCTGCTGTAATTCATGGCAAGAAAATAGGGGCAAAAGCTTTGTGCGGCTGCCGCATCGTCATTGGAATGGATCTCCCCGGGCGGGGAGATTTTGGCCGTGAAAAGGCCCGGCCAGGTAGCCTTTGTGCAGAAAGTTTCCGCATGAAGCTCCCCGGGCGGGGACTTTTGCAGCACAAGATCTCCCAGGGCGGGGAGATTGATTCTGGAACAGAGTTGCTGTTGCTACCTTTTCCTTTCATTTCCTTCTTTATGTAAATGCATGTATTGTTGTGTGTGCATGTAATATGGCTTTAATTGTTTGCATGCATGTGGTTTTTTATGTGTGCGTGTGTATTTACGTAGATATAGATATATATATATATACTTTAGGTTTGCATGCATGATATATTTTAAATTAAATTGTCCATGCATGCTAGGTATTTAAATTGTAAATGCATGCATGAGTGATTTACTTGGTATGTACGTAGATATACATATATATATACATATCTTTATTTATTTATTTATTATATATTAAATATTATTTGACTTAATTGAAATATGGAAATTAAATTGTTATCTATTTTATGTTATTTAATTTCCGATTTTGATTTGAATGTAATTAAATGTTTATTTTCTTAGTGTTAATGTGTCATAGTACGTGATATAATCATTTTTTGAATTCTTGAATTGAATTGTTATAAAATGTGAAATTCATGATTTAAATGATTATGAACGCTTCCTTATATGAATGAATGGCTCGTTTATGGGATAGAAACGCATTAATAGTACACATGAACGTGTTCATTACATAATATTATCTTTTATACATTCATATCATGATCATTTCATTGCCGAGCGTCTTATATGGTCATATTGAGTCTCACTTCACCTTTCTTGCACAGATTTTGATCCCGTTGGAGACGAGACCGGTCAGTGAGGCTTTTGTGCTCTCCTTTGTCGTTTAAGATGGGTTTTTCTTCTATTAGCTAAAACAATCCTATATACACTCAAGGTGCCAAGTTTTAAGCCAAATTTATATTATATGTATATCGAGTCGTTTTATGAGTAAATGATTTCAAAAGTAAGCCTCATTTTATTTTTGAACCCTACCTTATGATTTTGGCGAGATTATGTTATGTTCACGAGCCTAGGGACTTAGTGTGTGTGGAGATCCGGGGAGGCAAGGGCCGACGGTGATCCCATACACTAGTTCCAACCAAATTTACGACGAAATGGACCTCGTTAGGAGTTTTGACGAGGAAATGCTAGTCGGGCTTTTGAGGATTCATGTACCTCACTAGCCATTATGTATGAGGTGGTCGGGTCTTGCTAACCCTTCCACCATCCGGAGGAAGAAGGTGTATATGTATGCTTATGATCATTTATGTATGTGAACGAAAGATATGCATGAAAAACAATAATTATGATATGATTACACAAGGAGAAGGTTGGAGATTATGCACGCTCACTCGCCGAGGTTATAACCTTATGACTAATTATGAATGATTATGACCGTTGTAAATCCGTAGATGTCTTTCTTTGTCTTACCCACTTGGGAAATCTTTTAAAACTTCTTACGGGATTATAGCTTGCATGTATATGTTAAATTCTGCGATATTTATATACTATGCCTGTTTTATACCCACCAGTCCCTTTTGGACTGAACCCGGTTTGTTTCAATGGTCTTGTGCAGGTTAAGAAGTGTTAGGCGGGAATACAAGTCGTCTAGGTCTTGCATTAGTGTTTAGCACTCTTATTTTGTTACACTCATACTCATGTTATCATTTTGTATATGAATTTGGTTATGGAGCGTTATGTGATAGGACTTGGAACACTTGGTTAGACTTTGTATATGAACTCTATTTTGGAGCTTAAGGGCTCATTGTATATATGATTGTTATTGCTTGCGCTTTATTAATGTTTTGCTCTGACTTATGGTTTAAGGGTTAGTCCCGCCTACCCCAGATGTGTGTGTGTGTGTGTGTGTGTGTGTCCCCGTTCGCCTTGACTTAGCTCGGGTGTGGAGTATCTATTTCACATGCGGGTCGGATCTCGGTGCGGGGGATGTGGCACCTTACGCTCGGGTGTTACAGAGACTAGGGACGGGTCCGGCACCACAGATTGTCCTCGGGTTATTGCATGATTTCCAGTCCTTGATTGTGTTGCCTAATACACTATTGTACCTATGCATTGTAACTGAATTGCATGATTACGTGTTAAGTAATCAACCAAGCATGTTTCATGTACATTTGGAGTAAGGTTGGAGACTACCCTCACTCGCCGGGGCCATGTATTGAATGCATGAAAATGATCAAGTATTTAATCTTGACAGTTGTATTCTCGGGTGAAGATATCTTATTATTGAACTTATACATTTATCTTTTCTAAAACTTTACCCGAGAATATAGCTTGCATGTTAACTGCGCAAATATTTATTAAACCCCTCACTCGGTCTTCACAGACTGACGCCTCCACCTTCCAGGTTATTGCAGGTGCACGCTAGGCGGGAATCGAGTCGAGTCCAGTCCATGTAATGGAGTCAAGCACGGTGCATATTATTTATTGTCGCACTAGACTTATCATTATAATTATTTGTTATGTATTCAGAGTTGATAATGTATTGATATGTGAACTAGTATATGAGTTACTTGACGAATGATAAATGTTATAACATGTTTTAATAGTTATATGATGGTGAACAGTTTATGCTTCCGCGTTATTCTGTTGCATGTACGAGTTAGTCCCGCCTAGCTTGTCGTTTTATTTGCATTGTCACCCGCTCGCTATAGATTAGTTCATGCACGGATTACCCGTTTCGTGTGTGAATTGACCTATAGTGCGGGGGTGTGGTATCTCCACGTGTAGGGGTGCTACATGCAGTAGCTTTCTGCATCTTTCTTTCCTTCATTTTGTGTGTGTTGTGATTTGCTATGCATGCATGTGAAGTGATTTGATGCTTCCTGTACGTAATATATATATATATATTGTTACATTTTGTTGCATGCATGTTGTTAATGTAACATCCCGACTGATCAGACTTTTCAGGTAACCTTTTATGTGCGCTATCTAGTTAGTTCTTTAAGTGATTATGTGATATTAATTGTCAACGTGGATTATTTGAAGTTATTTGAACTTAATTCTTTGGTATGGACTTGTTTAACTTGAGTGTTTAACTTTCCTTCACCTTGTATTTTTCTCGTTTTAGATTTGTAATTAACTCTGATTTTTGTGAATTCGCGTTATGTGTTGATAATATGTTTTGTGAACTCGTTTATATGCTCGTTATATGTTTTGGTTGCCTTTTTGGGTTCGTTTTGGAGACGGGACCTAAAGGAGGCTAAAGAGCACTTAGCGCACCTTGGGTTCCGAGACGTGTATCTTGAGCTCGGGAATTCGGATTCGAATTCCGTCACCTCCATTGAACTCGTTTCGACGATTCGGGTTCGATGGGATAAACCTCACATTTTTCTAAGCTCGTTATGACCTTCGTATTTCACCCGTAACGAGCCCCTTACGCTTGAGAGCCACCTTTTGACCTAGCTTTGAGTTGTGGACCCCACCTTAACCCAACCAAGCCATAACCTTGACTCCAAACCCTTGGTTAAGCTCTCCTCTCCCCTTTTTGTGCTGAGAACCGAGCCAATTCCTTTCTCTCTCTCCCATAATCGATCAGCCAAGGAAGCAAGGAAGAAGAAGAAATCTTTTGGCCAACCTTGTGATTTTGAGCTCAAATCTTCATCAAAACTTCTCCAAATTTAAAGGTAAGTACATGGTTGTCTTCTACACTTACTCTTCTCTCTTTTATGTGATTTTGAGTTCAATTCTTTGGTTGGTTGTTGAGATTTGGCAAGCATGTGAATAGTAGTGTTGGTGGATTTGATTGATTCTTGCTCCTTTCATGTTTTCTTGAGATTTAATGTTGTTAGTATGCTCCTAGGACTTGTTTCTTGGCATTTATTGCTTTTCCTTGCTTGGTAGTTGGAGTTTGGGGTGTTTGGTTTTGGTTTGGGGTTGCTGAGTTGTTGCTGGGTCGTCTGTGTTTTTCTGTACCGTGACACGGGGGTGTCACGGTTTGCCTTTTTTTGGTGGCACGGGCGTGTCACCTTTTGGAGTTCGTTTTCGCTTTTCTGTACCGAGACACGGGGGTGTCTCGGCTTACCTTTTCTTGGTGACACGGGCGTGTCACCTCCAGATTTCCGTTGTTTAGTTCTGTACTGAGACACGGGGGTGTCTCAGTTTGCCCTTTCTGGGGGACACGGGCGTGTCTCCTAGGAACTCTAGTTTCGTTCGTTTTGTTTCCTTTCCGTTGTTTCTTGTTGGTTATTCTTGCCTCGTTTAGGATATATGTTTGATTATGCTTTGAATGCTCATAAATGATCTAAATGTGGATTCATTTCATATCATTGGCATCATAAGCATACATATTCATGTACCGAGCGTCAATGTGGTTCTTATTGAGTCTAAGTGCGTCTCTTGTTGTTTGCCTTGTTCAGAGGATTCCCCTGTTGAGGACGAGCTTGCTCCGTAGGTGTCCGGTTTCCTCTTTTGACTCCGCTACGTTCGTTGCCAAGGTGAGGTTTTGTTCTTTTAGTTACTCGACCTACGACCCTATTTGATTTGAAGCCTCGCATGTGGATATGTATAATATATGGTAAATAAGTGTATGATACTTATGTTGCGGGATTTATCCCATTTGTTATAAGAGTTTGAAAACGTTTGTATAAGTATATAAGCTATTTTGCTTTCGTTTACAAGGGTTTAGTTTTGAGCGAGTGTGTGTGTACGCGAGATTTGGCTTTGAAAGATAAGCTTTAAGATTTGCTTATGTGACTTTCGTGATATGTTTGGGCCCCGGAGTGTGGTATGGTAATCTCGGGACGGCCGAGGGGTCGCCGAGCTCTTCCATCAACACCTCCATTTGAGAGTTTCACCCAACCTTAGGAGGTTGAGGAAGGGTGTTTCTCTTGAGCCGGCGGAGGCAACCGCCGAAGGTTTCAAGGAAGTAATTAAACCTTGTCTCGTTTCTTTGTGTGGATAGTTAGGGCCGATCAACCCTTCTATCAACCGGTGTTGGGGATGGATTCTGATTTGTTTTGCTTTGCTTTGTTCTTCGTTTTTGGAAGTTGGGGATGTGTGTGACTCGTACTCGCCGAGTTAGTTAAGCTTTGTATGATCTACGGAACGAGAGTGGATTCTTAATTCACCTAAAACCTGGAGTCTTGTTTGTCCTTTTCCCTTTCCTTTAACATATTCATATATCTATATCACGGGAATTAATTTGGCTTGCAAAAACCACTCTCGGTGCAAGGATCTTTCCATTTGATTAAATGCTTTGCCCTATATATATATATATCGGGTGCGTGAGTTAGCCCCCTCACTAGTCGCTAGGACTAACCCTCGTTGTTGTTTTCCCCTTTTCCCTTTCTTTTGAGTTGTAGGTTCTTCCGAGTCAAGCTAGGCGGCAAGTGTCTTTTGGGTTTACTTGTGGTTTAGCTTGGGTCTTCATGCATCGTAGTGGATTACTTCTACTCTTATTGTTGTATTTTGGATTATGTATTTATGATTACACTTACTCTGTTTTGAGCCTCGATGGCATTGTTTTTTTTTCTGTTTATAAACTGGCGTGAATGGTTGACCCTTCCCCACTTTTGAAATGTATATGTGATCTTGGGATATATGTTGATTATAACTTGCTTCCGCTACTCTGATTTTAATTCTTGCAGTTCTTGGGGGTCTAGGCCGCCTAGCGAGGGTGTGAGTTTTGTGTGTCTCCCGTCCGCTATGGTCTGATACAGGTGCGGACTTCCTTTTCGCTACTCGTGTTGGACCTTAGTGCGGGGGATGTGGCACCCTTCGCTCTGGGGGTGTTACATCCTGGCGTGGTATCAGAGCTCTCGGTTGCAAAACCAGAGCTCTGGAGTCGCGTTGAGTCTGTCTAGGTTGTTCGGTATAGGAGTACGTGACTATTTGCATTCATCTACATCTCTACGTGACTTATTCGCTTAAATTTGTGATAATTGACTTCATGATCATGAACTGAACTCCATGCATCGATATCTTCTTGATTTGTGTATTTTCAGGATGCCTCCAAGAAGGAGAGCAGATAGGGAACAGACTCCTGATCTTAATCAACCCCCTCCACAAGCACCTCCACCTCCTCCGATGAATGCTGAGAATATTGTGCAGGCCCTTCTGAATCAGCTTCAGCAGAACCAAAGGAATAATCCACCATGGGAAGGACAAGGTGGGCAAGTAACTCCGGCCTTTAAGGAGTTCAGAAACAACAATCCGCCGAAGTGGTATGGAGGAGATGACATCCAAGCTGAGGAGTGGTTGTCGGAAGTTGCGGGAATTTGGGAAATTTGCCCCGCTCCTTCGCATGAGAAAGCTGTTTGTACGGCCCGGTTTGTTCAAGGTCCCGCATCCAATTGGCTCAAAGCTATGAGAGCTCGATTGGAGAGGAATGGAGAGGAATTCGATTGGGAAAGTTTTGTGAGAGAGTTTCGTCATAAGTACGTTCCATCAAGTGCTCGTGAGAGAAGGTTGCAACAATTTACAGAACTGAGACAAGGGAATCGTTCGGTTGAAGAGTATATCATGGAATTTGAGAGACTTGCACCGTACGCCCCGCACATCACCAATGATGATACCCAGAAGGCCCGGAACTTTATCCATGGTTTACGATATGAAGTCCAGGATGCTCTTAAAGCAGCTACAGTAGATACATGGGAGAAGGCTACGAGGAAGGCAATTAAGGTGGAAGCCAACAACAAGAGATTGAGGCCGACTTACTCTTCGGGCCAAGGCTCGAGCTCTAATTTGGGGAAGAGGCCTGTATCCTATAGTGGTCCTCCGGTCTTCAAACCCCAAAGTCCTCCTACTTCAGTCAAGAAAGCTCGACCTCTGGTACCGACGGCACTAGCTTTACCGGCCCCGATTCAGTGTAGTTATTGCAAGGGTCCCAACCACACCGAGGAGAATTGCCGGAAGAAACTGAGAAGATGTTATAAATGTGGAGAGCCCGGCCATATGATCAGTACTTGTCCTCAAGTGAGAGCACCTCAGCCTCGAGTTCCTCCGCCGTTGAATGTGATGCCTCCGAGAGCACCGATCCAAGCGAGAGCCTATGCTTTGGAGGGCGAGGAAGAGAATGTAGAGGTGGATGCCAATGCCGTTGTTGAAGGTACTATCTACATTCATGGCATTCCATTGCATGCATTGTTTGATCCGGGAGCAACGCATTCATTTATTGCTTCCCGGCTTGCTTCTACTCTTCCCTTGCCTGTTGCTTGCCTAGATGATTCCTTTATTGTTTCTTCTCCCCTTGGTGCTACTTTGTCTACGAATTGTGTTTACCGAGGTTGTCCGGTGGTTGTGGAAGATCATGAGTATCCGGCAGATCTGATCAAGATGCCTATCAAGAAGTATGGGGTAATTCTGGGAATGGACTGGTTGTACCGTTACCGAGCCATGATGGATTGTTTTGCTAAGAGGGTGACTTTGGGTTCTACGGTCTTTGCGGGTCAGAGGTTGAAGACCTGCCCGTTCATTTCCTTCATGGAAGCAAGTAGACTGTTTCGGGACGGTGCGACGGGCTATGTGGCCTACCTTTTGAATAAGCAAAAGGATCAGGCCAAGCTCGAAGAGACGGAGATCGTGAAGGAATTCCCCGATGTGTTTCCGGAGAACTTGGGATCTTTACCTCCGGATCGGGACGTCGAGTTTGTGATAGATCTCTATCCCGGAGCAGAACCGTATGCGAAATCTCCCTATAGGATGGCTCCAGCCGAGTTGAAGGAGTTGAAGACGCAATTGGACGAGCTCTTAGAGTGTGGTTACATTCGCCCGAGCACTTCTCCGTGGGGTGCTCCGGTCCTGTTTGTAAAGAAGAAAGATGGGACTTTGCGAATGTGTATTGACTACCGTGAGCTGAACCGGTTAACGGTTAAGAACAAATACCCGCTCCCTCACATTGAAGAGTTATTCGACCTCCTGCAAGGGTCGAGGGTTTATTCCAAGTTGGACTTAAGGCAAGGGTATTACCAGTTGCGTATCCGGGAGGGAGATATACTGAAGACGGGTTTCAACACGAGATATGGGCATTTTGAGTTTGTGGTCATGCCTTTTGGTCTGACCAATGCCCCAGCCGCGTTTATGGATATGATGCACCGAATATTCCGGCCTTACCTCGATAAATTCGTGGTCATCTTTATAGATGATATTCTGGTGTATTCGAGGTCCGAAGAAGAGCACGCGCGGCATTTGAGTATTGTCTTGTCTACACTTCGGGAGCACGGATTGTTCGCCAAGTTCAGTAAGTGCGAGTTCTGGTTGGATCGAGTTTCCTTTTTGGGTCACTTCATTTCAGGGAATGGTATAGAAGTGGATCCGGCGAAGATCGAAACGGTGATGTTTTGGAAACCACCGAAGAATGCCTCGGAAGTGAGAAGTTTTCTCGGGTTGGCAGGATATTATAGACGCTTTGTGAAAGATTTCTCGAAGATTGCTTCCTCGTTGACCCGGTTAACTAAGAAAGAGGTGAAGTTTGAGTGGGATGAGGCGTGTGAGAAGAGTTTCCAAACCCTTAAGGAGAGATTGACTACTGCACCGGTTTTAACCCTACCCGAAGGTTCGGAAGGCTACTCAGTTTACACCGATGCTTCGAAGGAAGGTCTCGGTTGTGTGTTAATGCAGAATGGTAAGGTTGTAGCCTACGCCTCAAGGAAGTTAAAGGATCATGAGAAGAACTATCCCACTCATGACTTGGAACTCGCCGCAGTGGTGTTTGCTTTGATGAAATGGCGGCATTACCTTTATGGAATCACTTTTGAAGTGTTCACCGACCACCAGAGTCTTAAGTATCTGTTTACCCAGAAGGATTTAAATGTAAGACAGAGGAGATGGATGGAGACACTCGAGGATTATGATTGTAAGATTCAGTATCATCCGGGTAAAGCCAATGTGGTGGCGGATGCTTTGAGTAGGAAAGTGAATGTTTCAGGTTTGGAAGCAGGTTCTAGTAGACAGGGTTCAGTGGTTCTGGTTTCAGAGGCTCGATTGGCTAATATTTCGGTTCAGCCGGTTTTGAAGCAGAGATTGATAGAAGCTCAATCTATGGATCCAGAGATTCAGAAATTGATAGCGAAGTCAAGGATTGATCCTGAAACCGAGTTTGGATTTGATGATTCAGGATTGTTCAGGTTGAAGGCTCGGGTTTGTGTTCCGGAAGATTTTAAGCAGCTGCTACTTGATGAAGCCCACAAGTCAGCGTATGCAGTACATCCCGGTACCACCAAAATGTACAAGGATCTAAGGACTTTATATTGGTGGAACGGCATGAAGAGAGACGTTGCTAACTATGTTAGGAGATGTCAAACATGCCAAGTGGTGAAAGCAGAACACCAGAAACCGGGAGGAACTCTCCAACCACTTCCAATACCCGAGTGGAAGTGGGAGCAAGTGACAATGGACTTCGTGTCCGGCTTGCCAAGGACCAAAGGAGGTTTCGATGGGATTTGGGTGATTATTGATCGGTTGACGAAGTCCGCACACTTTCTTAAGGTGAAGATGTCCGACAAGGTTCCTAAGTTGGCCCGGTTATATCGGAAGGAGATTGTTAGATTGCATGGTACCCCGGTCAGCATTGTTTCAGATAGAGATCCTCGGTTCACATCTAGTTTTTGGCAGGAATTACAGAAGTGTTTGTGGACGAAGCTCCACTTCAGTACTGCATTTCACCCACAGACGGATGGCCAGTCAGAAAGGCTAATAAGGTATCTCGAGGACATGCTTCGTGCTTGTGCCTTAGATTATCAGGATTCGTGGGATGAACAGTTGGATTTGATTGAATATGCCTACAACAACATTTTTCAGTCTTCTATTGGGATGGCACCGTATGAGGCTTTGTATGGAAGAAAGTGCCGATCCCCTCTCTTTTGGGATATTGATGAGTGGAGATGGACCAAAGTTGGAAAGCTCGAAAGAGCTAAGAAGCCTAAGGAAATTCAGGATACCATCGAGAGGGTGAAAGTGATTAAACAGAGGTTGAAAGTGGCTCAAGACCGGCAAAAGAGTTATGCAGATAGGAGAAGACGACCCTTAGAGTTCGAGAAAGGAGATAAGGTCTTCTTAAAGGCATCTCCTAGAAAAGGGTATGCTCGGATTGGTAAAGGCGGGAAGCTTAACCCTCGCTACTTAGGCCCCTTTGAGATCCTTGATCGAGTTGGGGAAGTAGCTTACAAACTTGATTTACCGCCGAGTTTGACCGGGATTCACAATGTGTTCCATGTCTCGCAGCTTCGGAAGCATTACCCCGATGAGTCTTCTATTCTTCCAGTTGAGAAAGTTCAGTTAGAGCCGGATCTGACTTTTAAGAAGTATCCAGTTCAGGTGTTGGATCAAAAGATGCAAGAGTTGAGGAATAGACAGATCCCTCTTGTGAAAGTCCTGTGGCGTGATCAAGAATCCGAAGAAGCTACTTGGGAGACTGAGGATAAGATGAAACAGTTGTATCCGGATCTTTTCAAGACCTCGCCTCGGACCTGAGGACAGGTCCTTTTGAAGGAGGGAGGGTTGTAACATCCCGACTGATCAGACTTTTCAGGTAACCTTTTATGTGCGCTATCTAGTTAGTTCTTTAAGTGATTATGTGATATTAATTGTCAACGTGGATTATTTGAAGTTATTTGAACTTAATTCTTTGGTATGGACTTGTTTAACTTGAGTGTTTAACTTTCCTTCACCTTGTATTTTTCTCATTTTAGATTTGTAATTAACTCTGATTTTTGTGAATTCGCGTTATGTGTTGATAATATGTTTTGTGAACTCGTTTATATGCTCGTTATATGTTTTGGTTGCCTTTTTGGGTTCGTTTTGGAGACGGGACCTAAAGGAGGCTAAAGAGCACTTAGCGCACCTTGGGTTCCGAGACGTGTATCTTGAGCTCGGGAATTCGGATTCGAATTCCGTCACCTCCATTGAACTCGTTTCGACGATTCGGGTTCGATGGGATAAACCTCACATTTTTCTAAGCTCGTTATGACCTTCGTATTTCACCCGTAACGAGCCCCTTACGCTTGAGAGCCACCTTTTGACCTAGCTTTGAGTTGTGGACCCCACCTTAACCCAACCAAGCCATAACCTTGACTCCAAACCCTTGGTTAAGCTCTCCTCTCCCCTTTTTGTGCTGAGAACCGAGCCAATTCCTTTCTCTCTCTCCCATAATCGATCAGCCAAGGAAGCAAGGAAGAAGAAGAAATCTTTTGGCCAACCTTGTGATTTTGAGCTCAAATCTTCATCAAAACTTCTCCAAATTTAAAGGTAAGTACATGGTTGTCTTCTACACTTACTCTTCTCTCTTTTATGTGATTTTGAGTTCAATTCTTTGGTTGGTTGTTGAGATTTGGCAAGCATGTGAATAGTAGTGTTGGTGGATTTGATTGATTCTTGCTTCTTTCATGTTTTCTTGAGATTTAATGTTGTTAGTATGCTCCTAGGACTTGTTTCTTGGCATTTATTGCTTTTCCTTGCTTGGTAGTTGGAGTTTGGGGTGTTTGGTTTTGGTTTGGGGTTGCTGAGTTGTTGCTGGGTCGTCTGTGTTTTTCTGTACCGTGACACGGGGGTGTCACGGTTTGCCTTTTTTTGGTGACACGGGTGTGTCACCTTTTGGAGTTCGTTTTCGCTTTTCTGTACCGAGACACGGGGGTGTCTCGGCTTACCTTTTCTTGGTGACACGGGCGTGTCACCTCCAGATTTCCGTTGTTTAGTTCTGTACTGAGACACGGGGGTGTCTCAGTTTGCCCTTTCTGGGGGACACGGGCGTGTCTCCTAGGAACTCTAGTTTCGTTCGTTTTGTTTCCTTTCCGTTGTTTCTTGTTGGTTATTCTTGCCTCGTTTAGGATATATGTTTGATTATGCTTTGAATGCTCATAAATGATCTAAATGTGGATTCATTTCATATCATTGGCATCATAAGCATACATATTCATGTACCGAGCGTCAATGTGGTTCTTATTGAGTCTAAGTGCGTCTCTTGTTGTTTGCCTTGTTCAGAGGATCCCCCTGTTGAGGACGAGCTTGCTCCGTAGGTGTCCGGTTTCCTCTTTTGACTCCGCTACGTTCGTTGCCAAGGTGAGGTTTTGTTCTTTTAGTTACTCGACCTACGACCCTATTTGATTTGAAGCCTCGCATGTGGATATGTATAATATATGGTAAATAAGTGTATGATACTTATGTTGCGGGATTTATCCCATTTGTTATAAGAGTTTGTATAAGTATATAAGCTATTTTTCTTTCGTTTACAAGGGTTTAGTTTTGAGCGAGTGTGTGTGTACGCGAGATTTGGCTTTGAAAGATAAGCTTTAAGATTTGCTTATGTGACTTTCGTGATATGTTTGGGCCCCGGAGTGTGGTATGGTAATCTCGGGACGGCCGAGGGGTCGCCGAGCTCTTCCATCAACACCTCCATTTGAGAGTTTCACCCAACCTTAGGAGGTTGAGGAAGGGTGTTTCTCTTGAGCCGGCGGAGGCAACCGCCGAAGGTTTCAAGGAAGTAATTAAACCTTGTCTCGTTTCTTTGTGTGGATAGTTAGGGCCGATCAACCCTTCTACCAACACCAAGGGCCGATCAACCCTTCTATCAACCGGTGTTGGGGATGGATTCTGATTTGTTTTGCTTTGCTTTGTTCTTCGTTTTTGGAAGTTGGGGATGTGTGTGACTCGTACTCGCCGCGTTAGTTAAGCTTTGTATGATCTACGGAACGAGAGTGGATTCTTAATTCACCTAAAACCTGGAGTCTTGTTTGTCCTTTTCCCTTTCCTTTAACATATTCATATATCTATATCACGGGAATTAATTTGGCTTGCAAAAACCACTCTCGGTTCAAGGATCTTTCCATTTGATTAAATGCTTTGCCCTATATATATATATATCGGGTGCGTGAGTTAGCCCCCTCACTAGTCGCTAGGACTAACCCTCGTTGTTGTTTTCCCCTTTTCCCTTTCTTTTGAGTTGCAGGTTCTTCCGAGTCAAGCTAGGCGGCAAGTGTCTTTTGGGTTTACTTGTGGTTTAGCTTGGGTCTTCATGCATCGTAGTGGATTACTTCTACTCTTATTGTTGTATTTTGGATTATGTATTTATGATTACACTTACTCTGTTTTGAGCCCCGATGGCATTGTTTTTTTTTCTGTTTATAAACTGGCGTGAATGGTTGACCCTTCCCCACTTTTGAAATGTATATGTGATCTTGGGATATATGTTGATTATAACTTGCTTCCGCTACTCTGATTTTAATTCTTGCAGTTCTTGGGGGTCTAGGCCGCCTAGCGAGGGTGTGAGTTTTGTGTGTCTCCCGTCCGCTATGGTCTGATACGGGTGCGGACTTCCATTTCGGTACTCGTGTTGGACCTTAGTGCGGGGGATGTGGCACCCTTCGCTCTGGGGGTGTTACAGTTAATGTTGTACGTGAGTGGTTGTGTGTATATATATATATATAGTAGTGTATATTTTGTTGTGTGATGCATGTGTATGTATTATATATTATATATAATATGTGAATGTGTATTATATATATTATTCATGTACGTAGTATATATTTGTATATATTATAATATATATTATGTAATTAATTATTTAGTACTTTGATTTATTTTTATATAGTATGATTTTAATAATTTGATCTTATATATGAATTTTAACCTTAAGAATGAATGTGGTATGCTATTATACGACATGTTATGAGCTTGTTTGATATGTTATAAATTTATTTGATGTGATATGAGTTCGATTCTTGAAGTATTTGTGTGATATTATATTATTTGCTTTGATATGCCGAAGTGTGAATTTATATGACGTGCATTGCATCATTTGCATCCATATGCATTAGCCGAGTGTTTCTATGGTTCATATGGAGTCTTAGCCTTGTTTCTTGTGTTTAGATTGTTCGAAGGGAGTTGCTCATGGGGTGCTTTGGACCGTCCATTCGGTTTGTACGTCAAAGTGAGGTTTAGGTTTGTTTCTTTTTAGTTAATGCGAGCTACAACCCTATATATTCGTTTTCAAGCCCGCATGCGACTATATTATTATATTTATATAATAGATATGTGCATACATGATATGTTTATGACTTTGTCATACGATTAAATGTTTTAAATTATATATACGAGCATACGTAAGCTTGAAATGTTTTGCAACGAGACTATGCTCCAAACCGTGTGTCTTCATGCTAGCTACGGATTAGGATAACACGGAGAGGTACGTTTATAGCATATGCAAAGTTGCAAGGTAAGGTATGCACTGATCAGGTACATAAGCCTTGTAATGTTAATGATTTATAATGAGCGAGAATGTATTTGTAATGTTGGGCCCTGGAGCCTGCGAGCCAAGACGCCCGGTACGGCAGCAGGCCGTCGGGTTAAGCCTAGGCGTAGTCTCCACTCTGATAGGATTACCCCTGAACTCACCAGGAGGTTTGGTGGGGGATGGAATCCTCGGGCGTGAGTGTCATTAAACCCATGACCCATACATAACGTAATGAATGGTTAGGGTCGCGCAACCCTTCCATCACCGGAGAAGGAGGTTTGTTCTTTAATGTTACTTTTGTTTGATTTGTAATGTTTGATTCATATTAGGAGCCCATGATGGGATTGGTGCTCATACTAGCCGAGATTTTTGTACGTTATGTTGATTATGAAACGGGATAGGACTTTTAAGTTAAAGATACGCTACGCTTTTAGTATGACATGTATACGTTTGTTTTGAAAATGGATTTTGGTGTGCAAAACCCTATTCTCGGTTCATAGTCTTTTGTTTAATACGTGTTATGCTCTATATTATGAATCATGTGAGCGTGTTCAGCCTCCTCACTCAGTCGAGTTGTAGACTGACCCCTCTCCTTTTCCCCCTTTAGTTGCAGGTGCAGGGTTCTGGTCGAGATAGGCGGTGGTGGTCTTTTGGGTCTTTTTAGTCAAGTTGTTCGAGTCTTTTTGCATTCTGCATCTTGATCGTTATGCCTTGGAACTTTAAATATTTATAAGCCTATGATTATGTATTTAATGTATCTCGTTGATTTCATATGATTCAGGACAGGTTTCTAGGATAAGAATGAACCCGTTATGTACTTATGTATTTATGTTTTATGTTTGATTTACGGGATTAGGTATCTATGCAAGTTGAACTCGTTGCCTGTTTATATTTGGGATCTTGCTTGATTGAATGTATTTGTGATCCTGTTGCTTCCGCATTTTATTTTGTTATCGTAGCGCACTCTGTTTTAGGGTCTAGACCGCCTAGCCTAGGGGTATGTTTTTTTTTTTATCTTCCATTCGCCATGGCTTGGTGCGTGTGCGGAGTTCCCATTTCGTTACACGTGTCGGGCTTTGGTGCGGGAGGATGTGGTGCCCTTCCCTCCGGGGTGCAACATTTCCTAAAAGATTATTAGGGTTCTAATTATTCCCTTGCCTTAGATCTTCATTGAGAGATGGGACGTAGGAGGATTGTATCTCACATATGTCAATGACTGAAAGGTTCTGTCAAATCGAGACATTCTTATTCAGCTATGTGTCAAACACCTGTTGCTAGACTATGGTCGTTTGATCTGTGGACTGATTAATTAGTTAGGGTCACTGCTAATTGAATTAAGAACCTAGAGGGTCACAGACAACAACCCGGTCACGTGGGTTAAGGCTTGAATCGATTAAACGAGTTGATCGAACCATTAAGAGAACGGTGGGACCCATGACACGTGTCCTTATGAACACTTGTAGTCAAGTGCAAGCATGTGTATATATTAAATAATTAATGTGTTAATTATTTAATGGACTTTGATTTAATTTTGAATTAATATTAAAGTTCTAATTTGGAGAAATAAAGTCTAATAAATAATTAATTATGAATTAATTAATTATTAGTCTTCAAGTTATTTATTATTAGATAAATAAAGTAAAATAAAATATCTAAAAGAGTTAGATATTATTCTTGCCCAACAAGTTAGTCAAAAGGTGGACTTTTGGTCAAAGTAAGAGACTTTGTCTCCAAGCAAGAGATCCCTTTCCGAAAGGAGTTTGGAATCCTTTTCCACAAAGGATTAGGGGTTCAAACCCTAGCCTTATAAATAGAGGGGTTCGAACCCCATGGGATGGATATAGCAAATTCTCCTTCTCCATAATTATACACTAAACCCTAGAGCCTAAACACCGAATATAGAACTAGTATCCTCCCTATTCGGATCGTGGTTGCGGTTGGTGGACTATTTCTCTAGAGGGCTACCATCGCGAAGTCTTGAAAGATTCGAAGGAGCTTTTAGGGATCAAGCCGCGTGAAGAGCTTTCTTGGGCGGCTAGAACGTGTCAAGAAAGCTACTATCTAAGTAAGTTTCTTGATCTCTACGAATTTGGGAATTGTAATTGTAAGATTCGATTCTAACTTATTGGGAAAATTTTAAATTTCTGCTGTGTTTCTGTTCCGTTTTCCAACAAGTGGTATCAGAGCCACCTTGCAAGGCCTATTTCTGATTCGTCTCAATTATTCTGAATTTGGTAGAAATTCTTAGGCTTAGATGCGAATTGAGTATTCTTGAGTTCTTTTAGAAAGCCTGAAATATGAAACTGTATTTTTCCTAAAAGTTTCTGAAAACTGTTTTCTTAAATCATGGGTTTGAAAAACTGTTTTAGTTGAAATCTGTTTGAAATGTATTTTTTAATTTTGGATTGAATTGGGTTTTGGAGAAACCTGAGATACAAAAAATGAAACGCGAAACGAACACGCGGGATTGGGACGTGCAAACGTGTAACGCCCCGCGTCTTTAGCCATACAGGTATGACGTCACGAGAGGGCTACGTGCGCTTTCAAATTATTTATTTATGTGATAGTGTGTTTATCATAAAGTTTGTGTGTTGTAATTGAATTATATGAAATTATTTGATAATCGTTTCATTTGAATTTTGAACGTTTATGCATGTATGACTTCATGACTTGGAAATTGATTCGTTTATCTTTGAATTTAATTCCTTTCCGTTCTTTAATTGTGCTATTCAATTCGTTTAAAATGAATACTTGAGAATTTTACGCTTTTCAATTCCTTCTTTCATGAATCTTATTTCGTGGTTTATGTATTTAAATTCTGTGAGCATGCTTAAGTGTTATACTAATTTCAGTTATGAAAATCCTTGAACGATTGTTCTTGATTGATCATATTTAGAGACCTTTGGACTTAATAGATAATTTAATTGGACTTAATTGTAGCATTCATGAAACTTGATACCTAATTGCATTCAATTAAATTCTCCAAGGACCAAGTCACAATTTCATCCCTTTTCTCCCCTTTTTGATTGATATAAGCTATACACACATATGCATACACTCATTTCATCATCCTTCTTCATCCAATAACAAAGCAAACTCCTTCATTTCTCCCTCTCTTCATTCGATCCACCAAGAAAGCAACGAGGCCAAGATTTTCTTCTCTTTTCATCAAGAATTCAAGCTATACACTTTCATCTCTTCATCTCATCCATCTCTTCACTCAATCAAGGTAAGATCATCTATTTTTAATTAATGGGTCCTTGAGTTAATGTTATGGTTTTAAGATTTCTTGTATTTCATGACTTAATATGAACTTATGTGATAATCTTGAGTTGATTACATGCATATAAAGCATGATTTATGTGAAGCTTGAGCCATGTATGATCATGTTTCATTAAGGGTTTCATATAAAGGTTTTGGATGAATTAATGCATGTTCCCTTGGATTAATTGATGGTTATTTGAAATATATGAATCATATACATGTTTCCTTAAGTTCTATTGGTTAATTATGTGAGTAGCTAGTGTTTTGTTGTTGTTTGGGATGTTTGGTTCGAGTTGGACATCGAAGCATGTTGTTGATGTTGCTTCGGAGCAGAGCAGGAAACAGGGAAAGCAATCCTGCCCTTGTTAATGCCCGTTACCCCCTTTTGTGCTTTAAAGTTAACTCCCGTTACTTGTCCTTTTAATCGCCTGACCCCGTCAACCCCCGTTACCAAATTTTGCCTTGAAAGTGTTAACCCCGGTTACCACCCCTTTTGACTGGCCTGTCATTTTGTTCATTTATTCATTTTTGTCTCGGTTTTATCCGTCGTTACCTATTCTAATGAACTCCGATTGACATGAAATTCGAAATGTAGAAAAAACATTGAGTCTAGAGTATCTTCCAATTGGAATCACCTCAATATTATTTCTCATTTGTAAGTTATAAGTATTTTAATTTGGTGTCACCACTTCACCGGGAATCTGCATTCATCCAACTTCGGGCCTACGCCATTTTCACCTCGCTTTGAACCATGATTCGAAACACATACCATTTCAAAGGTCTACTTGTCTAGTTTCATATACAATAAACAAGACCCAATTTGGACTTCTCAAGCTTCAGATATCCTCGTTATATGGCAGCTTGCACATTGTGGAAAATTGTCAGATTTTGCAAGATCATGTTCGGAGTTTCTTTTTACGCTTCTTTTCCGTTTTTCTCATAATTTCCCACCCCAATTATGACCCTAAAATGGTATATGATGTGTTATGCTCATTTTGTGAAATTTATGGATTCGTTTGGTGTGTTATGCGCAAGATATGAATTTGCATGCCTTCATTGCTTCTTAACGTGCATGAACACTTTGATACTTGGATTGTGAACCCTAATTGCATACTTTACCCTTCTTTTAAGATTCATATAACTTGTATACTTGTTGAAATATGTGTTATAATCATTATTCGGAATTTATGGATCAATCTGATATGATACTGGGAGATATGAACTTGGATGATTATGAACATCTCCATGACATGATTTGTTCTCTTGTGCATATCATATAACATTCATTGCATTGCCATGCGTCATATTTGGTTCATATGGAGTCTTGAGTTCATGAATGCACTGTGTGTCTTTTATACAGTTTTCTCCAGGGCGAAGATATCGGGTTCTTAGGCTCTCTTCAAGCATTCTTTTCTTCTTGGTACTGGTTGGTAAGGTGTAACATGTGGGTTTCTCTTCTATTAGCTATGATGACCCGATATATCCCTTACGCGAAAGTTTTAAGCCAAGTATGTAATTATAAATTTATATCGAGTCTTTTTAAAAGGGTCAATGATTTAACGTTTAAAGCCCCTTTTCCTTTCATAAACCCATACCCAATGTTTGGCGAGATCAGTGAACACAATGATAATGGGGGCCCGGAGCTATGTGTACGTGGCTATCCTGGGAAGCTCGGGCTGACGGTGATCCCCGTACACTAGTCCCAACAAACTATGGCAATACCGATCCTCACTAGCAGGTTAACGGGGAATGGGAACCGGGCTTTTAGGGATTTATGTACCCCACTAGTCATAATGAATGAGGTGGCCGGGTCTTGCTAACTCGTCCACCACCCGGAGGAAGAAGGTCTAAGTGTATTGAATGATCGCATGAACGATTGAATGAATGAATGACTGTGTGATCACTAATGAATGGATAAATGAATAAATGCACACACAAGGTGGAGGTTGGAGAATTCGCCCACTCGTCGGGCTCACGTTATGACCGATTGCATGATTGAATTAAATTGATTGTTGTAATCCCGAGTGTTGTTTTATTTTGTTTTCACCCACTTGGGAAATATTTTAAAAACCTCGCACGGGATTATAACTTGCATGTGAGGGTATTTAATTCTGTACTATTTATTATATTAAACCCTGTTTTATACCCACCAGTCTCCTATAGACTGAACCCGGCTCTGTTTTCAGGTTCTTGCAGGTTTTGGAGTGCTGGGCGGGAGTTTGAGTCTGTCAAGTCTTGTGGTCTAGTCCGAGTCACACCTTCGTATATTGTAATTGATTAAGTTATGATATACCTATGAATTGTATAAATTTTATGTTATTGATTCAGGACTAGGTATCCATGTCAGTTGAACCCGTTATCCTACTTATATTAGTAAATGATTACATGCTTTGCTTCCGCGCTCGTTATTTTTCTCTTTAAACATTTTGTATGGTTGCGAAGGTTTAGTTCCCGCCTAGCATAGTGAGTGAGTGAGTCCCCGTTTGCTCTGATCTGGCACATGTATGGATTTTTCATTTCATATGCGGGTCGGGTCTGAGTGCGGGGGATGTGGCGCCCTCCGTTGGGGTGTTACAAAACGTGTAGCACGCCCCAACCCCGCGAGCAACTCCTGCAACCGTGCGGGAGCATGCAGCCACCCCGCCCGCCATGTCTTGCGAGGCTACTTGGACAGTGTGCGTATGCGGCTGGCACGCGCGTTTGCGTGCGTTGCTACGGGGCGTGCCCCGGGGCGTTCCGGCCCGATGTCGTGTTTTCGTGGTTTTCGTATTTTTGGTCCTTGAAATCCCGATTTAATTTTTCTTTAAAGTTTTATTTTATTAAATTAGAATTATTTGTGAAATAATTGTTTAAATTGGGATTTTGAGAAATTAAGACGATTTAACTTTTGGGAAAATTACGAACTTTATTTTCTGAAAATATTGAAGGAATAAAATTATTAATTTTCAAAAATGAATTGGAATTTTATTAGTTTATTATTTTTCGGGTTTTATAGAAAAGGCTCTTGAACAAGAATTACATCTAAGTCGTGTTTTAAGTCATTAGGACTTAAAACGAGAATTTTAATTTATTGGTTAAATTTAAATTCTTGCAACTTATGCATGTTAGGTGATCAGGGGTTTAGTCTTATGAATGGTTTTCATTTATGCACATGAATGGTTTAAATTGGGGTTGGAGCCCCATAGTTGCGTTTTTCAATTGGGGTCGGTGCCCCACTTATGTGCGTACTATTATGTGTTTATGGCTTTCCATATTACTGTTTTTGAGGCCGGGGTATGCCCCGTGCAATTGTCTAAGGCCAATATGAAGATTGAGCCTTATTACTTTATGTCTTTTTCTTTTTATTGTAATTTGAGAGTAGAGATAGGTGGTGAGGTCTTTTTCTTTCATTTTGGAGACAATACACCCATGGAGTAAGATGGATCCACACAACAAGTAACAAGATGGAGGCCATAAGTGAAGACCTCTCGAAGTGTTAGAGAGGATTTCTATTATTGTAACAGATAGGACATCGTTTTTATTTCCAATTCCCTTATGGGATTTAAACTGTTTTATGTGGCATGTATGTTATAACTTGTGATTGTGGAGTGGCTCCCACATATCACGCATAAGATGGGTAGAACCCATGATCATCGCATGTTAATATCATGCTAGGACATGTTATCTGCTATGTGCTTGTGTGAAATGCATTTAAGTTGTACTTTCATTAATCAAAACTAATTAAAATAGATAACATATATGTTGGTTAGGTCGAACCGGACAACTCTCCAGTTACATCGAAAATTCCCATTAAATATTAAGCTAATTTTCGAAAATAGGTGTTTAATTCGAGGTACAAACTTTGAATTAAATTCCTAGCGTTCCATCAGGAGGAAGCTAGTTACTGTCCATGAGTCGTGGGGTGACTAAGTGAAATCTATTAGTTCTTAGTTTCCTAATTGATCATTTTAAATGATCAATATTTCGAGGTCAATTTTAGGGAGGGCGATGTCCGCGAGTCGTGGGTCGTTCGAACTAAGTTTTGATCTTAATCTTATGATTGATGGGTCTAGCTTAACACCTAAGTAAATATGGATGTCGCACGAGTCGTGGGTCCATATTGAAAGATAGGTAATGCAAAAACATTACTAAGAGCTCCACAGTGTTGGAATTGGTAAGTTATACCTACCTTAGGCTTTATTAAGATTGTCCGCGAGTCGTGGGTTCGAGATAAAGTGCTTAGGATCTTAGTACCCATTGGGATAACAAGTATCCTCTAAGATCTTTGGGAATTATAGATCTTCTAAAAACAGTGGGAGCTACATAGATTAAAGACCTAATCCCATGTATATCGTTATTATTCAGCATGCTCACTTAGTTCTCTGTTTTTCCATTTAGGTCGTAGATTCTGTGATTCTCTACGTGTTTTGAAATGGCAACCAAAAACCCTCTAATGTCGATCCTCGAGTTAAACAAGTTGACTGGTCCCAACTATTCTGATTGGCTTAGGAATCTAAAAATCGTTCTAGATTCCTAGAAGAGAACTTATATTCTCTACGAGGCGGAGCCGGTTCCCGAAGGGGAAGCTCCGACCCGGACTGAGCGGGATGTGATCCAGAAGTGGAAGGATGATAATCTCCAAGCCCGTTGTCTCATGCTTGCTAACATGTCTCCGGACATGCAAAGATAGCATGAGTCCATGGAATTCGATTGCGAGATTTACGACCACTTAGAGCAACTTTACCGCCCTCATGAACGTGTTACAAGGTATAACACCTCAAAGGAATTGTTCCATTTGGGAATGAAGGAAGGTACAAGTGTCCATGAATATGGACTCAAGTTTCTTGCTCTCACTGAGAAATTTGCTTCCATGGACATGCCACTGAGAGATGAGCTTTCAGTGGATTTGTTGCTAGCCTCGCTCCCACCATCACTCAACCCTTTTGTCCTTAACTTCAACATGAATCATGTGAATGCTAGTACAGCTAAGCTGATTAGCCAGCTTGTGACTGCTGAAAGCACGATCAAGAAGGACAACAAGGTTATGATGGTTACTACTCCATCTTCTTCTAAGCCTTCTAAAGGCAAGGGCAAGAAAGCCCAAAAGAAGAAGAAGTCCCTTAGGCCGAATGGAGGCATCAAGAAGGGAAAATTCCAAAAGAAGAAACGTGATCAGAAGGAGGATGTTTGCTTCCATTGTGGGAAATCGGGGCATTGGAGGAGAAACTGCCAAGAGTACAAGACTACTCTACAGAAAGGTATATTTCTCGTTGAAGTAAATCTTTCTATTAATTCTAACTCTTGGGTACTTGATACCGGTTGTAGATCTCATATCTGTAATGATGTACAGATGCTAAGTGAGATCCGACAGCTGAAGGGAGGAGAATGTGTCTTGAAGATTGAGGACGGGTCAACGGTCAAAGCTCAGGCATAATTGGATTAGATTTAGGTCACTCTGTTTTACTTTTAAATAAGGTCCTTTATGTACCAGACATTATTCGTAATATTATTTCAGTTCCAATACTTGATTGCAGAGGTTATGAAATTAATATTAAGAATGGTAACTTTTTCCTCAAAAGGAATAATTCTTCAATTCATCTTGGTACATTAAACAATGGACTTTATCTAACTCAAAACAGTAATATTTTGAATATACCACGAGAAATAAAACGTAAGAGAGAGGACGAAGTCTCAGCATCTTTGTGGCACGCTAGATTAGGACATATTTCTAAGAACAAATTTAGCAAGTTAACTACCTTAGGGACATTCTCTGAAAATGACCTTAAACAGTTGACTTCCTGTGAATCCTGTCTCAAAGGGAAGACATCCAAAACTCCTTTCAAAGGAAGTGTCGAACGAGCCACAAAGACCTTGGATTTGATCCATTCTGATATATGTGGACCGCTTAGTGTAAGCGCACGAAACAATCATCAGTACTTCATAACCTTTACTGACGACTTTAGTCGTTATGGTTATGTGTACTTAATGAAGTACAAATCTGAGGCTTTTGAGAAATTCTTAGAATTTTAAAAGGAGGTTGAGAACCAAACTGGTCACAAGATCAAGACACTTCGATCTGATCGAGGTGGCGAGTATCTTAGTGAAGAGTTCCTTAATCATCTCAGAGGTAATAGAATTATCTCTAAGTGGACTCCTCCGGGAACTCCTCAGCTTAATGGAGTTTTTGAGAGAAGGAATCGAACCCTACTTGATGTGGTTCATTCCATGATGAGTTTCACTGACTTACCACCTTCTTTTTGGGGTTATGCCCTAGAAAGTGCAACAAAGATTTTGAATCTTGTTCCTTCCAAGTCATTCCCTAAAATTCCCCATGAAGGCATGGTAAAATCCCTAGTTATTCTTACTTAAGAATTTGGGGTTGTCCTGGTTTTGTGAAGAGGACAGTGGGAGATAAGTTAGAAGCTCGTTCCAACTTATGCTACTTTGTTGGCTATCCTAAGGAATCCATAGGATACTACTTCTATGATCAAATTATACAAAAGGTGTTTGTTTCAAGAAATGTAACTTTTCTTGAGGAATCATTCCTAGAAGAAAAGAAAGGCAAAGTCACATAACTCGAAGAAATTCGAGATATTCCAACGCCACATTTAGAGGGCACGTCCCATTCTGACATCCCACAACCAATCACGAACTTCGATACACGTGAAAATCCTCCTCTAAGGCGTTCTAAACGCACTCCTAGACAGCTTGAGAGATGGTATGGTTTTCTCCATGGAATCTCTCAAGAGGATAATGATCCCCTGACATATGAGGAGGCATTGTCAGACTCGGATTCTGATCAGTGGAAACAAGCCATGAAGTCCGAAATGGATTCCATGTACTCCAACCAAGTTTGGGCCTTGGTTGATTTGCCTGATGGGGTAAAACCCATAGGTTGCAAATGGATCTTTAAGAGAAAGCTCGGAGTAAATGGAAACGTTGCAGCCTATAAGGCAAGGCTTGTTGCCAAAGGCTTCATTCAAAGGCCCGGTGTGGACTTTGATGAAACCTTCTCACCGGTTGCGATGCAAAAGTTCATTCGGCTCATGCTTGCCATAGCTGCATATTACGACTATGAGATATGGCAAATGGATGTGAAAACTGCCTTTCTCAATGGAGACATTGATAAAGACATTTATATGGATCAACCCATAGGTTTCAAGTAACACCCTGACGAGGGCATCCACGCCTATCCCGCGCTACGGTCCCAACTTGTATATAGAATTGTCATCCATATACCTGCCAGGTTCGAAGCAAGCGGTGACAAATGGACATCCTATCTAGCCAGTACTAGACTCACAAAGCGAGTAAAACAAACACAAGTATGCAAAAGCTTAAGTCAAAGCATAACAAGTGAGTAAATTCATTCATTCATCAATTAAGTGACCACCACGGTCCAAACTAACATAATAAAAACATCATACATGCCAAATCCATAAATCCCGAAACATAACATAAACGTAAAGTATGTATCAACATAACGAGTACAAGCTAGATTCGACACAAAACTCACAAGTAAGACCCCGCCTGGCATGACTCCAAAACGCAACCTGTGGAGAGGAAAGGTAAATGAGGTCAGTTCAAAAGGAACCGGTGAGGAGAAGTGAAATACGATTAATAAGTATAAAGGTTTGATGCATGCAAAACCAAAGGTTGTTCATGATCTAAATAAAGTTTTCAAAGAATGCAAATTTTCAAAGTATGGATCATAAATCACACACATAACCGGCTCTGTAGCACCCGAGCGCAAGGTACCACATCCCCCGCACCGAGACCCGACCTGAATATGAAATGGATTCTCCATACCCGAGCTAAATCCCAGCGAACGGGGACATACACACACTCTATGCTAGGTGGGCTAACCCTTAAACCAAACGGATCAGATTTAAACATTAAAGCGGAAGCAATAACTTAACATATATCATATATATACCATGAGCATCAAATGTAACGCCCCGACTTTTCGGACGTAAAGGTAGAGCGTATGTGTTTACCTAATTGCGCGAATTAATTGTTTTTACGTGTTTTATATTTAATTTTATTATAATTGTTATTATTTTATTATATTATATTATATTATTTTATTTTAATATTATTAATTTTATATATATATATATGTCTCGTAGATATATATATTTATATATGTTTAATTATTTTATTATTGTTTAATGATTATACTAATTATATGTTATGTTAATTAATCATGTTTTAATTAATTACTTATTTATACATATATATATATCCTACGTGAAATATTATATGCATGAATTTCATTTCTTTGCATGGGATTTAATATAATTATGCATGAATTTTATATTTATGCATGGAGATTTTATTTATGCATGCATATTAATAATTTTACATGCAAATCATAATTTATGCATGAGAATTAAATTATTGCATGAATTGCATGGAGTTGATATATTATGCATGGAATTTTATGTATTCATGTATAAATTGTTTGGAAAATGCATGTTGTTCATTTTGTGCTCCGTTCTTATATGATATGATATCAAATTGCTACGATTTTGTAATATGTTGTACATATATGTGTTATGAACATGATTTTATACTCAATTTATGTTTTTGAATTCATTTGATAGGTTAACGAATTTAATTTCATTTGAGGAACCAAAACGGGAGCTAACGAGCACTTAGCGTACCCTTGGTTCCGAATTTAATATCTTGAGCTCGGGAACTCGGATTCGAGTTCCGTCAACTCCGCTGAACTCGTAACGAAAATTCGGGTTTAGTAAACTTAGCCTTACATTTTTCCTAATTCATTTGAAACTCCGAATTTCAACCGAAAAACGAATCGGCGACCAACATGACCTTGTGGCACTAAATCAGCCATATCTTGGCCAAACCATAACCAAATTAACCATGGTTTGATCCTTTGAAACCCTAACTCAACCATCTATCAGTACATAGCAAGCCCTAACCGAGATAACCCTCACACAAGCCCCAAATATCAGCCAAAGCTACTGTTTTCTCTCCAGTCCCGTAACCCTTCTTCACTGGAAGATTTTGGAGCTCAAATCTTCTCCAAACTTCAACCAATCATCAAGGTAAGCTTAGGGTTGTAATATATGATTAATTCTGAGCATTTTCATCTTTCCATTCACAAGTTTGAGCATGGTTTAATCATTTCTGGGCCATTTTACCGAAAGTTAGAGTTTTGGGCAAAATCTTGATCTTCCTCGTTTCTTTATGGTTTTGATCGATTCCAAGCCTGATATTAATTGTTTTGACTCCCTCATATCATTTATGATCTTTGATTTCGTGGTTGTTGAGTTATTCATGAGATATCATTTATGAAATTTTGAGGAAATCCCACGTATATGTCACGTATGCTTCCTTTCTTGTTTGAGCTTGTTTGGGACTGAATTACTTGTTGAATTTATGATGTTTTGCTGCATATTTGTGACCTTAAAATACCTGAACATGTTGGGTGAAGATTCATTTGGCCATGCTCTGTTTTTTTTCCGTGAATGTCTTGCCCTGTTTTGGGACTGATTTGAGCTGCTGCGTTGCGTGCTTCTTGCTGTTACTTTCATGGTTTTGTTGGGTTGTATTGTGGCTGAATTATTGCTGTAAATCATGCCTTGTATTGCTGCACGTTTTGCTTGAAATTCATGCTGGAGTCTTGCTCTGTTTCTGCACATTTCTGCTGCGTTTTGAGACTGCTGCTGCTGCTGTCACGGGCGTGCCGTTCCTGCCCGTTCCAGCGAGGAACGGGGGTGCGGTGAGGTCTGGAGTTGCTGTACCGAGACACGGGGGTGTCTCGGTCCAAGCTTGGAGGGCGACACGGGGGTGTCACCCCGTTTCTTTCTGAATTTCTTGGCCTGCTTTTTCTTCTTCTTCCTCGCGTGAATGTTGTTGCTGCTGAATGTTTTGTGCAGAGTGTGTGTATTGTGCATGCATGGCTTTGGTTATGATTTATGCATGCATGTGTAATACATATGTAATATATATATATATGTATTTAATATATAATATATATGCATGCATGGGTGTGTGTGTACGTGAGTATATATATGTAGTATATTTGTAATTTATGCATGCATGTGTGTGTGTTTGTACGTATATATATATGTATATATTGTATATATTGTATATTATATACTATATGTTATTTATATATGTTATATTATATATTTATTATATATTTTAAATATTATTTGATTTAATTCACTTCTAGAAATTAATTGATTTCCATTTCGCGTATTTAATTATCGACTTTTGATTGAACGTTTTATCTATTTCATCCCTAAATGTGAATTTGAATATTATATGTGTTGTGCTTACTAATTGAATATTAGATTAATTGATATGAGTTATGAATTTACGAATATTATGAATTTATGAATTTATGAAATTAATATGAAATTATGAAATTATGAACTTATGAAATTGAATGAAATATTGGAACGAATGAATGATTATATGTTTTAAATTTATTAATCGTGCACATGAACATTTTTATGATATAAAATGATCATTTATGCATTCATGTCATATGCACTTCATTGCCGAGCGTCATATGTGGTCATTGCGTCTCATACCTTTTCTTTTGCACAGATTCGGGTTCGGTCGAAAACAAGGGCGAGCATTGAGACGCTTGTGCTTTTATTTTGCTTGGTAAAGGTGGGTTTTTCTTCTATTAGTTAAAACAACCCTATAAATCCCTTATGTGCCAAGTTTAGGCCAAAATAATATAGTTATACCAATCGAGTCATTTTGGGTAAATGATTTCAAATGTCTGACCCCTTTTTATTTATGAAACCCTACCTTATGTTTTGGCGAGACACATTTATTATTTATTACGGAACGGGCCCCGGGACTTAGTATATGTGGCTAACCGAGGAAGCAAGGGCTGACGGGGATCCCATATACTAGTTCCAACCAACTACGGTGATACCGGCCCTCGCTAGGAGTTTTAGCGAGGAATGGGAGCTGAGTGCCTTTGGGGGATTCATGTACCCCCATTGGCCATTGATTTATTCGGTGGTCAGGTCTAGCTAACTTGTCCACCACCCGGAGGAAGAAGGTGTATATGTATGATTATGATCATTTATGTATGTGCACGAAAGATATGTATGATAACCACTAATTATAATATGATTACACGAGGAGAAGGTTGGAGATTGTGCACGCTCACTCGCCGAGCTTAAACCCTTATGAAAAATATGAATGAATATGAACGTCGTAATCCCGTTGATGTCCTCTTTGTTTTAACCACTTGGTAAATTCTTATCAAACTTCACACGGGATTAGGGCTTGCATGTAGGTGTTTAATTTATGCGATATTATATATCTTATGCCCCGTTTTTATACCCACCAGTCTCTTTTAGACTGAACCCGGTTGTTTTCAGCTGTTTTGTGCAGGTATAGGAGTGCTAGGCGGGAATTCAAGTCGTCTAGGTCTTGCATTTATGTTTAGCACCTCTTTTCAGTCTCATACTCATACTATTATTACTACTTTTGTATTTGATCCTGTTATAGATTGGAGCGTTTTGATTTGTAGGCCGTGAGTGCCGTTGGATATTCGAATGCTCTTGTCTATCCATTTTTGGAGCTTGTTAGCTCATTGTATATATGTTATGTAGTTCTTGCTTCCGCATTCTATTTTAACTCTGATTTTATGATTCCTGCACTGATTGGTTTAAGGGTTAGTCCCGCCTAGCATAGCGTGTGTGTTGTGTCCCCGTTCGCCGTAGATTTGGCACGTGTATGGACTTCCATTTCATATACGGGTCGGGTCTCGGTGCGGGGGATGTGGTACCTTACGCTCGGGTGCTACATCCTTAAGTGGTATCAGAGCTTAGGGTTGCAAAACCCGGGCTCTAGTGTCGTGTTGAGTCAAGTTAGGTCGTTCGGCTTTAGGAACAACTTGTCAATGTGTTGCATATGCATTGTTTACGTGCTTGTGTGCTCTAAATCTTGAATTTTGATCGAATTAATTGCACTTGCATGCATGGACTAAAGATAGCATGCATTTTAGTGTTTCTTGAACAGGATGCCTCCACGTAAACATTGTGAGCGATCTCCCGGACATTGTCGTCATCATGATCGAACTCCTACGCCTCCACCCCAACCACAAGCACCACCGATGGATATGGGGAATTTTATGGAAGCGGTTTTCAACTACGTAGAGCATAGGAGGGCTCAAGCTCCCCCACCGCAACAGGCAGAACGACAAGTTCCTCCACCAAATCATAATGACAATAGAGACCCTCATGGGGTGTTTCTGAGTTACAACCCCCCTCGATTTTCTGGTCCTATCGATGATGCGGTCTCGGAGGGTTGGTTGATTCGAGTAGAGAGGCTACCTGGAGTCCGACAGTCTTCTACGCAAGGGGAGGAAATCAAAAAGAAGGATCCGGTTGTTAGAGCTCCTAAGGGAAGAGGATCCGGATCGAATTCGGGAAAGAGGCCGATAATTCAAGCTAGTCCGCCTCCTAAGGGTCCATTTAAGAAATCTCGGTTTGGAGGACGAGGTTCTGGAACAAGTTCAGGAAAGCGACCTTTGGTTCAAGCTACTTCCCCTCCCAAGGGTCCGTTTAAGAAGCCAAGATTGGGAGGACCAACTCCACCGGTTCCAATAGCTTTGCCTGCACCAACAAGGGATCAACAACTTCCGAGTGAAGCACGATTGGCTCAAGCTCCTTGTACACATTGTGGAGGACCAACTCATAATTATTATAACTGTCGGAGGAGGTTGAATTTGTGCTTTATATGTGGAAAAGCTGACCATAGGGCGGATACTTGTCCCTACAAAGACCCCGAATATCAACGACGAGTTCAAAGGCCAATGATCCCGGCTCGTGCTTACGCCATCGAAGGTGAAGAGCGAGGTACAGAGATTGATCCCACAGCCGCGGAAGAAGGTACCCTATGCATACATAACATGAGCATACATACACTCTTTGATTCGAGTGTCACGCATTCTTTATTTCTTGTGACTTAGTTGCTATTCTGTGCTTGCCTGTTATTTGCTTTTTCTTCTTGTTATTTGGTGAGTTCGCTCTTGGTGGGAGTCTTCAGACAGATCAGTTGGTTCGGGAGTGTTCAGTTTTGATTGAAGGGAAAGAATATCCGACTGATTTGGAAGAGTTTAAAGATTCAATTAGAGGTATTACTCAAAGTTGGATATATACGGCCAAGTTCGTCCCATTGGGGTGCTCCGGCTGCTTTATGGTATTTGGATAAGTTGTGGTAATCTGCCTCGATGACATCCTGGTTTATTTGAGAATTCCGGAGGATCATGCCAGGCACCTCAGGATTGTGTTGGATACCTTAAGAGAGCATCGGATTGTATGCTAAGTTTAACAAAGGCAAGTTTTGGATTGATCAGGTAGCATTTCTGGATCATATTATTTCAAGGAAAAGTTGACCACCGCTCCTGTATTAGCACCTCTCATGGGTACAGAAAGATATACAGTTTATACGGACGCCTCAAAGGAAGGTTTGGGATGTGTGTCGATGCAAAATAGAAGAGTGATCGCTCATGCCTCAAGGAAATTGAAAGAGCATGAACAGAATTACCCACTCATGATTTGGAATTAGTGACAGTGATCTTTGCTTTGGATAAGCAGAGAAGGTATCTCCATGGAATTTCGTTCGAGGTCTTTTCTGTTCACAAGAGTCTCTAATACTTATTCTCACATAAAGAATGGAACAAGAGACAACGGCATTGGATGGAACTCTTGGCGGATCATGAGGGTACAATCCGATACCATCCTGGCAAAACTAAGTTGGTCGTGGATGCACTTAGTAGGGAAACTAGTGTGTCCGATGTGAAAGTGGGAATTGGAGTTGAGAATGAGTTGTTCAGACTAATGGTTAGTGTTCGGAATATTACGGTTCGACCAGATCTTAAACAGAGGTTAGTTGATGCTCAGAGGATTGATCCCGAGATCCAGAAATTAGCTGATTCAGATTGTTCGTTTGGATTTGATGATACGGGACTTCTAAGATTTAAGAATAGAGTTGTTGTCCCGAAAGAGTTAAAAAGGATTATTCTTGAGGAAACCCATCGGTCAGGGTATTCGTTACATCCCGGAAGGAACAAGAGGTATAAGGATCTTAAGCGAATTTTATTGATGGAATGGATGGGAACAGGATGTTATCAACTTTGTGAAACACTGCATGACTTGTCCAGCGGTTAAGGCGGAACATCAAAAGCCATCGGGAATACTTCGATCATTGTCTATCCCGGATAGGAAGTGGGAACATTCTATGGATTTTATTTCGGGATTACCAAGAGTGAGAGGAGGTTTCGATGGAAAGTGGGTTATCGTGGACAGGTTGACGAAATCCGCTCATTTTCTTGCAATCAGAATGTCCGATAAGTGAACGAGTTGGCTAATAGACACGATGTTGAGATTGTCAGGCTTCATGGTGTACCTAGTAGTATTGTCTCGAATCGGGATCCCAGATTTACTTCAAGGTTATGGCAAGAATTGCAGAAGTGTTTGGGAACGAGGTTTTAATTCAGCACAGCTTTCCATCCCCAGACCGACGGACAATCAGAAAGGTTGAATAAGTATCTGGAGGATCTGTGGAGAGCATGTGCATTGGACTTTTACAGCTCGTGAAATGAACAGCTACAGTTAATCGAGTGGCTTACAGCAATAGCTATCAAGCCTCGATTGAAATGGCCCCTTATGAAGCTCTTTATGGACGTAAATGTCGTTCACTGTTGTTCTTGGACGAGGAGGGAAATTAAACACTTGCTCCGAAAGTATTCTCGAGATGAGTCCGAGATTCTACCAGTTAAAGAAGTGGAATTAGAACCGGATCTCACCTTCGTTTAAAAGCCGATTGAGCTTTTGGATCGAAAACTTCAGGGACTTGAGATCGGCGTATTCCACTAGTCAAGATTCTTTGGAGAAGTGGTATAACCGAAGAGGCTACGTGGGAGACGGAGGTTAAGATATAAAGGTTTCACCCGAGTCGTTTCCGAGCGAGCAGTGAATCCGAGGACGGATTCTTTTAAGGGGGAGAGATTGTAACGCCCCGACTTTTCGGACGTAAAGGTAGAGCGTATGTGTTTACCTAATTGCGCGAATTAATTGTTTTTACGTGTTTTATATTTAATTTTATTATAATTGTTATTATTTTATTATATTATATTATATTATTTTATTTTAATATTATTAATTTTATATATATATATATGTCTCGTAGATATATATATTTATATATGTTTAATTATTTTATTATTGTTTAATGATTATACTAATTATATGTTATGTTAATTAATCATGTTTTAATTAATTACTTATTTATACATATATATATATCCTACGTGAAATATTATATGCATGAATTTCATTTCTTTGCATGGGATTTAATATAATTATGCATGAATTTTATATTTATGCATGGAGATTTTATTTATGCATGCATATTAATAATTTTGCATGCAAATCATAATTTATGCATGAGAATTAAATTATTGCATGAATTGCATGGAGTTGATATATTATGCATGGAATTTTATGTATTCATGTATAAATTGTTTGGAAAATGCATGTTGTTCATTTTGTGCTCCGTTCTTATATGATATGATATCAAATTGCTACGATTTTGTAATATGTTGTACATATATGTGTTATGAACATGATTTTATACTCAATTTATGTTTTTGAATTCATTTGATAGGTTAACGAATTTAATTTCATTTGAGGAACCAAAACGGGAGCTAACGAGCACTTAGCGTACCCTTGGTTCCGAATTTAATATCTTGAGCTCGGGAACTCGGATTCGAGTTCCGTCAACTCCGCTGAACTCGTAACGAAAATTCGGGTTTAGTAAACTTAGCCTTACATTTTTCCTAATTCATTTGAAACTCCGAATTTCAACTGAAAAACGAATCGGCGACCAACATGACCTTGTGGCACTAAATCAGCCATATCTTGGCCAAACCATAACCAAATTAACCATGGTTTGATCCTTTGAAACCCTAACTCAACCATCTATCAGTACATAGCAAGCCCTAACCGAGATAACCCTCACACAAGCCCCAAACATCAGCCAAAGCTACTGTTTTCTCTCCAGTCCCGTAACCCTTCTTCACTGGAAGATTTTGGAGCTCAAATCTTCTCCAAACTTCAACCAATCGTCAAGGTAAGCTTAGGGTTGTAATATATGATTAATTCTGAGCATTTTCATCTTTCCATTCACAAGTTTGAGCATGGTTTAATCATTTCTGGGCCATTTTACCGAAAGTTAGAGTTTTGGGCAAAATCTTGATCTTCCTCATTTCTTTATGGTTTTGATCGATTCCAAGCCTGATATTAATTGTTTTGACTCCCTCATATCATTTATGATCTTTGATTTCGTGGTTGTTGAGTTATTCATGAGATATCATTTATGAAATTTTGAGGAAATCCCACGTATATGTCACGTATGCTTCCTTTCTTGTTTGAGCTTGTTTGGGACTGAATTACTTGTTGAATTTATGATGTTTTGCTGCATATTTGTGACCTTAAAATACCTGAACATGTTGGGTGAAGATTCATTTGGCCATGCTCTGTTTTTTTTCCGTGAATGTCTTGCCCTGTTTTGGGACTGATTTGAGCTGCTGCGTTGCGTGCTTCTTGCTGTTACTTTCATGGTTTTGTTGGGTTGTATTGTGGCTGAATTATTGCTGTAAATCATGCCTTGTATTGCTGCACGTTTTGCTTGAAATTCATGCTGGAGTCTTGCTCTGTTTCTGCACATTTCTGCTGCGTTTTGAGACTGCTGCTGCTGCTGTCACGGGCGTGCCGTTCCTGCCCGTTCCAGCGAGGAACGGGGGTGCGGTGAGGTCTGGAGTTGCTGTACCGAGACACGGGGGTGTCTCGGTCCAAGCTTGGAGGGCGACACGGGGGTGTCACCCCGTTTCTTTCTGAATTTCTTGGCCTGCTTTTTCTTCTTCTTCCTCGCGTGAATGTTGTTGCTGCTGAATGTTTTGTGCAGAGTGTGTGTATTGTGCATGCATGGCTTTGGTTATGATTTATGCATGCATGTGTAATACATATGTAATATATATATATATGTATTTAATATATAATATATATGCATGCATGGGTGTGTGTGTACGTGAGTATATATATGTAGTATATTTGTAATTTATGCATGCATGTGTGTGTGTTTGTACGTATATATATATGTATATATTGTATATATTGTATATTATATACTATATGTTATTTATATATGTTATATTATATATTTATTATATATTTTAAATATTATTTGATTTAATTCACTTCTAGAAATTAATTGATTTCCATTTCGCGTATTTAATTATCGACTTTTGATTGAACGTTTTATCTATTTCATCCCTAAATGTGAATTTGAATATTATATGTGTTGTGCTTACTAATTGAATATTAGATTAATTGATATGAGTTATGAATTTACGAATATTATGAATTTATGAATTTATGAAATTAATATGAAATTATGAAATTATGAACTTATGAAATTGAATGAAATATTGGAACGAATGAATGATTATATGTTTTAAATTTATTAATCGTGCACATGAACATTTTTATGATATAAAATGATCATTTATGCATTCATGTCATATGCACTTCATTGCCGAGCGTCATATGTGGTCATTGCGTCTCATACCTTTTCTTTTGCACAGATTCGGGTTCGGTCGAAAACAAGGGCGAGCATTGAGACGCTTGTGCTTTTATTTTGCTTGGTAAAGGTGGGTTTTTCTTCTATTAGTTAAAACAACCCTATAAATCCCTTATGTGCCAAGTTTAGGCCAAAATAATATAGTTATACCAATCGAGTCATTTTGGGTAAATGATTTCAAATGTCTGACCCCTTTTTATTTATGAAACCCTACCTTATGTTTTGGCGAGACACATTTATTATTTATTACGGAACGGGCCCCGGGACTTAGTATATGTGGCTAACCGAGGAAGCAAGGGCTGACGGGGATCCCATATACTAGTTCCAACCAACTACGGTGATACCGGCCCTCGCTAGGAGTTTTAGCGAGGAATGGGAGCTGAGTGCCTTTGGGGGATTCATGTACCCCCATTGGCCATTGATTTATTCGGTGGTCAGGTCTAGCTAACTTGTCCACCACCCGGAGGAAGAAGGTGTATATGTATGATTATGATCATTTATGTATGTGCACGAAAGATATGTATGATAACCACTAATTATAATATGATTACACGAGGAGAAGGTTGGAGATTGTGCACGCTCACTCGCCGAGCTTAAACCCTTATGAAAAATATGAATGAATATGAACGTCGTAATCCCGTTGATGTCCTCTTTGTTTTAACCACTTGGTAAATTCTTATCAAACTTCACACGGGATTAGGGCTTGCATGTAGGTGTTTAATTTATGCGATATTATATATCTTATGCCCCGTTTTTATACCCACCAGTCTCTTTTAGACTGAACCCGGTTGTTTTCAGCTGTTTTGTGCAGGTATAGGAGTGCTAGGCGGGAATTCAAGTCGTCTAGGTCTTGCATTTATGTTTAGCACCTCTTTTCAGTCTCATACTCATACTATTATTACTACTTTTGTATTTGATCCTGTTATAGATTGGAGCGTTTTGATTTGTAGGCCGTGAGTGCCGTTGGATATTCGAATGCTCTTGTCTATCCATTTTTGGAGCTTGTTAGCTCATTGTATATATGTTATGTAGTTCTTGCTTCCGCATTCTATTTTAACTCTGATTTTATGATTCCTGCACTGATTGGTTTAAGGGTTAGTCCCGCCTAGCATAGCGTGTGTGTTGTGTCCCCGTTCGCCGTAGATTTGGCACGTGTATGGACTTCCATTTCATATACGGGTCGGGTCTCGGTGCGGGGGATGTGGTACCTTACGCTCGGGTGCTACATCAAAGCTCCAAAAATAATTCGTATACAACATTCATATGCCATCACGGCTCAAAACATGTACGCTCCATAACAATATTTATATACAATGATCAAAAGTAGGAGTATGCAAGTGTAAAACCCAAAATACAAGAGCTAAAAGCAAATGCACACTACAAGAAAACTGTCAATTTCCGACGGAATCAAGTCCGTCGGAAAATTATTATTTTCCGACGGAATACCGACGGTTTTCCGATGGAATTTGTTCAAAAATATAAAAATAAAAATAAATATTTTCCGACGGAAATTCCGTCGGTAATCCGTCGGAAACATTTCCAACGGACAATTCCGTCGATAATTCCGTCGGAAAATATAAAAATATAAAAATAAAAATAAAAATAAATATTTTCCGACGGAATACCGACGGTTTTCCGACGGAATTTGTTGAAAAATATAAAAACAAAAATAAATATTTTCCGAAGGAAATTCCGTCGGTAATCCGTCGGAAACTATAAAAATATAAAAATAAAAATAATTATTTCTGACGGAAATTCCGTCAGTAATCCATCGGAAACTATTAAATTTAATTAAATAAATTTTTTTCTAATTACTAATTTTATTTTTAAATGTACAAATATCTTATAATGTAACTTATAATTAATATATTAATTTTAGAAAAAATTCTTATTATCATACTCTATATATTTTCAATAGATCGGAGAACTCTTAATTCTAATGAGTTTTATTTTCATTTGAATAAGTACTTTTAAAAAATTCCAATAAATATGATTATATTTAATTCATATAATCATATATTTAAAATTTTATATTTTAAATTAATAACAAAACGTATTTAAATAATTATTTGAAATAAGTATATAAATATATTTAAAGACAAAATATTAACAATAAGCAAGTTATCCAAGTTGGTAAGGGGGTCACCATTCTCTCTTGGAGACCCGAGTTCGAATCCCCGCGAGCGCAATAATCGTGGGAATTAATTCTCGCATTGGGTTGGCTCGCCGAGCTTAAGCTCGGCTCGTGGCTCATCTGAGGTGTTGTTGTGGCTTGTTTCGGGGATGGTTCGGGTCTCACAAATGATTTTTTTATTTTTTTTAGATTATTTACATTTATTCTATTTTTCGACGGATTTCCGACGGATTGTCCGTCGGAAAATATATTTTCCGACGGATTTTCCGTCGGAAAGTCGTTTATTATTTTTAACATTTCGTTAAAATTTCCGTCGGAAATCCGTCGGTAGTCCGTCGGAAATGTTTTCGACGGATAATTCCATCGGTAATCCATCGGTAAATTTTTCCGAGGACTAGTTATGCGACAACAATCATCCGTGGGAAATCCGTCGGAAATTCGTCGGTATTTGAAGTTTCCGATGGATTTCCGACGGAATTCCGACAAACAGTGTCGTCGGAATTCCGCTGTTTTCTTGTAGTGGCAAGACCTGTGACTCAAATTCCCGCCTAACTGTAACGCCCCAATTTTCGGCTTTCCAGGTACGCACGATAATTGTGAATTTTCCAAGAGTTAGGGTTAATTTTAATTCTATTGTTTATTAAATTCTTGTAATTCGTGATAAATTGTATAAATTACATTCCAATGTGATTATGTGAAATATGTGTCAATTTGAGCATTATTTTATAAATTAAATTTAATTGTTACGTGAATTAATTCCCGAACATGCCTTAATTGTTTAAATATCCTTGATTGATCATTTATCTAATTAGAGGACCAAATTGCATGATTATCCTTTGGGACTTAATTGATTATTCTCCAAACCTTGCATCCTTAATTGCATAACTTATGAACTTGGGGAACTTAGTTACAAATATCATATTTTCCCCCAAATATATTACGTTATACACATCTCTTCTACATTCTTCATGGATCCATTCAAGAATCATTCAAGAAACCTCCCAACATATTCTCTCTTGCTCTCGGTTCTTCAAGCCAAGGAGGAAGAAGAGATTTCATGAAAAATCAAGCTAGTTCCGGGGAATTGGCAAGCTTTGAAGCTTAAGTCATCCATCTTCATCTTCTTTACTTCACTCCTTTCACTCAAGGTAATATGTAGGATTTCATGATAATAACCTTTGAAGCTAGGGTTAGGATTTGATTGCAATAACTTGTGTTTATGATGTTAGAAGCATGATTACAAGCTTTAGACTTGAATTCCATACATATATCTTGGAAATTAGGGAGTTTCATGGCATATATGTTCATGGGGTTTGATCTTGATTTCTTGATGATTCAAGCTATAACTAAGTGTGTATATTAGTTTTATTGTACCTTAAGCATGTATATATATCCCTTTTCATGAATTCATGCCTTTGGAAATGGAATTATACAAGTTATGATGAATTAGAGATTAATTCGTGCCTCCCCTGTTCTTCATCCTCTGTTCTGCATCTTCTGCATAACGGGAACGGCCGTTCCCGTTCCCTTTGTAAATAGGGAAGGGTCGTTCCCATAATTTGAATAGTGTGAAGGGCGGCGAGGACGGGAACGCCCGTTCCCACTTTGCCTCATAAGACGGGAATGCCCGTTCCCATCTTCGGGAGCAGCTTCGGGAGAGGGGGAACGGCCCTTTCCATTTTCTATTAAAACCTGGAACGGCCGTTCCCATACCCCTGGAAGTACAGAAACATGCTGCATAAATGTAGCAATTCCAATTCCTTGTCTAATTATTTAAATGATCCCAACATGATGTTATATGATCAATATCATGCAATAATATGATTATATCAAGCTACATTGTTCATTGCAAGCCACCTCGTCACCTGATCATGCCGTGTGTATTATTTGATAGTGTTATCAAGTTATGGTCTAATGAGGGTACAATTGTTCTATTCCTTGCCCAGGGTATTCCAGAACAGAGATCGTGATCAATGAGCGCGTTCATTCATTCTTGAACCGTCGTGTCCCTCGCTAGCAAGCAAGTCAGGTCATGCCAAGCCATGCACGTACCGTGATTATCTTGTCATTGTCAGGACCATGCAAAGCAAGTCGGGCATCGTGTTATCATGATCATCGTTACTATCGTGTTATCGTGTACAAGCGTTCTCCTGGCCAGGTCCTCCTTATTGAGGGCGCTGGGCTGGTCTTCGGGCTGGTGGTTGTCCGTCCAACCACAGGAAGAACAAAGCATTATCGTGTTATCGTGAATGGTGAAGGCTCGCAACCTTCCCGTTATTGGAGTGATGGAGTTATTGGAGTGATGTAGTTATTGGAGTGATGGAGTATATATTGGAGTGATGTAGTTATTGGAGTGGTGGAGTATATATTGGAGTGATGGTGTTTAATGGAGTGACATGGTTATTCGTGAAATCAATATACATGCAATATTCGTGCAGGTAGCTTCTAGACAGGAATCAAGCTGAGTTGAGCTTTGCAGTCGAGCCCATACGGTGCATCTATTTATTTGTCATTTCACAGCAATTATTAATATTAATTGTTAAGTATTTATTAGATGATAATGTATTGATATGTAAACCCCGGGTATGATTTACTTGATAAATGATAGGTAATATCGCATACTTTAGTTTATTTATTATGCATTATGGTTATTGATTACAAACTAGTCCCACCTTGCGTCTTGTGTTATCATATTGTCACCCGTTCGCCATAGGTTGGTTCATGTACGGACATTTCATTTCGTATGTGGAGCGGCCTATGGTGCGGGGGTGTGGCATCCTTACGTGTTGGGGTGCTACATCTTAAGTGGTATCAGAGCCCGGTTTCAAAAATCGAGGTTCTAGTGTCGTGTCTAGTTTAAGTCAAGCAACTTAGGGATTATTTGCTAATTCGTGCATTGTATTTATTTATGACCTTACATGCTCGCCAAGTGAATCCGAGGATGGATTCTTTTAAGGGGGGGAGAATTGTAACGCCCTAATTTTCGGCTTTCCAGGTACGCACGATAATTGTGAATTTTCCAAGAGTTAGGGTTAATTTTAATTCTATTGTTTATTAAATTCTTGTAATTCGTGATAAATTGTATAAATTACATTCCAATGTGATTATGTGAAATATGTGTCAATTTGAGCATTATTTTATAAATTGAATTTAATTGTTACGTGAATTAATTCCCGAACATGCCTTAATTGTTTAAATATCCTTGATTGATCATTTATCTAATTAGAGGACCAAATTGCATGATTATCCTTTGGGACTTAATTGATTATTCTCCAAACCTTGCATCCTTAATTGCATAACTTATGAACTTGGGGAACTTAGTTACAAATATCATATTTTTCCCCAAATATATTACGTTATACACATCTCTTCTACATTCTTCATGGATCCATTCAAGAATCATTCAAGAAACCTCCCAACATATTCTCTCTTGATCTCGGTTCTTCAAGCCAAGGAGGAAGAAGAGATTTCATGAAAAATCAAGCTAGTTCCGGGGAATTGGCAAGCTTTGAAGCTTAAGTCATCCATCTTCATCTTCTTTACTTCACTCCTTTCACTCAAGGTAATATGTAGGATTTCATGATAATAACCTTTGAAGCTAGGGTTAGTATTTGATTGCAATAACTTGTGTTTATGATGTTAGAAGCATGATTACAAGCTTTAGACTTGAATTCCATACATATATCTTGGAAATTAGGGAGTTTCATGGCATATATGTTCATGGGGTTTGATCTTGATTTCTTGATGATTCAAGCTATAACTAAGTGTGTATATTAGTTTTATTGTACCTTAAGCATGTATATATATCCCTTTTCATGAATTCATGCCTTTGGAAATGGAATTATACAAGTTATGATGAATTAGAGATTAATTCGTGCCTCCCCTGTTCTTCATCCTCTGTTCTGCATCTTCTGCAGAACGGGAACGGCCGTTCCCGTTCCCTTTGTAAATAGGGAAGGGCCGTTCCCATAATTTGAATAGTGTGAAGGGCGGCGAGGACGGGAACGCCCGTTCCCACTTTGCCTCATCAGACGGGAACAGCCGTTCCCATCTTCGGGAGCAGCTTCGGGAGAGGGGGAACGGCCCTTTCCATTTTCTATTAAAACCTGGAACGGCCGTTCCCATACCCCTGGAAGTACAGAAACATGCTGCATAAATGTAGCAATTCCAATTCCTTGTCTAATTATTTAAATGATCCTAACATGATGTTATATGATCAATATCATGCAATAATATGATTATATCAAGCTACATTGTTAATTGCAAGCCACCTCGTCACCTGATCATGCCGTGTGTATTATTTGATAGTGTTATCAAGTTATGGTCTAATGAGGGTACAATTGTTCTATTCCTTGCCCAGGGTATTCCAGAACAGAGATCGTGATCAATGAGCGCGTTCATTCATTCTTGAACCGTCGTGTCCCTCGCTAGCAAGCAAGTCAGGTCATGCCAAGCCATACACGTACCGTGATTATCTTGTCATTGTCAGGACCATGCAAAGCAAGTCGGGCATCGTGTTATCATGATCATCGTGACTATCGTGTTATCGTGTACAAGCGTTCTCCTGGCCAGGTCCTCCTTATTGAAGGCGCTGGGCTGGTCTTCGGGCTGGTGGTTGTCCGTCCAACCACAGGAAGAACAAAGCATTATCGTGTTATCGTGAATGGTGAAGGCTCGCAACCTTCCCGTTATTGGAGTGATGGAGTTATTGGAGTGATGTAGTTATTGGAGTGATGGAGTATATATTGGAGTGATGTAGTTATTGGAGTGGTGGAGTATATATTGGAGTGATGGTGTTTAATGGAGTGACATGGTTATTCGTGAAATCAATATACATGCAATATTTGTGCAGGTACCTTCTAGACAGGAATCAAGCTGAGTTGAGCTTTGCAGTCGAGCCCATACGGTGCATCTATTTATTTGTCATTTCACAGCAATTATTAATATTAATTGTTAAGTATTTAGGAGATGATAATGTATTGATATGTAAACCCTGGGTATGATTTACTTGATAAATGATAGGTAATATCGCATACTTTAGTTTATTTATTATGCATTATGGTTATTGATTACAAACTAGTCCCACCTTGCGTCTTGTGTTATCATATTGTCACCCGTTCGCCATAGGTTGGTTCATGTACGGACATTTCATTTCGTATGTGGAGCGGCCTATGGTGCGGGGGTGTGGCATCCTTACGTGTTGGGGTGCTACATCTTAAGTGGTATCAGAGCCCGGTTTCAAAAATCGAGGTTCTAGTGTCGTGTCTAGTTTAAGTCAAGCAACTTAGGGATTATTTGCTAATTCGTGCATTGTATTTATTTATGACCTTACATGCTCGCCAAGTGAATCCGAGGACGGATTCTTTTAAGGGGGGGAGAATTGTAACGCCCCAATTTTCGGCTTTCCAGGTACGCACGATAATTGTGAATTTTCCAAGAGTTAGGGTTAATTTTAATTCTATTGTTTATTAAATTCTTGTAATTCGAGGGTTAATTTTAATTCTATTGTTTATTAAATTCTTGTAATTCGTGATAAATTGTATAAATTACATTCCAATGTGATTATGTGAAATATGTGTCAATTTGAGCATTATTTTATAAATTGAATTTAATTGTTACGTGAATTAATTCCCGAACATGCCTTAATTGTTTAAATATCCTTGATTGATCATTTATCTAATTAGAGGACCAAATTGCATGATTATCCTTTGGGACTTAATTGATTATTCTCCAAACCTTGCATCCTTAATTGCATAACTTATGAACTTGGGGAACTTAGTTACAAATATCATATTTTTCCCCAAATATATTACGTTATACACATCTCTTCTACATTCTTCATGGATCCATTCAAGAATCATTCAAGAAACCTCCCAACATATTCTCTCTTGCTCTCGGTTCTTCAAGCCAAGGAGGAAGAAGAGATTTCATGAAAAATCAAGCTAGTTCCGGGGAATTGGCAAGCTTTGAAGCTTAAGTCATCCATCTTCATCTTCTTTACTTCACTCCTTACACTCAAGGTAATATGTAGGATTTCATGATAATAACCTTTGAAGCTAGGGTTAGGATTTGATTGCAATAACTTGTGTTTATGATGTTAGAAGCATGATTACAAGCTTTAGACTTGAATTCCATACATATATCTTGGAAATTAGGGAGTTTCATGGCATATATGTTCATGGGGTTTGATCTTGATTTCTTGATGATTCAAGCTATAACTAAGTGTGTATATCAGTTTTATTGTACCTTAAGCATGTATATATATCCCTTTTCATGAATTCATGCCTTTGGAAATGGAATTATACAAGTTATGATGAATTAGAGATTAATTCGTGCCTCCCCTGTTCTTCATCCTCTGTTCTGCATCTTCTGCATAACGGGAACGGCCGTTCCCGTTCCCTTTGTAAATAGGGAAGGGTCGTTCCCATAATTTGAATAGTGTGAAGGGCGGCGAGGACGGGAACGCCCGTTCCCACTTTGCCTCATAAGACGGGAACGGCCGTTCCCATCTTCGGGAGCAGCTTCGGGAGAGGGGGAACGGCCCTTTCCATTTTCTATTTAAACCTGGAACGGCCGTTCCCATACCCCTGGAAGTACAGAAACATGTTGCATAAATGTAGCAATTCCAATTCCTTGTCTAATTATTTAAATGATCCCAACATGATGTTATATGATCAATATCATGCAATAATATGATTATATCAAGCTACATTGTTCATTGCAAGCCACCTCGTCACCTGATCATGCCGTGTGTATTATTTGATAGTGTTATCAAGTTATGGTCTAATGAGGGTACAATTGTTCTATTCCTTGCCCAGGGTATTCCAGAACAGAGATCGTGATCAATGAGCGCGTTCATTCATTCTTGAACCGTCGTGTCCCTCGCTAGCAAGCAAGTCAGGTCATGCCAAGCCATGCACGTACCGTGATTATCTTGTCATTGTCAGGACCATGCAAAGCAAGTCGGGCATCGTGTTATCATGATCATCGTGACTATCGTGTTATCGTGTACAAGCGTTCTCCTGGCCAGGTCCTCCTTATTGAGGGCGCTGGGCTGGTCTTCGGGCTGGTGGTTGTCCGTCCAACCACAGGAAGAACAAAGCATTATCGTGTTATCGTGAATGGTGAAGGCTCGTAACCTTCCCGTTATTGGAGTGATGGAGTTATTGGAGTGATGTAGTTATTGGAGTGATGGAGTATATATTGGAGTGATGTAGTTATTGGAGTGGTGGAGTATATATTGGAGTGATGGTGTTTAATGGAGTGACATGGTTATTCGTGAAATCAATATACATGCAATATTCGTGCAGGTACCTTCTAGACAGGAATCAAGCTGAATTGAGCTTTGCAGTCGAGCCCATACGGTGCATCTATTTATTTGTCATTTCACAGCAATTATTAATATTAATTGTTAAGTATTTAGGAGATGATAATGTATTGATATGTAAACCCCGGGTATGATTTACTTGATAAATGATAGGTAATATCGCATACTTTAGTTTATTTATTATGCATTATGGTTATTGATTACAAACTAGTCCCACCTTGCGTCTTGTGTTATCATATTGTCACCCGTTCGCCATAGGTTGGTTCATGTACGGACATTTCATTTCGTATGTGGAGCGGCCTATGGTGCGGGGGTGTGGCATCCTTACGTGTTGGGGTGCTACACTAACTCCCTGACACCTGCATAAAACAACTAAAAACCAAATGGGTTCAGCCCAAAAGGGACTGGTGGGTGTAAAAACAGGCCATAAATATAATATACGACGGTATTTAAACATTCGCATGCAAGTTATAATCCCAAGTGAGGTTTTTAAAGAATTTTCCCAAGTGGGTGAAATAGAGAAATCATCAAAAGGGATTATAACGATTCATTTACATTAGGTCATTCTTGGCCTGGCAAGTGGGTGTGCATTGTCTCCAACCAATACCTTGTGTAGTTCAATAAACATTCATTCATTCATTCATTTCATGCATATCATTCTTTCGTGCACATTCATTAACATTTATACCTTCTTCTTCCGAGTTGGTGGCGGGTTTGCAAGGCCCGACCACCCATTCATTGACCAAAAGGGGTAACAGGACTCCCCAGATGGCACTCAGCGTCCATTCCTCGCTAACTCCTAACAAGGTCCGCTTACGCCGTTCATTGGGGGCTTTACGTTGCAAACATTTACTCTTTGAAATGACTCTATATACTTATATTAATTTTGGTCGAAAACTTTACACCTTGAAGGGATATAGGGTCATATAACTAGATAGAAGAGAAACCCACCTTGAAACGACAAAAGAAGACACAAAAGCCTCACGGACCGGCCTCGTCTCCAACGGGATCAAAATCTGTGTAAGGAAGGTGAAGTGAGACTCAAAATGACCAATTAAGACGCTCGACAATGCAATGATCATGATATGAATGCATAAAAGAGTATATTATGTAATGAACACGTTCATGTGCACTATTAATGTCTTAAAGACATATAAACATTCATTTCATTTTGTTCATGAAGCGTTTAAAGTTATTCAAGTTCATAACCTTCATATTTAAGTCAAATTGATCCACGAATTTCAAATAACGATCATAACAAGTAGTATAACATATTCACAATTAGAAAATAGGTAATTAGAAACATTCAAGTCATATTCGGAAATTAAATAACACAAAATAAATAACAATTAAATTCTAAATTTTAAATAAAATTAAACAATACTATATATACATATCATTAAACATGCATTAATACTATATATATATATATATTAATGCACGTTTAGTCCATGCAATAACAACAAAATGAACAATTATGCATGCATAACTAAAATAAAACAATTTAAACACAACATGCATGCATGCAATTTTCAACAAAACGAATGCAATTAATACTTATGCATGCAACCTATACACTACAAAGCCATGCCTGCATGGAAAGAAGGGAATTAGAAAACAAGTAAAAGCCATGCATGTGGGTTTTAAAAAACGGAAATTCTTGGCAGAAGGAGCAGGGGTGGCGGCCACGACCCTTTTTCTTCATGAAATGGTAGCGCCCGCTACCCATTAAAATCGGAATTTTTGATCAATTTCTCCATAATACGTGAGCAGCCTCATTTTAAGTCGTGGGCGCGACACTAAATACAAGTAAATAAGGTCGCGGCCGCGACCCTGTTCAAAGCAACAAAATACGCAACAGAACTTGGACAAAAACAGAGCAGCAACATTCCAACTTCAACCCAACATATTCAGATTTGATAACACAGCAAAAGAACAAGATTTCAATCCTAATTAACATCAAAACATTCAACCAATGCAAGGCATACGTGAGAAAGAGATGTTAGAGATCATTTCATGCTATTTCTTCAAAATTTCATTAATGCCAACTAACCAATCCTTCAACCACCAGAAAATCAATGTCCATAAATGAAAAGAGGGAGTTTAGCTGATCATATTCGTGCCATAAAATAAGCAAAAGCACCAAGGAAATGCATGGAATCAAAATTTAGGTTCAAACCTACTATTCAATGATCTTCTCCAAAAACCCATGAAAGCATGCTCAAAATTGGGGATGCATAGCTTAAAATGACACATATTGAATGTATATTACAACCCTAAGCTTACCTTGTGGATTGGATGGAAGATGGAAGAGATTTGAGCTTGAATCTGCAAGGTTGGCAGGAGCTACGGGACTGACTGGAAAACAGGGGGTGTTTGGCTGATTTTCTCCAAGTGTGAGGGTTTGGTTCGGTTAGGGAGAGTATGAGCAGGTAGGGGGTTGAGTTAGGGTTCCAAGGCCTCAAACCATGGTTAATTTGGTCAAGGTTTGAATGAGATATGGCTCTTTTAGTAAACTGTGGCAGATTTGGTTTCCGTTTCGTGTTTCGGTTGAATTTCGGTGGTTCAAATAGCTTTGGAAAAATATCAGGCTAAGTTTATTAAACTCAAATTTTCGTTGCGAGTTCAGCGATATTGACGAAACTCAAATCCGAGTTTCCTAGCTCAAGATATCAAATATGGAACCAATGGTGTGCTAATTGCTCGTTAGCCCCCGATTTGGATTCCAAAATCAAAATAAATTCGAAACTCATGCAAATGAACCCGAAAACATGAAACGAACACATGTGCATATTCATGACAGGTATATCTTCAACATATTAAATTTACACGAAATTTCGATATCAAATCTTATTAAAACGAAGCGCGTTTATAACACTCAAGAGTAATGCATTTAAAATTCATAACATATTCAAATAAATGACAAATTTTAAATTCATATATAAATTATAACTAAAGTGCATGAATTAATTATACATTTATTCAAAGTGGTCGAATTAAATTTAAAATTGATATTAATTAACTTAAGACATAATTAATTAATATTTTAATATTTAAAATAAAATTAAATATATAAAACACGTATAAACAATTAATTCGTGCAATTTGGTAGGTACGACTTGAAAATTCGGGGCGTCACAACCTCTCCCCCTTAAAAGAATCCGTCATCGGATTCACTGATTGCCCGGAAACAACTCAGGATGAAATTTCCTCATTTTATCATCCGTCTCCCGCGTAGCCTCTTCCGTTTTGTCACTTCTCCATAAGACTTTAACTAGTGGGATTTACCGGTTTCTTAATTCTTGCAATTTCTGATCCAAAATTTTAACCGATTTCTGAAAGAAGGTGAGGTTAGGCTCAAGTTCCACTTCCTCAACGGGTAGGATCTCAGATTCATCTGGATAATACTTCCGAAGCTGTGAAACATGAAATACGTTGTGCATTCCGGTCAAGCTCGGAGGTAAATCGAAACGGTAGGCCGTATCTCAAATTTTCTCAAGAATCTCATACGGTCCTAAATATCGAGGATTCAATTTCCCTCCTTTTCCAATCCTCGAGAATCCCTTTCGTTGCGAAGCTTTCAAAAATACTCTATCACCAACCTCAAACTTAAGATCTTTCCTTCGGTGATCGGTATAGCTTTTCTGTCGATCCTGGGCTGCTTTCATCCGTTGTCTAATTATTTGGACCTTATCAATTACCTCTTGCACGGCCTTAGAGGGTTTATCCTTTTTCTCCCCTCGTTTCACACCTTTCTGCTTGGTCCAATTCCATTCCTCTAAATCGAAGAACAACGGGGACCTGCATTTTGGTCCGTAGAGAGCTTCATAAGACGCCATTTCTATCGATGCTTGAAAACTGTTATTATAGGCGAATTCTATCAAAAGCAATTGCTCATTCCATGAACTCAAAAAATCCAATGCACATGCTCTCAACATATCCTCTAAATATTTAATTAATCTCTCTGATTGCCCGTCGGTCTGAGGATGGAAAGTTGTGCTGAATTGAAGCCTTGTTCCCAGGTTCCTTTGCAATTCTTGTAACACCCCGTGTTTTCTTCTTACAGGTACACACGCCACACGTGTGAGTTTGAGAGTTAGATTGCTCGTGTGCTTTAATTGTATTATGTGATTATTTGCTTTAATTGACTATGTGATCATTTTATTTATAATTACATTCCATCTATTTCATATCTTAACATATACACATTTCACAACTCATTCATCTATAATCATTTCATAAATTTCTACAACTTATATATATATATCCACTAAATCTCTTCCACACACACACACCCCTCTCTTCTTCTCTCAAACCCTTCTCACACATATCTCCAATTTTGATCCCAGAAAGTTGAAGCAAGAAGGAGGAATCAAGGGGTTTTCATCATCATCTTCATCATATCATCATTTCCATTTCATATTTCTCTATTACTTCAAGGTTGGTGATTATGTAGATATATATTTGTGTGTGTATTTGAGGGTTTGTTAGAATCTTAGGATTTGCACTTGATTCTTGTTTCTACACATGATTTTATATGCACATACATGTGAAAACTTGAATTCTATGCTTGATTTATTGTATTCTTTGATCAAGAAGGTGTATATATATATGTGTGTATATATAGATGGACATATATGTGTTTGGTTGTGGATTAATGTGTTTTAAGTTGTTCTAAACTTGTATTTGATGCTCCTACATGATATATTGCATGTTTTAAGTGATTTGGGTTGAGTTTTGGTTGTGTTTGAGCTTTGGGAGGAAGCCCCGAGTGCCTTACCCTGTTTTTCATTCGGTTTGTTGCTGGAGAAGGGATCCACGGGCGTGGATTTTCTTCCACGGCCGTGGATTTGTGTCCAGAGACCTGGAGGTCTTCCCACGGGCATGGATTTTTGACCCACGGCCGTGGATCCTCCTCTGTTTTCTATCCAAGTTTGTTTTGCTTCGTTCTCCCTCATACGAACTCCGATTAACCTGATTTTTGAACCAACGGAAACCTCTTGAAGTCTAGAACAACTTCAAATTAGAATCTTCTCAATATCTTTTGCCATTTGTGAGATATAATCAATCCTTTTTGGTGTCGCCACTTCACCCACAATCTGCATTCCTTCAACTTCGGACCTACGCCATTTACTCCTCATTTTGAACCAGAATACGAGCCATATATCATTTTAATGGTCTACATGTCTAATTTCATATCCAAGAAACAAAACCCAATTCCATCTTCTACAACTCAAGATATTTCCATTTTCCTACAGCTTGTACATCTTCGAAAATTGTCAACTTTTGCCAAACTTTGCTAAAACCCCTCTTATTGCATTCCTTTCACTTCCTTGGCTCCCGTATGTGACTTATAAGAATTATATGCTTGATTAATTGATAATTGTTCCCTTATTTGACACTCTTTAATCTTTAATTGTTTAAACTTGATTGTTAACTCCGTGCCTTACATGAAATGAATTGATTTGATTAAATGGCATGAATACATGACCTCTTTGAGTGTAATTGCATCTCCTATATGTTAATTGAATGTCACACATGTTATGATATGATATACTACTTTATAAGCATTGTCGTACGTCCTGTTTGGTATCGTATTGAGTCTCCTCTCACGAGTACACACTATTACTTTCTCTTGTACAGTCTATCTCCAGGGCGGAGACTTCCGGATGGAATAGACACCCGTATCAATCATGTTTCTTGTCTCGGGTTATTCCAGGTGAGGGTGTTTTCGTTCTAGCTACATCTAACCCTACAACCTTATATGACAAGTTTTGGCCAAAAACCTTATGTATATAGATATATCGTTTTCAAAGAGGAGTCATCGAGTAAATTCTTATCGAGTGAACATTTATCAAGGATTATGAAATGTATTATGATTCTCATGACTTGAAATGTTTTGGTGAGATTATGCACAACGATCATGCACATGTTATTGGGCCCTGGGGAAATATGTGAATGGAGACCGGTTCGGCATCAGGCCGACGTATAGCTAAGCCATTGCACAAAGTACCCATTGAGAATCTCTCATGCGACCGTGTAGTGTGGAAGGTGAGTTATTCTTGAGCCGATAGTTAACCCATCGAAGGAGCGGGTAGGAGTCATGAGCCCCCATCTCAATGTTGTTATTATTAAATGGTTCGGGCCTGCAGGCCCAGCCATTATGGAGGGAGAAAGTTGGAAATTATTTTATGATTATGATTATGTCATTATGATTATGCACAGTGCGGGAAGGCCGGGACACGGATTGCCCAAACGCTCATGTCTCATGTTTATATCTCGCCTGCATTATTATGTATTGCATGATTACGTATTTAAAACATATTAAATCATGTTCATTGTACACAGTCGGAGTTTGGTTGGAGAATTATGCATGCTCACTCGCCGAGCCATTATGATTATTCATGATTTATGAACTTAATGAATTAAATACGAATTAGTCGTAAAGTTCGAGCATTGCTTATCTATTTTCTTGCCCTTCGCGGGAACTAACCTCACTTAAAACGTTGCTCGGGATTTATGCCTTGCATGCGCATGTTTCTATATATATGTACAGCTCCTGCTCGCTCAGTCTTCTAGAGACTGACCTCTCTTTCCCACTTTTCAGTTCTTACAGGTCTTGCTAGGCGGAGGTCGAGTTTTATTTTCCTTGTCGAGTCACTTGTGCACTCGAGTCATATTTTACATTGTATGATTTAATGGAAATCCCTTTATGTATTTGGGCCTGTGTGCCAATTATGAATTATTGTTGATTATTGATTCAGGACAGGTTGCATGCGTAGTTGAACCCGTTGTTAAGATGCATGATGATTTTAATTTATGTTTTGGAATTGTTGGGCTTGTAGCCATTACTGAATTTTATTGTTGGTATCATTGCTTCCGCATTACACTCGTCACGTTGTAGTATTAATTAGTACAGGGTTAGATTCTGCCTAGCCAGGGAGTTGTTTTTATTTTGTCACCCGTTCGCTATGAGTCCGGTTCATGCTGGATCATCAATTTCATGCGTGGACTAGACTTGTAGTGCGGGGGATGTGGTGTCTATCGTCCCGGGTGCTACATCCTAAGGTGGTATCAGAGCCCGGTTGCAAAACCGGGGTTTCTAGCGTCGTGTCATGTCAAGTATAGGTCCAACGGCTTTGGAACAATGTGTCAACATGCACACCGCATTGATCTTGAGCATGTATTATTGGAAAATTTGATGAATTATATGTTGAATTTTAAATTTTGTTGATTTCTGTGTTGCATTTTGCGTCGATGCGTGCTTTTGGTGCCCATTATGTCACGTATGCATTAACAAATCCCATGCATTTATATTCAAATTGAGTTGTGAATTGTAGGATATTATCATAACATCAAACCGCGGTCAATTTTCGAAACCAAAACAACGTGCTAAGAGCTCTTCTTTTGGTTATGGGTGAATTGAAGAAGTCTCCGGAGGTTTAGAAGAATTCGGGTATTTGGAGATTCTTATAATAAAGATGTAGGTTGGGGAATTTATGGTTGAGTTGGGAATCAAACCATGCGTGAGGATTGGTTTTGAACAGGAATTGGTAAGGATATGTGATGGTTTTGCCCAAAATAAACACACACTTCTACATCACAAACAGGGTTGATTAACAAGTTCAAGAGGCCTGTCTAATCCGAGAAATAGGATTGAGAATTTGGTCTAGGAAACGATGAACCGAGTGTAATAAGCCAAGAAGGAGATTGCCTTTAGGAATCACACTATTGGATTTGAAGGGCTAAATCAAGATGGATGGGGTCGAAGTAAATATTGGAAGTTAAGCTCGGGGTAAAGTCCTTCAAGGTTGAAATAAAAGATCAAGAAGAAAGAGATGAATCGGGATACTTTGATTTGTGAAATAAAGTTTCGATTGATTTGAAGAAGTTAAGAAGACCGGTCAATTTTGAATTCATGAAGACAACAAGTAGAGGAACCGAGCAACTAAAAACTCAACATAAACTTATGGGAAGTCAAGACACTTGAGTTGCATTCAAGTTGGGTATTTGGAGCGGAGCGATTGAAATAGGATTATCTAATTGTAAAAGACGGATTATTCACCTTATGAACTCACCATGAATGGAATAAGAAGGCTCTTCTCAAGGTAACCACTACGGGGGGAGATTTGGATAATTTCGAATTTGGATTTGGAAAGAATTAGAGGATCGAGATATACGGGTATAAAAGAATTGGAACTAAACAACAAATTTGAATTCGGAAGAGTTAGAGAGAACTAATCAAACGCAGTGAATATAATCCATGGAAGATATGGAACAACAAAGGGAAACGATAAAGAAAGGCAAAGAAATTTTGGAAGGAAATTATGTGCTCAAGCATAAACAATTGGAGGATGGGCCATTTAACTAATTTGAATTCACAAGAGTTAAGTTAAAGGGATTTTGATCAAGAAGAAATTGGGTTCAAGAATCACAAAATTTCGAACATGGAAAACACTTTAACAAATTGGAATCAAAATTGGGAAAGAATGAAGAGACCGATTTTGTGGATATAGAAATCGGGTTCAAATAACAACTCGGACTGTGGGAACACACTACCTTGTACAAGAGAGCTAAGGAAATTCGAAAGACCGTTGTTAAACGAATAAAAATCAACAAATTTAAGAGCAAAGGACAAGGTATCAAACTAAAGTTTATTTCTACGTTGGAAGGTACTTGCATTCATGGCACGTGCATCATTCGCTATGTTAAATTATTTGATTTCCTTATATTTTGTTTAATTGACAGAATTATTTAAATATGTTGCATACTTTAATTGTTGAAAATGTGTTACATGCATCAAGCATTCTTACCCGACATGCATAGCTTGATGTTTGCTTGATAGGAAGTCTTCTTCATCTCCTACTTCGCGTGCTATATTAAATAAGGTGAGATTGGGTCGAGAGCTGAGTATTGGGATTCAAAGTAGACCAGGATATAATGGAAGACTTTGAAAAGTCTGGGAATTGAATCGAAGTTAGGGATGGGAGAAATGTAATTACTATCCTAACTAATTACCTCAAGTGAATGGGGAAAAGAACACCGAAACTATCACACAGTCAAGACCATTTATTCCAAATAAGACGATTCTTGAAGAAGTCGAAGAGTTCGGATAAAGAAGTGCTGAATCAAGATAACAAACAAAGGTAGAGCAAATTTTAAGGGGGAGAGCATGACCTAGGAATAAATTTAAATTCTAGGTCATGCTAAGGAAGTTACTCCAAGTAGGAACAACGAAGGTGCAAGGTTTAGCAAATAATAGGGCTTTACGAAAGCAATAGGGAGTAAGTTGGAAAAAAAAATCTTAGAAATCGATGAAATTTAAAGTCGAGAAGATAAGAGCTTTGGAGCATATTGGAAGGATTGAATTTGGTATAACGGGTATTGGATGTAGAAAATGTTGAGACGAGGAAGAACGAGGAGAAAATAGAGTAAGGAATGTCGGATCAAATCGATCTATTCCATAGAGGTGACCCCGAGAGTTAATCCAATCAAGTCTTAAAGCTAGGATATTTGAAGAAGTAAGATGCAACGAGCATGAAGGAAATTACCGGTTCGTCAATCATTTTCATGATCAGCCGGAGACACCTCTAGGATTGGAAACCATAATTCGAGCTAATGGTGGGTTAACTCGAGCTTCTGAGTTCGTCAAATATAATTCATTAGGAACCGATTAATTGGATTATAGTCGAGAGCACCCTCCAAACTTGAGAAAGGTGATTAAGAATTGAGTCATTCGGAAGATGGAATTAATTAAGGACCTGGCAGGTGTCAAGGGTATAAGAAGAAGCCGAGAAACAACTTAATCCTGAGATAAAGCCTTCACACAAGCAACGAGATCATCATCAATTTAATTCTTCAGTGAACGGTACATCGAACATTCAAGACATATACATACATGCAACACTAATCTGAACAATTCCATGATTTATATGCCTTAATTACTAATTATAATAACTGCTTTTTGTGTGCGTACTGTGTGAAGTAGCTGTATTTTTATGTTTTGGGTGCTTGCTTTGTGCCGAGGGGTGTTGAGCTCTTTTGTGTGGTGCTTGTTGTCTCTTTTGCTTTGTTGTTCGAGAGACGGGGTTCTCTCATTGTTGTTCGAGAGACGGGATTCTTTCGTTCTTTGCTTAAGAGATGGGGTTCTCTTGCTAGTTGTTTGAGAGACGGGGTTTCTCTCACTTGTTTCTTAGTACCTGTGGCAGCTTAGATTTTCGAGTGTTTAGGCTTCGGTGAGTTAAGGGTCGTGATTCAACCGCTACTGAAGACCCGTTGTTGCTTGAAGACATTTTCCGAACTAATTCCTGACGGGGAGTACCTAACCCTCGTGGGATGAACACGGGAAAGTTGTTTAGAAGTTTGACTCGAGGCAGTGGACCTGAGGACAGGTCCTTCTTAAGGGGGAGAGGTTATAACACCCCGTGTTTTCTTCTTACAGGTACGCGCGCCACACGTGTGAGTTTGAGAGTTAGATTGCTCGCGTGATTTAATTGAATTATGTGATTAATTGCTTTAAGTGATAGAAACTGTAAAGTTAATCGCGGAAGGGATACTATGATTTAATCAAAATGAGTTACCGGCTTTTCAAATGTTTTCCGTGGCAAGTTGGGGATGCTATTTCGGCGAGAGAATAAATTCGAGAATCCGATAAAGGGTCGAGTATGATTCAGGAATAAAGACTGGATATGGAATAGGGTAGTTGTTATGATGTCAACATGCCGAGGATTCCAAAGCTTAGTACTACGAGCAAAAAGGAAATTCTAAGAATTAATCAAGAGCCAAATCGGAGTCTCCAATCGCATTATGAATTATCAACTTTCAACCTCATTGCTTCGGTGAACGGTACCTCAAACATCCATGGCATATGCATACACGCGTTGTTAATTTAAATAATTTTGATAATCTGTGCTTTGATTCCTTGATGCGTTAACAAATGTTGTATAATCGATGTTGGATTTAAATAAGTTAAAATTGTTCCTTGGCGTTATGTGGTTGTTTTGGTTAAGTTGTCGTAATTGGTTGTTGTGATGCTTCCTCCTTGTTGGTTGCTCTTCGTTGTGTTTGTGTTTGGTAATTTGAACTTCGTCACTTGTTGTTCGAGAGACGGGGTTCTCTCTTTGTTGCTTTTGAGAGACGAGGTTCTCTCATTGTTGTTCGAGAGACGGGGTTCTCTCTTTGTTTCTTTCGAGAGACGGGGTTCTCTCATTGTTGTTCGAGAGACGGGGTTCTCTCTTTGTTGCTTTTGAGAGACGGGGTTCTCTCATTGTTGTTTGAGAGACGGGGACTCTCTCCTTGTTGTTAGTGGGGAACGGGGTTCCTCCGCTAATTGTTTTCAGGCAGATAGTGAATCCGAGGACGGATTCTTTTAAGGGGGAGAGGTTGTAACGGCCCAGTTTTTCTTATTTGTACAGCTTGACGTATGTGTTTACCAAATTGCGCGAAATAATTATTTATACGTGTTTTACATATTTAATTTTATTTTAAATGTATTAAATGTTAATTACTTTATTTTAATGTTATTAATATCAAACATATTTATATATATATATGTTAATTGTGGTACGAATTGTTTTATAATTTGCATGAACTTGGGCAATCCATGTTAATTAATTGTTCATGCATGACATTATAAATTATATACATATGTGATTTTACATTAATTGTAAAATTATGAATTTCTTGGTTGCATTGTTTATGAGTCTCCTTTACGTGCTTCGTTTCTATTTAAATTGATACCGATATTTCGTTAAAATTTAATATGTTGGACTTAAATGTGTCTTGTAAATGATTATATGTTCGTTTCATGATTTTGGTTACATTTGATTGAGTTTTGAATTTATTTTGTTTTTGGAATCCAAGTCGGGGGCTAACGAGCAATTAGCGCACCCTTGGTTCCGTAATTGATATCTTGAGCTCGGGAATTCGGATTCGAATTCTGTCACCTCCGTTGCCTTCGACGATTCGGAGACAAGGGAACAAGGCTCATACCTTTTTGAGATCATTAAGACCTCCGAAATCCAACCGTAACGAACAACTCGTGCAAGAAGAACTACTTTTGTTGACTAGTCTTCATGGTGGGACCCTTAACACCTCTCTAACCTAACCATACCTTAACCCATGCCTTGTGTACTAGAGTTAAGCCTTTCTCCTCCTGTTTGATCAGCAAAACCGACCCAAAACCCCCATTTTTCTGCTGCACTTGATCAAGAGAGAGGAAGAGAAGAAAAGAGGAGAGAGAACCTTGGCTACCTTTGTGATTTTGAGCTCAAATCACCTTCCTTCTTCACCAAACCTTCAAGGTATGAATATTTATGTATTCTCTACTCTCTTATACATGATTTAATCTATTTAATACATGCTTTGGATCAGATTTGGTTAGGGTTTGAGTTATGAGTTTGATATGAACTTTTGGGGTAATTGCTCTTGTGACCTTGCTTGGTTGTGCTGCTGATTTCGTGGCTTTAAACTGAGTTTATGAGCTTGTTTCTTGGCCTATTTTTTTCCTAGCTGATAGTATATGATGTTAGGATGATTTCTCTTTAGACCCTTTGATGAAATTATGAGATATGGAACTCCAAACTTGATGATCAAAACTGCCTCCCCTGTTTTGGACTGCTGTGTGGAATCATGTCTTGTTGCTTGATCTAATGGCCTTCTTTTCGTGTGAAATTGCATGGAGATCATGTACACTCATTGTTTTATATGTTAGAGTTCTTGTTGCAAGCTTTTGGATCTATTTTAAGCCCCAAAACCGGAATACATGACCTGTTCTTATGCATGACAGAACTGGACTGCTGCTGTTGCATTTTTGTGGTTCGATGGTCATCCTAATGTGCTCCAATTCGTGTTAATTTGCATATACATGGAGTATATTAGTTTCTTATCATGTTAGTATTCATTCCCTAAAGTTTCAGCTTCAAATCCAACCCCTAAGTACTTGATCATGGCATGATTGAACAATTGAGCTCATATGTGCGGTTTTGGCGCCCCAGAATTGCTGCATGGTTTTGGTACTCTTAACGTGTGATTTGGCCTTTGCTTTATAAATGAAAAGTTCTCCTAACATGCTAAATATGTTTTATATCAAGTTTCATAAGATTTGGAGTTGATTTGGTATGCTTTTGGGACTGATTTTGTATAGGGTTTGTTTTGCCGGTAAGCTTTGTTTGCATTTTTTAGTCTGTACCGTGACACCCCCGTGTCTCATTTGCCTTGTAATGTGAGACACCCCCGTGTCATGCCCTTTTTTCAGGTCTGTACTGAGACAACCCCGTGTCTCAGCCTATTCAAATTGAGGGACACGGGCGTGTCCCTCCCCCTGCGCATTTCTTGTCTTTTCCTTTTCGGTTTTTCATTGTTACACCTCTTTAATGCAAGATCTTCATTTGTGATGAACTATGAACTTGTTTTACTATGTGTTGAGAGTATGTTGGTTTGATTTCATAACATTTGGATGAGATTTAGGCATGCTTTTATTGAATGCCGTTTATGTGCGTTTTTGTGTCGTTTGTGATTTCTGTAACCATTTCCCCTATCAAATGAAGTCTTCTGGTTCTCAAACATTGGAAATATATTATATTATGTAATGTGATGTATGTAGTAGAGTTTTCTGAAAGATTGAATACATTGGAATGTATGTAATTATTTATTCTCTAATTAGAAATGTGAAGGATATGAACTAGTTTGAATGCGAATGCTAAATTGAATGAATTAATTGAATGTTTATATGTCTTTACGACATTAATAGTGCACATGAACATTTTATGATATAATATCATCTTTTACTCATTCATATCATGTTCATTGCATGCCACGCGTCTTATATGGTTCATTGGAGTCTCGAGTCTCACGAACACGTCATGTTGTCTTTTGTACAGTTTATCTCCAGGGTGTAGAATCTTGATCAACTAGGCACTCGGTAACTCGTATCCTTGTATCGCCATGTTCCAGGTGAGGGTGTTTTCGTTTTAGTTACATATTAACCCTACAACCTTATGTGACCAGCTTTGGCCAAAACCTTATATATACATATATGTTACTTTTAAAGTAAAGTTATCGAGTAAATATTGATCGAGTAAACCCCTTTTCAAATGAATTATGAAATATGATATGTTTCACATGAGAATATCCGGTCGAAGCCCCTGAACAAACCGTATAGCCTTATGGAAGTCATCACTCGCTATGTTAGGTGCATAGCGAGACAACCTCTCATATTCTGAAATATACTCGGTCATAGACCTTGATCCCTGCTTCAATTCAGTGAATTCCCTAAGCCTTTGAGTACGGGATGAAGGAGGAATAAATTTATTCTTGAATTCCCTTGAAAAGACTTTCCAGTTGATCTCCTCCAGCTACTTCCAAAACAATCCGGGTACTCTCCCACCATGAATAAGCCTCCCCTTGTATCAAAGTGATAGTACATCGAGCCTTCTCCCGGGACTCACATGGAATGAGCTCCCAGATCCTCTCAACTTCTTTTAACCACATCTCCGCCTGCATATCATTTCCCTTGAAAAACTTAGGAGGTCTTTGGTTCTGAAACTCCCTAAGTATAACTGAAATTGGTGGTTCTGGTGCCACTGTAGGTGCAGGTAGCTCTGGAGGTGCCGGTGGTACATAATCTCGAAGCCTCTAATCTATGATATTGATAACAGAATTAACAAAGGCCTCTGCCGGCGGTGGTTGTGGGGGTGGAGGTGTAGGAGTACGATCACGATGATGACGTCATCCTGGAGATCTATCACGGTGTCTACGTGGAGGCATCCTGTCAATAAACACTGAAAATGCGTGCTAGGTTTAATTTATGAATGATAATGCAATCAGTTCCATCAAAATTCAAAATTTAAATCAATTAAGCACAAAAGAGATGCATATGCTACACATTGTCAATTAGTTCATAAGCCGAACGACCTAGACTGACTCACACGACACGAGAGCCCAGGTTTTGCAACCTGGAGCTTTGATACCACTTAAGGATGTAGCACCCGAGCGCAAGGTACCATATCCCCCGCACCGAGACCCGACCCGAATATGAAATGGATTCTCCATACCCGAGCTAAATCCAGGCGAACGAGGACATACACACACTCTATGCTAGGCGGGCTAACCCTTAAACCAAACGGATCAGAGTTAAACATTAAAGTGGAAGCAATAACTTAACATATATCATATATATACCATGAGCATCAAAGCTCCAAAAATAATTCGTATACAACATTCACATGCCATCACGGCTCAAAACATGTACGCTCCATAACAATATTTATATACAATGATCAACAGTAAGAGTATGCAAGTGTAAGACCCAAAATACAAGAGCTAGAAGCGAATGCAAGACCTATGACTCGAATTCCCGCCTAACTCCCTGACACCTACATAAAACAACTGAAAACCAAACGGGTTCAGTCCAAAAGGGACTGGTGGGTATAAAAATAGGCAATAAATATAATATAAGACGGTATTTAAACATTCACATGCAAGCAATAATCCCAAGTGAGGTTTTTAAATAATTTTCCCAAGTGGGTGAAATAGAGAAATCATCAAAAGGGATTATTACGATTCATTTACATTAGGTCATTCTTGGCCCGGCGAGTGGGCGTGCATTGTCTCCAACCAACACCTTGTGTAGTTCATTAAACATTCATTCATTTCATGCATATCATTCTTTCGTGCACATTCATTAACATTTACACCTTCTTCCTCCCGACCACCCATTCATTGACCAAAAGGGGTAACATGACTCCCCAGATGGCACTCAGTGTCCATTCCTCGTTAACTCCTAATGAGGTCCGGTTACGCCGTTCATTGGTGGAACTAATATGAGGGATCACCGTCGGCCCATGCCTCCCTGGATAGCCACTCACACTAAGTCCCTGGGCCTCATTCGTGCACTCATTCATTTCTCGCCAAAAGGTTTGGTAGGATTCATAAAATAAAGGCTTTACATTGCAAACATTTACTTTCTGAAACGACTCTATATACTTATATTATTTTTTGTCGAAAACTTTACACCTTGAAGGTATATAGGGTCATATAACTAGATAGAAGAGAAACCCACCTTGAAACGACAAAAGAAGACACAAAAGCCTCACGGACCGGCCTCGTCTCCAACGGGATCAAAATCTGTGCAAGGAAGGTGAAGTGAGACTCAAAATGACCAATTAAGACGCTCGGCAATGCAATGATCATAATATGAACGCATAAAAGAGTATATTATCTAATGAACACGTTCATGTGCACTATTAATGTCTTAAAGACATATAAACATTCATTTCATTTCGTTCATGAAGCGTTTAAAGTCATTCAAGTTAATAACCTTCATATTTAAATCAAATTGATCCATGAATTTCAAATAACGATCATAAAACGTAGTATAACATGTTCACAATTAGAAAATAGGTAATTAGAAACATTCAAGTCATATTCGAAAATTAAATAACACAAAATAAATAATAATTAAATTCTAAATTTTAAATAAAATTAAACAGTACTATATGTCTATCATTAAACATGCATTAATACTATATATATACAATCATATCAATATATATATATATATTAATGCACGTTTAGTCCATGCAATAACAACAAAATGAACAATTATGCATGCATAACTAAAATAAAACAATTTAAACACTACATGCATGCATGCAATTTTCAACAAAACGAATGCAATTAATACTTATGCATGCAACCTATATACTACAAAGACATGCCTGCATGGAAAGAAGGGAATTAGAAAACAAGTAAAAGCCATACATGTGGGTTTTAAAAAACTGAAATTTTTGGCAGAAGGAGCAGGGGTGGCGGCCGCGACCCTTTTTCTTCATGAAATGGTAGCGCCCTCTACCCATTAAAATCTGAATTTTTGATCAATTTCTCCATAATACCTGAGCAGCCTCATTTTAAGTCGCGGGCGCGACACTAAATACAAGCAAATAAGGTCGCGGCACGACCCTGTTCAAAGCAACAAAATACGCAACAGAACTTGGACAAAAATAGAGCAGCAACATTCCAACTTCAACCCAACATATTCAGATTTGATAACACAGCAAAAGAACAAGATTTCAATCCTAATTAACATCCAAACATTCAACCAATGCAAGGCATACGTGAGAAAGAGATGTTAGAGATCATTTCATGCTATTTCTTCAAAATTTCATTAATGGCAACTAACCAATCCTTCAACCACCAGATAATCAATGTCCATAAATGAAAAGAGGGAGTTTAGCTGATCATATTCGTGCCATAAAATAAGCAAAAGCACCAAGGAAATGCATGGAATCAAAATTTAGGTTCAAACCTACTATTCAATGATCTTCTCCAAAAACCCATGAAAGCATGCTCAAAATTGGGGATGCATAGCTTAAAATGACACATATTGAATGTATATTACAACCCTAAGCTTACCTTGTGGATTGGATGGAAGATGGAAGAGATTTGAGCTTGAATCTCCAAGGTTGGCAAGATCTACGGGACTTACTGGAAAACAGGGGGTGTTTGGCTGATTTTCTCCAAGTGTGAGGGTTTGGTTCGGTTAGGGAGAGTATGAGCAGGTAGGGGGTTGAGTTAGGGTTCCAAGGCCTCAAACCATGGTTAATTTGGTCAAGGTTTGAATGAGATATGGCTCTTTTAGTAAACTGTGGCAGATTTGGTTTCCGTTTCGTGTTTCGGTTGAATTTCGGTGGTTCAAATAACTTTGGAAAAATATCAGGCTAAGTTTATTAAACTCAAATTTTCGTTGCGAGTTCAGCGATGTTGACGAAACTCAAATCCGAGTTTCCTAGCTCAAGATATCAAATACAGAACGAATGGTGTGCTAATTGCTCGTTAGCCCCCGATTTGGATTCCAAAATCAAAATAAATTCGAAACTCATGCAAATGAATCCGAAAACATGAAACAAACACATGTGCATATTCATGACAGGTATATCTTCAACATATTAAATTTGCACGAAATTTCGATATCAAATCATATTAAAACGAAGCGCGTTTATAACACTCAAGAGTAATGCATTTAAAATTCATAACATATTCAAATAAATGACAAAATTTAAATTCATATATAAATTATAACTAAAGTGCATGAATTAATTATACATTTATTCAAAGTGGTCCGGATTAAATTTTAAATTGATATTAATTAACTTAAGATATAATTAATTAATATTTTAATATTTAAAATAAAATTAAATATATAAAACACGTATAAACAATTAATTCGTGCAATTTGGTAAACACGTACATCATACCTGTACGGCTTGAAAAGTCGGGGCATCACAGGCTCGGCGAGAACGAGCACTCCATCCGAACTTCCGAATCTATACAAAACAAAACCAATCCATCCAAACTCCATGATGCCGAGGGTCTACGGTCCCCGTACATCAGTCCAAAACATTGAGAAGCGAGTCCATGAAACTCCACATTCCCCCTTGAGAATACCTCAGCCCCGCACACTCCATCGGAACCTAAGTATCTCTTACATGTTGGGAATTTCGTAAGAGGTAACCGTCGGTCCTTTCCTTTCCGGCATTCCTACTTACTCCATCCCTGGGCTCTCAAATCCAAATCCAACCATGCAAGCATCCCTGCAAGGTACCTCCATGCCACTTTCATAGCATGGTCTAAAACATCTCGCTACACAACGCATATATGTATAATATCCAAACTAAATTCCGAAAGCATTTTGGGTACATATCCCTTATAATAAAACTCTAGTTTTACTTGCAAATCATTTTCTCCATAACAAATATACATAATACGAGTAACGCTAAAAAAACTTAGCTTATAGAGCCTACATTTATATATTTTGGAAATGGAGGTTCAAATCATCAAACATGATACATATAACTCCTCACCTTCACCAAGAACTTCGAAGGCCAACCACGAGCAACAAGCTACTCGACCGGAGACTCACCACCTAATAAGACAACGTACTAACAAAGGTAAGACACGACTCGAAACCAATTAAGACGATGCACGACCTCAAGATAATGCAAATATGTTCATGATGTGCAAATGATTGTCCCAAGATAACATAAGTGTAGCATTTACGATCAAACAACATCATATAAGTCATATAACAAGCTTTCAAGTAATAAGATAAGCAAATAACAACATGTGAACCATACTTAGCACATCATTACACATAATCGAGGTATGCGAGAATTACAATGCATATAACCATGATTATTACAATGCATATAACCATGATTCCAAGTCATATATATCATGCTAGGGGTGTGAGAAGTGCAAAGAAAGTGAAAACGAAGTAAAATGATCAAGATCACAAAAAGATAAAAATGGGACCCGAGGCCCTCCACACACCCATGTGGACTTTACACACACACACCACACGCCCGTGTGGCTGGGAATTCCGTGACAGTGGCCTCCCACTCGGGGGTTTGGGGTTTTAGTTCAAAATCGAAACCCCTATTTGGAATGCTATTGTTGCAAAACTCCATTACAAACATATGCGTGAACATGACAAAAAATGCACTCCAAATGCTCCAAAGCTCATATAACTCAAATAAACGAAATTAAACATCAAATAACATAACGAGAGCATCTAGGAATAAATATGCATCAAGAAATCCAACAATTGACACATATGAACTTCATCTTCTTCATGTATTCAAAGCTTCAAACTCAACAATGGCCGAATCTTCATTCATGCAAGAAACTCAATAAAATTAATCACATCCTTCATGGAATTGCTCAAGGAACAAGGATTAAACACTAAATTAAGTTAAAACACACAAGAACATGAACATGCAAGAATTCTCAAGAAAGCTTCAAGGGTCATCAATGGTGGATTCTTCAAATAAGCATGAAAACAAGAAATTCTTACATCAAATTGTTCCCAGCATCATAAGAATTATATTACTAATAACAAATTCGAGTTTGAACCATCAAACATTAACCCTAGATTCCATGTTCAAGCTTCAAGTTCAAAGAAGAAGACCCATATTCAAACTCAAACATTTCTTACCTTAAGAGCTGATAATCGAAGAGAATAGTTCGTTCTTCAACCTTCAATCCCCAATCTTGTCTCTTGAAGATGGCTTGGAGTGTTCTTGAGTTAATATGAATGGTCTTGATAGAAAAGTGAGGGAGAGAGGGTTTGAATCTTGCAAAATAACGTAATATGGTTTGAGAATGTTAAAATCTGATTTAGTAAATTGGGTCAGCTATTAGGGTTATGAACCGGGTCAATTGGAGCGGGTTAAGAGTGAAATTGGGTCTCAAATTGGGTTAAATTCGAAATTGGGTCGCAGGTCAACAATTGAGGCTTAAAAAGGTTGACTTTTCTTAAAATGGCCATAACTTCTTCGTCCGAACTCCAAATTGAGCGATTTAAGAACCCACGAACTCGTGATCGAATTATCTACTCAATTTTAGTAAGTTCTATCCAGTTCCAGGCTTGGAAAATAAATTTACCATTTAGTCCCTAAATTATGCTTTAATGTCCATATAAGCACATTGTTTCGATTAAATCATAAAACATGCTATCGAAGCTTAACAAGAACAGTACAAGCATGTAATTAACATATCGAGAAGCCACATATAACATGCAAATCATATCTCTCACATAAATACAAAACGGTTATCAATTAAGGCATAATTTCACATAATTCATGCAAAGAAAGGTAAATCGTTCACTCACGTACCAAAACTTACCTTGATCGAGAAACGGGGCATCACAATCTTCCCTCCTTAAAGAAATCTGGTCCCCAGATTTACGATCGGAAAATAACTCAGGATGAAAACTCCGCATCTTCTCTTCCATTTCCCATGTCGCTTCATCGGATTTGAGATCTTTCCAAAGTACCTTAACCAATGGGTTTTGTCGATTCTCGATTCCTCAACTCTTGAACCTTCCAATCCAAAATTTTCACCGGTTGTTGCTTAAATGTTAAGTCCGAATCTAATTTTACCTCTTCAATCGGCATAGTCTCCATCTCATCCCGAAAAGTTTTCCTCAATTGTGATACATTGTAACGCCCGAGCGCGAGACGTCACATCCCCCGCACCATGACCCGACCCGTATATGAAATTGATTTCCATACACGTGCCAAATCTTACCGAACGGGGACAAACACACACTCGCTAAGCCAGGCGGGACTAACCCTTAACTTATAACCCCCAATAACAACCAAAGAAATATAACAGCTGAAACACTAAATCTATATTCCATATATTGAGCTATATGCTCTATGTACCAACGTCCAATATTCAAGTACGCTCATTGAGGATGATACAAAACATGTACTGTAACGCCCCCACCCGTACTGGAACATGAGGAGAGCGGCGTCTCAACCCCCGCACTGAAGCACCTCTCAAGTAATGGTGTGAGCCATCACTCAAGAAATACTCCAGCGAACGGTTGTCTATCTCGAACCTATACATGTATAACGATGTGGCTATGCAGCGGAAAATCAGAGTATTTTAAAACTTTTCAAAACATGTGCGTGATGGCATGTAACAAGCAAGAACATATCGATCGTGTACGAGAGACTTGGCATATCAGAACATGTAACATATTCACATATAAGCATCGATATAGTAGAGTTCAAAATATCGGTAATAGAGTAGCAGGAAGAGTATAACAAGGATACTCAAGTATTCAGAAATATAAAGTAATGCAGCCATAAAACATATGCAGGACACAAAAGAGAAAGTAATACTAAGTCCTGACTGAAACAAAAATGACAATCTAGAGCTTCAAGATACCTCTAGACTGCGGCTGCAAGACTTGAAACCACGAGGCAAGAAAACGAGAGAGGTATTAGTCAAAAGGACTAAGTGAGGGAATACTTAAAAGAAAGTGATGAGTTATAAAGAACTTGAAGTAAAGTTCAGAACTGTTAAATGCAAAGATTTAAAGAAGAACTTGAAGTAAGTTCGATTGATAAAACTGTTTGAATGCGATGTTGTAAAAGAATGCACGTTTTAAAACACTTTCACGAATGCTATCACACGCACACACATACGTTGTAGATGGTTCATAGTTCTTTCATAAAACGGGATAAGGGTAAAGTGAACTATTTTAATTATGAACCATCCTTTATGAAACAGAATTTTGCCCGCAAGCTAGGCTCCTCCATCCTTACTCCAGAAAAACATGATGAAGTAGAGTATCGGACCAGGATCAACAATAACTCCACATATAGTAGAGCATCGGACCAAGGTCAACAATACTCCACCAACATATACAAACATGCACCATCCTCCACCGGTCTTCACTTCGGGTAGCTAGCCCTAGGTGACCTGTAAACATGTAATGGGAACAGATTTGCGGTCCGTTCCTAGATAGATTGTCCTGACTTAACAAACCTCTTATTAAAAGTCGGTGTCAATTGTCTAATTGTGGCGGCCGGTATTAGTGATGTCGTTGGCGCACACCTCCCGAACATCACCTCTACACATAACCGCCGGGCCCAAACTGTAAACTGTATGCTTGCATTTCAGAATTAGCAGTGACCAGAGTACCACTCCAGTGTGCTAACAATAACATGTGAAACTGTAACTGTAATATGTGATGTTGTCTGTAAAACATGTGAAACTGTACTTTGAAAACATATGCAGATCATGTAACTGTCTTTGAACAAGAATGCAGAACTTTGGAAAACATGTGTTGTAGATCAAGGTATACTATTAAAGTATGAATGATCCTTTCAAAAGAATGTCCCGATAAAAGGGATAGTTCAAAACGAGGTTTAGCTTTGAATTTCAAAACATATGATACGATAGTATAATCGTGGTTCCAGTTGGAAAACATTAATAACTTCACCTCACCTAATAGTAACAAAAAGGTAGGTAGACAGATTACGGGGTGCCCTGGGGATCCCAGTGCTCGACTTTAACACCTGTAGGTAGTGTACTAGAGTGAGCTTAAGAACTAAAACCCACTACTAACCAAGATGCACATGAAATGCATGAAACATATGAATGAGGAACATGTCACACAAGAGAGTCATACCATTTAAGGTATTCCAGAAAGGTAACACACAAAGGAATACATTAAAGTGAGTTACTCTTAACGTTGGACTATGATCTTACTAGAACCGAGTAAGCTTTAGTCAAATTATGAATCCTATCGCAAACCTTAAGTTATGAAACAAGTCCTCGAAAGAAAACACATTTTGAAAACACATTTTAGACCCTGGATATGGAAACCCTAGGTGCAAATGTCTATTAAGAAAGCACACGTTTTAATTCATTTTTACTATTCAAAAGTACTATTCAAGATTACTATTCCAGCTTACTATTCACGATTACTATTCAGGTTACTATTCACATGTCGGGTCAAAGGGTCAGGTCAAACCCTTACTATACACACACACCCACACACACGGTACACACACACCATGCACGTACACACGCACACACACGGCATGCACACATACACACACCCTAATTAAATTATGATCTTGATTATAACCTATAGTTTCAAGTTCATGTCATTATAATCAAGTCTGATCTAGGTTGAAGGTATAACCTATAGTTAAGAGGTCTAATTAAGGCATAAGATCAAGTTATGAAACACTATTCTATCTTAGGTTATAACATGTGACACTATTAAAGTGTATAACATATGATCAAGGCTATAATCCATTAATCCATATCATATCATAAGCTCAAATCATAATTCAAGAATCATGTAACCATATAAGAACATGTCTCAACATATATCATATCATATCATATACCATGTCATGAACCTTGGGCATGTAACATGTAACAATTTAATTCAATACCAACATGTAACAAGTTGTGACATAATAGATCATAGAATACTATTCCATTAGCTAACATGCAAGAATATAATTCAAATTCCATAATCATGCATCAATTCTCATAATATAACAACCATATCACATGATCATAGCATATAGTAGAGCATTTCATAACATATTCAAGCATATACTAAACAATTAAAACATATAAACATATATTCAAACATATCATGAAAACTATATAATAAATGCATAAAATAAAATCCTATATGGCTTAGGGAAGACCCTAAGACCGAATCTCAACATAATTTAAACATACCTTAACATAAAAACATAAACTAACTAAAACATAACATAAAAATAAAACAACTAACCTAACAATGTGGGGGGTGGCCGACGGCCAAGAGGGGGAGGAGAGGGAGAAGAAAGGGTGTTGTTAACACAATATTGAGCAAGGAATGAAATGCCTCTTTCCCTCTATTTATAGTTGAAGAGAAGCCCCTCACATTGGAAATAAACTTGAGGTAAGGGTATGAGAGCAAAAGTGGGATAGCTTCTCTTGGAAGCTTTTAGGCATATTGAAACTAAAATGGGACTGCTGGGGGGTATTTCGGTCATTTCATGTCCAAAACGTGAAGTTATGTGACTAGAAGTATAGCCATTCCATCCAGGAAAAAATTAGCTTCGGAACGCATATTCATAAGTCAAAATCGGATTTACCGTTTGAAAGATACATTAGTTTTAATGAATAAAAGTTTTGAGCTCGAAACTCAACACGAGTGAAAAATGACTTTCGGGAATGATTTTCAAGTCCGGATTGTTTACAAAATTCAAGAAATAAATCGAGAAGCGTTTTGAATCAAATATCGACTATAAAACGTTTTACCGTTAAAAAGTTGAAAACGTAGAATGAATTGTGAATTCTCACGTACGAACGTACGCTTCATAATTTCAAGCTAGGGTTTGAATCAAGAGTTGTAAAACATCTTAAAAATCTTGAAATAGCTCAAATAATGCAAATCCAGAGAGAAAACATTTTCCGAATGAAAACCGTTCGTAGAAAGAATAGTGAACTGGGGTTTTCGTAAACATTTTCAATAAAACAAAGTTCAGAATAGATTTCCTAGTCAAGAATGATTTCAAAAGACTCGTCCCGACTCAAGGGTCGCTTTAACTGTAAATTCGGGTAAGAAAAGATATCAGAATCAAAAGCTCATTTTCAGATAAATAGTAACTTTGGTCAGTAAGTTCCAAAAATACCCTTATGGTTCAAGAAAGACTCTTTGAGCTCGGGAAACAAGTTCAAACGATAGGGAAATATGTGTGGTGAACCTCTAGGGTTCGAGTAATAATATGAACAAGGTAGACTTGGGTTATGAATAGTAAATTGTATCAAAGGTCAAGAATTCCCACTTAAAACATGTCAGATCATATACGAGCACAAAATTCATGTAAGAATGCAATGCATGAAGGTTCAAAAAGTTGGATCACGTTCTATAATAAACGCTTTACCAATACCCTTATCTTACTGTTTTCATCCAGGCCCTGTTTTGGGCTGTTACAATCACCCCTCCTTAAAGAGAATCTGTCCCCAGATTCTTCCGCTGTAACTGCAAACAACTCGGGGTGATGCTTCTGCATTTTCTCTTCTGTCTCCCAGGTTACCTCTTCTGTCCCATGTCCCTTCCAAAGGACTTTAACCTGAGGAATTTTCCTATTCCTCAGCTCTTGAAACTTCCTATCTAGAATCTTAGCGGGCTTCAAAACATAAGTCAAATCCGGTACCAATGGTATCTCTTCTATCGGTACAGCCTCTGTCTCATCCGAGAAACACTTGCGAAGCTGAGATACATGAAATAAGTTGTGGATTCCTGTTAGACCTACAGGTAAATCCAATCTATAAGCAGTCGGTCCGACTCTCTCCAGTATCTCATACGGTCCAGCATATCTCGGGTTTAATTCTCCACCTTTCCCAATTCGGAAAAAACCTTTCCTTGGCGATGCCTTCAGAAATACCTTTTCGCCCACTGCGAATTCCAAATCCCTTCTTTGTCGATCAGCATAACTCTTCTGCCGGTCCAGGGCAGCTTTCATTCTCTGGCGAATGATCTGAATCTTTTCTGTCGCTTCTCTTATCCATTTAGCTGAATTCACTCTGATCTATCCTTCCTCAGTACATCTTGCTTCATCCAAACCCCAATACAATGGGGATCTACATTTTCTTCCATACAAGGCTTCATATGGAGCAGCTTTAATAGAAGCTTGATAATTATTGTTGTATGCAAACTCCACAAGAGGTAAACACTCTTTCCAACTTTCTTGGAAGTCCAAAGCGAAAGCTCTTAGCATATCTTCCAAGTATTTGATCATTCTTTCTGATTGTCCATCCGTCTTAGGATGCGCTGCAGTACTGAAGTTCAACTTTGTTCCCATCAAAGTCTGAATCTCTTTCCACAATTGCGACATGAATTTTGGATCTCTATCCGACACAATGCTGTTTGGAACTCCGTGTAGTCTGACAATCTCTTGTTGATACAGCTTTGCCAACGTGTTGACCTTATCTGTCGTCTTTACTGGCAAAAAGTGTGTTGACTTTTTCAATCGATCAATGATTACCCATACTATCTTGTCCTCCTCTGACTTTGGGTAATCCGGTGACAAAATCTGTCATGATTTGCTCCCATTTCCATATCGGAATCGGTAATGGTTGCAACTTCCCACTCGGCTTCTGGTGCCCAGCTTTAACTTTCTGATAAGTTAAACACTTCTTGACATAGTTGGCTATGTCTCTCTTCATTCCGTTCCACCAAAAATGCATCTTAACATCTTGATACATCTTAGTACCTCCGGGATGTATCGTGTACTTAGTCTTATGCGCTTCGTCGAGAATCTCTTTCCTCAAAACAGTTGGTACGCATACTCGACCTTTGTACCTCAATATTCCTTGTTCATCAACCCTGAACTTAGTCTCATCATCTTTCTCCTTAGATTCGAGACATTTCTTGATCCACTCATCATTCTTCTGAGTTTCCAACACCTGCTCTTTCAACGGTGATATCATCACAACATTCGCGATTCGAGCTTTAGTTATCACCTCCATTCTTTCTCTTCGATCATAAGTTGATCTTTCGGTCTATTCAAAAGATAAGCAACAAATCTGCTAGCTCCTTTCTGAATCAACTTCTTAGCTTCCATCGAAGAAATAACTGATAACTTCTCAACTTTCCCTTCTGATGTCCGACTTTCACCTTCTTCCAAGATGATCTCTTTCTTGTAGCAATCCAACTTAGCTCGGTACTTAAACAACCAATCCATACCGAGTATAACATCGTATCTTGTCATCGGCAACTCAATCAGATCCGTCGGGTAACAACGGGTACCAATACATATAGGGCAGCGTTTATATACTTGATTCGTAACAAGGCAAGTTCCCAAAGGAGAACTCACTTCAATTTATATGGCAAGTATTCAAGTGGAAACTGTAAATGCGCACATAATTTAGATGCAACAAATGAATGCGTGGCACGAGGGTCATACAAGACCTTAACTGGTGTGTTAAGAACGTGCACAATACCTTCCACAACAGACGAAGGATCAACCTCCTCATTACCATCCAAAGCATAAACTCTGTCTTTGACCACCGGTTTGTTCGTCGTACCCACCACCGCTTTTCCTTTATCCTGGACCCCAAAATCTCCTGATCCTGTTCAGGCAGCTATCCATTTGGTGCTCAGGTGAACCACACACGAAACACTGTCCGGTTTTCTTGCGACAGTTCTCCTCAGTGTGTCCTGTTCGGCGACAGTATAGGCAAACAATTTCCTCTTGAGCCTGTTGGGGTGCTTTCTGTTGCTGCTGTGGCGCCCTCTGATACTGCTGTGGCGCCTTCTGCTTTTGTGCTTGTTGTTTCTGTGGAGCCTTGTGATGCTGAGGCTATGGTGCTACCATTGGATTCTTTCCGATTCCTTGGGGAAAAGATCCGGATGGTCGCTTGTTCCCTTGATAAGGCTTAGGGTTAGAAGGTCCTTGACGTGCAGTAGTTATCTTGATCTCCTTGTGTGAAACTTCAACCCTTAGCACTCTATCAACAGCCCGATTGTAGGTCTCAATGTCCAAAGAAGCAAGTGCCCACCGAAGTTCGGGCTTCAGTCCATCGATAAACCTCTTCGTCTTGCGACGCTCATCGTTCAGAATATGAGGCGCATACTTGATCAGCCTCACAAACCTAGCCTCAAACTCCATCACATTCATAGTTCCCTGCACCAAACACATAAACTCAGCCTCTCATGTATGACGAGTTACTTGAGGCGTGTACTTCTGTTGAAACTCTCCGATAAACTCATCCCAACTTCCTTCAACGTTATTCTCAATCCACATATACTGAACGTGCTTCCACCAATTGTATGCAGCTCCTTCCATAAGAAAAGTAGCATATCGAACTCGTTCACGATCCTCTGGATTGATTTCCATAGCCTCGAAAATCTTCTCAAGACTAGTAATCCAATTCTCAGCCTTTAGGTCGTTCGGTTCTCCATAGAACTTAGTTGGATTCATCCTTAGAAACTTTTACAGTGACCTTTCATTATGAGGATTATCTCTCTGATTACAAGCTCTTGCGAATTATCGTATCACATCCCTTAATTATGGAGTTCCATCCCGTTCAGGGGGTGGCCTGACATCTCTTTGGGTTGGCGGTGGTGGTACACGATTCCGGAGTGCTCTTCTCGGTGGCATGTTGTTACTGAATTCACAAGCATTCAGATACATATTGATGCATAACATATAGTGATTCACAGAATCCGTAACCACGTATTCAAATTCCCACGTAGTCACATATAAGTATAAGAACAACACATTCCCATAACAACATATCAGTAACGATTCCAACATATCATGTAATCTGAAACAACTATCAGACAACATGTAAACGGGAACAGAAGCTCGTGTAACATATCAACATATCAGAAACATGTATAACATATCCCGAAACGAGAACAGAACATGTACTGTCATATCAACCAAAACTGTAACATGTGTAACATGACTAGAAGCATGATCAACATATCCAGAATAATAGCATGCTATCAATAAATGAAATGGCATGATCCTACTATAGGCCCTAATGGTATCTTGAAGCAACTCTAAGACTCATGCAACGACAGTTATGGAAAGCAGTAAACAGATATCCAACATAAAGCCGAAAGTGTTATAACTGTGCAAGGTTTGGTAAAATTTACTACAGGCCACTTGTTATCAGTATTAATTCAAAATGGGGAGGACCCGATACTATCGAGTTGACTCCCTTACAGGCCTTACCAATCCGTACAACCCTGCTGAAAATAACCTAGTAGGTACCAAGTCTTCTGAACAGTCATCCGTGGTGCCAAAAGTCGGGGATCATCTACCATAGCTATACATCCCCTCATCCAAAAGTTAGTCCCGAACTGTCCCGGTTATACGTCCGCCATCCATAGGTAGATAGATATGCATCAGTACTATATACAGAAAACGTCCCATCAGCAATCAACCCTGATAACTATGGTCCAAAGAACCCCTGGTGGTGTCATCAGAGACAGCAACAACCTCGCCCTGTCCGTGTCTTGCTGGATCGTCTCCGCCATTGTTATCATCGTCATCCGATCCTCCATCACCTCCATCAGACTGCTCCTGTGTAACACCCCGGAGCGAAGGGCGCCACATCCCCCGCACCATAACCTAACACGTGAAGTGAAATGGGAACTCCGTCCATGTATCAAGCCACGGCGAACGGGTGACAAACAAAAATCCAACCTAAGCTAGGCGGTCTAGACCCTACTCAGAGCGTACAAAAACAAATTCGGAGAAGCCAACAACTAAAAACTTATAGCATGCAAGCACAAATCATATCGTGTTCTCCACATAATACTCATACAACCTTAGATACAAAGCAATTATAAAAAACTGAATCCCAGGACAGAACTAAGTAGCAAAATTAATACATATTTCAACACTAACAAATTACGTAAAATAAACGAAATACAATGCATGAGACTCAAGCTCTCCAAAACAAAGACTCAAGATAACCGCGTAGCTCCAACTCCCACAAAACGAGAACCTGCAAACTCAAAATAAAGGGGGAAAAAGATAGAAATAGTGAGGGTCAGTCCTAGAGACTGGTTAGGGGGCTAACACACGCACCTATACATATACATAAGAGCAAAGCATATACAAAGCTGAAAGGGGTTCATGAACCGGGCACGGTTTTTGCATTCTAAAACATCCAACCCGTGGTAATATAATAAAAGAAAGAAGTTTGGGGCCGAAGGCCAAATTCAGTCAAGTTTTAGAGTTTAGAAATCCGCCCCGTTTCATAACCATAAACGAAACATAACGAATCAAAAACTTAAATCCAACCCATTTACTCCAGAAGCAAAGGCGAAGCGAAAACAAAACGAATCATAAATCATTTCCACCCCAACACCATTTGGGGAAGAGAGGTGCCCCTCTCAACCCCCACACATAAACGTAATGAGATGGGGGATCTACCCGCTACTTCGACGGGTCACGTAGCACGCCGTCGGCTCAAGAAGACCCGCCTTCCCCTCGACCTCCCGAGGATGAGCTAAGTCTCCCTTTTGTGGAGAAGTGCACAGGGTTTGCAACCGGCGACCCCATGGCCGTCCCGGGTCTCCCTTACCCACAACTCCGGGGCCCATCACACATACACATATACTTACACTTATCACACTTACCATATGAAGCTTATCCACAAGTCATATCACGCTTACACACACACAGTCTTATCAAAGCTTGTCAAAATAAACGAAAATAGAGTTTATATACTTATAAAAACGTTTTCAAAGTCTCAAGACAAAAGGGACAAATCCCACAAAATACGTATCCAAACACATATCTATATATATACTTATATAAGTCGCATGCGGGTTCGAAATAAAAATAAGGTTTTAGGTCATAATAACTAAAAGGAAATAAAACCTCAACTTGTCGACCAAACCGAACAAAACGGACGGAAAGCAAACCAAAGGACCTCCTCCTTAACAACGGAACGATCCTAAGAGCAAAACAAAGAGCAAGAGGCAAACTTAGACTCAAAATGAACCAAATTGACGCTTGGCAAATGCATATGAATGCGAGTGATGCTTATGAAGCTTAACAAATTGACAAATAATGCATACGAGTTCATATTTATTCATAAGTCTCATAGATCATGTCAAACGAATCCCTAAGTTTCATATAATAATCTTATCATATAATACAACATTTTACCAACGTATTCATACCATGTAAGGAGCAAGGATTGATCATGCAAGGCATATAAACGAAACATGAAGTCACACACGCATGTTAGAGGAGCATATCGCACATATGAAGCCATAATTCGAAAACGAGCAAATAAATCAAATCATAAATTCATATAACATAAGTTAACACACAATACGTTAAGCTAACAATGCATATAGGTCACAAACGGGACAAGAGAAAGCAATTAAAAGCAACGAAATGACAAAAGAAACTCCCCCGAGGCACCACCGTGACAAATGACACGACCATGTCCAAAACATAAAGGAAACGGACACGGCCGTGTCCGAATTTAAATAAATCAGATGCCCAAGTCGAGGCCTTGACACGGCCGTGTCACTAATCAGCACAAACTAGACATGGCCGTGTCCAGTTCAAATTTTTGAAAAACGGTTTTTGGCGCAGCAACATTTTCAAAGGCAAAATCAGGGCATTTTCACGGCAGCTCTTAGGGAATTTCTTAGGCCTCAAGCACACACACAACATGCATGAAACCAACACCAAAGCATCACCAAATCATGCCTTAAAACGCAGCAACAAGCAGCTCAAAACTCATGCACCAAATCTGTCACAAAGAAGAAAGGAACGTAGCAGGCCATATACCTCAAGTCTGGGGCTAAAACATGGGATAAAAGCTTGTAAACACATGGATAACATGTAAAGAAACTCATATACTTCATGTACATGCAATTTCACACGAAATGGAGTTCAAGAAGTCATCAAACGGACCAAAATTCTGACAACAATTCAAACCGGGAAGAGCAGGGCATATTGTCACGTTTGAGGTTGAAATGGAGCATGAAATCAAGGCAAAACAAAACATATTCATAGAGTAACATATGTAACACATAACCATGCATTAATACACGAAATTGGATGGAAGAATCCATCAAACAAACCTAAAAAACGTGACAGCAACTTGCTGAAAATGAGCAGATTTGCTACAGTAGTTTATAAGATCCAAGAACTCAAGTTTGCAGCCAAAATAAAGCATGAAATCAGGGAAAAACGAAGCACATTCATAGAAAAACATGTATATTATATAACCAAGCATTAGCACACGAAATTGGAGGCAAGAATTCAATCATTTGATCTAAAAAATGTGACAGCAGTTCGCATGTGGAAGAGCAGTTAATGTTTCAGTTTTCATGCTCAAGAACTCAAAGTTTCAATCAAGTTATCAAAGACAAAACAACCCTAACGCATCTAGCATGAAATAGAGATCAATAATGGAAGCAAAGAAGTTCATATAATCACCAAAGAAGCATCAAATCAGCCCCAAACTCAAGCTAAGCCATGGATTCAAAAATATGAGCTAACCCTTCCTATTCATGCCATGATCATCAATTTAGGGGCTGAGTTAGGAGTTAAAAACTTGGGAACTAAATGTTAACACGATAAGCTACTCAAATACTCCATGTATATGCAAATTCACACGAAAATAAATACAAGAGTTCAACTAACCACTTCAAGTATCACAACAGCAGTTAGGTTCGCACATAACATACAAACAGGCTTCATGTTTCGGTTTAGGAGCTGAAAATGGATCTAAAAGCTTGCAAGAGCAGGGCTAACATGTAAAGAAATTAGTATACAACATCTCCATGCAAATTTACACGAATTGGAAGCCATTAACTCAAGCAACAAAGCACAAATCCACATAGCAGTTCCAAAACAGGGGAGCAGATTTCTAGCTTAGGTTTGAGGCTCAAAAACTCATAATTTCATCAAAAGATCTCAAGAGAAAATCATCCAAACATCATATACTATCAGTTAAGAATAAAATGATCAAAGAAACAAGTCCATATACTTCATTTTATGAGCAAGAAATCAGCCACAAAGCAAGCTAATACATAAGAACAAAAATCCCTCTTCATGCTCCTACCCAAACCCTAATTAAATTGGATGCAAAACAAGTATTAAATGGATCAAAACTTGTATAAAAGTGTAGATAATACAAAAATATACATACCTTGAAGATTTGAAGAAGAAAGATGGTGATTTGAGCTCAAATTCACAAGAGGGCCAAAGTTTTTCTTCTCTTCTCTTCTCCTCCTTTGTCTCGATCATTTGCAGCAAAAGGGAGGGTGTTTGGCTCAGTTTCAAGGGCTAGGAGAAGAAGAGGGATAGTTAACTCAGCTCCAAAGATCAAGGTTAGGCTTAAGTTGAGTTAGAATGGGTCCCACCAAGAAAACTAGTCAAAGAAGGTGTCTTTAGCACAAGCTATTATTTCCGGGTGAAAAACGAGGGTCCAAATGAGCTTAGAAAAATACCAAATAAGGTTCAAAAGTTTCCTTTCTTCGTTGCGAGTCCGACGCATCTTCCAGAATTCGAATCCGAATTCCCGAGCTCATGTTATGGCCTCCGGAACACAAAGCGTGCTAAAACTAGTTAGACCCTCATGTCCCTCGTCAAATACTTAAGGTTTAAAACCTCGAAAAATGAACACGAAAACTTAAAACAAGCATGTAAACATATTCATAACTCACATATATCACGCATATCAAAATTTCACAAAAATCGGAATTGAATTCTGACACATAACGAGCAAATTGCGAGCATGCAAACTTAGATGTTTAATTTCAAAGTTCATAATATAAACAATTAATTTCATAGAATCTCAAATAATCATACATGTAGCACCCTGCACGTGAGGCACCACATCCCCCGCACTAAGGCTCAACACGAGTAACGAAATAGTAAATCCGCACCCGTATCAAACCTTAGCGAACGGGAGACAAACATAAAACCTTCCTAAGCCAGGTGGAACTAGACCCTGCAATGAAAACCAATTAACCAAAGTATAATGCATTGCACAGCCAACTTCAAACATACAAACTAAAAGCCGAATTTGGGCTCTTCAGGCCTCTTTTAAACTCATAAATACAGTCCAACAAACAATTTCAATAACAATTACATAATTATCCAAGTGCCAAGATACTGCAGAATCGAAACAAACATAAGTTCAATACAAGAGTGAGTGCAGAGACTCCCCTAACCTAACTCGACCCAACTAAAGACTCCAACCACCTCCGCCTAGCTCGAAACTCCACAATCAAACCTGCACACTAAAAAGATTGGGGAGGGAGAGGGTCAGTCTCTAGAAGACTGAGTGAGCAGGAGCGATATATATATATAAAACATGCACATGCAAGTCATAAATCCCGAGCAAGGTTTTATTTGAAATTAGTTCCCACTAAGGGTAAGAAAATAGATAAACAATGCTCGAACTTTACGACTAGGTCATATTAAATTCGTTACATTCATAAATCATACATAAAGATAAGGCTCGGCGAGTGAGCGTGCACAACCTCCAACCAAACTCCGACCGTGTACATAAATATCAGTAATATATTGATTAGGCGATCAGGCAATATATCATAATACACACAGACCATAAATCATATCATAAATATGCGTTTGGGCAATCCATATCCCGGCCTTCCCGCACGGTGCATAATTCTATCAAAACATATATATAAGAAGAGGCTTAAATCCTAACCAACCTTCTTCCTCCGGGTGGTGGGCGGGCTTGCAAGACCCGACCACCTAAATCAATGGCCAATGGGGTTTCATGACTCCCCCAAAGGCACTCAGCTCCCATTCCCCGCTAAATCTCCTAGCGAGGGCCGGTATCACCGTAGTAAGTTGGGACTAGTATATCGGATCCCCGTCAGCCCTTGCTTCCTCGGTTAGCCACATATACTAAGTCCCGGGGCCCGATAAGTAATAAGTAATAAATGTGTCTCGCCAAAACATAGCAATCATAAGTACATAACATAATTCATAAATTATGTGAAAAAGGTTTACTCGATCAATATATACCATAAGAAATCATACCTTACCGTGTAATTCGGCATATGCTATCTACGTACCTCTCCGTGTCATCCCAATCCGTAGCTAGCATGAAGACACACGGTTTGGAGCATAGCCTCATTACAAAACCATTTTAAAGCTTATGTACGCTCATACATATAACTCAGAAGAATTTACTCGATAACTTCGTTTGAAAACCATATATATATAATCATAAGGTTTTTGGCCAAAGCTTTTCACATAAGGGTTGTAGGGTTTGTTACATAGCTAAAACGAAAACAACCCTCACCTGAACCGTGATGAAACAAGGATCGAGCACCAAGTGCCTGAACGATCAAAAGTTCTCCACCCTGGAGATAAACTGTACAAAAGACCACAAGACGTGTTCGTGAGACTCAAGACTCTAAATGAACCACATATGACGCACGGCAATGCTCAAGCATGATATGAAGGCATAAAGATCATATTAAGTCATGAAAATCATATAACCAATTTATTCACTTGTTCAATCATAAATCATTCAATTCATACTTCCAATCCAATAATTCAAGAATCCAAATAAGGGCACAGAACATGTTCAAGCTCTTCCATAATGTTACCATATACTTCATATTACATAACATAGCATATATTCAAGGTTGGGCAACAAGAAGAAGTGATAAGATATAGAAAATAAGCGAGGCGATTCATGAACGACACATAAACACCCATAACCGGCATTAAGTAAAAGCATGCCTATAGCACATCCAAATGCCACGAAATTAAACCAAAATACTTCTAACACATAGTACAACAAGTTCATAGTTCAACATAAAGGGAGATAAAGTCATTAAGGAGGGGAAACAAATCAAAAACCGAAGAGGAAGTAACGAAGACTGCGCATGGGAAGTGACACGGGGGTGTCACCTCCCTTAGCCAAACTGAGCCACGGGCGTGGCTCAGTACAGAACTGAACAGAGGGTGTGACACGCCCGTGTCTCACTCTTATGAGTAAATGTGACACGGGGGTGTCACGGTACAGAACCAAAACCGTTCACAAGGTTTTTCCGGCAAAACTGATCCCTTACAAACTCAATCCAAAAGCATATCAAATGAACTCCAAATGCTCTGAAACTTAATATGCAGCATATTTGGCATGTTATGAACATTTTTCATTTAGAGTGAAAAAGCTAAATCACACGTTAAGATCATCGAATCCATGCAATAAAACTGGGTCGCTACAATCGGACATATGAACCCTAATGATTCTATCATGCCTTGATCAAGTACTTAGGGCTTGAATTTGGATCTGAAACTTTGGGGAATGCATGCTAACATACTAAACAACTTGTATACGTCATATATATACAAAATGGTACCATTTAAAGTACATTAGGAGGACTAACAACTTACCAAACACCACAGCAACAAATCTGTCATGAAGCATGCATAAAACAGGCCATGTATTTCGATTTTTAAGGCTTCAAATGGAACCAAATACTTAAAGCATGAAGGCTAACATATAGAACAATGAGTGTACATCAACTCCATGCATTTTCACACGAAATGGAGGCCATATGATCATGCAACAACACCAAATTTCACACAACAGTCACAAAACAGGGGAATCAATTAGATCATCAAGTTTGAAGCTCCATAACTCATAATTTTATAAAAGGAGCAAGAGATGAAATCCCCCCTAACATCATATACTATCAGTTGGGAAAGAAATAGGTCAAGAAACAAGTTCATATACTCATGTACAAGCAAGAAAATCAGCCACACAAGCAAATAGGTCACTAGAACAAAAATCCCTAAAAGTTCATACCAATCTCATAATTCAAACCCTAATCAAATCTGATCCAAATCATGTTTTAAATAGATGAAATCAAGCATAATTGAGTAGAGAAGACATAAATATTCACACCTTGAAGTTTTGGTGAAGGAAGATGGTGATTTGAGCTCCAAAATCACAAAGGCCAAGGTTTTCTTCTTCCTTCTCCTCTCTCTTCTCTTTCTCGTTTCAGTTGCAGCTGGAGAGTGAGGGTTTGGGTTCGGTTTTTGCAGCTTAAGGGGAAGATAAAGGGTTAACTCAAGGTACAAGAGTCAAGGTTAAGGTTTGGTTAGGTTAAGGAGTGTTTTGGGGTCCCACCATGAAGACTAGTCAACCAAAGGAGCTCTTCTTGCACGAGTTGTCCGTTACGGTTGGATTTCGGAGGTCTTAATGATTTCAAAAAGGTATGAGGCTTGTTCCATTGTCTCCGAATCGTCGATACGAAGGCAACGGAGGTGTCGGAATTCGAATCCGAATTCCCGAGCTCAAGATATCACGCACGGAACCAAAGGTGCGCTAATTGCTCGTTAGCCCCCGACTTGGTTCCAAAAATCAAAATAAATTCATAAACACGTCAAATAAATCCGAAAACATAAACCGAGCATATAGGCATGTTCAAAACATACATATTTACGACATATTAAATTTTCACGCCAATCCAGTATCATTTCATATAAGAACGAAGTAGAAATAAAACACTCAAGCGCATGAACGAATTCATATTGTTATAAATTAATTACTAAAACTTAAATTCCATATTAAATAAATTTAAAGCCAACTTATAACATGTTGAAATTAATTAACGAAATTACCGAAATAGTTAAGGTAACACGAAACCTTAATTAAGAATTTAAACACTAAATATCAAAGTGAAATAAAATGAAATAAATTAAAATAACAATAGTTTATAGTTTAAATCAAATATAACCATTTATAAACAATTAATCATATAATTAAATTATTAAATTTCGCAATTTATAAACAAATATTTCACATTATTAAAACTGAAAAACTGGGGCGTTACAATCTCTCCCCCCTTAAAAAGAATCCGTCCTCGGATTCAAAACACGCTTGAAAACAAACAATGAGAGATTCCCCGTCTCTCACAAGCGACAAGGAGAGAGCCCCGTCTCTCGAACAGCAATGAGAGAACCCCGTCTCTCCAACAACAATGAGAGAGCCCCGTCTCTCGCAAGCAAGGAGAGTACCCCGTCTCTCAAACAAAAATAAGAGAATCCCCGTCTCTTAACCGAAAATAAAGCAAGGAAGTCTCCAATACTCCCAAGCAACTCACGCAAAAACCAAATTTAAAATCACTTAAGCCAACTCAAGGTAAATATCAGATATCATCCACGTTAATCATCAATTACTTCATGTAATTTAACTTGACAAGAAAACAAAGCATACGACAAAGAAATTATTAAATTGGATTTGCATGAATGTATGCTTCATGAATGTTATAAATACCGTTCACCGTAGTCACGAAGTTTTAACATTGTAAGTTGTCGTTGTTCAGTGCATCATCTGTCCTGAAGATAGATTCAGTGCTCAGTTTGTCCTTAACCTCTTCAGGATACCTCGATGAAGCAATTATTGAATCCTTCAGGGATTATACTTGTTAGATCCCTTCTGCCTGGTACTGTTCCCAAACTCCATCATTTCCCTTAATCTTCCTTCAACCAACTCTTTGTAATTAACCAAGTTTGACCTCCCGAATACCCTTAGACCATCCGTCTTGAAGTTAGGTCCATAGCTACTATCTTACCCATATCGGACTTTGAAATACCCTCAAGGATAACTACTCCTGACAACCCTGATGATTCAATCCCTACCTTGAGGTGTTCTTCATTAGGATCTACCTTAACACGAATCCTTTTCTATCTTTCGTTCATATTATCCATTCATTCCTTTTAACCCCTTTAAGGTTGTATTCTGTATCTGACCCTACATCTCTTGGATCAAAGACAGAATATTCTTGATGCGTTTTGGAGTTTGATGTAAATCCTCCAATGATCATCCTTTCCGGTTTGATTCCTTCTTAGATTTCCTTCCGAAGTGACGTGGGACTAACCGAAGACTTAATAATATTGTCATTATTGAACCCTCTTTTGTACCCTATTGGATTACTCGTGATCGCCATCATTCCATCATATGCCAACTTGATTCGACACTCTCTCTTGTCAATTCTGACTTAGGAGTTCCCAGAAGCTTCCTTATTATTCTGTTATCCCCAGATCCATGTTCTACACATAAGAATATTCTCTAAATCATTTCCTTTATTCCTGGTGGTAGACTTCAACCGTATTTAGTAATTCAACTCTCCTCTTGACACTTATCCATTCAAACCGTCTTATTTATTTCTGATCATCACTAATAGGACTTCCAGGTCTTCCTTAGTTTGCAATTCCATTATTCTCACTAAAATATTCCTTCGAGCACCCATTCAATCTTCAATTTGTTCCTCGGTCGTGCTCTCCCCCTTAAATTTCTGTTGTACCGAGTTGAACTCCATCAATTCTTCTCTTATCGAAACTCTTGATGAGTAAATCTCATTAGGTGGAGTTTAACTGATATAGAAATCAATGATTTGGCCTTTCAACTCCTTCCCTAGTTCTCTTGATGTCCGAACTCTAATCTCACTTCTCCTTCTGAATTCTTGTTTCCGTTAACCTATCCCTTAATAGAAGTTCTTATTTCCCCAAATTCACCTTTCTTCTAATGTTATCCTATTATTTCTCTTCCTCATAACTCGGATGCGGTTTGGTTGAACTGATACTTGATAGTTGAGGCGAAAGGCTTCCTATCAAGTAAACACTAAAATGCATGTTGGGTTAAAATGACAATGCATGTGTCAATTTACATCAAACAGTTATACAATACTTTAGCATAACAAAGCCAATTAGAAATGCACGGATAACCATAAGGTTAAAAGAATAAACAATTAATGCGAAATATGATGCACATGCTGTGAATGTTTTGGAACCTGTCACCAAGGTGATAAGCTATTAGCTCGGTAGCTTTTCCTCGTTCCTCCAATCCCGAGGTTACTTTGACTTGGTGATTATCCCTTGCCTTTCCCACGGTCTTCAAGTTTTCCATGAGTTGCATCACTTGTATCTTCCACTATCCGAGATTGCAGTTCCTTAATCCTTAATCCTTCCACGTCCACAGAGTTAGTATCCAAACTTCGTCTCGAAATTCGACCTTTACTTCTAATCGTCACCTCGATCAAGAATTCCGCGCTTATCCTTTGTGAGTTTAATTCACCTCAAATTGCTTATACTTGAGCGCATGATGTCCTCTCATTCTCGTTTCCATTTGTTGCTCCATATCTTCCAATTGAACCTCACAACATGACAATTCAGCTTGGATTTGGAAAAATGAACTCAAATCCTCTTCTCAATATCGCCACCTTCCCTCTATTTGTGTTTACCCAAAAGCTTGCCTTCTAGAACCCGACTTCTAATCACTAGGCTTAATTCGAAGTCCTTCTTGGTAGACCCTTGATGCATAACCTCTACCGAGCCCCTGTTATCTCTACTCCTCTTAATTACTAGTACCTCTTCCATAATCCAAATCCGGGACTAATATATCTTCAAGGTTTTGTTCCCTTCATTCCTTAGGTTGCAAGATCCTGTTGAATCCAATTAATGCACTTCAAGTAGTGGGTTCACATAAGTTGTTCTTCTGAGTCACAACCATCCCTTGACTAACTCCTATTCCTATTCCCCCAAATGTTCCTCTGCCATCGCATCGCCAAGATCGAACCTCCCATTCTAAATCCTAACCGTTAATTGCAACTCAGTCTGTAAAGCCACGCGGTTAGTATTCTCCACATTCCTCCTCGGCCATCCTTCCTACCTTCCATGCCTCCGAAGGAGTTTGCAATAGGTTGTTGTGATCATAAAATTTGGCCGTGGTTTGATATCATCTTTATAACCTGGAAATCATAACTCATTTCAAAAATAGATGCATGCGATTAGTGCATGCTCTTGGCACATATTCAATATGGAAGACAAGAACCCATATAAATTGCAACAAGTGATTCAACCAATTCCTGAGGAAACCAAATTCCATATTCAAGATCGATGCAATGCACACTATAACACATAGTCCCTATGCCGTTCGACTTAGACTGACTCCGACACGACTCAAGAACACCGGTTTTGCAACCGGGCTCTGATACCACTTAAGGATGTAGCACCCTGCACGTGAGGCACCACATCCCCCGTACTAAGGCTCAACACGAGTAACGAAATAGTAAATCCGCACCCGTATCAAACCTTAGCGAACGGGAGACAAACATAAAACCTTCCTAAGCCAGGCGGAACTAGACCCTGCAATGAAAACCAATTAACCAAAGTATAATGCATTGCACAGCCAACTTCAAACATACAAACTAAAAGCCGAATTTGGGCTCTTCAGGCCTCTTTTAAACTCATAAATACAGTCCAACAAACAATTTCAATAACAATTACATAATTATCAAAGTGCCAAGATACTGCAGAATCGAAACAAACATAAGTTCAATACAAGAGTGAGTGCAGAGACTCCCCTAACCTAACTCGACCCAACTAAAGACTCCAACCACCTCCGCCTAGCTCGAAACTCCACAATCAAACCTGCACACTAAAAAGATTGGGGAGGGAGAGGGTCAGTCTCTAGAAGACTGAGTGAGCAGGAGCGATATATATATATAAAACATGCACATGCAAGTCATAAATCCCGAGCAAGGTTTTATTTGAAATTAGTTCCCACTAAGGGTAAGAAAATAGATAAACAATGCTCGAACTTTACGACTAGGTCATATTAAATTCGTTACATTCATAAATCATACATAAAGATAAGGCTCGGCGAGTGAGCGTGCACAACCTCCAACCAAACTCCGACCGTGTACATAAATATCAGTAATATATTGATTAGGCGATCAGGCAATATATCATAATACACACAGACCATAAATCATATCATAAATATGCTTTTGGGCAATCCATATCCCGGCCTTCCCGCACGGTGCATAATTCTATCAAAACATATATATAAGAAGAGGCTTAAATCCTAACCAACCTTCTTCCTCCGGGTGGTGGGCGGGCTTGCAAGACCCGACCACCTAAATCAATGGCCAATGGGGTTTCATGACTCCCCCAAAGGCACTCAGCTCCCATTCCCCGCTAAATCTCCTAGCGAGGGCCGGTATCACCGTAGTAAGTTGGGACTAGTATATCGGATCCCCGTCAGCCCTTGCTTCCTCGGTTAGCCACATATACTAAGTCCCGGGGCCCGATAAGTAATAAGTAATAAATGTGTCTCGCCAAAACATAGCAATCATAAGTACATAACATAATTCATAAATTATGTGAAAAAGGTTTACTCGATCAATATATACCATAAGAAATCATACCTTACCGTGTAATTCGGCATATGCTATCTACGTACCTCTCCGTGTCATCCCAATCCGTAGCTAGCATGAAGACACACGGTTTGGAGCATAGCCTCATTACAAAACCATTTTAAAGCTTATGTACGCTCATACATATAACTCAGAAGAATTTACTCGATAACTTCGTTTGAAAACCATATATATATAATCATAAGGTTTTTGGCCAAAGCTTTTCACATAAGGGTTGTAGGGTTTGTTACATAGCTAAAACGAAAACAACCCTCACCTGAACCGTGATGAAACAAGGATCGAGCACCAAGTGCCTGAACGATCAAAAGTTCTCCACCCTGGAGATAAACTGTACAAAAGACCACAAGACGTGTTCGTGAGACTCAAGACTCTAAATGAACCACATATGACGCACGGCAATGCTCAAGCATGATATGAAGGCATAAAGATCATATTAAGTCATGAAAATCATATAACCAATTTATTCACTTATTCAATCATAAATCATTCAATTCATACTTCCAATCCAATAATTCAAGAATCCAAATAAGGGCACAGAACATGTTCAAGCTCTTCCATAATGTTACCATATACTTCATATTACATAACATAGCATATATTCAAGGTTGGGCAACAAGAAGAAGTGATAAGATATAGAAAATAAGCGAGCCGATTCATGAACGACACATAAACACCCATAACCGGCATTAAGTAAAAGCATGCCTATAGCACATCCAAATGCCATGAAATTAAACCAAAATACTTCTAACACATAGTACAACAAGTTCATAGTTCAACATAAAGGGAGATAAAGTCATTAAGGAGGGGAAACAAATCAAAAACCGAAGAGGAAGTAACGAAGACTGCGCATGGGAAGTGACACGGGGGTGTCACCTCCCTTAGCCAAACTGAGCCACGGGCGTGGCTCAGTACAGAACTGAGCAGAGGGTGTGACACGCCCGTGTCTCACTCTTATGAGTAAATGTGACACGGGGGTGTCACGGTACAGAACCAAAACCGTTCACAAGGTTTTTCCGGCAAAACTGATCCCTTACAAACTCAATCCAAAAGCATATCAAATGAACTCCAAATGCTCTGAAACTTAATATGCAGCATATTTGGAATGTTATGAACATTTTTCATTTAGAGTGCAAAAGCTAAATCACACGTTAAGATCATCGAATCCATGCAATAAAACTGGGTCGCTACAATCGGACATATGAACCCTAATGATTCTATCATGCCTTGATCAAGTACTTAGGGCTTGAATTTGGATCTGAAACTTTGGGGAATGCATGCTAACATACTAAACAACTTGTATACGTCATATATATACAAAATGGTACCATTTAAAGTACATTAGGAGGACTAACAACTTACCAAACACCACAGCAACAAATCTGTCATGAAGCATGCATAAAACAGGCCATGTATTTCGATTTTTAAGGCTTCAAATGGAACCAAATACTTAAAGCATGAAGGCTAACATATAGAACAATGAGTGTACATCAACTCCATGCATTTTCACACGAAATGGAGGCCATATGATCATGCAACAACACCAAATTTCACACAACAGTCACAAAACAGGGGAATCAATTAGATCATCAAGTTTGAAGCTCCATAACTCATAATTTTATAAAAGGAGCAAGAGATGAAATCCCCCCTAACATCATATACTATCAGTTGGGAAAGAAATACGTCAAGAAACAAGTTCATATACTCATGTACAAGCAAGAAAATCAGCCACACAAGCAAATAGGTCACTAGAACAAAAATCCCTAAAAGTTCATACCAATCTCATAATTCAAACCCTAATCAAATCTGATCCAAATCATGTTTTAAATAGATGAAATCAAGCATAATTGAGTAGAGAAGACATAAATATTCACACCTTGAAGTTTTGGTGAAGGAAGATGGTGATTTGAGCTCCAAAATCACAAAGGCCAAGGTTTTCTTCTTCCTTCTCCTCTCTCTTCTCTTTCTCGTTTCAGTTGCAGCTGGAGAGTGAGGGTTTGGGTTCGGTTTTTGCAGCTTAAGGGGAAGAGAAAGGGTTAACTCAAGGTACAAGAGTCAAGGTTAAGGTTTGGTTAGGTTAAGGAGTGTTATGGGGTCCCACCATGAAGACTAGTCAACCAAAGGAGCTCTTCTTACACGAGTTGTCCGTTACAGTTGGATTTCGGAGGTCTTAATGATTTCAAAAAGGTATGAGGCTTGTTCCATTGTCTCCGAATCGTCGATACGAAGGCAACGGAGGTGTCGGAATTCGAATCCGAATTCCCGAGCTCAAGATATCACGCACGGAACCAAGGGTGCGCTAATTGCTCGTTAGCCCCCGACTTGGTTCCAAAAATCAAAATAAATTCATAAACACGTCAAATAAATCCGAAAACATAAACCGAGCATATAGGCATGTTCAAAACATACATATTTACGACATATTAAATTTTCACGCCAATCCAGTATCATTTCATATAAGAACGAAGTAGAAATAAAACACTCAAGCGCATGAACGAATTCATATTGTTATAAATTAATTACTAAAACTTAAATTCCATATTAAATAAATTTAAAGCCAACTTATAACATGTTGAAATTAATTAACGAAATTACCGAAATAGTTAAGGTAACACGAAACCTTAATTAAGAATTTAAACACTAAATATCAAAGTGAAATAAAATGAAATAAATTAAAATAACAATAGTTTATAGTTTAAATCAAATATAACCATTTATAAACAATTAATCATATAATTAAATTATTAAATTTCACAATTTATAAACAAATACTTCACATTATTAAAACTGAAAAACTGGGGCGTTACAATACAAGCATTAAAATAACACTCAAATACGTAATTAAATTATTTAAATGCGCATAAAACTCTCCCGTTACGGCGTACCTGGAAATCCGAACGATCGGGATGTTACATCCTGCATAGGCTCGGGCTCCTGAGAGGCCTGACTGACATCCTGACCCTCGACCTCCTCAACTGCCTGCTCATCGGACAAGTGATAGGTATCATGCAGGCGAACTCTCACGCGTGCACGATAGTGCTGGTGATGCTCCACAGAAGTGTCGCGGTCGATTGTCATCTACTTAAGATCTGCCTCCAACTCAGCAATACGAGCAGCCCTCTGATCAGCAATATGAGTCATCTCTGCAGCATGCTCACGAGCGATGTCCCTATCAATCTGGTATTGCAGTGACTGATCCTGATGGCGCATAAACTCCAACCTGACCTCACGGGTCCTTTGATACTCCTGAAAGTAACCATCTCTCTCAGACTCGAGATAGTGCACAACTCTGTTAGGATAGGAATACCCAGGCCTGCCACTATTCCTAGACCTACGCCAGGTGTAGAAACGAGTGCCTCCACGGCGAGAAACTGCCACAGTACGCGGGGCCTCAAACTGCTCAAAGAAAGCCTCATCCATCTGCTGATTAGGATCCTAGTGTGGATGAACTGCCATAGCTATACGGAAGATACCAAAGATATGAAATCCAGATAACAAAAACATGCAATCTCTAAATATCCTGTCTCAATGTAATATGAGAATGATCCTGGATGCAATGCGTGAACAATCCATGATGCAACATGAGAGTAATCTAGGTTAAGTCTCTTCTTACTTAACCCAATGCTCTGATACCACCTCAGGCTGTAACGCCCCCACCCGTACTGGAACATGAGGAGAGCGGCGTCTTAACCCCCGCACTGAAGCACCTCTCAAGTAATGGTGTGAGCCATCACTCAAGAAATACTCCAGCGAACGGCTGTCTATCTCGGAACTATACATGTGTAACGATGTGGCTATGAAGAGGAAAATCAGAGTATTTTAAAACTTTTCAAAACATGTGCGTGATGGTATGTAACAAGCAAGAACATATCGATCGTGTAAGAGAGATTTGGCATATTAGAACATGTAACATATTCATATATAAGCACCGATATAGCAGAGTTCAAAATATCGGTAACAGAGCAGCAGGAAGAGTATAACAAGGATACTCAAGTATTCAGAAATATAAAGTGATGCAGCCATAAAACATATGCAGGACACAAAAGAGAAAGTAAGACTAAGTCCTGACTGAAACAAACATGACAATCTAGAGCTTCAAGATACCTCTAGACTGCGGCTGCAAGACCTGAAACCACGAGGCAAGAAAACGGGAGAGCTATTAGTCAAAAGGACTAAGTGAGGGAATACTTAAAAGAAAGTAATGAGTGATAAAGAACTTGAAGTAAAGTTCAGAACTGTTAAATGAAAAGATTTAAAGAAGAACTTGAAGTAAGTTCGATCGATAAAACTGTTTGAATGCGATGCTGTAAAAGAATGCACGTTTTAGAACACTTTCATGAATGCCATCACACGCGCACACATATGCTGTAGATGGTTCATAGTTCTTTCATAAAACGGGATAAGGGTAAAGTGAACTATTTTAATTAAGAACCAACCTTTATGAAACAGAATTTTGCCCGCAAGCTAGGCTCCTCCATCCTTACTCCAGAAAAACATGATGAAGTAGAGTATCGGACCAGGATCAACAATAACTCCACATATAGTAGAGCATCGGACCAAGGTCAACAATACTCCACCAACACATACAAACATGCACCATCCTCCACCGGTTGTCACTTCGGGTAGCTAGCCCTAGGTGACCTGTAAACATGTAATGGGAACAGATTTGCGGTCCGTTCCCAGACAGATTGTCCTGACTTAACAAACCTCCTGTTAAAAGTCGTTGTCAATTGTCTAATTGTGGCGGCCGGTATTAATGATGTCGTTGGCTCACACCTCCCGAACATCACCTCTACACATAACCGCCGGGCCCAAACTGTAAACTCTATACTTGTATTTCAGAATTAGCAGTGACCAGAGTACCACTCCAGTGTGCTAACGATAACATGTGAAACTGTAACTGTAACATTTGATGTTGTCTGTAAAACATGTGATGCTGTCTGTAAAACATGTGATGTTGTCTGTAAAACATGTGAAATTGTACTTTGAAAACATATGCAGATCATGTAACTGTCTTTGAACAAGAATGCAGAACTTTGGAAAACATGTGTTGTAGATCAAGGTATACTATTAAAGTATGAATGATCCTTTCAAAAGAATGTCCCGATAAAAGGGATAGTTCAAAACGAGGTTTAGCTTTGAATTTCAAAACATATGATACGATAGTATAATCGTCGTTCCAGTTAGAAAACATTTATAACTTCACCTCACCTAATAGTAACAAAAAGGTAGGTAGACAGATTACGCGGTGCCTTGGGGATCCCAGTGCTCGACTTTAACTCCTATAGGTAGTGTACTAGAGTGAGCTTAAGAACTAAGACCCACTACTAACCAAGATGCACATGAAATGCAAGAAACATATGAACGAGGAACATGTGACACAAGAGAGTAATACCATTTAAGGTATTCCAGAAAGGTAACACGGAAAGGAATACGTTAAAGTGAGTTACTCTTAACGTTGGACTATGATCTTACTTTAACCGAGTAAGCTTTAGTCAAATTATGAATCCTATCGCAAACCTTAAGTTATGAAACAAGTCCTCGAAAGAAAACACATTTTAGACACTGGATATGGAAACCCTAGGTGCAAATGTCTATTAAGAAAGCACACGTTTTAATTCATTTTTACTATTCAAAAGCACTATTCAAAAGTACTATTCAAGATTACTATTCTAGCTTATTATTCATAGGTTACTATTCACATGTAGGGTCAAAGGGTCGGGTCAAACCCTTACTATACACACACACCCACACACACGGTACACACACACACGGCATGCACACATACACACACCCTAATTAAATTATGATCTTGATTATAACCTATAGTTTCAAGTTCATGTCATTATAATCAAGTGTGATCTAAGTTGAAGGTATAGCCTATTGTTAAGAGGTCCAATTAAGGCATAAGATCAAGTTATGAAACACTATTCTATCTTAGGTTATAACATGTGACACTATTAAAGTGTATAACATATGATCAAGGCTCTAATCCATTAATCCATATCATATCATAAGCTCAAATCATAATTCAAGAATCATGTAACCATATAAGAACATGTCTCAACATATATCATATCATATCATATCATATATCATGTCATGAACCTTGGGCATGTAACATGTAACAATTTAATTCAATACCAACATGTAACAAGTTGTGACATAATAGATCATAGAATACTATTCCATTAGCTAACATGCAAGAATATAATTCAAACTCCATAATCATGCATCAATTCTCATAATATAACAACCATATCACATGATCATAGCATATACTAGAGCATTTCATAACATATTCAAGCATATACTAAACAATTAAAACATATAAACATATATTCAAACATATCATGAAAACTATATAATAAATGCATAAAATAAATCCTATATGGCTTAGGGAAGACCCTAAGACCCAATCTAAACATAATATAAACATACCATAACATAAAAACATAAACTAACTAAAACATAACATAAAAATAAAACAACTAACCTAACAATTTGGGGGTAGCCGACGGCCAAGAGGGGGAGGAGATGGAGAAGAAAGGGTGTTGTTAACACAACATTCAGCAAGAAATGAAATGCCTCTTGCCCTCTATTTATAGTTTAAGAGAAGCCCCTCACATTGGAAATAAACTTGAGGTAAGGGTATGCGAGCAAAAGTGGGATAGCTTCTTTTGGAAGCTTTAGGCTTATTGAAGCTAAAATGGGACTGCTGGGGGGTATATCGGTCATTTCACCTCCAAAACGTGAAGTTAAGTGGCTAGAAGTATAACCATTCCATCCAGGAAAAAATTAGCTTCGAAACGCATATTCATACGTCAAAATCGGATTTACCGTTTGAAAGATACATTAGTTTTAGTGAATAAAAGTTTTGAGCACGAAACTCAACACGAGTGAAAAACGACTTTCGGGAATGATTTTCAAGTCCGGATTGTTTCCAAAATTCAAGAAATAAATCGAGAAGCATTTTGAATCCAATATCGACTATTAAACGTTTTACTGTTAAAAAGTTGAGAACGTAGAATGAATAGTGAATTCTTGAGAGAAGATGAATGGGTTGAAGAGAAAAGTGAGGGAGAGAGGGTTTGAATCTTGTGTTTTAACGTAAAATGAGGTTTTGGGCGTTAAAATCTGATTTAGTAATTTGGGTCAGCTATTTGGGTCGCGAAACTGGGTCAATTGGAGCGGGTCAGGAGTGAAATTAGGCCTCAAATTGGGCTAAATTCGGAATTGGGTCATAAGTCTTATAAAAAAGTTGACTTTTCATAAAATGGCCATAACTTCTTCGTCCGAACTCCAAATCGAGCGATTCAAAAACCCACGAACTCGTAATCAAATTATCTACTCAATTTTATTAAGTTCTGTCCAGTTCCAGGCTTAGAAAATAAATTTACCATTTAGTCCCTAAATTATACTTTAATGTCCAAATAAGCACATAGTTTCGATTAAACACAAAGCATGCTATCGAAGCCAAATGAAAACAATATGAACACATAATTACCATATCAAATAGTCACATAACTCATCTAAAGTATATATTTCACATAAGTTCAAGCATAATGGTCAATTAAGGCATATTATTCACATAATTCATGCAAAGAAAGGGTAAATCGTTCACTCTCGTACCAAAGCATACCTTGATCGAGAAACGGGGCGTCACACGTTGTGAATTAATTGCCGATTATATGCTCATGGGTATCGTTAATTTGTACGAAAGATTTTCTAAAATTAAATTGAATTAAGTCCCAATTGGTGAAATAATTTCCAAGTTTAAATTATAAAATTGATTTGGAGCTTGTATGTTAAACGAGACTTTATCAAATTTATTTTACAATTAATTGCAGTCGTTATTTTATTTTCTACGTGAATAGATTACCCGGTTTGTATATAGCATGTATCTAGACACTTTTCTTGTCATTTTCTTCCATAAACTCTCTCTCTCTCCTCTCCTCTCTCGGCCGAAACACGAAGAAGAAGCCCCCACCCTTCAAATTTCAACTTCATCGATTCTTCACCAAATCGAGCATATAAATAGTCAAAATCGAAGTACTCGGAATAAGGAACACAGCCGTATGCTCAGAATCAAAATCCGACAACCGACGAGAGAGAACGAGGCTCCAAAAGTGGCTGATTTTACCGTAACTTTCCGACGACATTCCGGCGACGGAATCGGGCGAATGAATATAGCATTTCACTCCTGGGAATGAGAACTTTCTATACATAGTGGTGGTTTATGGCAAGAACCGCCGTAGCCGGGGCTATAGCGAAGGGACGCAGTAGCGTCGCCACCACTCGCAGCAACCTTGGGGAAAATACTCAGCTCAACTTGCTGAGTTGATAGGGAACAGCGGCGCGACCTGAGACTCACCGGAACGGAAGAAATTGGAAGCCAAAATCGCAACATGGATGAGTTCTTTGGCCACCATCTCCGGTGAGATTTTTCGGCAACCATTATGTGCATTTTGAAGAGCTCGACACGGGTAAGCTATTGCTTTTTACGGTTTTGAATTTCGTCAAGCGGTTTGGGAGAAATCGCGATTTGAAGTTTTCTGAGTTTCGTAACTTAAGAACGAAAATTGGAGACAAACGACTTGGAATTTCCAGAAACCGCTTGGGGATTTGGAACGAGCATGAAAAGCACTTGCTTGGGTAATTTTTTGGGATGTTTCCGGCGACCTTCGACGGCGGCCCAGCGGCAGCCCGATGGTTTTTGGGCGGCTACAGTGGCGGCACTCCGGCAGTTTTCTGACAGAACGCCCGCCTCGATACGGTGAGTCTAACGCCATCTTCCGTTCGTCGATTGGACACTCGGTTAATTTATTATGATTTATTTTGTGTTTCTTGAATTGTTGGAATTGTCGTTTATATGTCGTTTTAATTGCTTTTCGTGTCGATATGACTTCGTTGAGCTAGAATATGATTGTATAAATGTTGATGGGTATATTTGATAATTGATATGATTTCGGTTGCCCTCTTTGAAAGGTTGTTATGCTAATTTTGTGTCGAATGTATAAGAATTGACAATCTTTAATATACGAATTCTTCCTAAACTTTGGTTGTATGTAAATAACTTCCTTTTTTATGTTGGTGGATGTTCAATGACGATTATTATGCTTACAAATAATTAGTCCTTACTTGTGTAAGTTGTATTAATGCTCAAACTGACAAATTATGCTATAAAATCATAGTATTTCGTATTCTTGAACTTATTGGAAGCATGTGTATGTCGTGTTGGAACTAAGTTGATTCTTGAAGTTGGTACTTAGTTGCTATGGGAATTATGTGAAATTGCTTGGTGGAAGATATATATATATATATATATATATATATATATATATATCTATATATATATATATATATATATATATCTATATATATATATAGATATATTTGTTATATGAAATCTTGTTGGAATGTTGAAATTAGGACTCACACTTTAATAGACGAAATGATGCCGGATTGTTTATTTGAATAATATGCATAAGGCTTGAATTCTTGCTTGCTTACTTGATAAGGGGATGTATGTGTAATTTTGCTAGAAACCATAAAAGGGTATTCATGTTATGACTTTGAAACTAGAAGAATAACATAGGGGATGTTTGTGTAATATTTTCCAACCTTGTGAAATGCTTAGGAGAGGTATATCTAATAATCTTGAAACTTTGAATGAATGCCATTCTTGAGATTATATCCCATAGCATGTTGGTAGTTCGTAAAGCATGCTATGAATTCGTAAAGTATGAAGTAATTGAATCAAGATTATGCCTTTTAATTTGGAAGCATGACTTTATGTGCTTAAATGTATATCATAACTTTGCATATATTATCAATGACTAAGATTATGACCTCTTATGCTAAATATTCGAATTAATTAACAAAGTATGACTTATATCTTTTATGTTTAGGATCTACAAACTTCATACACGTTTAAATGACCGAATTGTTCTTATTTATGCATTTCACATGAGACATGAACTTAGTATTTTGAATGAATGATCTTTGTTGGACCTTGATGGATTTGTATGATGTAATTATGCAAAATGTGATATTATTCTTGTTAATTGTAATCTTATGAACTTGGGACATACTTTATATTATGCTTCGAACTTTTATTTTGAGTTGGAGCAGATGGCCCTAAACGGCTGTTTCATCTTTCAACTAAAACCCCCAAACGGCCGTGTGGAAGCCTACTGTTCTATACCGAGAAGCCTTAAACGCCCGCTTCATAATTGAACTTAAAAGCTAAACGGCCGTGTGAATACTCTCGGGTTGAATTCTTGTGCCTTGTGTTTCTTGATCGTTTTGCCTTGTTTTTACTCCCTATACACTTCCCAACCCCGTGAATGATTTATCTTATTTGGAATCATATTCATACATGTCAAATCTTGAATGCTTCGAGTACATGCTTGAAACTTACTTGCTAATGTGCAATCAATCAACTCGATAACTTATGGAGATTGGACTCTTATGTGTCGTTTATGTATGATTGATAATTGCTAAGGTTACATACATGTCCATTGACCTCTCTTGATTTATGTGGTTAAACTTATGCCTATCCATGACTTGTTGTGCATTCTTTATGCTCTATTTGGCCATGAAATATCATGATATGCACGATAGAGCCATCCTTGCATTCATAAATCTCATGGTAAGCATGATACTTCGCCGTGCGTCATGTTAAGTTGTCTTTTGAGTCAAGTCTTAATTGTGGAGTATGTGTGTATGTCTTGTATAGGTGGTGAGCCACAGGAGGTTAAGTGCTTGTTGTTCGTTTGGTCAACTTCTTCTTGGTAACTTCGGTCCAGGTGAGGAGTTATGCATAAACGTTTTCAAACTGTGGACAATACCGTATAGCCTTCATGATTTGTTTTCAATACCCATTTTCAAATTTTATATAGGCTTTACATATGCCGATTTTCGGAGCTTGGCTCGTTATACATATTTAGTTACTTATTGATAATAGTTTGCAAGTATGGTATGAAGCTTGGTATACGGGATAGGTACCCGAAATGTTTGGTTTTGAAAAGGATATATATATGTATAGTTGTGACTTGTGTAGCGAGAAGTTTTGGAACCATGTGACATAGGTTGAATGGACATTTGTACCTTGCAGGGACGCTTGCTAGGTTGGATTTGATGAGCTTAGAGGATGGAGTAAGTGGTGATACCGGGAAAGCAAAGGTTGACGGTTGACCCCTTATGAAGTTTCCATGTTTTGGATGAGCATTGCTAAGGCTTCGATGGAGTGTTCGGGCTGAAGTGATCTCGGGAGATGTTGGGAGTCATGGACCCACTTCTCAACTTGTTTTGGACCGATGTTTGGTGCACACCCTCGGCATCACAAGAGTAATGGATGGATTGGTTTGGTTTTATTTGGTTTGGGGAGTTTGGATGGAGTGCTCGTTCTCGCCAAGCCGGTTTGTTGTAGTTTGTGATCCGTTGTTTTGAAAACCCTTGCATTGATTTTTGAAAAGTTAAACGGATCATGAACGTCTTTGATATAGTATGCATTGTACCCTTTATCATATTCCTTATATTATATCCTCACTGGTTCCTTTTGAATTGACTCTTCAACCTTCGTATTGTCTGCAGGTTTTCTGGAGTCTTGTTAGGTGGTGTGTCATAGAGTCTTGGCTCGTAGAAGTTGTGTCGAGTCTGCATTTACGTTAAGTTGATGTTCATATATGTTATTATGGTTTAATGCTTTCATTAGCCTTGGTGGGCATTATGATAAAGTTGGAAATGTTACATTCTTGTATGAATTCCGTTTATGAAAATTATACAGGTTGGGATCATGATGATCCAATGATATTTGGATATATTATTCTGTCTAGACAAGTGACTAGGTAGTTGAACCCATATATATGATTTTGTTTCAGGACAGGTGCCTAGGAAATGGAACCCGTAATTATATTATTTCTTGTTGGGACAGGTTGCATGCTCTTGAACCTCATTGAACTGTGTGATGCGTGATTGATCTTGTTGATTGACGTTAATGAATTTATTCCGATTGCATGCTACATGTTTGTCGAAAACAAATTTATGCTCGCTTCCGCATGTTTGTTGCTTTCTTTAAGGCACGTTGAGTCGAGTTGTTTAGGAACCGTCTAGCCAGGTTGTTCGTCCGTCACCGTTTCCTTTGGGAACGCCGCGTATATGGATGTCAGTTTCATATACGAGCTAGACTCTTGGCGCGGGGTAGGATGTGATTGCCCTCCGCCTGGGCGTTACACCCATCCCGCACATCGAAGAGTTATTTGATTTATTGCAAGGTTCGAAGGTATATTCGAAGCTCGATCTTCGACAAGGTTACTATCAATTACGGATTAAGGAGTCAGATATACCGAAGACGGGCTTTAACACGAGGTACAGCACTATGAGTTCGTTGTGATGCCCTTCGGACTTACTAGCGCACCCGCCGCTTTTATGGATTTGAAGCACCAAGTTTTCAAGGAGTTCTTGGATAAGTTCGTTGTTATATTCATTGATGACATCTTGGTTTTCTCTAAGTCATTTGAGGATCATGCTTTGCATCTTCGTTTGGTACTTGAGAAGCTTTGTGAGCACCAGTTGTACGCTAAGTTTAGCAAATGTGATTTTTGGATTGATCGGGTATCATTCTTGGGACATATTATTTTCGGTGATGGGATTCAGTGGATCCTTCAAAGATCGAGACCGTTTCTCTTTGGGAGCAACCGAAGAATGTGTCGAAAGTAAGGAGTTTTCTCAGCTTAGCAGGTTATTACCATCGATTTGTAATGGATTTTTCTAAGATCGCAACACCTCTCACAGGTTTAACTAAGAAAGAAACAAAGTTTGTGTGGGATGAAGCTTGTGAAGAGAGCTTCCGTGTGCTTAAGGAGAAATTGATAACAGCTCCGGTGTTGACTTTACCGGAAGGTTCGGATGGGTTTTCAGTTTTTACCGATGCATCCAAGGAAGGGTTGGGATGCGTGCTTATACAAAATGGTCGGGTGATTGCTTATGCTTCGAGGAATTTAAAGGAGCACGAGCAGAATTACCCAACACACGATCTTGAGTTGGCCGCTGTGATATTTGACTTAGCAAAATGGCGACACTATGTTTATCGAATTAAGTTTGAGGTATTCACCGATCACAAGAGTCTTCGTTACTTGTTCACACAGAGGATTTAAACATGAGACAACGTCGGTGGATGGAATTCTTGGAAGATTACGATTGTGTCATACAATATCACCCGGGGAAGGCGAATGTTGTCGCGGATGCCTTGAGTAGGAAAGCAAAGATTGCTCATCTTGAGATCGATTCCGGGAAGGGTTAAGCCGAGATCCTTGTTTCACAACCGAGGTTGGCTAACATCACTATAAGACCGGATTTGAGGCAACGAATCCTAGATGCTCAATCAACGGATGAGTGGATTCAAAGACAAGTGGTCGGACAAGAGCTAATCCGAAATCCAAGTTTGGATTCGATGATTTGGGGATCTTTAGGTACAAAGGCCGAGTATGTATACCGGATGGGTTGCAAAGGTTAGTGCTTGAGGAAGCACATATGACGTTTATACGATGCATCCGGGTGGCAACAAGATGTACCGGGATCTCAAGAAGTACTTTTGGTGGCATGGAATGAAACGGGATGTGACTAATTTTGTTAAGAGATGTCGGGTTTGTAAACAAGTTAAGGCCGAACATCAATTACCAGCGGGTAAGTTGCAATCGATATCTATACACGAGTGAAAATGGGAACAAGTCACCATGGATTTCGTGACAGGACTTCCAAGAGTACAAAAGGGATTTGATGGAATTTGGGTTGTTGTGTATCGTCTCACAAAATCTGCACACTTTCTACTAATTAGATCAACCGATAAAGTGGAGAAATTAGCGGAGTTCTATCACCGAGAAATTGTGAGATTACATGGGATACCCGCTAGCATCATTTCGGATAGAGATCCTCCTTTCACCTCTAAGTTATGGAAGGTTCTTAACAGATTATGGGGTGCGAAATTGAGTTTTAGCACCGTATTTCACCAGCAAACCGATGGGCAAATCGAACGGGTAATTAAGTTTCTTGAGGATTTGTTAAGGGCTTGTGTATTGGATTTTTCGGAGGAGTGGGATAAGCAATTAACTTTGATCAAATTCGCCTACAACAATAGTTATCAATCTTCGATCAAGATGGCACCGTATGAGACATTGTATGGTCGTAAGTGTAGATCGCCTCTTTATTGGGATCTTGAGGAATGGAAATGGACTGAGGAAGACAGTTTAGAGCGAGGAACGGAACCCAATGTCATTAAGGGAGCAATTGAGAAAGTGGAAAAGATTAAGCAACATATGAAAGCAGTACAAGACCGGCAAAAGAGTTATGCCAATCGAAGAAGGAAAGATTTGAAATTTGAAGTGGGTGACTGGGTTTTCTTGAAGGCAACACCTAGGAAGGGTTTCTCACGAATTGGAAAGGGTGGTAAGTTGAATCCGAGATTCATTGGTCCGTTTGAGATTGTGGAACGTATTGGAACTCAACACGAGTAAAAAATGACTTTCGGGAATGATTTTCAAGTCCGGATGGTTTCCAAAATTCAAGAAATAAATCGAGAAGCGTTTTGAATCCAATATCGACTATTAAACGTTTTGCGGTTAAAAAGTTAAGAACGTAGAATGAATAGTGAATTCTCACGTACGAACGTACGCTTCAAAATTTCAAGCTAGGGTTTGAATCAAGAGTTGTAAAACATCTTAAAAATCTTGAAATAGCTCAAGTAATGAAAATCCAGAGAGAAAACATTTTCCGAATGAAAACCGTTCGTAGAAGGAATAGTGAACTGGGGTTTTCGTAAACATTTTCAATAAAACAAAGTTCAGAATAGATTTCCAAGTCAAGAATGATTTCAAAAGACTCGTCTCGACTCAAGGGTCACTTTGACTGTAAATTCGGGTAGGAAAAGATATCAGAATCAAAAGCTCATTTTCAGATGAATAGTGACTTTGGTGAGTAAGTTCCAAAAATACCCTTATGGTTCAAGAAAGACTCTCTGAGCTCGGGAAACAAGTTCAAACGATAGGAAAACATGTGTGGTGAACCTCTAGGGTTCAAGTAACAATATGAATAAGGTAGGCTCGGGTTATGAATAGTAAACTGTATCAAAGGTCAAGAATTCCCCCTTAAAACATGTCAGATCATATACGAGCACAAAGTTCATGTAAGAATGCAATGCATGAAGGTTCAAAAAGTTGGATCATGGTCTATAAGCGCTTTACCAATGCCCATATCTTACCGTTTTCATCCAGGCCCTGTTTTGGGCTGTTACATGTACGCTCCAAGTTCATATACAATATCCAAAAGATCATAAACTACCAACATATAAGTGCAAAAGGGAAAGAAATGGTAGACACTATGCAAGACTCTCCCAGACTCGTATCCCGCCTAGTATCTCTCACCTGCAAAAGAACTGAAACAACTCCGGGTTCAGCCTTGGACAGACTGGTGGGTATAAAATAGGCATAATATCATAATAAGGCGGAATTGAAACACATACATGCAAGTTATAATCCCACACGAGGTTTAGAATAATTTTCCAAGCGGGAGGATCAAAAGTACAACGAATAGGATTATAACGATCCATTTTCATTTATTAGGTCATTCGTGAGCCGGCGAGGGCTAAATCTCCAACCTTCACTTTGTGTATCATTATTATTCATTCATTAGTGATAATACAAACATTCTTTCGTGCTCATTCATATACTCCTTCTTCCTCCGGTTAGTGGACAGGTTTGCAAGGCCCGAACACTCATTCATTGGTGCTAGAGGGGTACATGAATCCCCAAAAGCTCGGCTTCCATCTTTCACTAATCTCCTAGTGAAGTCGGGGTTTACCATAGTCTGGTGGAACTAGCATACGTGGATCCCCGTCAGCCCAAGCTTCCCCGGATCACCAAGTACACCAAGTTCCAGGGCCCCCATTCATTGTGATCATTCATTTCTCGCCAAAACATTTGGTAGGATTTATAAAATAAAGGCTTTACATTTGAAAAGATTGACTCCTGAAAACTCGATATACATATAAATATATTTTGGCTGAAACCTTTCACATTAGGATACGTTGGGTCAATATTTTAACTAATAGAAGAAAAACCCACCTGATAGACAAAAGAACCCAACAAAGACCTCACTGCTCGGTCTCGTCTCCCACTGGATCAAAATCCGTGTAACAAAAGTAGTGTGAGACTGTAATGGCCCAAAGACCCGCTCTTCGATATTGTCCGCTTTGGCCAAGGGTAGACCCCAAGCGCCTCACGGGTTTTACATTTCGAGCCACTGGTATAACCCAGTGCACCCAAAAGGCCTCTACTCAGGGGAGAGGGATCCACTACTTATAAAGCATCTTCAAACCACTCTCCAATCTGATGTGGGACAAGCACTTTAAGCCTTACAGTCCACCCCCCCCCCCCCCCATAAGGGCCCAGCGTCCTCGCTGGCACACCGAATCCGGGTCCCTAGCTCTGATACCATTTCTAATGGCCCAAAGACCCGCCCTTCGATATTGTCCACTTTAACCAAGGGTAGACCCCAAGCGCCTCACAGTTTTACGTTTCGAGCCACTGGTTTATCCCAGTGCACCCAAAAGGCCTCTACTCAGGGGAGAGGGATCCACTACTTATAAAGCAACTTCAAACCACTCTCCAATCCGATGTGGGACAAGCACTTTAAGCCTTACAGTTCACTCCCCCATAAGGGCCCAGCGTCCTCGCTGGCACACCAAATCCAGGTCATGAAATTGGAAGGTCCATGCCACATCCCCCGCATTGAGACCCAGACCCGGTCACGAAATTGGAAGGTCCATGCCCAAATCCAAATCAAAGCGAACGGGAGACCAACTCACACACTAAGCTAGGTGGAACTAACTCGACAACTCAGAGTGCGGAAGCAATTTAAACAATCATCAACAGATAGTGGAAGCAATTAAATCAACATTCAAAACATGTGACGGGTTCAACTAGCATAGATACCTAGTCCCGGATAATAGCATACATAACAGGTGACAGGTTCAACTAGCATAGATACCTAGTCCCAAATATTAAAGCATCATAACATAATAACCGACAAGTGCCACACAGGGCCGAATACGAATGCGACACAGGGCTACAGAAAGGTAAAGTAAAGTCTCAAGTCTACAAGTCAAAACATAAGTAAAGTGTATGAAGGACAAATGAAACTAGAAAGGCTAGACCGACGAAGTGCAACTCAAAGACTCACTTCCCACCTAGCAAATGACAACAGACCTGCAACTAAAAGTTTAAATGAGGGGTCAGTCAACTTGACCGAGTGAGGGGGCTTAACCACACCCACAATATATATATAAAGAGCATAACACAAAATAAAAGGATGGACTCATGAACCGGGGATAGGTGTTGCATACCAAATCATTCCGAAATAACCCAAATAGATATAGATATAAGTTTAGAAACCATTTTCCAGAAAGACCCTGTCCTGATTCATAATTCCATAACAGAATAGAACACATGCTCGGCGAGTACGAGCTTCCAACCTTTACTCCTCAGAACATAAATCAAAATCAATCTATCCTCTACACCAATGATGGAGGAGATGTACCGTCCCCAAACCATCGAGAACTGACTGGCCCTCAAGGGGTAGCTATCCCACAAGAGTCCTCCCCGGATAAAACACTGAAGGCTTAAGATAGCACGCCTCCCCTATCTCCCTGAGTCGCGCAATGATATCTCAAATGGAGCATACGCACATGGTTGAAACCCCGACGGCCCTAACAGTCCAGGGGGACCCATTACCCGTAGCTCCTTGGATCCACAACAGAACAGAACAGAACAAGACAGATACTATATATCATGGCTAACTCGCTACAGAATCATAACCCACTGAGATTTCCAAAATGGCTTACATATGCCTCAAAAACTGGTTTTTATATATATCCCTACGATGTGGAATTTAAGCCACGAAGGCTCCCACCCACGTAGGACGCACGCACAAGGTCATAAACATACCATATCCAACACATACGTATTTATAGTAAGGTATACTCGCATGCAAGGGTAGAAATCAGCATGTAAAGGTCATAGGTCACATAACTATACAAAATCCTAAACCTCACATCGTAGTAGTAGAGTCTGAGAGTGTGAAGAGCCAAACACTCTAAACCTCGGGCCCACCGGCACCACCAAACTCTGTAACAAGACATACAGAAGCCCAGACTTAAACTCTATATGAACCAAGTAAGACCCACGACAACATATATACATCATGTATGAGATGCATTATGGAATGATATGCATCACAGAGGTCACGTAACATAGCATAAGATATGTATTTATAATAAATTATACAATTAACTTGAAGTACTAGAGTTTAGAGCAAAATTAAAGTCATATCATAACATATAATACACAAAGCAACTCAAAAGCTAAGATAAACAATCTCAGTTCATATCATTCTTAAGGTTAGAAAGCACAGTTATAACATATAAAGAGATTCTAACACTTTCGATAATTAACCAAGTCAGATTATAATAGCAATTACTCTAAAAACAGAAAATGGATACAACACATTAATGCTGTCAAAGAAAGTAAGCAGGGGTTGCCTAGAATTCTCATTTCCATATTTAGAACTTATAATCGCACTACCACCTATATATATATATATATATATATCATTAATATTTAAAATAATGCATTTTATTATTAAAATAATGTTTGTAATTGAAGAACGAAATAAAATAATAATAAAAAGAAGGGATCGAAACTCAGTACCCTTATCAAATTCATATTCTCACGCTTAATATTTAATGCACACACATATTGAATCAATTAATAATTGTATTAAATAGTGGCATGCATTGATAATTTAAATACAAGAACTCAATACCCAAATTAAATGAAATGAATGGCAGCGTGGTGGCGGACAAAGACACAGGGGATTCATGCTACCCAATTTCACAATTCAAGCAATCATTACAACTCTTATTTAATTAAGACATGTTGACATTAATTTCAAGCTTTTATAATTCAAGCATTCACTCCACCACAAAAGCATTACGTTTACTAACATTATTAATTGCAAGAAGTCAAATCTTTCCTTTTTAACCAATCATTCCAGTTAACGAAGCTGTTGTTCTCGTTTCGCAGCAAAAGCCGGACGCACTTCAAGGATTTTTTTCCGTTTCTTTCTTACCGACGGAACAAGACAAAAGAAATCCAAATCAAGTTAACTAATAAATGAGTATATATTCAAGAGGATGTCGAAACCCTGAATCAGTTGATAATTTTCAATCTACTGTATCATTTTGAAGAAACCTTGTTAATGGCGTGGCGAAAATTGTAGTAACCAAATATTGTCTCTTGCTTAAATATACATAAATACAACATGGAGGACACATATACATGCTCAAGATTCAAAGATGGAAATGAAATTCGTATCAAGGGAAAATTGTTGCTTACCTTGGCTCTTAAATGATGAAGAAACGAGGGAGATATGAGCTCTTGAAAGTGTGGGAAAGTCTTAGATCTTCATCCTCCTTTGAAGCCCTCCATCAATGATATAATTTGTGTGAAATGAAGTTTGAGAAGAGGCTAGGTTAGGGTTTCAAGGTATATATATGGTGGCTAAAGGTTTCATTAGGGATTGGGCCCAAATAAGTGACTTTTGGCCCAATAGGTCATATTTAAAAGGTTTAATGTCCAAAAGGCTTCCGAAAAATATGAAATAAATTCCATTGAATCCAAATCACCGAATCGAGTCCAATGGTGGTGTCGAAATTCGAATTCGAATTCCCGAGCTCATATCGATTCCAAACGCACCTTAAATTACCTAATTTAAATTAGGCCCAAAACTCCCAAAATTACAAATAGGCCCAAGTCCTATTTCACAATTCAACTCCAACATTTAAATTAAATTCATGCAAGGTATAAATCATGTCAAATCATAAAATTCCAAGTATGCACTTTAATCAATTTAAACCACATACTCAAATCATAGTTGGAAATTATGACACATAATAAAGATGTAATTCACGTAAATGCATAAGTAAACACTCTCGTGGCGTCATACCTGTACGGATGATCGGACGGGGCGTCACAGAGACTCAATATGATCACTCTTGACGCTCGGCAATGCGATGACATATTATGAAATGCTTAAAATGCTATAACATGGCTAAATATGATCATGAATATCATGGAATTCAATTAAATACATAACACGTCAAGTTTCATTCAATATACTGTAAAACCGTATTCATTCACGTTTATGATTTCTATAACTTCCATTCTTGGATTTATATAACTTTCAAAGTCATATATCAATCATAGTACATAGTTTAATAGATTCACATTGCATATATTTCACGAATCACGAACGATAACCATAATACAACAATAAAAGAGTTTCCCAAAAGCTACCAATTTAAATAACACGGTCGTGTTACATTTTCAAAGGATTTGGACACGGTCGTGTCCGAATTTTGAAAAATTAAAATCCCAAGTCGAACACGTGATACGGCCGTGTTGAGTTTTCAAAGCATTTGGACATGGCCGTGTCCGATTTTTAGAAAATATTTCTTCATAAGTCGAACGCCCAACCCGGCCGTCTTCAGTGCAATCCTGACGCGGCCGTGTCAGGTCGTCTTGTTCGAAACCCATTCATCTTCTCTCAAGAACACCTTCAACCATTTTCAAGAGACAAGATTGGAGATTGAAGCTAGAGATTTAAGACTCAAGACCATGCTATTCTCTTCGATTCTCAGCTCCTAAGGTAAGGTTTTGTGCAAATGCTTGGGTTATGCTTTGAGCTTGAAGCTCTTGGTAGAAGCATGAACTAGGGTTGAATTTTATGAGTTTAATCCATGTTTTCTTGATGAATTCGTGTTCTAAGTATGCTATTTGGACCCTAGAAACATGTTTAGGTTGGATTCCATCTATTCTCTTGATTTCACCATTTTTGAGTTTTTGAAGATTTGAAGAAATTCTTGCATGTCTAAGATTTAATTGATTTCTTGCAATCTTGGTGTTGTAGAATGATTATGCTTGAGTTGTTACGAGGTTTGGAATCAATTTTAGTTGAATTCAAGCTAGGATTAGAGATTCACCATTGAAGAGCATGCTTGAACTGTGAAGCTTTTATGCATATATGTAATTCTTGCTTAAATGATTTCATTCTTGGATTTTATGCTTATATTATGTTCTTATATGATGTATAAATGTTTTATGATGCTTAATTGAGGTTTTGGAATCTTAATTTCATGTTTTGGGGTGTTTAGAACTCATTCCCGTCGAGTTCGAAGTGGCTGTCACGTTTTTTTTAAGTTCTGGGCAGAATCCACTAGGGTGGATTTTTGCTGTGTAAAAATCCATGGGGGTGGATTTGAGGTAGTAACTTCTGGACAATCCGCGAGGGTGGATTTTTTGTGAAGGAAAATCCATGGGGGTGGATTTTCCCCAGCCTTGTTTTCTTGACTTGTTTCGCTTGTTTTGACTCTTGTATGTCCTTTTCTTGTTTCTATAATACCTTTAAGGAGTTGTGGCATTATTATATGTGGTGGAACTTCTTGTATATCACTTGTTATGATTTTATTGCCTTGATCAAGTTTAAGTTGTCACATTTTGCTAAGTTATGCATTTACTTGAACTTGTATGACTTCCTACGTTATGTGTGACCTTGACATGCTATACATGCTCATGATTGATCCTCACATTTCATTAAGTGCATGATATGACTCCATAAGCATACATAACTCTCATAAGTGACTTGTTACTTAAGCCGTGCGTCGTTTACTTGGTTTGGGTCGTGTCTTACCTTTGTTAGTACGTTTGTCTTGTTAGGTGGTGAGTCTCCGGCCGAGTAGTCCGTTGCTCATGGTCGACCTTTGAGGTTCTTGGTAAAGGTGAGGAGTTATATACTTATGAAACGATTTCAAAACTGTGGACACCTATAGCCTTTCATATTTGTTGGTTTTGAACTCCCGTTTTGAAAACGTATATTTAGGCTTTATAAGCCAAGTTTTGTGAGCTTTGCTCGTATTATGAATATTTGCTTATGGAAACCGGTTTACAAGTAAAACATAAGTTTTGGTATATGGGATAGATACCCAAAATGGTTTCGGAACTTTCATTTGAATATTATGTATGTGTGAGTCGTGTAGCGAGGTTATGATGTACCTCGCAAGGACGCTTGCTTGGGGAAATTGAATTTGAGCTCGGGGATGGAGGTGAGAGATATTCCGGGAAGGCTAGGGCCGACGGATGTCCTTAACCAAAGTTCCCACTTGTGGACAAGACTACTATGACTCCGAGGAGGTTCGGGGTTGAAGTTTTCTTGGAGAGAGCTAGGTTTCATGGACCGAATTCTCTATGTTATGGATGATCGGGGGATGTACGCCCTCGGTATCAACAGTGTAATGGATGTTTTGAGTTGATTTCTTGGTTTGGGAAGATCGGATGGAGTGCTCGTTCTCGCCGAGCCGGTTATATGTGGTTTATGATCCATATTTTCTGAAACTTGCATTTACTTCGAAAATGAGTTGGATCATGAACACCTTTGTTTTGAGCATGCATTGAACCTTATATACCCTATATATATATTGTGAACTTCTCCTCACCGGTTCCTTTGAGCTGACTCCCTTTATCTTTCGTGTCCGCAGGTCGCGTTTTGGAGTCAAGCTAGGCGGGGTCTTTTGAGAGTCTTGTTTAAGTGGTCTAGTTTGTACTCGTTATGCATGTAGCATACTTTGTTACTTATGTCTTATGCTTTGTTTTGGGGATTATGGACTTAATATGTATGATGTTTTATTATGCTAGTTTGGACCGTGATGGTCATTAGGATGATTTACGTTCCGTATTTTGAGCATTATCTGCTGGACCGCGATGGTCATTTAATTGATGGATTTATATGTTGCTCTTATGAATATTGGTTACTTGATGTTTAAGCTTCCGCATACTTGTGACTGTTTAGTCGCTTTGTGAGTCTAGTGCCGCCTAGCTAGGATGTCCGTTTGTCACCGCTTGCTTCGAACCCGGCGGGTATATGGATAGCAATTCTATATACAAGCTAGGTCCGTAGCGCGGGATAGGCGTGGATGCCCTCGTTGGGGCGTTACACAACGTTTTCGAATAAATTCGAATTAGGCAAATTAAATAATATAATAATTTTAAACTCAATTTTTAGTAATTATTTCATAGAAATAAATTCGAATTAAATTGAATTAAGCAATCCAAGCCACGTACGTAAGAAATAAATTAAATTAGCAAATAGTCACCAAATAATCCGAATAATCACATATCAAATTAAATTCCAATTAAATCACACAAGTCACGAAACTCTCAAATTAACATACAAGTGTGAAAACTTACCCAAGAATGTCGTTGGGTCGTGCTTCGGAGACGTGGGGCATCACAACCTTCCCTCTTTGAAGGAATCTGGTCCCCAGATTCTTCTAGTGCAAAGTTAAACAATTCCAATTAGAGTTGTATTCACCTACTTCTCGGCGTTGTCCTACAAGAAACTTGTTGTCTACTTAAGGTGTTCTTGTAAGACCTTAACCACTTAGAGCTCTCTTTGGTTCCTCAACTTTGAGATTTCTGATCTTGAGTTTTGAGTCCCTTTGGAATCTATCAACAAGGCTCTCAAATTCCTTATCGGGGACTTGTAAGGGTACAATTCCAGATTTTGGGTCAAAGGGTACACTTAACATCCTCACGAGGCTTGTTTCACGACCACACTTTGCCATAGTAGTCTGCCACTACCCATGATCGTCCATTCGAGCCTCTTCAAAACTTCTTATTCCTAGCCAAACGAGAGCAAGTTGTTTGAACTCTTGTCACCAGAGTTGTCATTTTCGATGTGGCTAGTTCCTTCTTCGGGAGTTGTAAGTTCGATTTTCTGTTCATAGTGCCAACCAACTCATTCGTCTTATCCAAATGGTTCCTTAGCTCGTGAGAATTCTTATCTTGAACTACCGTTGAAACTCGAACAAAATCTAGTTTGGTTCTGAGCGATGTGAAGAAGTCTCTCACACGTTCATCCACATCTTTGATTCATGTCCTTGTCCTTCTGTGTGAGTAGACATTGAGGATCTTGTAAGCTAGTAGAAGAGATCATATCATGTTGTACGAGTAGTATCTTCCGTTGTTTAAGCTAAGCACAACGGTTGTAGTCCCCAAAACATGAATAAGCTAGCTGACTTGTAACACCCGAGCGCAAGGTGTCACATCCCCCGCACCGAGACCCGACCCGAATATGAAATGGACGATCCATACCCGAGCCAAATCACGGCGAACGGGGACAAACACACACTCTAAGCTAGGCGGGCTAACCCTTAAAACCATAAAACAACATAAAACATTAAAGCGGAAGCAATAAACGAACATATACCATATATATATATATATATACCATGAGCATCCAAGCTCCAGAAATCATTCATATACATCATCAATTGCCATCACGGCTCAACCAAGTACGCTCCAAATCATTATTCAGATACAATGATCAAATATAAGAGTACGCAAGTGTAAGACTCAAAATACAGAGCTAGAGACGAATTCAAGACCTAGGACTCGTATTCCCGCCTAGCTCCCTTAACACCTGCACAAAACAACTGAAAACCAAATGGGTTCAGTCCAAAAGGGACTTGTGGGTATAAAACAGGGCATAAATATAATATACGACAGTAAATAAACAATCACATGCAAGTTATAATCCCTAGTGAGGTTTTTAAAGAATTACCCAAATGGGTGAAAAGAAATCATCAAAAGGGATTATAATGGATCATTAACATTAGGTCATTAGTGGCCCGGCGAGTGGGCGTGCATTATCTCCAACCAACACCTTGTGTAAATCATTTAGACATTCATACATTCATTCTTTTCATGCAATAATTCTTTTGTACACAATTATTAACATTTACACCTTCTTCCTCCGGGTTGGTGGTGGGTTTGCAAGGCCCAACCACCCATTCATTGACCAAAAGGGGTTACATGACTCCCCAGATGGCGCTCAGCGTCCATTCCTCGCTAACTCCTAACGAGGTCCGGTTACGCCGTTCATTGGTGGAACTAGTGTGAGGGATCACCGTCGGCCCGTGCCTCCCCGGATAGCCACTCACACTAAGTTCCTGGGCCCCATTCATGCATTCGATCATTTCTCGCCAAAACATTAGGTAGGATTGATAAAACAAGGCTTTACGTTGAAAACATTTACTCTTTAAAATGACTCTCTATATAAATATTTTTTTTTTAGTCGAAAACTTTCACATTGAAGATATATATATATAGGGTCTTATATCTACATGGAAGAAAAACCCACCTTAAACCGTCAAAAGAAGAAAGCACGAGCCTCATTGACCGGCCTCATCTCCAACTGGATCAAAATCTGTGCAAGAACGGTGAAGTGAGACTCATGATGACTAAATAAGACGCTTGGCAATGCTATGATCATGATATGAATATGTACAAGATAAGATTATGTTATGAAATGTTCATGTGCACTATTAAGAGATTAAATCATAAATTCAATTCATTCGAATTCATAAATTCACGTTTCAATTAAATTAATTCAAATAATAATTAATTATTCACTAAACATATATATATGTGTAAATATGTTACATTACATAAAACATATATATATATATATATATATATATATATATAATACATGCATACGTATAACCATGCATGCAAAACAAATGCATGAAAAACAGAGGGTGACACGCCCGTGTCACCTAAATGCACTAAGCCGTGACACCCCCGTGTCAGAGTACAGCGGACAACATGCATGAAAATAGAAGGTGACACGCCCGTGTCACCATTACAAAGCAAACCGTGACACCCCCGTGTCACGGTACAGAAAAACCCAACCAACATGCACCCCCGTGTCATGCTGAAGAAAGGAAAAGTGACACGCCCGTGTCACTGTACGCAGCAGAAAGAAAAACAGGGCAGCAACGCAACAACAACAACAACCAACCCAAAACACCAATTTCAACCAACAAATGCAATCAAAACTTGAAGAAACATGTGACCATACTTAAAGCACAATAAAATCTAGCATATATTCTCATATCATGCATTGATCATCAAGATTTATCAATATCAAACCCATTTCATCATTCATGCTCCAAGTCCATAATTCACAAGATAAATGCATACAACTTGAGCTCAAAGTTCCTAAACATATTTCCAATAACAATTACACAATTTAACCAATTCAATACAAAGCCCTATCTATCCATTTTTCCCAAAAATTCCTCAAAGTTCCAAAATTTACCTCAAATGCAAGAAATGGGTGCTAAGATGAAGAGATGATGTGGATGATGCTTAAAAGATCACAAAACTCACAATTATGATGCTTGAAAGAAGAAATCTTCACACCTTGGCAAGGGTTTTTGGATCGGTTGGCAAGGGAACAAGAGAAAATGTGTATGTAATGTGTGTATGAATGAAAGAAAGGGATGGAACGTAATATGCTGCTTTGTATGAAGAAGAAATGGCCAATTTGCTATTGAGTCCTCCAAACTAATAAGTTATGCAAGTGAGTCCCCAAACTTTTGAAATGTAAACAATTAACTCCATGCAATTAGGTCCTCAAAGTTTCATGAAATGCTCCAATAAGGTCATAACAAAATTAAATCAAGTTCGGGAATTTAATTCACGTTGCAATCAAGTTCAATTTATGCAATAAATATCAATTTGATATGAATTCACGAAATACTTAATATTAAATACGTACACAATTAACATATATATATATATATATATATATATATATATATATATATAACAACAATAAAATAAAGGAGATAACATTTAATACATTTAAAATAAAATCAACTATATAAACACGTAAAATAGTTATTTTGCGTAATTTGGTAAACAATTACGTCATACCTGTACGGCCGAATTACCGGGGCGTCACATGACTTATGACATTAGCCTCCTTTGATTGGTTGCACTGACTTTCTCGTTCTGCATACACATCACTCTACCTTCATCGAAAGTTTCTGTGTAAGGCTTTGATCAATGTTAGACGCTTGTTAAAGCTAATCTTGGTGCTGAAATTGTTCCCCTTAGGATCGAGGGAAGTTATCTTAGAAGAAGGCTTGAGATGGCTAATCGTTGAAGTAGTGGTCCCTCATAGACTTTATTCCTTGATCCGGTGATTAAGACACAAACATAAGAATCTTACAAATTCATAATCCAACCCACTTATACAAAATCATAAAGTTGAAACTCGTTCACTACTCCAGGAGTTCTCTTTTTTTCAACACCCAACCTCCTGAAATACAAACAAACTCAATTAAACTACATATACTACAATACAAGAACTCACACAAAAGATCTCTATTAATTAGTACATATACTAGAACATAAAAAATCATACGAAACCTTTGCCAAATTGAGCCCTTTCAACATGTAAAACTTCTAACTTAAGAATCAATAGTGTCGTGTGTGATTTCTTTTGCATTGTATTGAATCTTAAAATTAACTAAATACATTCACTTACATTTTTTTCTAATAATTAATTATCTTTTTCATCTTCATTGTTCGTTGTAGCGCCTGGAGTGTAGCGGCCCAGAACGGTGGGCCACCACATCCCCCGCACTTAAACCCGAACCCACATATGAAATGGATTTCCATACATGAGCCCAAGCCTAAGCGAACGGGAACCCACACTCACACGCTAGGCTAAGCGGGGTTAAAACTCGAACAGAGCGCGCAGAACAACCAGATAAGAATGCGGAAGCAACAACATAAGGATCGAAAAGGAGCTCTATACTAACATATACATAATATACAACGGCCTGACGACCTAAAAATAGGTCAAGTATATACATCAAAAGTTCATAATTCTCCATAAGACATAATTAGAATTCAAATACAACTCATAAAAGTAATCAAAATGTAGCAGGTAAATATGCCGACTCGACCTAAACCCGAAAGTACGACACGACCGATGCACTTCCCCGCGTAGCACGAGCAACCTGCAACTAAAGTGTTAAACGGAAGGGGTCAGTCAAAACTCGACTGAGTGAGGGGGGCTAACGCACACCCACACCCACACCATAAATACATATAGAGCATCATATATAGTCAAAGGGGTCGATCATGAACCGAGCTAGGGTTTTACATATCAAATCATTTTGAAAACATACATATAATATAGAGGAAATTCTAACTCATTTCACAACCTCCAAAGCATAAAAGAAACATAAACGTCCGGCGAGTACGGACCTCCTCAACTCCTCATACAAATCATAAATACATAAGAATTCATAAATTCATAACTCCTCAACGCCTTGGTGATCGGGAATCAAACCCTCTCCACCCATATGGATTCTATATACATACGGGATAGCTAACCCACGATATGCCTTCCCCGGTTATTCACCGAGGGCTCAAGGTAATAGCGCCTTCTCAACCACCAAGAGTCGCACCCCACAACCTCAAATGGGATGTGCACAGGCTTAACCCGACGGCCCTTGCCGTCCCGGGCGTCCTTACCCACAATCCCTGGGCCCGGATTCATAAGAAACATACCAATAATCCCATCTTTCAGGGTACATCTCGCAGAGTCATAAAAGGAACGTACCAGTGATTCAAAATCATAAGCTCATATACGCCTATACTTATACTTTTTTCCATAAATTCATAAGAGGAATTCATAAGGTCATAAACATACCATAAGCATTCGTATTTAACCATATATTACATATATAGCCACATGCGGGATAGGAAATCAATCACATAAAGGTCATAGGTCGCTTATCTATAAGAAAGGATCCTAACCCTCACCTGGAATGTGAAAACCGAACAAAAGAAGCAACAGAACACCTAAACCTCGGGCTCGATGGTATCCTACAGAGGCTCTGAAACAAAAGAACACAAGACCCGAGACTTAGACTCACATATGAACCACTTAGACGCTCGGGAATGCTTATAAATGCATGGAATGCGAATGAGATGCATAAACATGCCAATTTGATCAGACCAAATCATACTCATACCATTCATATCAAATAAGATTACAATTTCAAAACAAGGCATGTAACGCGTAAAATAACAAGCCAACGATGCATACGAATCTTAAACGAAGAAAGAAAATATAAAGAAAAACAACGAAGTGCAAAACAGGAAGTTGCCGCCGCCATATTATCAAATGACACGGACGTGTTGGGTTTTAGTTCAAAATGGACACGGCCGTGTCCGATTAAAATTAATTCAAGAGCTTAATATTAGGGGCTGACACGGTCATGTTGAGTTTCAGTACAAAATGGACACGGCTGTGCCCGATTTTATAAAAATATTCTGCTCCAAGTCGAGAGGCTGACACGGCCGTGTCCAAAACATGAACAAATATGACATGGCCGTGTTGGCCTATCGTCTTCGAAAAAAAATAACAGCAGCAACAGTGTTCTGTGCCAAAACAGGGGAAGAAGCAGGGAAATCACCCAGCAACCTCAAGCAACAACTTCAGATCACAAAACTCAAGCAAATCATGGCAAATCACTTCATATTCAACATACAATCATCCAATCATCACAAAAGCTCAAGAATTATCATATATCACAAGTTCATCTAATCAAAATTTGAATTTCCATTAATGGTATCTTCCACCACACTCATCCATATTGAAAAGGGAGGTCATATAAGCATATTAGAGTCATAAGAGATCATATATATATCTTCAAACTAAAGCTTAACCCCAAGGAACAAGAAAGATCATCAAACCCTCAAGTTTCATATCATGCTCCATATATACATCAAACATAGCTCAAAGTATGGAATTAATAGCTTAAAATGACCACATACTCAGGTACATAACAAATACTAACTTACCCCTTGAGAAAGATGGAAGAAAATGGAGATTAGAGCTCAAATTCTCCTTAAGGTGAATAGTGACGGGTTTGAAGCTTTGAACACCCAAAGTTGCTGCACTATCTCTCTTTTCCCCTTGTGTATACCCACATAGAGAGGGAGAGGGATATAGTATATGGTGTTGGTGAGGTGTGGCCCAAAGTTGAGGTTAACATGTCAAAAGTTGAGGGACTAAGGTGCAAATAGGTGAAAGGTAAACTTGTAGAAGCGAGGTAAGTTTCCGTTCGAATTTCGGCGTATCAAATGGGCTTAAAAGATTATGAGGCTTAATCCATCGAACCCGAATCATTGAAACGAGTTCAACGGTGGTGACGAAATTCGAATCCGAATTCCCGAGCTCAAGTTATACACATTGGAACCTAAGGTGCGCTAAAAGCATTTTAGCCTCCTTTAGGTTCCCAACGAAACAATTAATTCAAAAGCTCAACAATGCAACTCGAAAACATATAACGAACATAAATCTAAGTTCATAGCACGTAATTCTCCAATCATACTAAAACAACGTAAAATTCTGAATTTAATTCAAGCATCAACGAATCAAATCTTAACAAATAGCATTCATAATCCATAAGAAATATTTAAAATAAGAATTAAAAGAATAAAGAATATGAATTTAAATAAAATAAATCGCGCACATACGTCATACCTGTACGGTCTAAAATTCGGGGTGTCACAATCCTTCCCCCTTAAAAAGGACTTGCCCTCAAGTCCGACTCGAGTCCTCAAACAACTCCGGATATAACCTTCTCATTTTCTCCTCGGTTTCCCAAGTCGATTCCTCGGATTTCAGATCCCTCCAAAGTACCCTGACCAAAGGAATCTGCCGGTTTCTCAATCCTTGCATCTTCCGATCCTGAATTGCAACCGGATGCTTTTCTATTGTTAAATCCGGCTCTAACTGAACCTCTTCAACTGGGAGAATTGTTGACTCATCGGGATAATACTTACGGAGTTGAGAGACATGAAACACATTGTGTATCCCGGTCATACTCGGCGGTAAATCCAATCTATACGCCGTTTCTCCGATTCTTTCCAATATCTCAAACGGCCCAAGGTAACGTGGACTAAGCTTTCCACCTTTACCTATACGAGTGAAGCCTTTTCTAGGAGATGCCTTCAAAAAGACTCTGTCTCCGACTTCGAACTCTAAGGGCCTTCTTCTCTTATCGGCGTAACTCTTTTGACGGGGCTTGAGCTGCTCTCATCCTTTGTCGAATCTTATGAACCTTTTCAATGGTATCGATAATTTTTTCCTTAGACTCGGCTCTCTCGAGCTTCTTCTCTTCGGTCCACCTCCAATCCTCAATGTCCCAAAATAGAGGAGACCTGCACTTTCTTCCATAAAGTGCCTCGTACGGAGCCATCTTAATCGAACCCTGATAGTTGTTGTTATAAGTAAACTCATCCAAAGGCAGGTGCTCATCCCACTTATCTTGGAAGTCCAAAGCATATGCTCTAAGCATATCCTCTAAGTATTGAATTAGCCTTTCAGATTGGCCGTCTATCTGAGGATGCGAAGCCGTGCTAAACTTGAGCTTAGTGCCCAAACACTTCTGAAGATTCTGCCAAAAGATCGAAGTAAACAGTGGATCCCGATCCGAAACAATACTAGCTGGAACTCCATGTAACCTTACTATCTCCCGAACGTACAACTCGGCTAGCTTAGGAACTTTCACAGACATCCGAACCTTGAGGAAATGGGCAGACTTAGTCAATCTGTCCATAATTACCCAAATTCCATCAAACCCTCCTTTGACTCTAGGCAAGCCGGACACGAAGTCCATCGTCACTTGCTCCCACTTCCACTCGGGAATAGGAAGTGGTTGGAGAGTTCCTCCCTGCTTCTGGTACTCTGCCTTCACCTTTTGACACGTCAGACATCGCTTCACGAAATTCACGACGTCCCTTTTCATGCCATTCCACCAGAATTTCTCTTTCAGGTCCCGATACATCTTAGTACCTCCCGGATGAATCGAGTACCTCGAGCGATGTGCCTCCTCAAGTATAATCCTCTTGAGCTCTTCTGGGACACATACTCTCGCTTCGAACCTTAACAAACCGAAATCATCAATCCCAAACTTGGAATTCGGGTCATCCTTAGAATGATTTACCAACTTCTGAATCTCGGCATCCTAGGCCTGAGCTTCCAATAACTGCTGTTTCAAATCCGGTATTATCGTGAGATTCGCTAACCAAGTCCCCGAAACCAAGATCTTTGAACCCAACCTTGAAGAACCTGCTTCCAGAGTAGCCACACTCGCCTTTCTACTCAAGGCATCGGCGACCACATTCGCTTTACCCGGATGGTATTGAATGGTGCAATCGTAGTCCTCTAATAACTCCATCCAACGCCTCTGTCTTACATTCAAATCTTTCTGAGAAAAGAGATACTTGAGGCTTTGGTGATCCATAAACACCTCGAACGTGGTATCGTAGAGATAGTGTCGCCACTTCATCAAAGCGAACACAACGGCAGCTAATTCAAGATCGTGGGTAGGGTAATTCTTCTCATGCTCCTTCAACTTCCTTGAAGCATAAACTACCACTCTACCGTGCTGTATCAAAACACAACCAAGACCCTCTTTTGAAGCATCCGTATAAACTGCATAACCCTCTGTACCCTCGGGTAGGGTAAGAACTGGTGCTGAAGTTAACTTCACCTTCAAAGTCTGAAAACTCGCCTCACACTTATCATCCCATTCAAATTTCACTTCCTTCTTAGTTAGGAGAGTCAACGGGGCGAAAATTTTAGAGAAATCCTTAACAAATCTGCGGTACTAACCGGCCAAACCAAGAAAACTCCGAATCTCTGAGACATTTCTCGGTCTCTCCCAACGAAGCACGGACTCAACCTTAGATGGATCAACTTCAATTCCATCACCTGAAATTATATGTCCTAAAAACATAACTCGGTCGATCCAGAATTCGTACTTGCTGAACTTTGCATACAACTTATGTTCCCTCAAAGTTTCCAAGACGATCCGTAGATGTTGAGCATGCTCTTCAGCCGACCTTGAATACACCAGAATATCGTCTATAAAGATCACCACGAACTTGTCAAGAAAAGGCCTGAACACTCGGTGCATCATATCCATAAATACAGCTGGAGCATTAGTTAATCCAAACGGCATGACAACGAATTCAAAGTGCCCATATCCGGTATTAAAACCAGTCTTCGGAATATCCTCCTCCCTAATTCGCAGCTGATAGTAGCCCTGCCTCAAATCTAACTTGGAGTAGACTTTCGAGCCTTGTAGAATATCAAATAACTCCTCGATGTGAGGTAAAGGGTATTTGTTCTTCACGGTCATCCGATTCAGCTCACGGTAATCTATACACATTCGTAGCGTTCCGTCCTTCTTCTTTACAAATAGAACGGGAGCACCCCACGGAGAAATGCTCGGACGAATGTAACCGCAAGCTAGAAGCTCATCAAGCTGCGTTTTTAACTCCTTTAACTCTGCAGGAGCCATTCTATAGGGAGTCTTCGAAAAAGGCTCTGCTCCGGGATAAAGGTCGATTACGAACTCAATGTCCCTATCGGGTGGCAAAGAACCCAATGTCTCAGGGAATACATCGGCATACTCCCGCACGACCTCCGTCTCCTCAAGTTTAGCCTGATCCTTCGGTCTATTCAAAAGATAGGCCACGAAACCTGTCGCACCGTCCCGGACCAGTTTACTCGCCTCAACGAAAGAATAAACGGGCTTGACTTCACCTTCTCGCCCTTAAATACCACTAAACCAAAAGAAACCTTCTTCTCCCGACAATCCATCTGAGCCCCATGTTCAGACAACCAATCCATTCCGAGGATTACATCATACCTCTTCATCGGCATTTCAATCAAATCGCCGAGGAAAACCTTGTCTTCAAAACTTACTGGACAACCCCAATAAATCCTGCAAGTAACAAGACTTCCGCCAAGAGGCGAACTAACCAAATAATCATGCGCACAGAGGGTAACAGGCAAGCACAATGAAGAAGCAAGATCCCGAGAAATAAATGAATGAGATGCACCGAGATCGAACAATGTATGAAATGTAGTGCCATGAATGCTTACGGTACCTTCAATCATGGCATTAGGATCAAGATTTGCAGCTTCCTCTTCCTCGGCCCCGAGTGCATAAGCTCTAGCCTGAATTGCGGGCCTCTGATTATTCCCCGCTGCCTGTCCTTGCCTTTTGTTCGGGCATTGATTAAGCAGGTGACCCGGCGAACCACAACTGTAGCACCTCTTGTGAAGTTTGAAGCAATTTTCAACAAGATGATTACCCTTGCAATATTTGCATTGGACTTGAGGTGGTGCCGGTAAGGCTAGAGGTTGAGCCTTTTATCCTGCCGGCTTGAATTGCTTGTTTTGAGGCTTTACCGGTGCAAAAGCTTGGTAAGCTGGCCTTTTTCCATATTTGTTCTGACCTCCCGAGCTAGAACCCTGTCCGGTATGAGAAGTCCTCCTCCTTCTAGCAACCACGCGATCCTCTACCTTCAAAGCTTTCTCGGTAACTAACGCCCAAGTGTCGGTATCAACCGCTTCGAGTGCATCCTTCATATCTTCTCTTAAACCTCGAAAGAACTTCAAAGCCTTGTGGCGGTCATCGTTGGCAACGTTGGGAGCATACCTTGACAAACGGTCGAACTCATCAATGTATTCGGTGAACGTCTTCTCACCTTGTTTCAAGTCCATGAACTCTTGGAGTCTTCGGTCCCTAGCGGCGATTGGAATGAACTTATTACGAAACTCCCGAGTGAACGTCTCCCAATTAATCTCATCACCGGTGGCATCTAAACGGGCTCGGATGCTAGTCCACCAACTATAAGCCTGACCTTGCACCATTGTGAGGGTGCACCTTGCCTTCTCAACTGATTCACATGGTATCAACTCCCAAATTCTTTCTATTTGGATTAGCCACTCCTCGGCTTGGATATCATTCCCACCTTCAAACTTGGGGGGGTTTTGATTCCTGAACTCCCGTAAAATTTGAGTGACTCGCCCTCCTTCATGACTGACACCCGGAGGTATATTCTGGCGATACCGGTTATCCAAATATGCACGTAATCTCGCCATGAATCCCTCAGGTTCCATGTTGTTCTCGGCTTGTGGGGAACGATCCCGGTGATGTCTATGGCCCGGAGACCTATCACGATGATGATCACTTCTCGGAGGCATACTACCACATCCAAAGAATTCCAATACACAAGCGTGCGGTTAGTACATGATCATGTGCACAATTCATAGAAATTCAAGTAAATGAGGCACATAAATGCACATAATCACATTGTCCTAATCCGAACGACCTAGACGTACCCAACACGACTCTAGAGTTGCGGTTTTGCAACTGAGAGCTCTGATACCACTTTAAGATGTAGCGCCCCGGAACGGTGGGCCACCACATCCCCCGCACTTAAACCCGAACCCACATATGAAATGGATTTCCATGCATGAGCCCAAGCCTAAGCGAACGGGAACCCACACTCACACGCTAGGCTAAGCGGGGCTAAAACTCGAACAGAGCGCGCAAAACAACCAGATAAGAATGTGGAAGCAACAACATAAGGATCGAAAAGGAGCTCTATACTAACATATACATAATATACAACGGCCTGACGACCTAAAAATAGGTCAAGTATATACATCAAAAGTTCATAATTCTCCATAAGCCATAATTAGAATTCAAATACAATTCATAAAAGTAATCAAAATGCAGCAGGTAAATATGCCGACTCGACCTAAACCCGAAAGTACGACACGACCGACGCACTTCCCCGCCTAGCACGAGCAACCTACAACTAAAGTGTTAAACGGAAGGGGTCAGTCAAAACTCGACTGAGTGAGGGGGACTAACGCACACCCACACCATCAATACATATAGAGCATCATATATAGTCAAAGGGGTCGATCATGAACCGAGCTAGGGTTTTACATATCAAATCATTTTGAAAACATACATATAATATAGAGGAAATTCTAACTCGTTTCACAACCTCCAAAGCATAAAAGAAACATAAACGTCCGGCGAGTACGGACCTCCTCAACTCCTCATACAAATCATAAATACATAAGAATTCATAAATTCATAACTCCTCAACGCCTTGGTGATCGGGAATCAAACCCTCTCCCCCCATATGGATTCTATATACATACGGGGTAGCTAACCCACGATATGCCTTCCCCAGTTATTCACCGAGGGCTCAAGGTAATAGCGCCTTCTCAACCTCCAAGAGTCGCCCACAACCTCAAATAGGATGTGCACAGGCTTAACCCGATGGCCCTTGCCGTCCCGGGCATCCTTACCCACAATCGCCCGGATTCATAAGAAACATACCAATAATCCCATCTTTCAGAGTACATCTCGCAGAGTCATAAAAGGAACGTACCAGTGATTCAAAATCATAAGCTCATATACGCCTATACTTATACTTTTTTCCATAAATTCATAAGAGGAATTCATAAGGTCATAAACATACCATAAGCATTCGTATTTAACCATATATTACATATATAGCCACATGCGGGATAGGAAATCAATCACATAAAGGCCATAGGTCGCTTATCTATAAGAAAGGATCCTAACCCTCACCTGGAATGTGAAAACCGAACAAAAGAAGCAACCGAACACCTAAACCTCGGGCTCGATGGTATCCTGCAGAGGCTCTGAAACAAAAGAACACAAGACCCGAGACTTAGACTCACATATGAACCACTTAGACGCTCGGAAATGCTTATAAATGCATGGAATGCGAATGAGATGCATAAACATGCCAATTTGATCAGACCAAATCATACTCATACCATTCATATCAAATAAGATTAAAATTTCAAAACAAGGCATGTAACGCGTAAAATAACAAGCCAACGATGCATACGAATCATAAACGAAGAAAGAAAATACAAAGAAAAACAACGAAGTGCAAAACAAGAAGTTGTCGCCGCCATATTATCAAATGACACGGCCGTGTTGGGTTTTAGTTCAAAATGGACACGGCCTTGTCCGATTAAAATTAATTCAGGAGCTTAATACGAGGGGTTGACACGGCCGTGTTGAGTTTCAGTACAAAATGGACACGGCCGTGCCCGATTTTATAAAAATATTCTGCTCCAAGTCGAGAGGCTGACACGGCCGTGTCCAAAACATGCACAAATATGACACGGCCGCGTTGGCCTATCGTCTTCGAAAAAAATAACAGCAGGAACAGTGTTCTGCGCCAAAACAGGGGAAGAAGCAGGGAAATCATGCAGCAACCTCAAGCAACAACTTCAGATCACAAAACTCAAGCAAATCATGGCAAATCACTTCATATTCAACATACAATCATCCAATCATCACAAAAGCTCAAGAATTATCATATATCACAAGTTCATCTAATCAAAATTTGAATTTCCATTAATAGTATCTTCTACCACACTCATCCATATTGAAAAGGGAGATCATATAAGCATATTAGAGTCATAAGAGATCATATATATATCTTCAAACTAAAGCTAACCCCAAGGAACAAGAAAGATCATCAAACCCTCAAGTTTCATATCATGCTCCATATATACATCAAACATAGCTCAAAGTATGGAATTAATAGCTTAAAATGACCACATACTCATGTACATAACAAATACTAACTTACCCCTTGAGAAAGATGGAAGAAAATAGAGATTAGAGCTCAAATTCTCCTTAAGGTGAATAGTGATGGGTTTGAAGCTTTGAACACCCAAAGTTGCTGCACTATCTCTCTTTTCCCCTTGTGTATACCCACATAGAGAGGGAGAGGGATATAGTATATGGTGTTGGTGAGGTGTGGCCTAAAGTTGAGGTTAACATGTCAAAAGTTGAGGGACTAAGGTGCAAATAGGTGAAAGGTAATCTTGTAGAAGCGAGGTAAGTTTCCGTTGGAATTTCGGCGTATCAAATGGGCTTAAAAGATTATGAGGCTTAATCCATCGAACCCGAATCATCGAAACGAGTTCAACGGTGGTGACGAAATTCGAATCCGAATTCCCGAGCTCAAGTTACACACATTGGAACCCAAGGTGCACTAAAAGCATTTTAGCCTCCTTTAGGTTTCCAACGAAACAATTAATTCAAAAGCTCAACAATGCAATTCGAAAACATATAACGAACATAAATCTAAGTTCATAGCACTTAATTCTCCAATCATACTAAAACAACGTAAAATTCCGAATTCAATTCAAGCATCAACGAATCAAATCTTAACAAATAGCATTCATAATCACATAGAATTCATTCAAATCCATAAGAAATATTTAAAATAAGAATTAAAAGAATAAAGAATATGAATTTAAATAAAAATATTGAGCTCTATGCTCTATGTACCAACAGTTATTCCATATATTGAGCTCTATGCTCTATGTACCAACAGTTAAGTTCAAGGGGTTAATCCAATACGAATACGCTCCAAATCATAAACCACATACACGTGCCATCACGGCCCAAAACAACATTCATATACAATAACCAAAAGTACGAGTATGCAAGTGTAACACCAAAGTATAAGAGCTAGAGACGAATGCAAGACCTAGGACTCGAATTCCCACCTAGCTCCCTCAACACCTGCACAAACAACTGAAAACCAAACGGGTTCAGTCCAAAAGGAACTGGTGGGTATAAAACAGGGCATAAATAGAATATATGACGGTAATTAAACAACCACATGCAAGCTATAATCCCAAGTGAGGTGTTTAAAACTTTCCCAAGCGGGTGAATAGAAATCATCAAAAGGGATTATAACGACTCATTAACATTAGGTCATTAGTGGCCCGGCGAGTGGGCGTGCATTATCTCCAACCAACACCTTGTGTAAATCATTTAAACATTCATTCTTTCATTCTTTTCATGCAATCATTCTTTTGTGCACATTCATTAACATTTACACCTTCTTCCTCCGGGTTGGTGACGGGTTTGCAAGACCCGATCACCCATTCATTGACCAAAAGGGGTTACATGACTCCCCAGATTCCATTCCCCGCTAACTCCTAACGAGGTCCGGTTACGCCGTTAATTTGATGGAAGTAATGTGAGGGATCACCGTCGGCCCATGCCTCCCCGGATAGCCACTCACACTAAGTCCCTGGGCCCCATTCGTGCATAACATTCATTCTTTCTTTCTCGCCAAAACATTTGGTAGGGTAACATAATAAAGGCTTTCGTTTGAAGACATTTGTTCGTTAAAACTCGCTATATACCCATATATAGTTTTGGCTCAAAACTTACACATTAGGTAGTTTGGGGTCATATTTTAACTAATAGAAGAAAAACCCACCTGGTAGACAAAAAGAATACACAAAAGCCTCACGGGTCGGCCTCGCCTCCAACTGAATCAAAATCAGTGCAAGACAGGTGAAGTGAGACTCAAAACAACCATAGAAGACGCTCGGCAATACAATGACATGCTACGGAATGCTTGAAACATAAAACATGTCCAAATGTGCTCATGAATACCATAGAATTCTATTAAACATATAATTCACCAAGTTTCGTTCAATATACGATAAAATCGTATTCATTCCCGTTCTTAATGTTCATACTTTCATACTTTCATACTTTCATTCTTGCATTTATATAACAATCATAAACATAGCTTAAATTGAAGTCACGTTCAATATTATTCACCAATACGAGCCACGCATGCAATTCAAGCAAGAAAAGAGACTTCTCAAGGCTGCCATTTCAAATGACACGGCCGTGTTGAGTTTTCAAAGGAAACGGACATGGCCGTGTCCGAGGTTTAAAAATCCAAAAATTCAAAGTCGAGGGCATGACACGGCCGTGTTACATTTTCAAAGGATTTGGACACGGCCGTGTCCGAGGTTAAAATCAAAAAAAATTCAAAGTCGATAGCCCAACACGGCCGTGTCCATTTTCGGTTCAAAGCTGACACGGCCGTGTCAGCTCGTCGTTTTGAAAGAAATAACAGAGCAGCAGCTCTATTACGCGAGGAAAAAGCTTAGAAAAACAGGGCAGCCACCAAGAAGCTCTCAAACCACACCTAGACATGATTTCAAGCCACAAAATTCATGCAAATCACATAACTCATTCATATATATAAGAATTCCTTCTCAAAATTGGCAAATGACCACCCAAAACAAGCTTTCATCCATGAAGGTTTCAAGCTTCAACAATGGTAACTCATACTATACTCCACCAACATGAAATCTAAGCATAAGGAAATGATAAGGAAGCTTCAAACATCAACTTTCATGCATCAAACCTCACTTTAAACCAAGGAAAAACATGAAACCAAGAATTCATATCATTTATTCATTTTTAAGCTATTCTTCATACCACATGCTTCTCCAACTCAAAAAAAGATACAATCGGGAGAAAATGGAGAGGAGAACAAGGAGAAAACAATACATATCCTACCTTGGAAGAAGATGAAGGATTGGATGATCTTGAGCTCAAAGTTGGTTTGATCAAAACAAGGGTTTCTTGGCTTCTCTTCCTTGCTCTTGCCTTGGCTGATTTGATCGATGAAATGGGGAGGAAAAGGGAGCAATTGCTGATATCTAGTAAGAAAATGGGTAGGATACGGGTTGGTCCAAGTCCGGTTCGTTTAAGAAAAGGTTCAAACAAGTTATAACGTCGAGGTTATGGAACGGTTCATTGTCGAAGGTTCAAATGATGTCGAAAGGATACGAGGTCATGTTTAATGGATAGGTATCGTCGAAACAGTTCAACGCCATTTACGGATCTCGATTTCGAGGTCCGGAGCTCAAGATATCGCGAAAACCGTTCAGGGTGGCCTATTATACAAATAGGTCCCTAAACTTTCAAAAAGTGGCAATTAAGCCCAAACTCAATTTCCAACTGAGTCCAAACATTCAAATACATAACAATCAAGCCCATGGATTACACGGAACACGTAATTTCATTCAATTAACACCACATTCACGGAATTCACATTTTCACAAATCTGATCACATATTCATAGCTCATATAGATAATCATAAGAATTTTTTAAACAAATACATCAAATTATAAACGAATTCAATTAACAACTCAAAAATACATAATCGTATAATTAAATATAAATACGCACGTAACACTTACCTGCACGTGTGAAAACTCGGGGCGTCACACATAGCCTGGGCAAACAACTCATTTCTAGATTGTTGTGTACTAGCAATGCCTTCCTCTGCGGATTCAGCCTCGTGTCTTTTTAACATATCCATATAATTATTCTACAATATTCAAAAATAATTGAAATATTAGATATATTTAAAAAATAAAATTTTATGTTGGAAAACAACAAAAAACTAAGAGTAAAAGGTTTTTATGTACCCATGATTGTTCTCCACGGGCCTCTAGAAAAGTTTAATCTGCCTTCCTTCGATTGCAAAGTAAGAACATCTCGGCATTATCAGGTTCTTTACCTGTTTTCTTTGTCTGCAAGTAATTCATGTATTTAATACAATATAACACACTTATAGTTCATTTTTTGAAGAAAAATAAAGATTGATTTACATGATTCTCATATAGAGTGGCAGCCGAAATGGATCCACCAGCATGTAATGAGCCTCCAAGTGGGGAAGCTCTGTTCTCCTTTTTTGTATTTGACTTTTTTTTTCCATGCCTCCGTTTCCCAATGTTTACACAATTCCTCATAAGTGTCGGGAAACATCCAAATAGGCTTCTTTCCCGCTTTTCGAATATCTAAATAAACGTCGGGAAGGAGCTTCTTTCCCCCTTTATATGCTCCTCAAATGCCACTCTCATAAAACTCTCATATTGGGGCTCATAATTGACATATTTCTACAAATTTCACCAAATCAAATGTATCAAATGCATTAATAATATAAAGTAGATAAAAAGCTAATAAAGAGCTTTAAATCATTCCATGAATTCTGAGTAAATAAAGAACTAATTAAATCTTTAACTTAGTTAAATAACGATGATTTTCCTTGACCGAAAGCTCCTTTTTTTAATTAATTTATCTTTCACTCTTGAAATAACTCATTCCTCTTTTTAGGTGGGACATGAATCCATGAGGTATAAGGTTCTTTAAGTGTGGTCTTTATCACGCATAAAATTCCATGTGCACCTGGATGGTTTGGTGTATATCTGCACGAAATTGCAAAAATAAATAGAACACAAACTAAGGTATTATGTATATATATATTAATAGAGAAACAGATAATTTTTACTTACTTATACTTGCCCTTTGGAAAAGGCTTTATTGTCAGTGAGGAAATAGGATTAGGTGGCGGTACTGGATTTTCAAAAGCATCATCTGATGGAGAGGGTGCCTCAGATGTAGAAGTAGGTGGAAGGTTGGTGGAAGGCTAGAGGAAGGTGTAACCCCTTCAAATGAAGTCGAAGGGGTAATTGTGGCGGGAGCATGTGGATTGATAGCTTTGGCAGGAGCAAGTGTGGGGATGTTTGTGGAAGGATCTTGTGGTGTAGTAATTGTGTCGGGAATAGGTGAAGAGATTGTGGACGGGACATATAATGGTGAAGCTCTATTACCACGTATAGTTTTATTCAATGTACCGCGACCTCGACCCCGACCGACCATCTAGATAATATTTATGCATGATAAAGCAAAATATTAGATAAAAACAATATTTAATTATCACATTGAATTTTACATATATTAGCAGTTAGCAAGAAGCATTTAAGTTGCTGACAATGGCAAATAGACAAAAATAGACCTAAATTATCACATTTAATTTCACATAAATTAATATTCAATTTTTTGGTTAGAAGACTTACGGCCAATCATAACTTAACTACTATCTTCGGCGCATTCATCCTCCTCAGAACTATTGGCATCATCATCATATTCATCCTCTTCTTCGGGCATTGAATCATCACTCGCATCATTTCCTTCTTCCTCATCGCCCGTAACTAGCTCCTCGTCAACAATATCCTCTACTATATCTTCATGATCATTCAAAGGTTCAATAAGATCATCCGAGATGATTCTGTTGACGATTGCTCCCTCTTCACTTTGATAGGCTACTTCAAGTGACTTTTCAACGTCCACTCTTCCTTTTGCTTTCGTTTTAATCATAGCCAACCATTGTACCTTATCTCGTATACTGCCTGGATATGACACATAATAAACCTGATGAGCTAGTTGAGTAATTATGAAAGGATCATACCCAAGGTACTTACCATTTGGTCTAACTTCAACAATCATGCACTCTTGATGTCCCATTCTAGTGCCTTGGTTAGGGGTGGGGTCAAACCATTAACATTTAAATAGAACCACCCGCATAATATGTAGCACCCCTACACATGAAGATGCCACACCCCAGCACTACAGGTCGATCCACCCACAAAATAAATAGTCCGTACATGAACCAACCTGTAGCGAACGGGTGACAATAAAATAAAAGGACCGACTAGGCGGGACTACTCGAAATTTAAAGATCATAATGCCAAAAAGTAATAAGCGGAAGCATGACTTGACGGACATTTAACAAGTAAATTAAACTCACATTTACATATCAAGCCATTATCATATCCTGAAATACATAACAATAACATTGAGCATAATTCCCTTGAACAATAAATAAACAATTAAATAAAATACACCGTGCCTGACTCGACTACAAGGACCGGACTCGACTCACTTCCCGCCTAGCGTGCACCTGCAATAACCTGAAAGGTGGAGGCGTCAGTCTGTGAAGACCGAGTGAGGGGTTTAAATAGATATTAGCGCAGATAACATGCAAGCTATATTCTCGGGGAAAGTTTTAGAAAAGATAAATATATAAGTTCAATAATGGAGTACTCTTCGCCCGAGAATACAACTATCAATATTAAATACTTGTTCATTTTCGTGCATTTAATACATGACCCCGGCGAGTGAGGGCGGTCTCCAACCTTACTCCAAATTTACATGAAACATGTTTGCTTGATTGTTAATCAATAGGTGATCATGTAATTTAATTATCGTTCAATCGTGCGATAGTGTAATCAAGTAACACATTTATGGAACAGAAATCATGCAATAACCCGAGGATAATCCGTGGTGCCGGAACCGTCCCCAGTCTCTTTCTCCTTCCAATGATGGGAAGGTAGCTAGCCTTCACCATCCATGACTTGTTGAGCAGAGGGTACATGAATCCCTAAGCCCGGAACTCCTTCCTCCACTAATCTCCTAGCGGATTCAGGGGTCATCCCAATGTGGTGAGGATAGCGCGAGAGTTACCCGTCAGCCCTTGCTTTCCCGGTTGGCTCAAACCACTACCCTCGGGCCCAACGTGAACGGTCATGCTACTCGCCTAAAAAATGCACGAAACATGGCTTGCTTGCTTGCTTGCTTTTCATGAACATGAGTTGAAATGATAAGTGATTTCATGAAAATTATAGATATAAATACCTTTTTGGCCGAAAGATCACATAAGGGGTATACGGGTTCTATATAACTAGCAATTAAACCTCACCTGACAGGTGACACAACGAATCGTGGATACATGAACGTGCTCATGATCAATAATCTCCGCCCTGGAGAAGAACTAGATAAGAAACGAGACAATCTACGTGCATGAGACCACAATTCAAGAATATTACCACATATAAGACGCACGGCGTGATCAAGTAACGAGACATCGTGCAATGAACAATGTAGCATGTAAATATCATGTTTTGGCACGTAATTAATCATATAATAACAATTTGGGGTCAAATAAATCATTGGAGTTAAACCCCAAAATTCCATTTTTATGCAGAATGTTTCTGCCTCTCCAGAGGCCTGGGAACGACCGTTCCGGCCCTCAGTTCAAAATGGGAAGGGCCGTTCCCAGCTCCCCGAAGTTGCTCCCCGATGATGGGAATGGCTGTTTCGGCTTACAAGCCAAATCGGGAAGGGTCGTTCCCGTCCTCGCCGCCATGCACATCATTCAAAATATGGGAACGGCCGTTCCCCAATTACAAAGGGAACGGGAAGGGTCGTTCCCGTTACGCAGGAAGAACAGAAACAGAGCATGAAGAACAGGGGAGCACGAACCACTTCCAATACCATCTCATAATCCATGAAATCAATTCCCAAAGGATATAAATCAAGCAAGGAACATACTTAAACACTTATAGTTCAATAAAATCCAATATTAACACATGAATCATGCCTTAACTCTCATAATTATCAATTTTCACCTAATTAAGAACTCATCGTATATCTTCCTAAATCTCAAGAATTCATGTACCAATTCATGTTTAAAGTATAGAATCAAGCTTCCAACATAAACTAATCAAGTTAGCAAGCTTAAACACTAACCCTAGCTTCAAGAATTATAATCAAGAAATCACATATATGATCATATATACCTTGAAGTGAGAATCAATGGAAGAAGATGATGGAAATGAATGATTGAGCTCCAAAACTCCTAATTTTCTTGGAAACCTTGATGAATTTGATGAAATTCTCTCCCTTTTCTTGAAGGTTTTAGTTCGGTGGAGCAAGGGAGCAAAATGTATGGTTTTGGCTTGAAAATGAAATGAAAGTTAGAGAAGAGATGCATATACCGTGATATATTTTGGGAAAATATAATATTTGTGACTAAATCCTCCAAGTTCATAAGTTATGCAATCAAGTACAAAAAGTTTGGAAATGATCAATTTAGTCCACAAGATTTTCATGCAATTTAGTCCTTAAAGAAAAGGAGATGAGCATTTAAGGACAATTAAGCAATTAATACAAATTGGACAATTAATTCACGTAGCAATTAAATTCCAATTGTATAATAATTCGCAATTTGATACGTTCCCACATATATTTTCATGTAATCATGTTGAAATGCAATTTATAAAATTAATGTAACATGTATAAATTGAATAAACGAAAATAATAAAATAAAGTCCTAACGCTCGAAACTCACACGTGTCGAGCGTACCTGATTGTCTGGAAATCGGGGCGTTACAATTCTCTCCCCCTTAAGATAATCCGTCCTCGGATTCATTGCCCTGAATTTCTGGAATTTAATTGGCTCTTAGGTGTTCCTCCCACGCGGGTTAGCTACTCCCCGTCAGGGATTAGTCCGAAAGAGGTCTTCAATTCACTAGGTCTTCCCAAAGTGTGAAATCACGACCCTCAACTTTACGAAATCTGAACACTCGCAAGAAATCTAACCTTCCACTTGAACAAGTTGACAAGTAGCTGAAAATATCGAGAGTGCCCCGTCTCTCAAACAATTAACGAGATAACCCCGTCTCTCGAGAAAATAACAAGAGAGCCCCGTCTCTTGACAACCTTGAGAGAATCCCCGTCTCTCACGCATGCAAAATAAAATTTAAGCAAGCACTTAAATAAATATTTACAATTAACACACAAGGAGCAAGTAAAATTTATTACTTATGGAATTAATTATTCACATAAAACAATTAATAATAAACAAGGAATCACATACAGGGATAACAAAATTAATAATAATAAAATAATGGTGCACGTGGTATGCATGATTAAGTGTACCGTTCACCAAGGATTGAAGTTCTTGAACTGAAATAATTCGGCTGGACACCTGATTCTTTAATTGAGATTTCTTTCCGCTTTGTGCCGCTATGGTTCGGTATTCCCATTCTTGGTAGCCCCTCAGCCCTAGTGCTATCTTCTAACATAATCCGTAAATTACCATTAATCCTAACATCTTTATACCCGTTTTCACCTCAGAGTTGCTGGTTGAACCCTTCTTGCACTGATTCTCACATTGATTTCTTGGTTTCAGAATTGAAAATAACCTTGGTTTTCTTGTTAGGGAGTGGTTGTATATCCAAAATTAAAAGACGGCTTCGTGGTTCAATAAGCTCTTATTCGGCAACCAGAGAGAACAGGTTCTACCATCTCTTAAACCCCATTAGTTTGAGTAAAACACCTTCCGAAGCAAAAATCTTAAATTCTCTGTTTTGAAATCCGAAAGTTGAGCTCCTATTCCATTTCATGAAGGTTTCCATCTTCTTCAATGTTTTAGGTTGGAAAGAGGCATCAATTTCACTGCAACTGGTATATTTATAGAGGCGACACCGGCAGCACGAATGAAAGGGCGATGCACAGTTACAGACATCTCTAGGGTATAAGTAACAACTTCGTAAGAAAACTCTTGTCGAGGTTAACATGTAAAAACCTGGGATTGATCCAAATATAACCCAAGTTGAATCCTTTCCTATTTACTGAACCAACTGATAACCCGAAACTACAAGAGAATCACAAAACAAACGAACCCATATTCTGTGAACGGTAATAAGCAAAGGTACTGTCGATGATGAAACTTTTCTTCAGGTAAGAGGGAGAAAAGGTTTAAATTATTGAAGAATTCTTTCACATGGTTCTGATAGAGGATTCCAGGAAGAATCGATTTTCTTAAAGTTCCAACTCTCCCGGGTGAGGTCTAACTTCCGACTTCAATTTATTTCCAGACCGACTCTCCCCCTTAAGAAAATAGAAATTTTCTAATTCCTTGAACTGGTTTACTACTCTTCCATTCCTCCAACTCACTTCTCTTGAAATCTACGTTTTAATTAGGCCACATGTTTAATGATCCTTGTTTCAAGTGAATGAAGAACCCCAGTACCCCAAACGGAAGCCTTTTCCACTCTCTTGATTCAATATAACCTTGATGGAGGTGAGAATTTAAGAAAATACCTATTGACAGTAAACACTAAATAATGCATGCCAGTTAGAATGCTAATGTACAAATTACAATCAATTTAAAATGCAACACATTAGAACAATTATATTAATTTAAGATATGCATATAACAAAGAAACTTAACTAATTTAGACAAGATACTTAACAAATCACTCATGCAATTTCAACAACAATGATTATAGTAATAAATATAAATGAGAGGCAAGTTAATTAATAAATATGATGCACGTGTTTATGAATGCATTGGAGAACCTGTCACCATAGTAAGGGAAATTTTATCCCGGCAATTTTCCTTGGTTGTGGTATTCTAGACTTGTCTCGGATTGTGGATTGTTTCTTGCTTACCCACGGTTTTCTAAATCTTCAAATTTCTCCGACCTAGACTTATACATTTCCCGGACTTGATTTTGAGTTTTCTTAAACCCCACTCCATCATGGTCATCAATATCTAAATGGCTCCCGAATTCTCCTGGTAATCCCTTGTGTACTTGATAGCCTGAGATTGGAACTCTTGAATTCAGATACTTCCCACGAATTAATCTCCAACGATGATTCCGCTATTTTCCCTAATTGTCACCTCGCATTTCTTTATTATTTCCATTTGTTGCTCCATATCTTCCAATTCAACCATATCATAGTTTGTAATCTCTGAAGCCACTTCATCTTCAACTTCCCGAGAATACCCCTTCCTTGTTACCAAAATCTCGGGGTCACCTATCTTCGAAAATTTTTTTTTTCAACCCCTTGAATCTTGTAAATGATTCCCACGCTTGATTCTTCTTTTCCGGATCCCATCACTTCCATTTTCAACCCAATAGAAAGGATAATACCTCCCGAATCCTTATATGAATTTCCGGCACGCTTTCTTACCCTTCCCAAGTTAAAGAGGTAGTCTTGCACTGATTGAAATCATCGAACAATTAGTCATGGGTTGAAATCAATTCCATAGCCTGACACTCACAACTAATGTTGAAAATAAATGCGTGTGGGTAAGGCGTGCTCATGTCACATAGTTGTCACATAATTGATGCTGATAACGAGGATTTAATATAAAATGCAACAAGTAACTCATTAATGTTTGAGATAAGACACGTTGATCACATAGATTTCAAAAAAATTTAAAATCAATCAATTGACACTTAATAGCATAAATCAATGCAATATACAAGTAGTCAAATAATTCAATTGATTCCAATAATTTCATGTAAGTTCAAGTAGATCAAGACATTCAAATAATATGCAAGACTCTCAAATTGACAATTAATTTCCTATACCGTACGACCTAGACTTGACTCGACACGATACGAGAACCTCGATCTTGCAACCGGGCTCTGATACCACCTTAGATGTAGCACCCCTACACGTGGAGATGCCACACCCCCGCACTACAGGTCGATCCACCCACGAAATAAATAGTCCGTACATGAACCAACCTGCAGCGAACGGGTGACAATAAAATAAAAGGACCTGCTAGGCGGGACTACTCGAAATTTAAAGATCATAATGTCAAAAAGTAATAAGCGGAAGCATGACTTGACGGACATTTAACAAGTAAATTAAACTCACATTTACATATCAAGACATTATCATATCCTGAAATACATAACAATAACATTGAGCATAATTCCCTTGAATAATAAATAAATAATTAAATAAAATGCACCGTGCCTGACTCGACTACAAGGACTGGACTCGACTCACTTCCCGCCTACCGTGCACCTGCACTAACCTGAAAGGTGGAGGCGTCAGTCTGTGAAGACCGAGTGAGGGGTTTAAATAGATATTAGCGCAGATAACATGCAAGCTATATTCTAGGGTAAAGTTTTAGAAAAGATAAATGTAAAATTCAATAATATAGTACTCTTCGCTCGAGAATACAACAATCAATATTACATACTTGTTCATTTTCTTGCATTAATACATGGCCCCGGCGAGTGAGGGCGGTCTCCAACCTTACTCCAAATTTACATGAAACATGTTTGCTTGATTGTCAATCAATAGGTGATCATGCAATTTAATTATCGTGCAATCGTGCGATAGTGTAATCAAGTAACACATTCATGGAACGAAAATCATGCAATAACCCGAGGACAATCCGTGGTGCCGGACCTGTCCCCAGTCTCCTTCTCCTTCCAATGATGGGAAGGTAGCTAGCCTTCACCATCCACGACGTGTTGAGCAGAGGGTACATGAATCCCTAAGCCCGGAACTCCTTCCTCCACTAATCTCCTAGCGGATTCAGGGGTCATCCCAATGTGGTGAGGATAGCGCGAGAGTTACCCGTCAGCCCTTGCTTTCCCAGTTGGCTCAAGCCACTACCCTCGGGCCTAACGTGAACGTTCATGCTACTCGCCTAAAACATGCACGAAACATGGCTTGCTTTTCATGAACATGAGTTGAAATGATAAGTGATTTCATGAAAATTATAGATATAAATACCTTTTTGGCCGAAAGATCACATAAGGGGTATACGGGTTCTATATAACTAGCAATTAAACCTCACATGACAGGCGACACAACGAATCGTGGATACATGAACGTGCTCATGATCAATAATCTCCGCCCTGGAGAAGAACTAGACAAGAAACGAGACAATCTACGTGCATGAGACCACAATTCAAGAATATTACCACATATAAGACGCACGGCGTGATCAAGTAATGAGACATCGTGCAATGAACAATGTAGCATGTAAATATCATGAAGCACGTAATTAATCATATAATAACAATTTTGGGTCAAATAAATCATTGGAGTTAAACCCCAAAATTCCATTTTTATGCAGAATGTTTCTGCCTCTCCAGAGGCCTGGGAACGGCCGTTCCGGCCCTCAGTTCAAAATGGGAAGGGCCGTTCCCAGCTCCCCGAAGTTGCTCCCCGAACATGGGAACGGCTGTTCCGGCTTACAAGCCAAATCGGGAAGGGTCGTTCCCGTCCTCGCCTCCATGCACATCATTCAAAATATGGGAACGGCCGTTCCCCAATTACAAAGGGAACGGGAAGGGTCGTTCCCGTTACGCAGGAAGAACAGAAACAGAGCATGAAGAACAGGGGAGCACGAACCACTTCTAATACCATCTTATAATCCATGAAATCAATTCCCAAAGGATATAAATCATGCAAGGAACATACTTAAACACTTATAGTTCAATAAAATCCAATATTAACACATGAATCATGCCTTAACTCTCATAATTATCAATTTTCACCTAATTAAGAACTCATCATATATCTTCCTAAATCTCAAGAATTCATGTACCAATTCATGTTTAAAGTATAGAATCAAGCTTCCAACATAAACTAATCAAGTTAGCAAGCTTAAACACTAACCCTAGCCTCAAGAATTATAATAAAGAAATCACATATATGATCATATATACCTTGAAGTGAGAATCAATGGAAGAAGATGATGGAAATGAATGATTGAGCTCCAAAACTCCTAATTTTCTTGGAAACCTTGATGAATTTGATGAAATTCTCTCCCTTTTCTTGGAGGTTTTAGTTCGGTGGAGCAAGGGAGCAAAATGTATGGTTTTGGCTTGAAAATGAAATGAAAGTTGGAGAAGAGATGCATATACCGTGATATATTTTGGGAAAATATAATATTTGTGACTAAATCCTCCAAGTTCATAAGATATGCAATCAAGTACAAAAAGTTTGGAAATGATCAATTTAGTCCACAAGATTTTCATGCAATTTAGTCCTTAAAGAAAAGGAGATGAGCATTTAAGGATAATTAAGGACAATTAAGCAATTAATACAAATTGGGCAATTAATTCACGTAGCAATTAAATTCCAATTGTATAATAATTCGCAATTTGACACGTTCCCACATATATTTTCATGTAATCATGTTGAAATGCAATTTATAAAATTAATGTAACATGTATAAATTGAATAAACGAAAATAATAAAATAAAGTCCTAACGCTCGAAACTCACACGTGTCGAGCGTACCTGATTGTCTGGAAATCGGGGTGTTACATAATAGGTAATCCTGGATATTCTAGTTCTATAACTTCATCTAACAACCTATTGTAATCGTCTTCACCACCTTCATCCTCATAACTTCCTTTCACCCACACTCAGCTATTCATTGTTTTCTTCCCAGATCCCCAATCTTGAGTGTGAAACTTATATCCATTCACAAAGTAATTTGGCCATGTCCTTATCCTTGAAATAGGACCCAAGGATAATTGTCGCAAAAACTGATTAGTAACTACATTTACAGGATTATGAACCTATAATGGAGAAATTACACTTTTATATATTATTCAAGTTAAACATAGAATTATATTTGGTAGTTTAATAAAGAATTAAACTTACATATTCCTTAAACCATTTTGCGAATTCATTTTCAATCTCCCACTAGCATCTGTGTCGGCAATTCTAAAGTGTTTTTGAAAGTAACTACATTCAAAAAGTATCGATTCAAGTTAGGAAATAACATTATATATTTCTATCATTAGTTTGATTGTATTTACTTACTCAAAATATTGATCGACTTCGTGACAATTTCGCAAGACCCAGATGCGCAGCATTGAACTCCCTCTCATTTTCAAAATAACGAGTTTTACAAGCACCCGAGGTACGACCGGGTTGATTGAAATGTTAATTATTACCTTTCAAATGGGACCTATTTCACAATATAAAATGTTAATTATTACCTTTCAAATGGGTACATCCACCTAAATTGCACTGGGCCTCCATTTCGGGCTTCATTTGTCAAATGAATCGGTAAGTGCTCCATTACATCGAAGAATGCTGGGGGAAAAACTCTTTCAAGTTTGCACAAAATAATTGGAATATTTCTCTCCATATTATCCAAATCTTCGTGCCTTAATTTACTGGAACACAAATCCCTAAAGAATTTGCTTAGCTCGGCTAATGGTTTCCATATCTCATCAGGAAGTTCTCTGAAAGCAATAGGCAACAGCTGTTCCATAAAGATGTGACAATTGTGGCTCTTCAGGCCATATATTTTAGCTAGATGTGTATCAACACATCTTGCCAAGTTAGACGAATAACCATCAGGCATACGTAGTTGTTTAATCCACTCGCAAATGATTCTTTTTTTTTCTAAGGAAAGTACATACTTAGCCTTTGGCTTCCCCACTTCTCCATTAGGCTTAGTCTTCAGTTCAAGTTCGGGCCGCTTACATAAGTCCTTCATATCCAAACGTGCTTTCATATTATCTTTAGTTTTACCTTTAATGTTCACAATTGTGTTGAAAATGTTATCAAACACATTCTTTTCAACATGCATCACGTCTAGATTATGTCGGATCAAAAGATTCCTCCAATAAGGTAAATCCCAAAATATACTTTGCTTTTTCCAATTGTGTTCAGTACCACAGCCTTGCAAAGATCCAAGTGTAGGATGTTTCGTAACTTTTGGCAAATCACGCACCTACTCCCTTATCTCATGTCCACTATACTTAAGTGGAGGATCATCCCCTTCGGTATGGTTCCTCTTGAAATCCACTTTGTTTCGCCTATATGGATGGTATCTATCCAGAAAACATCGGTGACAATCGAACCAACTTTGTTTTCATACACGTACTGAATCATAGCGAACGGGGATACACACACACTAAGCCAGGCGGGACTAGCCTATCACTTAACCCTAATAACCACAACAATCAGAGTAGCAGAATAACAGAAAAGCGGAAGCAATAAGTCATATATCATAGATTGAGCTATATGCTCTAGGTACCAACAGTTATTCTATATATTGAGCTCTATGCTCTATGTACCAACATTTAAGTTCACGGAAGTTAAATCCCAATACAAGTACACTCTAAATCAAAATCAACATATACATGCCATCACGACCCAAAACAACATTTATATACAATAACTAAAAGTGTGAGTATGCAAGTGTAACAACAAAACACTAGAGCTAGAAGCGAATGCAAGACCTACGACTCGTATTCCCGCCTAGCTCCCTCGACACCTGCACAAAACAACTAAAAACCAAACGGGTTCAGTCCAAAGGGGACTGGTGGGTATAAAACAGGGCATAAATAGTATATATGACGATAATTAAACAATCACATGCAAGCTATAATCCCAAGTGAGGTTTTAAAGAATTTCCCCAAGTGGGTGAATAACAATCATCAAAAGGGATTACAACGAATCATTAACATTAGGTCATTATTAGCCCGGCGAGTGGGCGTGCTTTATCTCCAACCAACTCCTCGTGTAAATCATTTAAACATTCATTCATTCATTCTGTTCATGCAATCATTCTTTTGTGCACATTCATTAACATTTACAACTTCTTCCTTCGGTTTGGTGACGGGCTTGCAAGACCCGACCACCCATTCATTGACCAAAAGGGGAACATGACTCCCCAGATGGCGCTCAGCGTCCATTCCTCGCTAACTCCTAACGAGGTCCGGTTACGCCGTTAATTGGTGGAACTAATGTGAGGGATCACCGTCGGCCCATGCCTTCCCGGATAGCCACTCACACAACGTCCCTGGGCCCCATTCGTGTATAACATTCATTTTTTCTTTCTTGCCAAAACATTTGGTAGGATTTATAAAATAAGGGCTTTACGTTGCAAACATTTACTCTTGAAAATGACTCTATATATACAAATACATTTTGGTCGAAACTTTCCACGTTAAGGTAGTTATAGGGTCATATAGCTAAGTAGAAGAAAAACCCACCTCGAACGGCAAAAGAACAACACACGAGCCTCACTGACCGGCCTCGTCTCCAAAGGAATCAAAATCTGTGCAAAACAGGTGAAGTGAGACTCAAATGACCAAATAAGACGCTCGGCAATGCCATGGTTATGATATGAACGCATAAAACAAATATAATGGACATGTTCGTGTGCACTATTAATGTCTTAAAACATATAACCGATCATAACTTTCATATTTGCATTAATATAACAATCATAACATAACTAAATTAGAGTCACGTTCAATATAACCTACAAACACGAGCCACGTATGCTAATCAAACAAGAAAAGAGACTTCTCAAGGCTGCCAATTCAAATGACACGGCCGTGTTGAGTTTCAAAGGGAAATGGACACGGCAGTGTCCGAGGTTTAAAAATCAGAAAATTCAAAGCCGAGGGCTTGACACGGCCGTGTTGAGTTTTCAAAGGATTTGGACACGGCCGTGTCCGAGGTTAAAATCTGAAAAAATTCAAAGTCGAGAGCCCAACACGGCCGTGTCCATTTTCAGTTCAAAGCTGACACGGCCGTGTCAGCTCATCGTTTTGAAAGAAATAACAGAGCAACGGCTCTGTTACGCGGGGAAAAGCTTTAAGGAAAACAGGGCAGCCATCAAGAAGCTCTCCAACAACACTTAGACATGATTTTAATCCATATTATTCATATACAACATGCAACTCAAGTAAAAACACAAGAATACATGCTTGAAATTGGCCAAAACATCATCAATTCCCATAATCACAAACATGGAGCTTCAAGCTCCTCTAATGGCAACTCATGCTATAGTCTACCAACATGAAATCTATAGATATAGAAATGATAAGGAAGCTCCAAACATCAACTTTCATGCATCAAACTTCACTTTAAACCAAGGAAAAACATGGAACCAAGAATTCATATCATTTATTCCATTTCAAGCTTTCTTCATGCCACAAGATTCTCCAACTTAAATCAAGATACAATCGGGAGAAAATGAAGAAGAGAACAAGGAGAAAACAATACATATCCTACCTTGGAAGAAGATGGAGTGTTGGATGATCTTGAGCTCAAAGTTGGTTTGATCAAAACAAGGGTTTCTTGGCTTCTCTTCCTTGCTCTTGCCTTGGCTGATTTTGATCGATCAAAATGGGAAGAAAAGGGTAGGAATGCTGATATCTAGTAGAGAAATGGGTAGGATACGGGTTGGTCCAAGTCCGGTTCGTTTAAGAAAAAGGTTCGAACAAGTTATAAGGTCGAGGCTATGAAACGGTTCATTGTCGAAGGTTTAAATGATACCGAAAAGATACAAGGTCAAGTTCAAAGGATAGGTAACGTCAAAACAAGTTCAATGCCGGTTACGGATCTCGATTTCGAGGTCCGGAGCTCAAGATATCGCGAAAACCGTTCAGGGTTGCCTATTATACAAATAGGTCCCTAAACTTTCAAAAAGTGGCAATTAAGCCCAAACTCAATTTCCAATTGAGTCCAAAACATTCAAATACAAAAAAATTAAGTCCACGGATTCCACAGAACACGTAATTTCATTCAATTAACACCACATTCATAGAATTCACATTTTCACAAATCCGATCATATATTCATAGCCCACATAGACAATCATAAGAAATTTTAAACAAATAATTCAAATTATAAACAAATTCAATTAACAAATCAAAATATAAAATCATATAATTAAATATAAATGCGCACGTAACACTTACCTGCACGTGTGAAAACTCGGGGCGTCACAACCTCTCCCCCTTAAAAGAATCCGTCCTCGGATTCATTTATTGGCTGGAAACAATTCGGGATGAAATCTTTTCATCTTCTCCTCCGTCTCCCACGTAGCCTCTTCCGACTTATCACTTCTCCATAAGACTTTAACTAGTGGGATTTGCCGGTTTCTTAATTCTTGAAATTTCTGATCTAAAATTCTAACCGGTTTCTGAACGAAGGTAAGGTTAGGCTCAAGTTCCACTTCTTCAACGGTTAAGATCTCGGATTCATCCGGATAATATTTCCGAAGCTAAGAAACATGGAATACATTATGAATTCCTGTCAAACTCAGGGGTAGATCCAAACGGTAGGCTGTGTCTCCAATTCTCTCTAGAATCTCATAAGGTCCCAAATATCGGGGATTTAGCTTTCCTCCCTTTCCAATTCGAGTGAATCCTTTTCGAGGTGAAGCTTTCAGAAACACTCTATCCCCAACTGCAAACTCAAGATCCTTCCTCCGTCTATCTGCATAGCTTTTCTGTCGATCCTGGGCTGCTTTCATCCGTTGTCTGAATATTTAGACCTTATCAATTGCCTCCTGCACGGCCTTAGAAGGTTTTTCCTTATTTTCCTCTCGTTTCACACCTTCTTGCTTCGTCCAATTCCATTCTTCTAAATCAAAGAACAACGGTGACCTGCATTTTCGTCCGTAGAGAGCCTCATATGGAGCCATTTCTATCGATGCTTGAAAACTGTTATTATAGGCGAACTCAATCAGAGGTAATTGCTCGTTCCACGAACTCTAAAAATCCAATGCACATGCTCTCAACATATCCTCCAAATATTTGATTAATCTCTCGGATTGCCCGTCTGTCTGAGGATGGAAAGTTGTGCTGAATTGAAGCCTTGTTCCCAGATTCCTTTGCAATTCTTGCCAAAACCTAGAAGTGAACCTCGGATCCCGATCTGATACAATGCTGACCGGTACACCATGAAGTCGCACAATTTCATCAACATATTTCTTAGCCAATTTATTCACCTTATCCGACATCCGAATCGCAAGAAAATGTGCCGATTTCGTTAATCGATCCACTATTACCCAAATTCCATCCAAACCACCTTTCACTCGTGGAAGACCCGTAACGAAATCCATCGCCACTTGCTGCCATTTCCATTCTAGGATAGGTAACGGTTGAAGTAACCCCGATGGTTTCTGATGTTCTGCTTTCACGACCTGGCAAGTCAAGCAATGCCTCACGAAATTGATCACATCCCTCTTAAGTCCATTCCACCAATAAAATTTCTTTAAATCCTTATACATCTTATTTCCCCCGGGATGTATCGAATACCCGGATCGATGAGCTTTTTCCAATATCAACCGTTTCAATTCTTCCGGAACCACAACTCTGTTCTTGAACCTTAGAAGCCCGGTGTCATCAAATCCGAACGGACTCTCTGAATCATTTCTAGCTTTCTGCACTAACTTCTGAACCTCGAAATCCACCCTTTGCGCTTCAAACAATCTTTGCTGAAGGTCCGGTTGAACCGTAATATTCTGAATACTAGCTCTCAGCTTGAAAGATTCAGAATTTTCTCCAACTTCAACTTCCATATTAGACACACTAGCCTTCCTGCTGAGTGCATCCGCGACCACATTAGCTTTTCCGGGATGGTAACGAATCGTACACTCATAATCCGCCAACATCTCCATCCAACGCCTCTATCTCTTGTTTAATTCCTTCTGAGAGAACAAATACTGAAGACTCTTGTGGTCGGAAAAGATCTCAAAAGAAACTCCATAGAGATAGTGTCTCCACTTTCCCAAAGCGAAGATCACCGCTGCAAGCTCGAGATCGTGAGTGGGATAATTCTGCTCATGATCCTTTAATTTCCTCGAGGCATAAGCTATCACCTTACCCTTCTGCATCAAAACACATCCCAACCCTTCTTTCGAGGCGTCCGTATAAACCATGTATCCTTCAGTGCCCTCGGGAAGTGCCAATACCGGTGCAGTGGTTAATTTTTCCTTCAAGAGTTGGAAACTCGCTTCACATGCCTCATCCCACTCAAATTTAGCTTCCTTCTTAGTTAATCGAGTTAAAGGACCGGCTATCTTCGAAAAATCCTTCACGAAACGGCGGTAATAACCGGCCAATCCCAAGAAACTTCTTACCTCGGAAGCATTCTTCGGACTCTGCCATTGAGTAACTGTCTCGATCTTTGAAGGATCAACTTCTAAACCCTTACTTGAAATAATATGGCCTAGAAAAGCAACCCGGTCGATCCAAAACTCACACTTACTAAACTTTCCATATAACCGGTGCTCTCTTAACGTCTCCAATACCAACTTGAGATGCCTAGCATGATCCTCAGGAGTCTTTGAATACACGAGAATGTCATCAATGAAGATTACAACGAATTTATCCAAGTAAGGCCGAAAAATCCGATGCATCATATCCATAAATGCTGCAGGGGCATTTGTCAATCCAAACGGCATCACTACGAACTCGTAATGTCCATACCGGGTGTTGAATCCTATCTTTGGTATATCCTCTTCCCGGATTTTCAGTTGGTAGTAACCTTGCCTTAAATCCAATTTCAAATAAACCCCTGAACCTTGCAGCATATCAAATAAATCCTCGATGTGGGGCAACGGGTACTTATTCTTGATTGTCATCCGATTAAGCTCCCGGTAATCTATACACATTCTCAACGACCCATCTTTCTTCTTGACAAAGAGAACCGGAGCACCCCACGGAGATGAACTCGGCCAAATATAACCAATCTTGAGTAGTTCCTCGAGTTGAATATTTAACTCCTTCAACTCTGCCGGAGCCATTCTATAAGGAGTCTTAGAATACGGTTCTGATCCCGGATATAAATCAACAACAAATTCAATCTCCCGATCCGGTGGTAGAGAACCCAAATTCTCTGGAAATACGTCGGGATATTCCTTTACTACAGCCGTCTCCTCAAAACTTGATTTATCCTTGGGTTTATTAAGGAGATAGGCTATAAATCCCGTGGCTCCATCCTTCACTAACTTACGAGCTTCCATAAACGACAATAGAGGTATATTCTTCAACCCAACTTCTCCAATCAACTCATCACCCAATTTAATCTTCTTCTTAAAACAATCCACTTCGGCCCGGTGCCGATACAACCAATCCATCCCAAAAATTACACCATACTTCTTCATAGACATCACAATGAAATCTGCCGGATAATCTTTCCCTTCTATCAACACCAAACAACCCATCACAACCTGATCTGTCTGTAAACTACCTCCAAGAGGCGAACTCACAAAATAACAAGAATTTGAACAAGTAACAGATAAACACAGAGGGGCACATAAATCAGAAGATATGAAAGAGTGAGTGGCACCCGGATCGAATAATGCGTGAATGCTCGTGTTATGAATGCAAACAGTACCTTCCACCACAGCATTTGGATCAGCTTCAACTTTCTGCTCCTCACCCTCAAGGGCATAAGCTCGTGCTTGAACCATCGGTCTCGGAGCTCCAGCTTGATACCCTGGTGTCTTGTCCGGGCATGAAAAAGCCATATGATCCCCTTTTCCACATATCAAGCGCAACCTCAATCTCTTTCGACAATTGTTGTAAGAATGGGTTGGCCATCCACAATAAGTACACGGAGGCTGATCATTGCGAGATCCCTTAGGAGCCGGTGGAGCCTGAGGTAGTCGTGGAATGGGTGCAATCTGATCTCCTGCTCTAGGCTTCTTGAAAGGTCCTTTTGGTGGTGGAGTTGATAAATTCATCGGCCTCTTCCCTTTGTTGAATCCCCAACCGGATCCTTACCCTTGTCCCTGGCGATAAGCTGGCCTTCTAGCATTGACAGAATCTTCAACCTTTAAGGCTTTAGAAGTAGCCTTCGCCGAAGTACTCGTGTTAACCGCCTCAAGAGCTGCCTGGATGTCTGGTCAAAGTCCCTGAATAAACTGCATAGCTTTATGAAAGTCATCACCCGCTATATTTGGCGCATAGCGAGACAATCTCTCATAATCCGAAATATACTCGGCCACAGATCTCGATCCCTGCTTCAATTGGGTGAATTCCCTCAATCTTCGAGTACGGGAGGAGGGAGGGATGAACTTATTCTTGAATTCCCTCGAAAAGACTTCCCAGTTAATCTCTTCTCCAACTGCTTCCAATACGATCCGTGTGCTTTCCCACCAAGAGTAGGCTTCCCCTTGTATCAAAGTAAGAGTGCATCGAGCCTTCTCTCGGGACTCACATGGAATGAGCTCCCATATCCTTTCGACTTCTTTCAACCACATTTCCGCCTGCGCGTCATTTCCCTTAAAGAACTTGGGAGGTTTTTGGTTCTGAAACTCCCTAAGTATAACCGAAATCGGTGTCTCTTGCGGTACAGCAGGTACAGGTGGTGCCGGAGGTGCCGGTGGTACATAATCTCGAAGCCTCTGGTCTATAATTTGATAACAGAATTAACAAAGGCCTCTGCTGGCGGTGGCTGTGGAGGTGGAGGTGTAGGAGTACGACCTCGATGATGATGTCGTCCTGGAGATCGATCACGGTGTCTACGTGGAGGCACCCTGTCAATAAACACTAAAATGCGTGCTAGGCTTAGCTCATGCATGATAATGTAATTAATTCAACCACAATCCGAAATTTGAATCAATCAAGCACCAAAGAGATGTATATGCAATACATAGTCAAGTAGTTCCTAAGCCGAACGACCTAGACAGACTCACACGACACGAAAGCCCGGGTTTTGCAACCCTATGCTCTGATACCACTTAAGGATGTAGCACCCGAGCGTGAGGTACCACATCCCCCGCACCATGACCCGGCCCGTATATGAACTGGGTTTCCATAAACGTGCTGAATCATAGCGAACGGGGACACACACACACTAAGCCAGGCGGGACTAGCCTATCACTTAACCCCAATAACCACAACAATCAGAGTAGCAGAATAACAGAAAAGCGGAAGCAATAAGTCATATATCATAGATTGAACTATATGCTCTAGGTACCAACAGTTATTCCATATATTGAGCTCTATGCTCTATGTACCAACATTTAAGTTCACGGAAGTTAAATCCCAATACAAGTACGCTCTAAATCCCTAAAAAATTTGCTTAGCTCGGCTAATGGTTTCCATATCTCATCAGGAAGTTCTCTGAAAGCAATAGGCAACAACTGTTCCATAAAGATGTGACAATTGTGGCTCTTCAGGCCATATATTTTAGCTTGATGTGTATCAACACATCTTGCCAAGTTAGACGAATAACCATAAGGCATACGTAGTTGTTTAATCCACTCGCAAATGATTCTTTTTATTTCTAAGGAAAGTACATTAGGCTTAGTCTTCAGTTCAAGTTCGGGCCGCTTACATAAGTCCTTCATATCCAAACGTGCTTTCATATTATCTTTAGTTTTACCTTTAATGTTCACAATTGTGTTGAAAATGTTATCAAACACATTCTTTTCAACATGCATCACGTCTAGATTATGTCGGATCAAAAGATTCCTCCAATAAGGTAAATCCCAAAATATACTTTGCTTTTTCCAATTGTGTTCAGTACCACATCCTTGCAAAGATCCAAGTGTAGGATGTTTCGTAACTTTTGGCAAATCACGCACCTACTCCCTTATCTCATGTCCACTATACTTAAGTGGAGGATCATCCCCTTCGGTATGGTTCCTCTTGAAATCCACTTTGTTTCGCCTATATGGATGGTATCTATCCAGAAAACATCAGTGACAATCGAACCAACTTTGTTTTCATACACGTACTGAATCATAGCGAACGGGGATACACACACACTAAGCCAGGCGGGACTAGCCTATCACTTAACCCTAATAACCACAACAATCAGAGTAGCAGAATAACAGAAAAGCGGAAGCAATAAGTCATATATCATAGATTGAGCTATATGCTCTAGGTACCAACAGTTATTCTATATATTGAGCTCTATGCTCTATGTACCAACATTTAAGTTCACGGAAGTTAAATCCCAATACAAGTACGCTCTAAATCATAATCAACATATACATGCCATCACGGCCCAAAACAACATTTATATACAATAACTAAAAGTGTGAGTATGCAAGTGTAACAACAAAACACTAGAGCTAGAAGCGAATGCAAGACCTACGACTCGTATTCCCGCCTAGCTCCCTCGACACCTGCACAAAACAACTAAAAACCAAACGGGTTCAGTCCAAAGGGGACTGGTGGGTATAAAACAGGGCATAAATAGTATATATGAAGATAATTAAACAATCACATGCAAGCTATATCCCAATTGAGGTTTTAAAGAATTTCCCCAAGTGGGTGAATAACAATCATCAAAAGGGATTATAACGAATCATTAACATTAGGTCATTATTAGCCCGGCGAGTGGGCGTGCTTTATCTCCAACCAACTCCTCGTGTAAATCATTTAAACATTCATTCATTCATTCTGTTCCTGTAATCATTCTTTTGTGCACATTCATTAACATTTACACATTCTTCCTCTGGTTTGGTGACGGGCTTGCAAGACCCGACCACCCATTCATTGACCAAAAGAGGAACATGACTCCCCAGATGGCGCTCAGCGTCCATTCCTCGCTAACTCCTAACAAGGTCCGGCTACGCCGTTAATTGGTGGAACTAATGTGAGGGATCACCGTCGGCCCATGCCTCCCCGGATAGCCACTCACACTAAGTCCCTGGGCCCCATTCGTGCATAACATTCATTCTTTCTTTCTCGCCAAAACATTTGGTAGGATTTATAAAATAAGGGCTTTACATTGCAAACATTTACTCTTGAAAATGACTCTATATATACATATACATTTTGGTCAAAAACTTTCCACGTTAAGGTATTTATAGGGTTATAGAGCTAAGTAGAAGAAAAACCCACCTCGAACGACAAAAGAACAACACACGAGCCTCACTGACCGGCCTCATCTCCAAAGGAATCAAAATCTGTGCAAAACAGGTGAAGTGAGACTCAAATGACCAAATAAGACGCTCGGCAATGCCATGGTTATGATATGAACGTATAAAACAAATATAATGGACATGTTCGTGTGCACTATTAATGTCTTAAAACATATAACCGATCATAACTTTCATACTTGCATTAATATAACAATCATAACATAACTAAATTAGAGTCACGTTCAATATAACCCACAAACACGAGCCACGTATGCAAATCAAACAACAAAAGAGACTTCTCAAGGCTGCCAATTCAAATGACATGGCCGTGTTGAGTTTCAAAAGGAAATGGACACGGCCATGTCCGAGGTTTAAAAATCAGAAAATTCAAAGTCGAGGGCTTGACACGACCGTGTTGAGTTTTCAAAGGATTTGGACACGGCCGTGTCCGAGGTTAAAATCTGAAAAAATTCAAAGTCGAGAACCCAACACGGCCGTGTCCATTTTCAGTTCAAAGCTGACACGGCCGTGTCAGCTCATCGTTTTGAAAGAAATAACAGAGCAACAGCTCTGTTACGCGGGGAAAAGCTTTAAGGAAAACAGGGCAGCCATCAAGAAGCTCGCCAACAACACTTAGACATGATTTTAATCCATATTATTCATATACAACATGCAACTCAAGTAAAAACACAAGAATACATGCTTGAAATTGGCCAAAACATCATCAATTCCCATAATCACAAACATGGAGCTTCAAGCTCCTCCAATGGCAACTCATGCTATAGTCTACCAACATGAAATCTATAGATATAGAAATGATAAGGAAGATCCAAACATCAACTTTCATGCATCAAACTTCACTTTAAACCAAGGAAAAACATGGAACCAAGAATTCATATCATTTATTCCATTTCAAGCTTTCTTCATGCCACAAGATTCTCCAACTTAAATCAAGATACAATCGGGAGAAAATGAAGAAGAGAACAAGGAGAAAACAATACATATCCTACCTTGGAAGAAGATGGAGTGTTGGATGATCTTGAGCTCAAAGTTGGTTTGATCAAAACAAGGGTTTCTTGGCTTCTCTTCCTTGCTCTTGCCTTGGCTGATTTTGATCGATCAAAATGGGAAGAAAAGGGTAGGAATGCTGATATCTAGTAGAGAAATGGGTAGGATACGGGTTGGTCCAAGTCCGGTTAGTTTAAGAAAAAGGTTCGAACAAGTTATAAGGTCGAGGCTATGAAACGGTTCGTTGTCGAAGGTTTAAATGATACCGAAAAGATACAAGGTCAAGTTCAAAGGATAGGTAACGTCGAAACAAGTTCAACGCCGGTTACGGATCTCGATTTCGAGGTCCGGAGCTCAAGATATCGCGAAAACCGTTCAGGGTTGCCTATTACACAAATATGTCCCTAAACTTTCAAAAAGTGGCAATTAAGCCCAAACTCAATTTCCAATTGAGTCCAAAACGTTCAAATACAAAACAATTAAGTCCACGGATTCCACATAATACGTAATTTCATTCAATTAACACCACATTCATAGAATTCACATTTTCACAAATCCGATCGTATATTCATAGCTCACATAGACAATCATAAGAAATTTTAAACAAATAATTCAAATTATAAACAAATTCAATTAACAAATCCAAATATAAAATCATATAATTAAATATAAATGCGCACGTAACACTTACCTGCACGTGTGAAAACTCGGGGAGTCACAATCCTCCCCTGCAACTAGATGGAATCACACAAATATCCCCTATTAGGTTCAACATTACAACTACCCTCATATACTAGTCAGAAATTTCTCAAGAGATCTAAACATCATCCTCAATACATGCAATAAAACTTCAACAAGAGCTCGCAGAGCAATCATTTAACCATCAAATATTTAAGTATGGAGGTTACAAAGGAAAAAGATAGCTTCCAGTTTCAGGGATTTCAAGGAGAACCCAACTCATAAATAGCCCATGTAATGGACAGAAGACGAAAGATTTGATGTTGTAATAAATCTTACCATTAGAGCACTTAATAATCGAACCTATTCACCCCTAAAAATGCGGTTAAACCCCAATGCAAGCACATACAAGAAAAATAAAAGAAATACTTAGGCAAATCAAAACCCAACAACTAACCTGAGATGGAGAAACAGGGAGATCAGCAGAGCAACTCAGTGGTGGCGGCGGGAAGGGAATGGCAAAGCAGCTGTGCAACGACACCGAATTAGAGACCAGAGTGTGCAGCGCCGCGCCGGCGCCCACTTCTTTGTAAACTCCAGTAACAATAGCGGAGGAATCTTGGGCAGCGACAATGGAGGATGAAAAAGGAGAAGGCGCGCAATATGGTAAATCTAGGGCTTTCAATGGACTTGTGAAAATTTTAGGATTTCCCTTTAGTTCTGAAAGAAGAGATTTCTTTTGGTTTCAAATATCGTATTTTGCTTTTCATCTTGTTGAATATGTTTTTAATATTTTTTTGTTTTTTACTTTGTTTAATTTATTAACACAAAGTTAAAGGTTCTATTTTTGTAGCACCCACACGTAGGGCCACATCCCCCGCACCATAATCCGAACCCGAATACGAAATGGGATGTCCGCACCCGAATCCGAATCATAGCGAACGGGAGACCAAACACACACTCTAGGCTAGGCGGAGCTAAACAACACCAAATCAGAGTATGCGGAAGCGAATAAATAAAAGCATCAAGCAACGATCATCACATATATACATAGGTACCAACCCACACCTATCCATGTAGTATTTACATATAGGTACCAACACTACAACCCGTACAAAAGCCATCACGGCTCGAGCAAAATAGTATTTACAAGTATATACAAACCGTAGCTGTACAACTACAAAATAATAAAGTGCAGGTATGTAAATGCACCTAACGAGACCTAGACCGACAAGTGCAAAAGAAGACACACTTCTCCGCCTAGCTCACGCTCCCAAAACCTGCAACTAAAAGAGTAAACGAGGGTCAGTCAACTGACTGAGTGAGGGGCTAACGCACACCCACACCCTATATATATATAAAGCAGAGCACAAAGCAAAGGGTGAAATTATGAACCGGAATAGGTTTTACAAACTAAAACTTTCCAAAACAAATACATATACTTTAAAACATTTCATAAACACTATCCCGATTCATACTTCCTGACATAACACAGCATACATAATGCTCGGCGAGAACGAGCTTCCAACCTTTACTCCTCAGAACAAACAAAACGGAAATCATACATATCAACCTCTGCACCAATGATGGAAGAGCCACCGGCGGCCCTAACCATCCATACATATACAGACTCACGAGGGGTAGCGAACCCACATCGTGCCCTCCCCGGTTTTTACGCCGAAGGCATCGAAATATCACGCCTTCCCAAACTCCCAGGGGTCGCGTGTGATATATCGGATGGAGACTACGCACAGGCCGAACCTCGATGGCCCGAACCGTCCCGAGGGTTCCTTACCCGTAGCTCCTTGGATCCACACATACAAATCATAACAAATGCCAAATCTTTCATGGCAATCTCGCTAACAGAATTGTAAAGCCTTTTCCCACAACTTAGCTTACATAGGCTTATATAATACCTTTCCCAAAGCAAGAGTATTCACAAGGTCATAAACATATTCTAATCAGCACATACATATCTATATATATAATATATAGTCACATGCACGGCTTGAAAACACCACATAAGGCTTTAGGTCACTTAACTAATAAAAATCCTAAACCTCACCTTGTGCGTGACCAAAATACGAGCAGACGTGAACAACCTACGCCTCGGGCTCGTCAACTGGAACCTCCTCTGAAAAGAAAACACGAAAGCCCAAGACTTAGACTCTATATGAACCAACTAGGACGCTCGGCAAAATGCATGAGTCATGTTCACATATAAAATGTCTCAATTAAGTCATATAATTCACAATTTATAGCACACATACTTATTTACAATTTATTAAGCAATAAAACCCGAGTTATAACATTTAACATGCGAAAGAAAAGCAATCAAAGTCATATAATTGCATAATTAAGGCAAAGAGAAAAAGTGGCAAAATCCACCCCCATGGATTTTTTCCAAAGGGAAAAATCCACCCTCATGGATTTTTCCAAACCTACTGCCTCAAATCCACCCCCGTGGATTTTTCCAAAGGGAAAAATCCACCCCCATGGATTTGACCCAGTAGCTAAAAAGAAAGGTTTCGGCCATGGGAACGGCCGTTCCCGTTCCCAGTACAAACTGGGAACGGCCGTTCCCACTCTCGGCAGGAACAGTAAAATGGCCTGGGAACGGTCGTTCCCAGTTTGTAACTGGGACGGGAACGGCCGTTCCGGCCTGGTTCGAAATGCTGGAACAGAATCTCATTACAGAAACAGGGGAAGCTCCATTTTTGTGCCAAAATGGCCAAAATCCAAACCTTAAAGTTGCCAAAACTTCTCCAAATGCTCAAACAATACACATAAATCATGCTTGACAAGTTGACACTCAAATAACTAAAAAAAAACGGAATAAAAGGCATGATCAAAGGAATGCAAAATTCAAGCCAAAAACATGATCCTCAATAAATGCTCAACTAACCAAGGATTAAATGCAATAAATACAACACCTACAACATTTACAACTCATATATGAAGCTAGGAATCAAACACATCAAGCAAAGAGCAAGTATTCACATTTTTAGCTAAACCCTTACTATTCACGTAGGGAAGCAAAGGCACACCAAACTCACTCCAAACTCAGAAATTAAACCATAGAAATGACGAGCACGACGAGGGGATTCCGAAACACACCTAAGTTCGAGAAAAGGCGAAGAAACGAGGGAGATCTTGGCTTGGGAAGTTTGGATGATCAACTTGAGTTTTTTGCTTCCTTGGCTCAAGAGTTGCTGTTGTTATCACGTAAAGAAGGAAAAAGGAAGAATGGTTCAGCCTTTAAGGCTGGACCGGTCGGTTCACGGGTTCAGTTCAAGGTTCTCGGTTCAAGTTGGTTCGGTTCAACAAATACAGGTTCAAATAAGGCCAACTCAATTAAACAAGTAAATCACATACAAAATTAATTCAAATAAATTCATATAAGTTCAAATAATTCATATAAGTCGTATACAATTAATCTAGAACGCAATTAATATTAAATCACATAATTTACCTGTACCGACTGTGAGTCGGGGTGTTACAACCTCCCCCCCTTCAGAGAACCTGGTCCCCAGGTTAACTGTCTGACCTGAGAACAACTCTGGGTACAACTGTCTCATCTTCTCCTCAGTCTCCCAAGTAGACTCTTCAGATTTCTGATCTCTCCAAAGAACTCGGACCAAGGGAATCTGTTTATTCCTCAACACTTGTATCTTCCGGTCTTGAATCTCAACCGGGTGTCTTACTATTGTCAAATCCGTCTCAAGTTGTACCTCTTCCACAGGGAGAATAGTTGATTCTTCGGGATAATATTTCCTGAGCTGCGAAACATGAAACACATTATGTATCCCGGTCAATCTAGGCGGTAGGTCCAACCTATACGCCGCTTCTCCAATTCTCTCAAAGATTTCAAAAGGTCCAAGGTATCTTGGGTTAAGCTTCCCACCTGGACCTATTCGAGAAAATCCCTTTCTCGGAGATGCTTTCAAGAAAACCTTATCTCCGACTTCAAACTCAAGGGGCCTTCTCCTCTTATCCGCATAGCTCTTCTGACGGTCCTGAGCTACCTTCATTCTCTGCTGAATCAACTTAACCTTGGCAGTGGTCTTATCCAATCTCTCCCGAGGTGTAGCTCTTTCGAGCTTGTTCTCCTCTGTCCACCGCCAGTCTTCTATATCCCAAAATAGAGGCGATCTACACTTCCTTCCATATAGTGCCTCGTAGGGGGCCATACCAATAGAAGTCTGAAAACTGTTGTTATAGGCAAACTCAACCAGAGCTAAATGCTTATCCCACTTTTCCTTAAAATCCAAAGCACACGCTCGTAACAAATCCTCCAAATACTTAATCAGTCTCTCTGACTGTCCATCCGTCTGGGGATGAAAAGCGGTGCTGAAACTAAGCCTCGTACCCAACCTACTCTGAAGATCCTGCCAAAACTTAGCTGTGAACCTCGGATCACGATCTGAGACAATGCTAGCAGGCGCTCCATGAAGTCTCACAATCTCGTTACAATACAATTCTGCCAACTTCGGGGTCTTGTAAGACATCTTCACCTTGAGAAAATGAGCAGACTTGGTCAATCGGTCGACTATCACCCAAATTCCATCATAACCTCCTCTTGATCTCGGCAAGCCGGACACGAAGTCCATAGTCACTTGCTCCCACTTCCATTCAGGAATCGGAAGTGGTTGGAGGGTTCCTCCCGGTTTCTGGTGTTCTGCCTTCACCACTTGGCACGTGAGACACCGCTTCACAAAGTTCGCGACATCTCTCTTCATGCCATTCCACCAGAAGTATTCCTTCAAATCTCGGTACATCTTCGTACCACCGGGGTGAATGGAATATCCAGAACGGTGTCCTTCCTCAAGTATTAACCTCTTGAGGTCTTCTGGGACACAAACCCTGGTCTTGAACCTGAACAAACCGGAATCATCAAACCCAAACTTCGTCTCGGGGTCTATCCTAGACCGAACCACTAGTCTCTGAATCTCTGTATCCGAAGCTTGAGAATCCAACAACCTCTGTTTCAAATCCGGCTGAACTGAGATGTTAGCTAACCGAGCCACTGAAACCATAACCGTCGAACCCTGTCCTGAAGACCCTGCACTCAAACCTGAAACACTTGCTTTTCTGCTCAAAGCATCTGCCACGACATTAGCCTTGCCCGGATGATACTGAATCGTGCAGTCATAATCCTCTAAGAATTCCATCCAACGCCTCTGTCTATTATTAAGCTCCTTCTGAGTAAAAAGATACTTGAGGCTCTTATGATCCGTGAATATCTCGAAAGTCGTCCCATAGAGATAATGACGCCACTTCCTCAAAGCAAACACAACCGCTGCAAGCTCAAGATCATGAGTGGGGTAGTTCTTCTCGTGTTCCTTCAACTTTCTAGAAGCATAGGCCACCACTCGGCCATTTTGCATCAATACACATCCGAGTCCTTCCTTAGAAGCATCTGCAAAAACTGAATAGCCCTCGGATCCCTCGGGTAGGGTAAGAACTGGTGCTGAAGTTAATCTTTCCTTCAAAGCTTGGAAACTTCTCTCGCACCCATCATCCCACTCATACTTCACCTCCTTTTTGGTTAATCGAGTCAACGGGCAAGCAATTTTGGAGAAGTCCTTCACAAATCTCCTATAATAACCCGCTAACCCGAGAAAACTTCTTATCTCGGAGGCATTCTTCGGTCGTTCCCACTGAGCCACGGTTTCAATCTTGGAGGGATCAACTTCAATCCCCTCACCTGAAATTATATGACCCAGAAAAGACACTCTATCGAGCCAGAACTCACACTTGCTAAATTTGGCATAAAGCTTGTGCTCTCTAAGGGTCTCCAAAACAATCCTGAGATGAGATGCGTGCTCTTCTGCAGACTTAGAATACACCAAAATGTCGTCTATGAAAATGACCACAAACTTATCAAGATACTGTCTAAACACTCGGTGCATCATATCCATGAACACGGCTGGAGCGTTAGTTAACCCAAACGGCATCACTACAAACTCGAAGTGTCCATAACGGGTATTGAACGCAGTCTTAGAGATATCCTCTTCCCGGATACGAAGTTGGTAATACCCTTGCCTCAAATCTAACTTAGAGTACACCTGCGACCCTTGCAAGATATCAAACAACTCTTCGATATGAGGTAAAGGATACTTATTCTTCACTGTCATCCGGTTCAACTCGCGGTAGTCTATACACATCCTCAAAGTCCCATCCTTCTTCTTCACAAATAACACGGGAGCACCCCACGGGGATGTACTCGGACGGATGTAACCGCAGGTCAAAAGCTCATCCAGCTGCGTTTTCAACTCCTTCAACTCAGCAGGAGCCATCCGATACGGTGTCTTAGAAAAAGGCTCCGCTCCAGGATAAAGATCGACCACAAACTCGATGTCCCTATCAGGTGGTAAAGAACCCAAATTCTCAGGGAAAACATCGGGAAACTCACTCACAACCTCTGTCTCCTCAAGTTTGGCCTGATCCTTCGGTTTATTCAGAAGGTAAGCCACAAAACCTGTCGTACCGTCCCGGAGGAGCTTACTTGCTTCCATAAAAGACACAAACGGGCTGGACCTCAACCTCTCACCCGTAAAGACCACGGACCCCAAAGAAACTTTCTTCTCATGACAATCCAACTGAGCTCGGTATCTGAAGAGAAAGTCCATGCCAAGGATAACCTCATACCTCTTCAACGGTAAAACTATCAGATCTGCAGGAAAAACTCGGCCCTCAAACACCACCGGACACTCCCTAAACACCCTGTCAGCTTCCAAAGATCCTCCCAGAGGAGTATTCACCACATATACATGCGCAGATAATTCATCAAGTAAAGGCAAAGAAGCAACAATATCCCGGGAAATAAATGAATGCGTAGCCCCGGGATCAAACAATGCATGTAGTGATATGCCATGAATGTTTATTGTACCTTCTATCACGGCAGTCGGGTCGACATCAGCAGCTTCCTCTTCTCCCTCCAAAGCAAACACGCGAGCCTGCACAATCGGCCTCCTATTCGGGCAAGCATCAATCAAGTGATCAGAAGACCCGCACGCATAGCATTTACCCAAAAGCTTCCAACACCTCTCCACCGGATGTCTCCCCTGACAATGCGCACAGACAGGTGGTCCCTGAGCTGGAGCCGGTCGAATTGGAGCAATAGGAGGTGCTACGGGACCGATAATACGGGGCTTTTTGTTCCCTAAACCCTGGGGATGAAAAGCCGGTGGGACAGGAGCTCGTGGAGCATAAGAAACGGGCCTCTTACCCGATCCAGAAACTGATCCCGATCCTCGAGTAGAAGAGAAAGGTGGAGGCTTCAACCGAGCCATTTGGGCCTCAACTTGAATTGCCCTCTTTGTAGCCTTGGCCCAAGTACTCACGTTAGCAGCTTGTAAAGCTTCTTGAATATCCCGGCGAAGTCCATGAAGAAACGCTCGGGCCTTATGATCATCATGGTCGGTGATGTGAGCGGCATAAGGTGCTAGCCTCTCAAACTCCAAAATATAACCCTCCACCGTCCGGTTGCCTTGCCTCAAATTGGAGAACTCCTAGAGGCGACGTTCTTGTGCACTATGAGGGATATATTTCTCATGGAATTCCTGCACAAACGTCTCCCAATTGAATTCCATACCCGTTCTCTGAAGCCTGGACCTCACACTCCTAAGCCAAATAGCCGCTGGCCCTTGAATGATACGACCCGTGCAAATAGCCTTGTTCTGGGAATTCCCTGGACATATCTCCCAAATACCTCGAATCTCGGACAACCACTCTTCCGCCTTAATATCATCACCTCCATACCACTTTGGAGGATTGTTGTTCCGGAAGTCCCTATACACGGCGGAAATATCTTGTCCTTCACCCGGATTTGCATTACCCCTTTGATTTTGTTAGAGTTGATTAAGTAGGGCTTGGACAATATTCTCCGCATTCATAGGTGGTGGCGGAGGTGCATTCTGTAGAGCCGGCTCGTTCAAATCAGGTGTTCGTTCACGATTATTATGTCTTCTTGGAGGCATCCTGAAATTCATAGATTCAAGCAATATAGATGCATGTACATTAGTGTATGAATATGTATACAATTTAAGGAAATAATCAAGTAAACAAGTAATCAATCAGTCAAGTAATCACATACCCAAATTATGTATGCACACTTACACACGATCACATAATCACGTTGTCCTAAGCCGTACGACCTAGACAGACCCACACGACACTAGAGCCCGGTTTTGCAACCGCGCTCTGATACCACTTAAGGATGTAGCACCCACACGTAGGGCCACATCCCCCGCACCATAATCCGAACCCGAATACGAAATGGGATGTCCGCACCCGAATCCGAATCATAGCGAACGGGAGACCAAACACACACTCTAGGCTAGGCGGAGCTAAACAACACCAAATCAGCGTATGCGGAAGCGAATAAATAAAAGCATCAAGCAACGATCATCACATATATACATAGGTACCAACCCACACCTATCCATGTAGTATTTACATATAGGTACCAACACTACAACCCGTACAAAAGCCATCACGGCTCGAGCAAAATAGTATTTACAAGTATATACAAACCGTAGCTGTACAACTACAAAATAATAAAGTGCAGGTATGTAAATGCACCTAACGAGACCTAGACCGACAAGTGCAAAAGAAGACACACTTCTCCGCCTAGCTCACGCTCCCAAAACCTGCAACTAAAAGAGTAAACGAGGGTCAGTCAACTGACTGAGTGAGGGGCTAACGCACACCCACACCCTATATATATATAAAGCAGAGCACAAAGCAAAGGGTGAAATTATGAACCGGAATAGGTTTTACAAACTAAAACTTTCCAAAACAAATACATATACTTTAAAACATTTCATAAACACTATCCCGATTCATACTTCCTGACATAACACAGCATACATAATGCTCGGCGAGAACGAGCTTCCAACCTTTACTCCTCAGAACAAACAAAACGGAAATCATACATATCAACCTCTGCACCAATGATGGAAGAGCCACCGGCGGCCCTAACCATCCATACATATACAGACTCACGAGGGGTAGCGAACCCACATCGTGCCCTCCCCGGTTTTTACGCCGAAGGCATCGAAATATCACGCCTTCCCAAACTCCCAGGGGTCGCGTGTGATATATCGGATGGAGACTACGCACAGGCCGAACCTCGACGGCCCGAACCATCCCGAGGGTTCCTTACCCGTAGCTCCTTGGATCCACACATACAAATCATAACAAATGCCAAATCTTTCATGGCAATCTCGCTAACAGAATTGTAAAGCCTTTTCCCACAACTTAGCTTACATAGGCTTATATAATACCTTTCCCAAAGCAAGAGTATTCACAAGGTCATAAACATATTCTAATCAGCACATACATATCTATATATATAATATATAGTCACATGCACGGCTTGAAAACACCACATAAGGCTTTAGGTCACTTAACTAATAAAAATCCTAAACCTCACCTTGTGCGTGACCAAAATACGAGCAGACGTGAACAACCTACGCCTCGGGCTCGTCAACTGGAACCTCCTCTGAAAAGAAAACACGAAAGCCCAAGACTTAGACTCTATATGAACCAACTAGGACGCTCGGCAAAATGCATGAGTCATGTTCACATATAAAATGTCTCAATTAAGTCATATAATTCACAATTTATAGCACACATACTTATTTACAATTTATTAAGCAATAAAACCCGAGTTATAACATTTAACATGCGAAAGAAAAGCAATCAAAGTCATATAATTGCATAATTAAGGCAAAGAGAAAAAGTGGCAAAATCCACCCCCATGGATTTTTTCCAAAGGGAAAAATCCACCCTCATGGATTTTTCCAAACCTACTGCCTCAAATCCACCCCCGTGGATTTTTCCAAAGGGAAAAATCCACCCCCATGGATTTGACCCAGTAGCTAAAAAGAAAGGTTTCGGCCATGGGAACGGCCGTTCCCGTTCCCAGTACAAACTGGGAACGGCCGTTCCCACTCTCGGCAGGAACAGTAAAATGGCCTGGGAACGGTCGTTCCCAGTTTGTAACTGGGACGGGAACGGCCGTTCCGGCCTGGTTCGAAATGCTGGAACAGAATCTCATTACAGAAACAGGGGAAGCTCCATTTTTGTGCCAAAATGGCCAAAATCCAAACCTTAAAGTTGCCAAAACTTCTCCAAATGCTCAAACAATACACATAAATCATGCTTGACAAGTTGACACTCAAATAACTCAAAAAAAAACGGAATAAAAGGCATGATCAAAGGAATGCAAAATTCAAGCCAAAATCATGATCCTCAATAAATGCTCAACTAACCAAGGATTAAATGCAATAAATACAACACCTACAACATTTACAACTCATATATGAAGCTAGGAATCAAACACATCAAGCAAAGAGCAAGTATTCACATTTTTAGCTAAACCCTTACTATTCACGTAGGGAAGCAAAGGCACACCAAAATCACTCCAAACTCAGAAATTAAACCATAGAAATGACGAGCACGACGAGGGGATTCCGAAACACACCTAAGTTCGAGAAAAGGCGAAGAAACGAGGGAGATCTTGACTTGGGAAGTTTGGATGATCAACTTGAGTTTTTTGCTTCCTTGGCTCAAGAGTTGCTGTTGTTATCACGTAAAGAAGGAAAAAGGAAGAATGGTTCAGCCTTTAAGGCTGGACCGGTCGGTTCACGGGTTCGGTTCAAGGTTCTCGGTTCAAGTTGGTTCGGTTCAACAAATACAGGTTCAAATAAGGCCAACTCAATTAAACAAGTAAATCACATACAAAATTAATTCAAATAAATTCATATAAGTTCAAATAATTCATATAAGTCGTATACAATTAATCTAGAACGCAATTAATATTAAATCACATAATTTACCTGTACCGACTGTGAGTCGGGGTGTTACAATTTTAATAAAAGGGATTGTCATGGATTGGAAATATGTTCATAAAAATATTATATAATCTATAAATTTTAAAATTAATATTGAAAATTAAATTAAAAAAAATCTCTTCCTACAAATATATGAAAACGAAATTTAATTTCATTTCAAAAAATGAAACACGAACATATGTATTAATGATATTGCCCAAAATACTAATCGAATGCTCGACTACATATATATGTACATAAATTATAATTTAATATTTTAATATATACCGTTATCTTTATTAGTTCACTAATGATACTTACAATTGTCATGAAGTGGAACTATGTTCATAAAATTATTATATAATCTTTAATTTTGAAAATTACTAATTGGAACTTCTGATGGAATTCCGAGGGAATGGTAGCATTCCCACGGAATTCCCTCGGAATTTAGCATAAATTACAAACTTGGAAAAAAGAAAAAAGTCTATTTAATTGCTCGACTTGATTACATTAAGTTTTGTTTGTTAATGAATTAAATTAAAAAAATTTCCCTTCCTACAAATATGTGAAAACGAAATTCAATTTCATTTGAAATAATGAAACACGAACATATACATTAATGATATTGCCCAAAATACTAATCAAATGCTCGACTACATATATATGTACATAAATTACAATTTAATATTTTAATATATACTGTTATCTTTATTAGTTCACTAATGATACTTACAATTGTCGTGAAGTGGAACTATGTTCATCAAATTATTATATAATCTTTAATTTTGAAAATTACTAATTGGAAATTTCGAGGGAATTCCGAGGGAATGCGAATTCCCTCGGAATTTAGCATAAATTACAAACGTGGAAAAAAGAAAAAAGTCTATTTAATTGATCAACTTAATTGCATTAAGTTTTCTTTGTTAATGAATTAAATTAAAAAATTTCTCTTCCTATAAATATGTGAAAACGAAAATCAATATCATTTGAAATAATCAAACACAAACATATGCATTAATGATATTGCCCAAAATAATAATCGAATGTTCGACTACATATATATGTACAGAAATTACAATTTAATATTTTAATACATGTCGTTATCTTTATTAGTTCACTAATGATACTTACGATTGTCATGAAGTGGCACTATGTTCATAAAATTATTATATAATCTTTAATTTTGAAAATTACTAATTGGAAATTCCGAGGGAATTGTAGCATTCCCTCGGAATTCCCTCGGAATTTAGCATAAATTATGAACTTGGAAAAAATAAAAAAGTCTATTTAATTCCTTGTTTGTTAATGATTTAAATAAACAAAAATTCCCTTTTTACAAATATGTAAAAACGAAATTCAATTTCATTTGAAATAATCAAACACGAACATATGCAATAATGATATTGCTCATACTAGTCGAGAATGCTTGACTACATATATATGTGCATAAATTGCAATTTAAAATTTTAATACATATCATTATCTTTATTAGTTCACTAATGATACTTACAATTGTCATGAAGTGTGACTATGTTCATAAAATTATTATATAATCTTTAATTTTGAAAGTTACTATGTTCAATAATTTTAATTTCGAAATTAATTAGGTTTGGATTTTCCGGTGGAAAACTCCCTCGGAATTCCCTCGGAAAAATCAAGATCTATATATGCAAAAATTTCCGAGGGAATATATCCCTCGGAAAATAATTTTAATTTTAAAATTATATATGTTTTAATATTCCGTGGGAAAATTCCCGAGGAATTCCCTCGGAATATTGAAGATTGGAAAAACCGAAAATTTCCGAGGGAATTTATCCCTCGGAAATCCCTTGAAAAATAATGTTAATTTAAAAATCATATAAGTTCCCTCACAATTCCATCGGAAAAATCAAGATCTATAAATGCAAAAATTTCCGAGGGAATATATCCCTCGGAAATCGCTCGGAAAATAATTTTAATTTTAAAATTATATATATTTTAATATTCCGAGGGAAAATTCCCTCGGAATATTGAAGATTGGAAAAAATGAAAATTGTCGAAGGAATTTATCCCTCGGAAATCCCTCGAAAAATAATTTTAATTAAAAATTATATAAGTTTTAATATTCCGAGGGAAAATTCCCTCGGAAAACTTGGCGGCTAACATTGGCGCTAAAATTTCCGAGGGAATTTTCCCTCGAAAATTAATTGGGTGAATTCCCTCGGAAATTTCCCTCGGAATTAGCCTATTTTCTTGTAGTGCTAGTCACCTGTCCCGACAGAATAATATATCCAAATATCATTGGATCATCACGATCCCAACCTGTACAATTTTCATAAACGGAATTCATACATGAATGTACCATTTCCAACTTTATCATAATGCCCACCAAGGCTAACGAAAGTATTAAACCATAATAACATACATAAACATCAACTTAAAGTAAATGCAGACACGACACAACTTCTACGAGTCAAAACTCTATGACACACCACCTAGCAAGACTCCAAAAAACCTGCAGACAATACGAAGGTTGAAGAGTCAGTTCAAAAGGAACCGGTGAGGATATAATATAATGAATATGATCAAAGGTACAATGCATGTTATATCAAAGACGTTCATGATCCGTTTAACTTTACAAAAATCAATGTAAGGGTTTTCAAAACAGCGGATCACAAACTACAACAAACCTGTTCGGCGAGAACGAGCACTCCATCCAAACTCCCCAAACCAAACAAAACCAAACCAATCCATCCATTACTCCTGTGATACCGAGGGTGCGCACCCCCGAACATCGGTCCAAAACAAGTTGAGAAGTGGGTCCATGACTCCCAACATCTCCCGAGATCACTTCAGCCCGAACACTCCGTCGAAGCCTTAGCAATGCTCGTCCAAAACATGAAAACTTCATAAGGGGTCAACCGTCAGCCCTTGCTTTCCCGGTATCACCACTTACTCCATCCCCTGAGCTCATCAAATCCAACCTAGCAAGCGTCCCTGCAAGTTACAAACCTCCATGCAACCTATGTCGCATGGTTCCAAAACTTCTCGCTACACAAGGCACAACCATACATTTATATATCCTTTTCAAAACCAAACATTTCGGGTACCTATGTTATTCTTCCCTCAGCATTTCACAAGGTTGGAAAATATTACACAAACATCCCCTATGTTATTCTTCTAGTTTCAAAGTCATAACATGAATACCTTTTTATGGTTTCTAGCAAAATTACACATACATCCCCTTATCAGTAAGCAAGCAAGAATTCAAGACTTATGCATATTATTCAAATAAACAATCCGGTATCATTTCGTCTATTAAAGTGTGAGTCCTAATTTCAACATTCCAACAAGATTTCTTATAACAAATATATGTATATATATATATATATATATATATATATATATCTTCCATCAAGCAATTTCACATAATTCCCATAGTAACTAAGTACCAACTTCAAGAATCAACTTGTTCCAACACGACATACACATGCTTCCAATAAGTTCAAGAATACGAAATACTATGATTTTATAGCATAATTTGTCAGTTTGAGCATTAATACAACTTACACAAGTAAGGACCTATGATGCACGGACACTTCTAAAAATATCATTTTAGCGTGTCGTGTCGTGTCGGACACTCGTGTCGGACACCGTGTCCGACACTCCTCACGTGGGAAATTTAAGAAAAAATCTGTGTCGCCGTATCCGTGTCGTGTCGTGTCCGTGTCGCCGTGTCCGTATCCGTGCATCATAGGTAAGGACTAATTATTTGTAAGCATAATAATCGTCATTAAACATCCACCAACATAAAAATGGAAGTTATTTACATACAACCAAAGTTTAGGAAGAATTCGTATATTAAAGATTGTCAATTCTTATACATTCGGCACAAAACGAGCATAACAACCTTTCAAAGAGGGCAACCGAACTCATATCAATTATCAAATATACCCATCAACATTTATACAATCATATTCTAGCTCAACGAAGTCATACCGACACGAAAAGCAATTAAAACGATATATAAACGACAATTCCAACAATTCAAGAAAAATAAAATAAATCATAATAAATTAACCGAGTGTCCAATCGACGAACGGAAGATGGCGTTAGACTCACCGCATCGAGGCTGGCGTTCTGTCAGAAAACCGCCAGAGTGCCGCCACTGTAGCCGCCTAAAAACCGTCGGGCTGCCGCTAGGCCGCCGTCGAAGGTCACCCGAAAAATCCCAAAAAATTACCCAAGCAAGTGCTTTTCATGCTCGTTCCAAATCCCCAAGCGATTTCTGGAAATTCCAAGTCGTTTGTCTCCAATTTTCGTTCTTAAGTTACGAAACTCAGAAAACTTCAAATCGTGATTTCTCCCAAATCGCTTGATTTCTCCCAAATCGCTTGATGAAATTCAAAACCGTAAAAAGCAATAGCTTACCCGTGTCGAGCTCTTCAAAATGCATATAATGGTTGCCGAAAAATCTCACCGGAGAAGGTGGCCGAAGAACTCATCCATGTCGCGATTTTGGCTTCCAATTTCTTCCGTTCTGGTGAGTCTCAGGTCGCGCCGCTACTATATATCAACTCGGCAAGTTGAGCTGAGTATTTTCCCCAAGGTTGCGCCGACGGAGGATAGCCGGAGATGGTGTCCCGCCACCGTGCGTAAGAGGCATCGCCGACGCTGCTGCGTCCCTTCGCTGTAACTCCGGCTACGGCAGTTCTTGCCACAAACCACCACCACGTATAGAAAGTTCTCGTTCCCAGGAGTGAAATGCTATATTCATTTGCCCGATTCCGTCTGCAGAATGTCGTCGGAAAGTTAAGGTAAAATCAGCCACTTTCGGAGCCTCGTTCACTCTCGTCGGCTGTCGGATTTCGATTCTGAGCAAACAGTTGTGTTCCTTGTTCCGAGTACTTCGATTTTAACTATTTACATGATCGATTTGGTGAAGAATCGACGAAGTTGAAATTTGAAGGGTGGGGGCTTCTTCTTCGTGTTTCGACCGAGAGAGGAGAGGAGAGAGAGAGAGTGTATGGGAGAAAATGACAAGAAAAGTGTCTAGATACATGCCATATACAAATCGGGTAATCTATTCGCGTAGAAAATAAAATAACGAGTGCAATTAATTGTAAAATAAATTCGATAAAGTCTCGTTTAACATACAAGCTCCAAATCAATTTTATAATTTAGACTGGGAAATTATTTTACCAATTGGGACTTAATTCAATTTAATTTTAGAAAATCTTTTGTACAAATTAACGACACCCATGAGCATATAATCAGCAATTAATTCACAAGGTTTTTGAATAAATTCGAATTAGGCAAGTTAAATAACATAATAATTTTAAACTCAATTTTTAGTAATTATTTCGTAGAAATAAATTCGAATTAAATTGAATTAAGCAATCCAAGCCACGTACGTAAGAAATAAATTAAATCAGCAAATAGTCACCAAATAATCCGAATAATCTCATATCAAATTAAATTCCGATTAAATCATACAAGTCACGAAATTCTCAAATTAACATACAAGTGTGAAAACTTACCCGAGAATGTCGTTGGGTCGTGCTTCGGAGACGCGGGGCGTCACAAGGGGATACTTGTTCTTCACCGTCATCCTATTCAACTCCCTATAGTCTATGTACATACGAAGTGTCCCATCCTTCTTCTTCACGAACAATACCGGAGCACCCCAAGGCGAAGTACTTGGCCGTACAAACCCACACACCAATAACTCATCTGGTTGGGTTTTAAGTTCCTTGAGTTCGGCGGGAGCCATTCTATACGGCGTCTTCGAAAACGGCTCGGCCTCTTGTAATAGTTCAATAACAAATTCAATCTCTCTCTCCGGTAGTAAAGTCCCCAAACTTTCCGGAAAGACATCGGGGAACTCATTTACCACTTTCGTCTCTTCGAGTTTAATTTGATCTTTAGGCCGGTTCAACACATAAGCCACGTACCCGGTAGCCCCATCACGAATGAGCTTCTTATCTTCCATCAAACAAACAAACGGACTCCCTCGAACACTCGAACCTGTAACAACACCGGTACCCAACTCAACCTTCTTCCCAAAACAGTTCATCTTCGTCCGATGCGCATACAACCAATCCATACCGAGTATCACGTCGTACTTCTTCATCGGAATAGCAATCAAGTTCATCGGGTAAACGCATACCTCAATACTCACCGGACAGTTACGATACAAGCAATCAGTTCTAATCATACCACCCAAAGGAGAACGTACAACATAAAGCATAGAATCACTTACAATAGACAAATTCAACATAGCAGCCACAATAGGAGTAATAAACGAATGAGATGCACCCGGATCATACAATACATGTATAATGTCATGTATGTGAAGTGTACCTTCCACCATGGCGGTAGGATCGATCTCGGCATTCTCTTGCTCTCCATCCAAAGCATAGGCACGTGCATAAGTCATGGGCCTCATCCCATCCGGTCCTTATGGTTTCAGTTGATCACAATCTCTCACTAAGTGCTTAGCGCTGCCACAATTGAAGCACTTCCCTTGCTTCTTCCAAAAATTATCCCTGAAGTGTGTAAGGCTCCCATAATGTTCACACGGATCACGTTTCTTGGCCACTTGTGGAGTTTGCTTTCCTTTCCCTTTGTTTCCCATGAAACGGCCCTTAGAAGATGGTTGTGTTGACTTAGAGAACGATTGTGGAGTTGCCCTCTTAAACCCCAAACCGGAGCCACTAACACTCTTCTTAGCCCCAAGTCTTTGCTCTTCCGCTTCCACTTTCAAAGCCAACCCGGTAGCGGTAGCCCAATCATCAATTTGTACCAGAGCCAAAGACCTTGCTAGCTCCCCACGAAGCCCTTCTACAAGCTTCTCACACTTACGGTCCTCCTCATCGGTGATATGAGGTGCATATGGGGATAATCGGTTGAACTCGGTAATGTACTCGGTCACGGAAATATTCCCTTGCTCCAAATTCATGAATTCCCTCTCACGGCGCTTCCTTGCTTGTTTCGGTATGTAGTGTGCCTGAAACTCCCTTGCAAATATCTCCCATGTCACATCATTCCCATTAACCCCAAGACGGGATACGGTGCTACACCACCAATTATAAGCTTCATCTCGAAGAAGATCAATGGCACACAAAGCCTTCTCCGTTTCGGTACAAGTAACAACCCGGAAGATCCTCTCAATAGTGGTGATCCAATACTCCGCTTTTAAGTTATCCGTAGTGCCCAGAAATATAGGTGGACAGCGCCTACTAAACCCGTCATAAACACTCTCAATTGGTGCCGGCGGAGGAGGTGCCGGAGGAGGTGCTTGCGCGGCTTGTTGTGCATTAACGGCTTGGACAAACTGATTCATAAGAGCCATAAGATCCGTTGTATTAGGTAGAGGCGGCGGTGGAGGTGGATTTTGATTATTCCTCGGTGGGTCTTGCTCATTTCTACGACGTGGAGGCATCCTACACAATTCAATCATGTATGCATGTTGATTAGTCGTATGCTCATGTCACGTAGTATCAAGTAAGAAATGCAATTCATAGAATAGAAACAATAATTAACAAGATACAAGTAACATAAAGTCATATGTAAAAGCAAAATAAATAAACACGAAAGCACATTGTCCCTATGCCGTACAACCTAGACGACTCGAGACGACTCAAGAGCCCAGTTTTGAACCTTCGGCTCTGATACCAACCAAATAGGGGTGTAACACCCCGACGAGGGCATCCACGCCTATCCCGCGCTACGGTCCCAGCTTGTATATAGAATTACCATCCATATACCTGCCAGGTTCGACGCAAGCGGTGACAAACGGATATCCTAGCTAGGCGGTACTAGACTCACAAAGCGAGTAAAACAAACACAAGTACGCGGAAGCTTAAGTCAAAGCATAACAAGTGCATAAATTCATTCATTCATCAATTAAGTGACTACTACGGTCTAAACTAGCATAATAAAAACATCATACATGCTAAATCCATAAATCCCGAAACATAGCTTAAACGTAAAGTATGTATCAACATAACGAGTACAAGCTAGACTCGCCACAAAACTCTCAAGTAAGACCCCGCCTAGCATGACTCCAAAACGCAACCTGCGGACACGAAAGGTAAATGAGGTCAGTTCAAAAGGAATCGGTAAGGAGAAGTGAAATACGATTAATATGTATAAAGGTTCGATGCATGCAAAACCTAAGGTTGTTATTGATCCAAATAAAGTTTTCAAAGAATGCAAGTTTTCAAAGTACGGATCATAAATCACACACATAATTGGCTCGGTGAGAAAGGGCACTCCAACCAACTTCCGAATCCAAACAAAACCAAACCAATCTACCCAAACTCTATGATGCCGAGAGTGTACAGCCCCCGAACATCGATCCAAAACATTGCGAAGCCAGTCCATGAAACTCCACATTCCCCTCGAGTATACCTCGGCCCCGAACACTCCGCCGGAACCTAAGCTTCTCTTACAAGTTCGGAATTTCGTAAGAGGTAACCGTCGGCCCTTGCCTTTCAGGTATCCCTACTTACTCCATCCCCGATGTAACACCCCGCTCGTTCTGCAAATAAGGTACGCCACGTTTCAACTTCCTTGTATGTTTAATTCGGTGATTTTTATGCTTTGGGTGGCCCTATTTTGAACTCTTTTAGAGTTTGGGGGTCTTTTTGCAATTTTCTCCTTTAAGAGGTTTTCCGGTCATTTCTCGTTCAGTCGAGAGTTCGACCTTTTTGACCCCTGCTTTGCGTTCGGGGCATCAAAACGAGTCCGTAACTCTGAATTTGCCCAATTCTGATTTCGTTAGCCCGTTCTTTCGACCGTTTTCATGTGAGAGGACCCGAGATATATACCTCGAATCCTCGTTTTGCGTGCCAGAACTTCAGCTCCAGAATCATCGTCTTCCTCCCGCGATTGGTACTATTCATATAGTGGAAGTGTGAAAACACACACTTGTCCGTTCTCGCTCGTTTCTCGACGAAATTCGACGTTTGAGAAGTGGAAATTTATTATCTCGACGAGCCCGACACGATGGTACAAGAATCAGGACCTGAAAATCAGAGCTGGTGGAGCTACGGCGAGCAGCAGGTGGCGCGGCTTAGAGCCGCCCCTTCGCCACCAATTCGCGGTGGCTTCCGGCGACGATTTTCGGACACGCGCCTCAGACCCATGAAGGAGACATCCCGGCACAACTCTAGTTCAAGCGGCGTGGCCAACGGTGGCCGGACGGCGGCGCACGCGCCGACTGAAGACCGGCGGCGGTGGCGCGTGCACTGTAGCACCTCGCTCCGCCGCGTTCCGGCGAGATTCGTGATCGGGACTTGGTGGTTTCTGACGTATTTTGGCCTCCTGAGTCCGATTCCGGGGTCGGTTTGAGCAAACAAAGGCCGGAGGTGGTTGAACCGACATGTAGCGCACCGGCGGACTTTCGGCGGCGGTTTGGGACCTTTTTCCGGCCGGTTTTGGTGGTGGCTCCTTCACGAAAGTTGCTTAGAATGATGAATTGTAGCTGACGGCATTGGCCCCGACTCCAAAACCGGTGGTTTCCGGTGAACCGGTGGTGGACCGGCCATAAACCGGCGGCCCTCTTTTCCGGCGGTTTTTTCGGCATTTAGCTAGGGGCTTTCGAAGGCCTCGCTACGGGCTTTCCAGCGGTATGTTCGGATTTTGTTTTTGTTTTACGGTTTGCGTTTAATTTCAGTTTTTGTCGTTGGGATTTAGTTCGGTTTTTCATCAACGAAGTCCGACGTGTTTGGTATTTTGTGAAATTGGTTGAGGGCTTTTATCGAGCAGGCTGAGGCGCATGTTTCTGTCCTTCCGGGGAATTTTTTGACCAACGGAAGTGGTGGTCCGGCGGCTGTACATGGCGGTTCGACTAGTTCCGGTGGCGGCGTTCCGACGCCCTTCGGACAGCAAGTTCCTCTCGTCGTGGTGAGTTCAACGCCACTTTCAGTTCGTCAATCGGATGTCCAGTTGATTTATTGTGATTTATTTTGTATAATTTGAATATTTGGAATTAATTGTTTAATTGCAATAAATTGTGTATTGTTGTATTTGTCGATCAATATGTATGCCAATGGATATGAAATCATGTATTAAATGAAATGTGATATGTATTGATACTTTGAATTGTAATTTGAACAACCGTTATGCTAAAAGTGTATTAGTTGTTAATTGTTTTAAAATGTAATTCGTTCTTGTATGCTCAATAAATTAATGAATATGCATTGTATGGTATTTGAAAATATGTAATAAATGATGAATGTATGATTTCATGATTGTTGGTGATATTAGTTTCGTTTCATGCCATTAGATTTAATATAGCCCTTGTAGAAGGGGTGTTCGGGTAATTTCACTAAACATATAAATTGTACGACTTCAATTAATCCTTGTTAATTGATAAACAAATATGCTAATTACGATTTCGATTAAGAGAAATTATTATACCTAAGCTTGAGCTTTTTAATTAGTCTAATCACTTATATTGAATTGGAATTTATTATATGATATAAGAATTTGTTATGCAATTTATGATTTAGTCAGAATTGAATTAATACGTCTTGGGTGATTTAATTTGAAACTTTGTAATTTAGGTTTAATTACTTAATTTAAAATAAACCTATGATGCGATATAGGAATTTTATGAAACTTATATGATTAATTAGAAACTTTTGCACGTAAGAAATAAGTTATTCGTACGAATATGAATTGGTTATTTGATACATGAAATAATGTGACATGCATTGCCTTTCCATTTTGTTTGTTTGAATTAATTGTGTATAAGAACACCTCTTAATGTGTTTTATGAATATGTTGAGTTATGTGATATTTTATTTGGCAAGTAATTAGTATGAATGTGAACTTTGCTTATGTGATTGCATTTCTTAAGTGCTTGAGCAAGTGCCGTGCGTCTTTATATGGTTGTCTGTGTCTGAGTCTGAGTTTTGTACTGTGTTTTGTGTGTTCAGTTGGTACAGGTGCACCCGGGGTGGTGACTTATGGTCGTGCAGGTTCCGGGGTGGACCATTTGCTTTGGGTTTTGGCTTTGTGTGGTACCAGGTGAGGGTGTTTTCGTTCTAGTTATGTATAAAACCCTATAACCCTTATGTGACAAGTTTTGGCCTAAAACCTTATGTATATATATGTTATCTTTACAAAGTGGAGTCATTGAGTAAATTCTTCTGAAATTATACGTATGGGCGTATATAAGCTTAAAATGGTTTTGCAACGAGGCTATGCTCCAAACCGTGTGTCTTCATGCTTGCTACGGATTAGGATGACACGGAGAGGTACGTGTATAGCATATGCCGAGTTGTACGGTAAGGTATGTTTTCTTATAGTATGTATCCTAAGTATGAAGCAAATGTTTTGGCGAGATTATGCATGTATGATATGTTCACGGGCCTAGGGACATAGTACATGTAGCTAACCGGGGAGGCATGGGCCGATGGTGATCCCCTGTACTAGTTCTACTATGTTTTACGGTGATACCGACCCTCGCTAGGAGGTTTAGAGGGGAATGGGAGCTGAGTGCCCTTGAGGGAGTCATGAAACCCCATTGGCCTATGTATGAGGTGGTCGGGTCTTGCTAGCCCGTCCACCACCCGGAGGAAGAAGGTTGGAACTTATTTTATGACTATGATTATGTTATGATTGATAGGCACGGTGCGGGAAGGCCGGGACACGGATTGCCCAAACGAATATGTTTTAGGATATGACATATGATTTGTGTGTATTATGATATATTGCATGATCACCTATTTAATGTATTAATGATATTTGTCGTACACGGTCGGAGTTTGGTTGGAGATAATGCACGCTGACTCGCCGAGCCTTTATGTTTATGTATGAATTATGAACTTAATGAATTTAATATGATTAGTCTTAAAGTCCGAGCATTGCTTAGTCATTCTCTTGCCCTTTTTGGGAACTAACTTTAAATAAAACCTTGCTCGGGATTTATGACTTGCATGCGCATGTTTCTATATTTATGTATTGCCCCTGCTCACTCAGTCTTCTAGAGACTGACCCTCCCCCTTCTTTTCCACTTTTCAGTTCTTGCAGGTTTGAGCTAGCCGGCTTTGAGTCGGGTCTGTCGAGTCTGTGTCGGTCTATTCGATTTGCTAAGTACTTTGTTTTGATTTGTGAAGGAAACTATGTATATATTATGCAGGTTGGTACTTATGATTTGGATGTATGAATTTCGGGACAGGTTAGGACATGTGCTCGGTTTAGATGAACCCGTTTTGATTATATGTTTGATCGGGACAGGTTTCTAGGGCCAGTTGAACCCGTTTAGTTGACATAGATTTACTTATTGAAATATATGGATTATGATTGTTGATCAAGGTTTTTGAGAATTCGTATTTTATATCGCTTCCGCATTCAGGTTTTGCATATTTGCACTTGTACAGGGTTTAGGTACCGCCTAGCTTAGGTTGGTTCTTCGTGTGTCACCCGTTCGCTGTGGCTTGGTACGTGTGCGGACTTTCCATTTCGTACACGTGTCAGGTCATAGTGCGGGGGTGTGGTGCCCCACCGCTTGGGGTGCTACACCCGAGCTCTCAAATCCAAATCCAACCATGGAAGCGTCCCTGCAAGGTACCAACCTCCATGCCACTTTCATAGCATGGCCCAAAACATCTCGCTACATAACGCATATATACATAATATCCAAACAAAGTTCCAAAACCATTTTGGGTATCTATCCCATATACCAAACCTCAAGTTTTCCTTGTAAACCGTTTTCCATAAGCAACTATCCATAATACGAGCAAAGCTCACAAAACTTGGCTTATAAAGCCTACATATACATTTTGAAAACGGGAGTTTAAACCATCAAACATGATAGGCTACAGGTGTCCACAGTTTTAAAAACATTTTATATTATAACCCCTCACCTTTACCAAGAACTCCAAAGGCCAACCACGAGCAAACAAGCTACTCGTTCAGAGACTCACCACCTAACAAGACAAACGTACTAACAAGGGTAAGACACGACTCAAGACCAAATAAGACGATGTACGGCTTCAAAATGAATGCAAATATGCAAATGATATGCCATGAGTGTCCAAGATCGCATAAGTTTAGCAATTACAATCAAACAACATCATATGAGTCATATAACAAGCTTTCAAGTCATAAGACATGCAAATAACAACATATGAATCATACTTAGCATATTCTCACATATAATCGAGGTATAAAAGACATTATAATACATATAAACATGGTTCCAAGTCATATATATCATACTAGGGGTGGGAGAAGTGCAAAGAAGTGAAAACGAAGCAAAACGATCAAGATCACAAAAACTCAAACTTGGGACCCGGGGCCCTCCAAATGGCCGTTTGGCCTATAAGAGCAATCATCACACACCGGTTTGGGCTGGGAATTTCGTGACAGAAGCTTTCTACATGGGTGTTTGAGGTTTTAGTTCAAAATCGAAACCCCCGTTTGGAATGCTACTATTGCAAAACTCCATTACGAACATATGCGTGAACATGACCAAAAATGTACTCCAAATGTGATGCGAACCTCAACAAACCCGTCGTGAGACCCGTCGTCAATAGCTTGGAAATAAACTCCCGGACCCCGTTGCTATAAGAGCAAGAAACCAATACTATCAAAGGCAATATTAACCCCATTACTATACGAGCAAGAAACCAATATTATCAAGCGAATACTGACCCCATTGCTCCAAAAGCTCTGCTATCCCTCTCTATCTATCCAAGGGATGGAAGGGCAGAGGCCTTTGGTATCCCTTCCAATTGGGGCCTCACAATCACTAGCCTATAGGCTTTTCTCTCATGCTTTTTTTCGTTCATGGTTCGATATTCTGGGGTCCTAGGCATAGAGGAACGAGCAAGAAACCAATACTATCAAAGGGAATATTGACCCCGTGGCTATAAAGAACCAGAAACCAATATTATCAAAGTCGAAATTTCAAGTGATTGCACTTGAGTTTTCATCATGTTCTAAGAAGAACAACTTAGAGAAAATTCTCTCAATTGAAAATCTACATTTTCGGTTATTTTTTTACAAAGTGTCTTTGACTCCTAAATATAAAAGAGAATGTTTGGAATACTAAGAGACACTCAAATCCCACCACTATCTAAAAAACCCTAAAAAAGTTGGGTAAATGTAGCACCCTAACCCCCAAGGAACTACATCCCCCGCACTATAGCCCGATCCACATACGAAATGGATAATCCGTACACAAACCGAAACTATAGCGAACGGGTGACAATCAAGAAATAACGAGCTAGGCGGGACAACTCCCCAACACAATCAAACCAAGACATGCAAATCAAAAGCGGAAGCATTTATATCATCAATACATATAGGTACCATATTTACATCAAAAGTATATATAGTAATAGGTACCAACATTTATCAATACATTATCATCTCCTATATATCATTCATGAATAAGTATCCAAAAGCTACTAACATGAAATTCCAAAAAGAACAATACGTGGAAATGCAATGCTAGACTCGACTGAAAAGGGAAGACACTACTTGAACTCCCGCCTAGCACGACCACGACCAAAAGTACCTGAAAAGTGAAGTATCAGTCTACCGAAGACTGAGTGAGGGCATAGATATATATAACACACATCACATGCACGTCATAACCTCGGGTGAAGATTTGGAAATAAAATAAATATAGGTTTCAAGAAACGACTATTCTTTGCCCGAGATTACAACTATCAAGCTTAACATGTTAACTTATCAATTTCATGAAATACGTGGCCCGACGAGTGAGGGCAATTCTCTAACCTTTACACCAAATGTGAACAATAGGTGCTTGCTTGAATAATTAATACGTGATCATGCAATTCAATTAGTGCTCAATTAGCAACATAATTCATGAGTGAAAACATGCAATAACCCGAGGACAATCCGCGATGCCGGACCCATCCCCAGTCTCCTTCTTCCTCCGGGTGATAGTAGGTTTGCAAGGCCCAACTATCCACGACATGGTGTACGTCGAGAACACGACTCCCACACACGGAACTCCTTCCACCACCAACCTCCTGGTGGCTTCGGGGGTGATCCCAATGAGGTGAGGATAGTGCAAGAGTTACCCGTCAGCCCTTACTTTCCCGGTTGGCTCAAGCTACTACCCTCGGGCCCAAGTGCAATCATGGTACTCGCCAAAACATGCTTGAATCATGAACAATCATGGCTTGCTTGCTTGAAAGTGTTTATATTTTGGAAAGCATTTATAGATATAATAGGTTTTGGCCGAAAACATCACATAAGGGTTATAAAGGTTCTATATACCTAGAACAAAACCTCACATGTGTGACAAAATATGATAAGGATATACTCTATGGTGCCTGCTCCTCGTCCGCGGGCTCATGATCTGTGCAATTAAGACGTGTATACGTGAGACATGACTCAAAATGGACCAATTATGACGAACGGCGAACATACGATGAAATGACGTGTCATGATTAATGTAGCATGCAATTATCATGTTTTGGCATGAAATGTATCTTACATTCACAATTTGAGATCAATTAAACCATTGGATTTAAAAGTGAAAATATTTTGAAATCTTGACAGTCTGTGAGAGGGTCGCGGTCGCGACCATTTTTGCTCTACTTTTGGTCGCGGGCGCGACCTAATTTTTCATGAACTTTTTGGCCAATTTTTTTCAAAAGTCGAAACTTGGCCAAATTTTGGTCACTCGCGCGACCGGTTCTATGTATATTTTCAGTCGCGGGCGCGACCTGGGTTCATACCCGAAATGTGAGTGGGCCGCTGGCGCGGCCATTTTTGTTCTATTTTTAGGCCGCGGCCGCGACCTTCAAGTTCTGTAGAAAAATAGAGCAGAAAACAGGGGAAGGCTACGGCCAAAATCCAAATCAATCAAAACAATAATTTTCAAGCTCCAAAATGATATATTTCAATAAAGACTCATGCATATATGCTTATACTACCATAAAACTTCATATAAACACTTAAATCCACCAAGACCATCAAGAATTATCACTTCCAAGTTCATATAAAATTTCATCACATAAGCTCAAGTTTTCCAAGAATTCATGCTCCAAATCAATCCTTTGTCACGTTTCAATGCATCAAACAACGTATAATCCATTTATCTCATAGAATCATAAACCCTAGCTTACATATAAATGATCAAGAATTCATATAATCCACTTACATGCACCTTGAAGCTAAAGAAATGGAGAAGGAAGATGATAATGATGATAAAGCTTCAAAACTTGGGATTTTTTTTGAAAATCTTGATGAAAGTTGATAAAATCTCTTTCCCCTTTTTCCTTAGATGAACCGAGCAAGAAGGAAGCAAATATGTTGGAAGAATTTTGATGAAAATGATCAAGGAAGCTTAAGGAAGATATATTACGTGATTCACCATTTTTGAAATATGTGAAATCTTCAAATTGCAATTTAGTCCCTCGACTTAGTAAGTCATAGCCTGAACAACCTTGGAAGGTTTCTCAAATTTCTCACCTTTCTTTACTCCTTCTTGTTTTGACGATTTCCATTCTTCCCAATCGAAAAACAACGGAGATCGACAGTTTCTTCCATAAAGAAGTTCATAAGGAGCCATCCCGATTGAAGCCTGATAACTGTTATTATAGGCAAATTCAATTAAGGGAAGCTGCTCTTGCCACAAATTCTGAAAATCCATCGCACAGGCCCGAAGTAGATCTTCCAAGTATCTTATCAATCTCTCCGACTGGCCGTCTATTTGCCATGTTGTACTGAACTTGAGCCTCGTTCCCAACATGGCCTGTAACTCTTGCCACAACTTAGATGTAAACCTCGGGTCTCGATCTGAAACTATACTCACCGGAATCCCACGAAGTTAGATAATTTCTCTGTTGTAGATCTCGGCCAACTTCAGAATCTTATAAGATATCCGGACCGGTAGAAAGCGAGCAGACTTCGTGAATCGGTCCACAATTACCCAAATACCATCAAATCCACCCTTCACTTTCGGTAACCCGGTTACAAAATTCATCGTTACTTGTTCTCACTTCTATTCGGGAATAGGTAGCGGTTCTAGAAGTCCTGCAGGATTTTGATGCTCAGCTTTCACTTTCTGACAAGTCAAGCAGTGCTTCACGTATTCGGTGACATCTCTTTTCATTCCATTCCACCAATAATACTGTTTCAAGTCCTTATACATTTTATTTCCTCCCGGGTGGATCGAGTATGCTGACTTGTGAGCTTCTTCAAGTAGAACCCATTTCAATTTTTCGGGCACGACCACTCTATTCTTAAACCGAAGCAAACCGGTTTCATCAAATCCAAAAGAACACTCCGGATCAGCTCTTGTCTTACTTACTAATTTCTGCACCTCCGGATCATTATTCTGAGCCTCAAATAATCGATACTTCAATTCCAGCTAAATTGTAATATTAGAAATCCGAGCCTTTAAAATAATTGGAGCAACTTCATCACTTTCCCTTATTTCCAAATTCGACACACTCGCCTTCCTGCTAAGTGCATCTGCGACCTCGTTGGTTTTTCCTGGATGATACTTGATCGTGTAATCATAGTCCTCTAACTTTTCCATCCAACGTCGTTTGCCTCATATTCAAGTCCTTCTGCGTGAATAAATACTGGAGGCTTTTGAGGTCGGTGAAAATCTCAAAAGATGTCCCATAAAAGTAGTGTCTCCATTTCCCGAGAGCAAAAATCACAGCTGCAAGCCCCAAATCATGTGTAGGATAATTCTTCTCATAATCTTTCAACTTCTGGGAGGCATAAGCAATCACTTTTCCCTTCTGAGTCAATATTGTAGCACCCGAGCGCAAGGTACCACATCCTCCGCACCGAGACCCGACCCGTATATGAAATGGAAGTCCATACACGTGCCAAATCACGGCGAATGGGGACACCACACACACACTATGCTAGGCGGGACTAACCCTTAAACCATTCAAGATTACGACAATATAAAAATCAGAGCAATAATAAAAATGCGGAAGCAAGATCAACATACATTATATACAATGAGCCACCAAGCTCCAAAATAGATATACAAAATCATTCATGTATTCAAGGGCCACACGGCCTACAAAATCATAACGCTCAATAACATGATCATATACAAAATAGGAATAAGAGTATGAGTGTATGAGATACTGAAAAGAAGTGCTAAACAATAATGCAAGACCTAAACTACTTGAATTCCCACCTAGCACTCCTATACCTGCACAAAACAACTGAAAACAAACCGGGTTCAGTCTAAACAAGACTGGTGGGTATAAAACGGGGTATAAGATAAAATATCGCAGAAATTAAACACACACATGCAAGTAATAATCCCGAATGAGGTTTTAGAGTAATTTTCCCAAGTGGTAAAACAAAAGAAGACATCATCGGGATTACTACTATCATATTTAATCATTAGGGTGTTCATAGCCCTGGCGAGGGGGCGTGCATTATCTCCAACCAACACCTTGTGTATTCATAATCATTTATTCTTTCATTATCATACATATATTCTTATGTGCACAATCATACGATTCATAATCATACATATACACCTTCTTCCTCCGGGTGGTGGACGGGCTTGCAAGACCCGACCACCGATTCATACATAGGCCAATGGGGGTACATGAATCCCCCAAGGGCACTCAGCTCCCATTCCTCACTAAACCTCCTAGCGTGGGCCGGTATCACCATAGTTTGATTGGGACTAGTACATGGGATCCCCGTCAGCCCTTGCCTCCCCGGTTAGCCACATGTACTAAGTCCCAGGGCCCGTGCAATCATAATCATGACTCGCCAAAATCATAAGGTAGGGCTTCATAATTAAAAGGGGTCATACGTTTGAAATCATTTACTCTTAAAAGACTCGATATATAAGTATATACTATTTTGGCTCAATACATTTCACGTAAGGGATATATCGGGTCGTTTTAGCTATTAGAAGAGAAACCCACCTTTTCAAAGTAAAAGAAAGGCACAAGCGTCTCAATGCTCGCCCTCGTCTTCGACCAAACCCGAATCTGCGCAAAAGAGAAGGTATGAGACTCAAAATGACCATATATGACGCTCGGCAATGAAATGAATATGATGTGAGTGCGTAAAAGATGATATTATGTCATGAAAATGTTCATGTGCACTATTAAGGAATTTAAGGCATAAAAGTAAGACCTTCGTTCATTCATTCATTTCATTCAAATTCAAAAATTCACAATTCATATCAATCTAATCTAAGGATTTCATATAATAATCATAACACATACTATTTCACGTTTACAATTAGAAATAAGATAAATAAAAATATTCAAGCAATAATTGGTAATTTAAATACGCGAAATAGAATTCAATTAAATTCTATAATTAAAATAAATCAATTAATACTTAAAATATATAATAAATATATATATACGTACACATATGACATATAGGTTTCATGCATGCATAAATACATTTTAAATACAAATATATACTCAATATATACTTCATGCATAAATATATATACTAAATATATAAACTACATACACAAAATCTATGTATTATATATGTTATGCATGCACACACACAATACATACTGTTCACGCACACACCCATGCATGCACGACACACACACACACAAAATATATACATATACAGCAACACACATGCATGCAACACTTCTTAATTTATCCACTTCCACGCACACACAACCACATAATATATATATACATATAGTCATGCACACACTGCAATAATGGATGGAAACAGCAACATCAGAAACTGAACCAACTGACACACACACACAACAGCACAAGGAAGGAAGCAGCACAAGAACAAAGAAAAAGAAAAGAGAGAAGCAGCAGGGGAAGAAGGAAAAAGGACAGAAGAAGAACCGCGGCAGCTACCCGCCCGGGTGGATTTCTCAAAGAAATCTTCCCCGGCCGGTTAGACGATACAGAAAGTTTCTGCAACAGGAGTACCCGGTCGGGTACTCCCCAAGAACAAACTCTCCCCGCCCGGGGAGAGTGTTACAGTAGACGGCAACAGCAACAGCAACAAACAGCGAAACAGGGGAAGAAAAAATGAAAAGGAAACCAGGCCAAAACAAGCTCAAAACCCACAACCAAATCATGCCAACACTTAAGGAAAACACAGCAGCATAACAGACCTGGAATCACACTCATAGCACGCAGCAGAAACAAGGAAAATGACAGCAGTTTCATGAAGAAAAACAGGGCAAAAAAACTGAATGAAAACAGAGCAAGCCAATACATGATCAATCAACCATCAATCCTTCAACAAATAAGGTAAAAAGAAGTAGCATAAGACATCAAAATAAGTCACAAAACCTAGCAGCAGTTCAAGACGTGAGGGAGAGCAAATTTCAGTTGAAAGTTCATTCATTCCATAACAATTTCATTAATGATATCTCAACCAATTCTTAACCACCAACCAATACAAGCATAATCAGTCATAAATGAGAGAAAAGAATCATATATATAGCACCTAAACACGTTATAGATCAAAGGAAAACAAGAATTCACCAAAACACTCTTATAACCTAACTATTCACTTAAATCCTCAAAACTCCATGAAATCTGACTTAGAATTAGGGATGAAATGATCAAAATGACCAGAGGTGCATGTATAACATAATCCTAACTCACCTTGTTGATTGGATGAAAATTGGTAGAGATTTGAGCTCCAAAATCTCAAGAATTGGCACAGTGATGGGAAACTGGAATGCAGGAGCTTTGGCTGAATTTTCTTTCTTGTGTGAGTGTGTGATCGGTTAGGGCTGAGTATGGGAAGATGGTGGGATGAACTAGGGTTACAAAGAATCCAACCATAGTTAATTTGGTTAAGGTATGAACAAGTTAGGGCCATTTTAGTGAAATGTAGCAGTTTTGACGTCGTTCCGTTTTTCGGTTGGATTTCGGAGGTTCAAATGATTTCGGAAAAATATAAGGCTAAGTTTATTAAACTCGAATCTTCGATAAGAGTTCAAAAAAATTGACAGAACTCGAATCCGAGTTCCCGAGCTCAAGATATCACAAACGGAACCAAGGGTGCGCTAATTGCTCGTTAGCCCCCGATTTGGTTCCACAATTCAAATTAATTTTGTTAACACGTCAAATGAGTTCGAAAACATAAACCGAGCATATAGGCATGTTCATAACACATAAATTTACGACATACTAAATTTCCACGACATTTCGATATCATTTCATATAAAGAACGAAGCACAAATAAACACTCATGCGCATAACCTTAATAATTTCATACATTATAAATTAAAACTAAAATTTAAATTCTAATCTAAAATAAAATTCAAAGTCAACGGAAATAAATAATTTAATTCAAATAATTAAGGTTATAGTTTAATTAACACTAAACACTTAATTAACAATTTAATTAACATTAATCACTTAATTATTAATTTAAAATAATTACTAAAATAACGAAATAAATAAAATGATATTAAATCGAAATAAAATAAAATAAAATAAAATAATAACAATTTATAATAAAATTAAATATAAAACACGTATAAACAATTAATTCGCGCAAATTGGTAAACACATACGTCTTACCTTTACGTCTGAGAAGTCGGGCCGTTACAAATACACAACCCAAACCTTCCTTGGAGGCATCAGTATAGACTGCATACTCCTCTGAACCTTCTGGAAGTGCTATCACCGGAGCTGAGACCAACTTTTCTTTCAAGAAGTTGAAACTTTGATCACAGTTCTCATCCCAAACAAACTTGACATCTTTCTTTGTCAATCGGGTTAACGGAGAAGTAATCTTAGAAAAGTGACAGGTGTCGAATCCGTCAAAAATAAATATAAATCTGGTTTACGACTAAAATAGAGTATAGTGCAAACGGGTCGAATCCACAGAGATTGGTTGAAAATAATTCTAATTATTCACAGGAAAATTCACTAAAATTAACAAGTAAAATCAGGGGAGGTTTTGGATTTAATTAAACTAACTAAATTAACTAACAAATAAATTAAACTAAAGGAAAAACAATAAATCACTTGAAAGTCGGGTTTTGATAAATCAATGGGAAAACAATACCTAGCCAGGAATTACAATTCAGTTTAGGACATCGATCATAGACGCAAAAATCAATTCAGTTATTCAAATAGACTAGCTATAGCAGATAGAGACACTCGACTCCGCCTCGTTTTCTCGTACATAATAGAATAACCTAGAGACACTCGACAGTTATTCCCTAATCAACTCACAACCCCTAGAGACACTCGACAGGATTCAATGAGTCAACAACATTAAGAATTAAGAAAACACTAGCCCAAATTAACCTAGTCACGACACGTGCAAGATTCAAATTCGATTATTAACTCCCTTAGTGAATAAGATTCGACTTTACGACTTCCTATCACTAACGTACTACTAATTATCTATCAAGCACTACGTATACTTCATGCAATCAAGATTAGCAATATGCAACCATCTACTTAGAAAATTCGGCCGTAATCAACTAAGTAAATAAATCATAATAAACAAGACACTCGGAGAATTAATAAATACTTGAATTAAAACGGAATTATAAACGCCAATTAGGTCTCATGATGTCAAAACTAAATTATAAAATCCTAGCTAAGTACTAAACAAATTAGCTACTCATAGTTCTAAAATACGAAAACATAAAATAAACGAAAAACATAAAAACACTCTGGATGAATGATGCTCTCGGGAGCCTTCAACTGCTGCCAAGATGCTCCGTCGGAATTACTGCGTGAAAAGTGTATGAAAATCTTCCAAAGAATTCCCCGAATTCTGTATATAAATCACGCCAACCGCCATCCCACAAAGATGGAATTCTAATCCTCAATGGATTCCAATTTCGTGTCCCCCAAGTTGTGATCAATTGGGCCTCATTAAATAATTCCATGGGCTTTAGCAAAATAGATCAAAGACTCTATCTTGAATTCAAATCAGCAACGGACGCCTCATGAGTCCAAGACTTGCTACCAAAGTTCAATTACAATTGAACTTTCTCCAATTGAAATAAAGCCTCCAAGTCCCTTGGTCCAATTAGCAATTAAGCCCAAAACAACAATTCTCTTCCTTTGACTCCGGCCACACGCATAGCCCAGTACAAATTCTACCAAATTTCTTCTTCTTTCAGCCCATAATCCCAATAAATGAAAGAATGGCCCAACTGCACTAAAAACACGAAAATACATCACGGCACCAATTTATATCAATAATAAGCTCTAAAAACGTGGCCAATAAAACATAAATATTAGAGAATAATGCACGCTAACAAATTCCCCCACACTTGTTCATTCACTCGTCCTCGAGGGAAATAAAAATCAAATGAAACATCACCCCCATCAAACACATTCACTAAAGCGAACCTCGAATTCTCGCCAAAACGAATCTAGCACATTAAACATATTACTCAATCACATGGAATTCAATCAATTAGTACAAAAATCATACCCTCGTGTGTAGTGTGAATCGAACAAGAAAATGTACAAAGACTAGACAAACAAGTTAGTATTTTTCGCACAGAACCAATTATCAACTTCAAATACACCCTTCACTCCAATCTCCACTAATTTGATCAACTCATAACTCGGAATCGAAAGGTCTTTCGAGCTTGTAATGTGGGCTTGGGTCAGGGTAGGAAAAAGTAAATCAAAGGCTAACACACCAAGCTTACACATTTTGAAATTAATCCCAAGTGTTTCCCTTTATTTCTTCCCAAAAAGACTCCCCTTTTCACAATTAATTCTCAACCCTTTTGTCGAATTTTCAACAATGCTCAATCTCTCTTATTTTTTCTTCACTCTTTGCTTCTTTTTTTTTTTTTTCAACTCAATTTTTTCTCTGCTCATTTTTCTTTTATTTTCTTCTTGACTTCCTTTTTTTTTTCTTTCTTTTGTTTCATCAATCTCACAATTTTTCTATTCAACACAATGAAACTTTTCTCTTCAAACCAATTCCAAAAGGGAAGTCTAGACATCAACAATATAACCCCAAAAAGAAAATGAGTAAGCAAGGCGTAAATAAAAATAAGGGTAGGAAATTGTATTGTGCATTAGGCTTGTAATGTGGCTAAGAAAGAAATTTTTTTGCACAATACTAAGGCTCAGCGGGGTCAACAGGGCAATGTTATTTAGTGAAAATCGGTGAAAAGGCTAAAAACACCGACAACAGATGCCTAAGTCATTTCCCGAATTACTCGTCAACCAATCTATTTCGCCTCGAAGGGAGTTAAAGTGCACTCTAATCAATTTTCAGAACTTTATTGAAAAACATAACTAACTTATCTAAGCAAAGTACATAAACTGTTCAATTACTGCGCGAAAGATGAGGGCATAACAAAGTACTAATTAATCAAACTTCATACAATCTTTCATGAATTCAATTGCCTAATAAGTTCTAGCAAAAATTCAAAGCTCAAGCTTAAGCAACACATTCAAAACAAGGATAAATTATGCACAATTTCTAACATCCTCAAATTCAAGTAAATAACAAGTCAAAACAGTTGATGCAGGAAAAAAAAATTCGAGTTTAAGCACGTAAGCCAAACAGTAAATAGGCTTATCTCTCCCCCCACACTTAAATCATGCATTGTCCTCAAGGCATAAAAAAAAATCGAGAAAAAAGAGGACTTCCCTGAAGCGTGAATCTGGGGCGTTTTTTTTTTTTTTTTTTTTTTCCGTAAAAATTGTATGGGGTCTAGGTATGGCCAAATCTTTCTGTCAAACCTGTACAGATGCATCAGCAGTGTAACAGCAGCAAATCGGAAAAATTTGGGCAAACAAGGCACGCCTGAGAGACAACCAAGAGCAGCGACCAACTCGAGGTAGAACCTCCATAAAGATCCCCTCGACTATGCGGTGATGAATCTTCTAATCCATTACGCCCTCTAGATTGGGGATGATGATTCGTAGAGGTTCTCAACACAATTCGACACTTATAAAAAAAAGTTCCACAATCCTTCACAATGGCTCTTGGGCTCCTGAACTCAAAAAATATGTGAGATCTGAAGAAAATAGTGGTTAAATAATCAATAATGTCAGCATACCCGTGCGTGACCTCAAAGCGTGGCCATGTCTTACGGTCACGTGTCCCGAAAAATTGCTCATCCAGCAATGCAACTTGTGTCGGCTTTGAGTCTGCATAATTTCCTCCAGATTTGAAGGCATAACTCAGATTGTCCAAAAATTTCTTGAGTTTCAAAATAGGTGCCTGAAACACGAAGGAATTTAGTTCAGTTATAGCAATAGGCACATCAAGAATCAGAACATCCCTATTCATAGACTTAAAGTCTTCTAATGGTAAAACCATCCCACAAGGATCAATAGACAACCCAATATGTTTCGGCTTACTCCCAAAATTTTCAATACTTAGTTTCTCTACATTGTTCAGCTCATTATGCAGGTTTTCTATCACATCAATGCTAAAAACACTAGAAAATTTATTAGGACCTTTACTTGACTCATAAACATTAAAATGCACAATATCACCATCAACTTCTAGAGTCAACAAGCCCTTTTTAACATCTATTTTAGCATTAGCAGTACTCAAAAATGGACGACCCAAAAGGATATCAGAGGATTTCTCAGAATAGTTATCCTCCATGTCCAACACGAAGAAATCAGCCGGGAAGGCTAAATCATTGACTTGAACGAGGACATCTTCCAAAACACCTTCCGGGTAGGCGATAGAACGGTCTGCTAATTGTATGATAACACCTGTACCTTTCAAGGGACCAAGATTAAGTGCATTATAAACAGATAAAGGCATAACATTAATAGATGCACCCAAATCACACATCGCCTTTTTAATGCCTAAATTCCCAATCTTGCACGGAATGGAAAACATACCTTGATCATGGCATTTGGGGGGAAGTTTCTTTTGTAAAACAGCAGACACGTTTTCCCCCACACTAACCCTTTCATTCCCCTTTAACTTCCTCTTATTGGTACAGAGTTCTTTAAGAAACTTAGCATACCTGGGTATCTGTTGAATGGCATCAAGCAGTGGTATGTTCAACTCGACTTTCCGGAATGTCTCTAGAATGTTCTTTTCTTCCTTCTGCCTTTTCGTCTCGGCTAGACGTTGCGGAAACGGGGGTGGTATCAGCAGGGGTTGCGGCTGTGTTACAATCTCAATCTCTTCGTCACGGCTAGAGATCGAGGCGCGGTCATTCTTTAAACCGGTACCCTCCTTCTGAACGTCTCCTGACTCAAATTTTCTGCCTATGCTCTTTTCCGGTGGCAGAGGGAGCTCTTTGCCACTTCAGAGGGTGATTGCGCTAACGTTCTTCCTGGGGTCTTCCGTTTGCGAGGGCAATTTCCCTTGATTCTCAATCCTGCTCAAAACCGTTGCAATCTGTCCCAATTGAGTTTCCAAATTCTTGACTTGATTTTCCAAGTTATTGAATCGGATGTCTTGGGGGTTGAGGGTTTGATTGGGTTGTTGGTTTTGTTGGGATTGCGGAGGCAATTGGCAAACTCTCGCTACTTGAGGAATTCCTGCACTCATGTTAGACGCTAAAGCAGATATCATATTCTTGAGTTCCTCAAACTGGGAAGAACTTACCTCTTTTACCTGTCTCGTCATGTCGGACTTGGCGTAGTATTTTTGTGAGGCCCTAGAAATTCTGCTAATTAATTCCATCAATTCCGTAGGTGTTTTGATCATAATAGAACCTCCACTCGAAGCATCCAACTGCCTTTTGTCAGCAGGCATCAGGCCTCTATAAAAGTTATGAACAACTGAATATTCCGGCAGGTTGTGATGGGGGAACATTGCAAGCAAATTCTGGTATCGCTCCCAATACTCATGCAAGGCTTCATGTTCCTTTTGCTTAATGGTAATTATCTCCTGAAGGAGATCCAGGTATCGCTCAGCTGGGAAGAACCTATCCAAGAATTTGTCGTGCATCTGCTGCCAAGTAGTAATGGTTGCTGAAGGTAGAGAGTACAACCATTTTTCTGCTGCATCTTGCAGGGAGAACGGGAAGGCACGGAGTTTGATTTGGTCTTCGGTAACTCCATGAGGCTTTGTTGAGTAGCAGACCGTATGGAACTTGCTTAGATGTTGGTGAGGGTTTTCGTTTTCCAGACCGCGAAAGATGGGGAGTAAGTTAATTGTACCCGTCTTTAGCTCAAAACCAGCACCCACCTCTGGAAAAGTGATACAGAGGGGCTGCTGTATGGCGGCAGGGCGCACCAGATCCTCCATGGTATGACGTTCTGCTACTGCCATCGTTAAGGTACGGTCAAACTCTACGGTCAAACCCTTCTGTTCATCTTCTTTATGTTCCGACTCAGTACTGGACTCTTCAGATTGGTTCAGACTGGATTTTCCCGCGAGCTTCTTACGTGTTTTGTTCTGTTTCCTTAACGATTTTGCGGTTCTTTCGATCTCGGGATCGAAAATCGGATCGTCAATTCCACGAATGCTCCTGTTCATAAAAAGAATTAAATTTGATTAGCACCAATCCCCGGCAACGGCGCCAAAATTTGACAGGTGTCGAATCCGTCAAAAATAAATATAAATCCGGTTTACGACTAAAATAGAGTATAGTGCAAACGGGTCGAATCCACAGAGATTGGTTGAAAATAATTCTAATTATTCACAGGAAAATTCACTAAAATTAACAAGTAAAATCAGGGGGGGTTTTGGATTTAATTAAACTAACTAAATTAACTAACAAATAAATTAAACTAAAGGAAAAACAATAAATCACTTGAAAGTCGGGTTTTGATAAATCAATGGGAAAACAATACCTAGCCAGGAATTACAATTCAGTTTAGGACATCGATCATAGACGCAAAAATCAATTCAGTTATTCAAATAGACTAGCTATAGCAGATAGAGACACTCGACTCTGCCTCGTTTTCTCGTACATAATAGAATAACCTAGAGACACTCGACAGTTATTCACTAATCAACTCACAACCCTTAGAGACACTCGACAGGATTCAATGAGTCAACAACATTAAGAATTAAGAAAACACTAGCCCAAATTAACCTAGTCACGACACGTGCAAGATTCAAATTCGATTATTAACTCCCTTAGTGAATAAGATTCGACTTTACGACTTCCTATCACTAACGTACTACTAATTATCTATCAAGCACTATGTATACTTCATGCAATCAAGATTAGCAATATGCAACCATCTACTTAGAAAATCCGGCCGTAATCAACTAAGTAAATAAATCACAATAAACAAGACACTCGGAGAATTAATAAATACTTGAATTAAAACGGAATTATAAACGCCAATTAGGTCTCATGATGTCAAAACTAAATTATAAAATCCTAGCTAAGTACTAAATAAATTAGCTACTCATAGTTCTAAAATACGAAAACATAAAATAAACGAAAAACATAAAAACACTCTGGATGAATGATGCTCTCGGGAGCCTTCAACTGCTGCCAAGATGCTCCGTCGGAATTACTGCGTGAAAAGTGTATGAAAATCTTCCAAAGAATTCCCCGAATTCTGTATATAAATCACGCCAACCGCCATCCCACAAAGATGGAATTCTAATCCTCAATGGATTCCAATTTCGTGTCCCCCAAGTTGTGATCAATTGGGCCTCATTAAATAATTCCATGGGCTTTAGCAAAATAGATCAAAGACTCTATCTTGAATTCAAATCAGCAACGGACGCCTCATGAGTCCAAGACTTGCTACCAAAGTTCAATTACAATTGAACTTTCTCCAATTGAAATAAAGCCTCCAAGTCCCTTGGCCCAATTAGCAATTAAGCCCAAAACAACAATTCTCTTCCTTTGACTCCGGCCACACGCATAGCCCAGTACAAATTCTACCAAATTTCTTCTTCTTTCAGCCCATAATCCCAATAAATGAAAGAATGGCCCAACTGCACTAAAAACACGAAAATACATCACGGCACCAATTTATATCAATAATAAGCTCTAAAAACGTGGCCAATAAAACATAAATATTAGAGAATAATGCACGCTAACAAATTCCCCCACACTTGTTCATTCACTCGTCCTCGAGGGAAATAAAAATCAAATGAAACATCACCCCCATCAAACACATTCACTAAAGCGAACCTCGAATTCTCACCAAAACGAATCTAGCACATTAAACATATTACTCAATCACATGGAATTCAATCAATTAGTACAAAAATCATACCCTCGTGTGTAGTGTGAATCGAACAAGAAAATGTACAAAGACTAGACAAACAAGTTAGTATTTTTCGCACAGAACCAATTATCAACTTCAAATACACCCTTCACTCCAATCTCCACTAATTTGATCAACTCATAACTCGGAATCGAAAGGTCTTTTGAGCTTGTAATGTAGGCTTGGGTCGGGGTAGGAAAAAGTAAATCAAAGGCTAACACACCAAGCTTACACATTTTGAAATTAATCCCAAGTGTTTCCCTTTATTTCTTCCCAAAAAGACTCCCCTTTTCACAATTAATTCTCAACCCTTTTGTCGAATTTTCAACAATGCTCAATCTCTCTTATTTCTTCTTCACTCTTTGCTTCTTTTTTTTTTTTTTTTCAACTCAATTTTTTCTCTGCTCATTTTTCTTTTATTTTCTTCTTGACTTCCTTTTTTTTTTCTTTCTTTTGTTTCATCAATCTCACAATTTTTCTATTCAACACAATCAAACTTTTCTCTTCAAACCAATTCCAAAAGGGAAGTCTAGACATCAACAATATAACCCCAAAAAGAAAATGAGTAAGCAAGGCGTAAATAAAAATAAGGGTAGGAAATTGTCCAATGCGAGGAATAGGCCTTCTTGCATTGTCTGAATCCTCGACCTTCAATGTAACGCCCCGTGTTTTCACACGTGCAGGTAAGAGTTACATGCACAATTACATTTAATTATATGAGTTTATATCTTGTTTTACTAATTGAATTTGTTTCTAATTTGATTTAATTGTTTAAATTTTATATGAATTCTAATTTGAGTTATGAATATATGAATGAATTTGTGAGAATGTGAATTTTGTGAATTCGGTGTTAATTGAATGAAATTACATGTTTCGTGTAATACGTGGACTTGATTGCAACTTATTTGAATGTTTTGGACTCAATTGGAAATTGAGTTTGGGGCTTAATTGCCACTTTTTGAAAGGTTAGGGACCTATTTGAATATAGGCAACCCTGAACGGTTTTCGCGATATCTTGAGCTCCGGACCTCGAAATCGAGATCCGTAACCGGCGTTGAATTCGTTTCGACGTTACCTATCCATTAAACTTGACCTTGTATTGTTTTGATACCGTTTGAAGCTTCGACAACGAATCTTTCCACAACCTTAACCTTATAACTCGTTTGAACCGTTTACTAAACGAACCGGACTTGACCGGCCCGTATCCTACCCATCTAGCACTAAATATCAGCATTCCCTTTTTCCTTGCTCATCACATTCATCGATCATCACCATTCCAAGAGGGAGAGGAGAGAAAGCTTCAAGAAAACCCTTGTTTTGTTCATCCAAGCTTTGAGCTCAAGCTTGATCAATCCTCCATCTTCTTCCAAGGTAAGTTAGGATTTAGAATCTCCTTCTTCTCCTCTATCTTTTCTTATATGGAAAGCTTGGCATGTGTGAAGGATTCTTGTGTGTTGAGTATGAGCATGAATAGAGGGTTTGATCTTGAACTTTGGTGTCTCATGGTTTAATTGGAAACTTGATGCATAAAATATGAACCTTATAACTTCCTCATCTTTTCTATATCATTGAATCTCATGTTGGTTGTGTATAGCATGATGTGCCATTAATGAAGCTTGAAGCTTCCATGAATGAAAGCTTGTGTTTGGGTGATCTTTGGCCAACTTTGGGTGTGAATTCTTACTTATATGAATGGATTGCATGATATATATAAGTTTTATGAATTATAAGCATGTCTAAGTGTGTATAAGAGCTTCCTTATGGCTGCCCCTGTTTTGCAAAGCTTTTCCCTCGAGAAACAGAGCTTTTGCTCTGTTTTCTCTTTGAAAACGGTCGTGTCAGCTTTGAACTGAAAATGGACACGGCCGTGTTGGGCTCTCGACTTTGATTTTTCTGAATTTAATCTCGGACACGGCCGTGTCCAAATGCTTTGAAAACTCAACACGGTCGTGTCAAGCCCTCGACTTTGAATTTTTCTGATTTTAAACCTCGGACACGGCCGTGTCCGTTTCCTTTGAAAACTCAACACGACCGTGTCATTTGAATGGCAGCTTTGAGGGAACTCTTTTATTGCTTGTTTTGTGTTTATTATTTGTATTTATGAATTATATGTAACGTGATTATATTCAATCTTTGGTTTATAATTGATATATGATATTGGTGACCTATGAATGAAAGTATGAAAGTATGAACGATATGAACGGGGAATGAATACGGTTTTTTACCGTATAATGAACGAAACTTGGTGAATTATGTGTTTAATTGAATTTTATGATATTCATGACCATAATTGAACATATTATTACATTTTAAGCATTCCATAGCATGTTATTGCATAGCCGAGCGTCTAATGTGGTCATGATTGAGTCTCACACTACCTTTGTCACACAGATCTTGATCCAGTGGGTGACGAGGTCGGGCAGTGAGAGCTTTGTCGGGTTCTTTTTGTCTACCAGGTGGGTTTTTCTTCTATTAGATAACAATATGACCCGAACACCTAATGTGCAAGATTTTGGCCAAAACCCTATATAGGTATTATACCAAGTTTTTAACGAGTAAATGTTTTGAGCGAAAACCTTTTTTATGAATGTCCTACCAAAATGTTTTGGCGAGAAATGTATGAATGATCACAATGAATGAGGGCCCGGAACTTAGTGTAATGGTGAACCGGGGAAGCATGGGCTGACGGGAATCCATTTATACTAGTTCCAACAATTTCGGCAACCTGGATTTCACTAGGAGATTAGTGAATGAAAGGGGTCCCGCGCTTTTGGGGATTCATGTACCCCTCTAGCATTAATGAATGAGGGCTCGGGCCTTGCAAACCCATTCCCTACCCGGAGGAAAAAGGAGTATATGAACGATTGAATGAACGATCGAATGTATGTGCACGAAAGAATGTAATGTATGAATGAATGAACGAATGAATGAACGATTAATGGATTACACGTGGTGGTGGTTGGAGATAATGCACGCCCTCTCGCCGGGCTATTAATGACCTAATGAAATGAATTGTTATAATCCTATTCGTTGTATTTTATGTTCCCACTTGGGAGAAATGCTTCTAAACCTCGAATAAGGATTATAACTTGCATGTATGTGTTTCAATTCTGCGATATTATGATATTATGCCTATTTTTTTGTACCCACCAGTCTGTCTAAGACTGAACCCGGAGTTGTTTCAGTTGTTTTTGCAGGAAGGGGGATGCTAGGCGGGATACCAGTCAGGGAGAGTCTTGCATCGTGTCTAGCCTTTCCTTTACACTCACTTATGATTACTTTTGTTCCATTTGGATTTTGTATATGTATGGAGCGTACAGGATATGGTACCTATATGTATCGTACATGAAATATTGGTACATAGAGCGTATAGCTCAATATATGAATTACATGTTGGTACCTAGAGCATTTAGCTCAATATATAATATATGAATGATTGCTTCCGCATTTCTGTTACTCTGATTGTTGTGGTTGTTGTTGGGGTTTAAGTTATAGGTTAGTCCCGCCTGGCTTAGCGAGTGTGTATGTTTCCGTTCGGTGTGATTTGGCTCGTGTGTGGAAATCCATTTCATATACGGGTAGGGTCATGGTGCGGGGGATGTGACGTCTCGCGCTCGGGGCGTTACATTCAAAGCTTTAGTTGTAGCTTTGGCCCAGGTACTCGTGTTAGCAGCTTCAAGGCATCCTGTATATCTGGCCTGAGTCCCTGCATGAACTGCATTGCCTTGTGAAAGTTGTCATTTACTATATTGGGTACATAGTGAGATAATCTCTCGAACTCGGCAATGTACTGGCTAACTGGCCTCCCTCCTTGCTTCAACTCTATGAATTCTCTCAACCTGCGGGTATGGGAGGCTGGGGGAATGAACTTGTTTCTGAACTCTCTAACAAAGACCTCCCACGTGATAGCTGCTCCAGCGGCCTCCAATACTATCTGAGTGCTCTCCCACCAGGAGTAAGCCTCAGCCTGAATCAGAGTAAGGGTGCAGCTAGCTTTCTCCTGGGTGTCACATGGAATAAGCTGCCGAATTCTCTCGACCTTTTTAAGCCACATCTCAGCCTAAATGTTGTCACCCCTATAGAATTTAGGCGGATGCTGGATCTGAAACTCACCTAGTATGGCAGAAATAGGGTTCTCCCGGAGGTGCCACTGGCGCCGGGGGTGCTGGAGGAACCCATTCCTGCAGTCTCTGATCAATCAGCCCTACCACTGCGTTCATGAAATCCTGGGGCTGTACGTGAGGAGGTGGAGGAGGGGGTGATCTCCCACGGCGATGGTGGCGATGATGTTGATGTCTCGGGGATCGATCACGATGATGTCTATCACGATCCATCCTGAAATCAAATCACTACACATGCGTGGTTGATTAATAATTCCATAATATCGATAAAGCACACATTTAGAAGAATCAAGTGGCTCAATAAGTCAAGAATTCAAGTAGATCACATAAGTCAATTAAATGCAAGACTCTCAAATAACACTTAATCCTATGTCGTGCGACCTAGACCCACAAGGCACGACTCGAGAACCTCGGTTTTGCAACCCGGCTCTGATACCACCTTAAGATGTAGCACCCTAACCCCCAAGGAACTACATCCCCCGCACTATAGCCCGATCCACATACGAAATGGATAATCCGTACACAAACCGAAACTATAGCGAACGGGTGACAATCAAGAAATAACGAGCTAGGCGGGACAACTCCCCAACACAATCAAACCAAGACATGCAAATCAAAAGCGGAAGCATTTATATCATCAATACATATAGGTACCATATTTACATCAAAAGTATATATAGTAATAGGTACCAACATTTATCAATACATTATCATCTCCTATATATCATTCATGAATAAGTATCCAAAAGCTACTAACATGAAACTCCAAAAAGAACAATACGTGGAAATGCAATGCTAGACTCGACTGAAAAGGGAAGACACTACTTGAACTCCCGCCTAGCACGACCACGACCAAAAGTACCTGAAAAGTGAAGTATCAGTCTACCGAAGACTAAGTGAGGGCATAGATATATATAACACACATCACATGCAAGTCATAACCTCGGGTGAAGATTTGGAAATAAAATAAATATAGGTTTCAAGAAACGACTATTCTTTGCCCGAGATTACAACTATCAAGCTTAACATGTTAACTTATCAATTTCATGAAATACGTGGTCCGACGAGTGAGGGCAATTCTCCAACCTTTACACTAAACGTGAACAATACGTACTTGCTTGAATAATTAATACGTGATCATGCAATTCAATTAGTGCTCAATTAGCAACATAATTCATGAGTGAAAACATGCAATAACCCAAGGACAATCCGCGGTGCTGGACCCATCCCCAGTCTCCTTCTTCCTCCGGGTGATAGTGGGTTTGCAAGGCCTAACTATCCACGACATGGTGTACGTCGAGAACATGACTCCCACGCACGGAACTCCTTCCACCACCAACCTCCTGGTGGCTTCCGGGGTCATCCCAATGAGGTGAGGATAGCGTAAGAGTTACCCGTCAGCCCTTGCTTTCCCGGTTGGCTCAAGCTACTACCCTCGGGCCTAAGTGCAATCATGGTACTCGCCAAAACATGCTTGAATCATGAACAATCATGGCTTGCTTGCTTGAAAGTGTTTATATTTTGGAAAGCATTTATAGATATAATAGGTTTTGGCCGAAAACATCACATAAGGGTTATAAAGGTTCTATATACCTAGAACAAAACCTCACCTTTGTGACAAAATATGACAAGGATATACTCTATGGTGCCTGCTCCTCGTCCGCGGGCTCGTGATATGTGCAATTTGTTGGAATTCGTCAACCCTAACACAGCAGAAGTTAAAATTTTTAGGGATTATAAAACAAGTTTTATCGGAATTCCAATTATGATCAGTCTTTGATTCAAGATTCACGATTTAAACAAAAGAAGAATCAAATACCTCTTTTGCTTTCGGTTGATGACGATGATGTGAAGGTTTTCCAAAACCTATCCGGTTCTCTTCTATTCGATCTTCTTCCAAGAATCCCACGCGGAATTCCTCTAAGGTAGTCCACAACTCGTAATTGAATAACTAATCAATTAGCACACTAGAACACTAATTAGATATTGATTATCTAATAGTATTCTCAATACTGTATTGAGAAAAGAGAGAGAAGAGAGACTTGGAGAGAAAGCAGAAAAAGAAGAAAAACAACGATGATTTCTTTCTTCTCACAAATCTCTTTTAATACATAACCCTAGGTCAAAAAACCCTACGGGCTGGTCATGGGCCTTAATTTAATTACTACTAATTAATTAAAGACCCAATATTCATTTTAATTAATGGACTTAATTTAATTACATTAATTAAATCACAAGTCCAATCTAATTAAATTGGTGGATTTAAAAAATTAATTACTCTTAATTAAATTTCAAGTCCAATTAATTTAAATACACTTATTTAAATTAATGTTAACCCTTTAACATCTATTCTCAATAGCTTAACAATTAAGCATAAATTAATTAATACAATTATTAATTAATTACTCTTTTATATTGTAAATTAAACTCTTTTAATTTACCGATCAATCTCCATTGATCTTCAGATAATCGTGTTGTTCAATTCGAGTCATTGTGTGACCCCTTAGGTTCACCAATGAATAGTAGTAGGCCCACATTCTTAACGTGATATTTTAGATAACAATTTATGTAACGCCCCAGTTTTTCATTTTATAATAATGTGGCGTATTTGTTTATAAAATGCGCAATTTAATTATTTAATTACGTGATTAATTGTTTTTACGTGTTTTATATTTAATTTTATAATAATTGTTACTATTTTATTATATTATATTATAATATTTTATTTTAATACTATTAATTATATATATATATTTCGTGTTATATGTATATATATATCTAAATACGTTTAATTATTTTATTAATTGTTTAATGATTATGCTAATTATATGTTATGTTAATTAATCATGTTTAATTAATTACTTAATAATATATATATTGTATATATACTATACGTGGATATATGCATGCATGGAGTTGGTTATATATGCATGGAAAATTTTATAATTATGCATGCAAATTATATATATGCATGAGAATTATTTATGCATGGAAATTGCATGAAGATCATATTTTTGCATGAACATTTGCATGAATTGCATGATTTAGCTTTGTTATTAATTTTGTGCTTCGTTCTTATATGATATGATATTAAAATGCCATGATTTTGTAATATGTTGTACATATATGTGTTATGGACATGATTTTATGCTCAATTTATGTTTTCGAATTCATTTGTTATGTTAACGAATTTAATTTCATTTAAGGAACCAAAACGGGGGCTAACGAGCACTTAGCGTACCCTTGGTTCCGAATTTAATATCTTGAGCTCGGGAACTCGGATTCGAGTTCCGTCAACTCCGCTGAACTCGTAACGAAAATTCGAGTTTAGTAAACTTAGCCTTACATTTTTCCTAATTCATTTGAAACTCCGAATTTCAACCGAAAAACGAATCGGCGACCAACATGACCTTGTTGCACTAAATTAGCCATATCTTGCCCAAACTATGACCAAACTAACTATGGTTTGATTCTTTGAAACCCTAACTCAACCCTCTATTATGATATAATCAGCCCTAACCGAGATTATCCTCTCATCATCCCCAAAACTCAGCAAAAAGCTACTGCCTCTCCTCCAGTCCCGAAACCCTTCTTCATTTGGAGATTTTGGAGCTCAAATCTTCCCCAAACTTCAAGCAATCATCAAGGTAAGTTAAGGGTTGTAATATATGATTAATTCTGAGTATTTTCATCCTTTCATTCATGAGTTTGAGCATGGTTTAATCATTTCTGGGCCATTTTACCGAAAATGAGGATTTTGAACAAATTCTTGATCTCTTTTGATTCTCAACGGTTTTGATTGATTCCAAGCCTGAGTTTAATTATTTTGACATCCTCATATCATTTATGATCTTTGATTTCGTGGTTGTTGAGTTATTCATGAGATATCATTTATGAAATTTTGAGGAAATCCCACGTATATGTCACGTATGCTTCCTTTCTTGTTTGAGCTTGTTTGGAACTGATTTACTTGTTGATTATATGGTGTTTTGCTGCGTAATTGGTGGCTTTTTGGACTTGAACTGAATCGGAGTAGTTGGGAGAAGCATGCCCTGTTTTCTTCGAAGTTTTGGCTCTGTTTTTGGTCACGCAGAGTTGCTGTTAAACTGCTCGTTTCCTTCTTCTTTCTTGCTGTCAATTTCGTGATCTTTTAGTATGTGTTTTGTTGAATTTTTGCTGTCTTTCATGCCTTGTTTGTTGCCTTTCTTGCCTGCCTTTCCTGCGCGTTTGGGCTGCTCTGTTTCTACGTTGTGCTGTCCGAGAACAGAGGCTGCTGTTGCTGCGACACGGGCGTTCCGTTTCTGCCCGTTCCAGCGAGGAACGGGGGTGCTTCGCGGCCTGGTTTTTCTGTACCGAGACACGGGGGTGTCTCGGTCCAGGCTTTGTGGGTGACACGGGGGTGTCACCCCGTTTTACTTGAATCCTTGCTTCGTTTTCCTGGACTGTTGCTGCTGTTGTTTCTAGCTGTTGCTGCTGCTTCTGTGTATATATATTTATATGTGTTGTGTGTGCATGCATGAGAGTGATGTAGTGTGTGTGCTTGTATTGATGAATTAATATTGCATGCATGTGTAGTATATGTAATAAATATAGAGTGCATGCATGTGTGTGTGTGTTTGTACGTGTAATATATATATATTGTGCATGCATGGGTGTGTGCATGTGTGTACGTGATAATATATGTATATATATTATATATATAGTATATTATATTATATTATATTAAATATATTTATTATATATTTTAATTATTATTTGATTTAATTTAATTATTGAAATTAATTGATTTCCATTTCGCGTATTTAATTATCGACTATTGATTGGACGTTTTATTTATTTTATTCCTATATGTAAATGTGAATAATATGTGTTATGCTTCTTAAATGAATTTTAGATTAATTGATATTCATTATGAATTTATGAATATTCTAAATTTATGAAATTTATATGAATTTATGAAATCATAAAATTGAATGAAACATATGCATGAATGAGTTGATTATATGTTTTAAATTTCTTAATCGTGCACATGAACATTTTATTGATATAATATGATTATTTATGCACTCATATCATATTCACTTCATTGTCGTGCGTCATATATGGTTCATTAAGAGTCTTGAGTCTCACGAACTCGTCTTGTGGTCTTTTGTACAGTTGTCTCCAGGGTGGAGAACTTTCGATCGTTCAGGCACTTGGTGCTCGATCCTTGTTCCTTCACGGTTCAGGTGAGGGTGGTTTTCGTTTTAGCTATGTAACAAACCCTACAACCCTTATGTGAAAAGCTTTGGCCAAAACCTTATGACTATATATATATGATTTTCAAATGGAGTTATCGAGTAAACTCTCCTGTATTATACGTACGAGCATATATAAGCTTAAAAATGGTTTTGTAATGAGGCTATGCTCCAAACCGTGTGTCTTCATGCTAGCTATGGATTAGGATGACACGGAGAGGTACGTATATAGCATATGCCGAGTTACAAGGTAAGGTATGATTTCTTATAGTATGTATTAATATGTTTTGGCGAGGCACATTTATCACTTATCACAGAACGGGCCCCGGGACTTAGTATATGTGGCTAACCGAGGAAGCAAGGGCTGACGGGGATCCCATATACTAGTCCCAACCAAATTACAGCGGTACTGGACCTCGTCAGGAGATTGGCGGGGAAAGGGAGCTGAGTGCCATCTGGGGAGTCATGTAACCCCTTTTGGTCAAAGACAGAGGTGGTCGGGTCTTGCAAACCCACCACCAACCCGGAGGAAGAAGGTTGGAATTATTATAATTGAATGATTGATTGACTGATTGATTATCGATTGATAGGCACAGTGCGGGAAGGCCGGGAATCGGACTGCCCAAACAATATATTTAGGACTTAATTTATGATCTGCCTGTATTATGATATATTGCATGATCGCCTAATCAAAATATTATTGATAATTGTCGTACACGGTCGGAGTTTGGATGGAGGTTATGCACGCTCACTCGCCGAGCCTTATATTTATGTATGATTTATGAATGTACTGAATTTAATATGAATTAGTCGTAAAAGTCGAGCATTGTTTATCTATTTTCTTGCCCTTAGTGGGAACTAATTTCAAATAAAACCTTGCTCGGGATTTATGACTTGCATGTGCATGTTTTATATATATATATATCGCTCCTGCTCACTCAGTCTTCTAGAGACTGACCCTCTCCCTCTCCAATCTTTTTAGTGTGCAAGTTTGATTGTGGAGTTTCGGGCTAGGCGGAGGTGTTTGGAGTCTTTAGTTGGGTCGAGTTAGGTTAAGGGAGTCTCTGCACTCACTCTTGTATTGAATTTATGTTTGTTTCGATTCTGCAGTATCTTGGCACTTGAATAATTATGTAATTGTTATTGAAATTGTTTGTTGGACTGTATTTATGAGTTTAAAAAAAACCTGGAGAGCCCAAATTCGGCTTTTAGTTTGTATGTTTGAAGTTGGCTGTGCAATGCATTATACTTTGGTTAATTGGTTTTCATTGCAGGATCTAGTTCCGCCTGGCTTAGGAAGATTTTATGTTTGTCTCCCGTTCGCTAGGGTTTGATACGGGTGCGGATTTACTATTTCGTTACTCGTGTTGAGCCTTAGTGCGGGGGATGTGGTGCCTCACGTGCGGGGTGCTACATCCTTAAGTGGTATCAGAGCCCGGTTGCAAAACCGGTGTTCTTGAGTCGTGTCGGAGTCAGTTTAAGTCGAACGGCATAGGGACTATGTGATATTATGTGCATTGCCTCGATCTTGAATTTGGAATTTGGTTTCCTTAAGAATTTCGTTGAATTACTTGTTGCAGTTTTCTATGGATTCTTATCTTTCGTATTGAATATGTGTCATGAGCATGCACTAATCGCATGCATCTACTCTTGAAGTAAGCTATGATCTATAGGTTATGGGGATAATATCAAACCACGGCCAAGTTCTACGACAAGGAAGATCGATTGCGAACCTCTCTGAGACACGGAAGATGGCCAGGATACTCTGGGAAGAATGTGGAGAATGCTAGATGTGAGACTTCCCAAATAGGGCTAGAGATCAAGGATTAGGCTTCAGGATGGGAAGATTGAATTTAGAGACGCGATGGCAGAAGGACACTTGGTGAAATGAGGATTGATTGTGGGATGGTTATGATCTAGAAGATTGACCGATATGGCTCTGTCACATAAGGTGCCTTGGATTGGATGCACGGGATTTTTGATTAAGGTGACAATTAGAAGTAAAGGTCGAATTGCGAGGAGAAGGGTGGATGCTAACTCAGTGGACGTGAAAGATTTAGGGATCAAGAAATTGCAATCTCGGACAGTGGAAAATACAAGTTGACTTACAAAGAAGCATGAAAGTCTCGAAGACCGTGGGAAAGGCAAGGAATAATTATCAGGTCAAGTGACCTTGGGATCGGAAGAACGAGGAAAGCTACCTAGCTAATAATAACATCCCACATCGGTGACAGGTTCCAAAGCATTCATAGCACGTGCATCATATTTTGCATTAATTATTTATTCTTTTGACCTTATGTTTATCCGTGCATTTCTAATTGGTTTCGTTGCGCTAATGTGTTGTATAATCGCTTGATGTAAACGTGACACATGCATTGTCATTTTAACCCAACATGCATTTTAGTGTTTACTTGATAGGAAGTCCTTTCGCCTCAACTATCAAGTGTCAGTTCAACCGAACCATACCTGATTTAAAGGAAAGGAAGTAATGGAGTGTTCGGATCGTATAAGAATAGGAAAGAAGGTTTGAGGGAGTTCGACATGAAAGAGCAAAATTTTAAGGGGGAGAGCACGACCGAGAGATAAAATGGAGGATGGAAATAGTGCTCGAATAAATATGTCAATAGCAACAACGAGGATGCCAAATTCGGGGAGAGATTTTTTTTTTTTTTTTTTTTTTTTCGAGATATAAAGAAGAAAATTTACTAAACGACTCTATGCCTGGAATTCCGAATTTGGGAGTGATGAAATTATATGGGAGTTTTTTTTTGTGACCTCCTAAGATGGAATTAACTAAAGGAAAAGTTGATCAAGCTATTAGATGAGGTGATGTTGTCGACCAAGATTATTTAGTAGAGGTATTAAGGGACCCGAGACAACATTATTAAGTATCGGTTCTATCAAAGGTGATCCAGAAGGAAATCCACGAAGAAACCAAACTGGAGAAAATGATCATTGGAGGATTTACCTCGAACTTCAAGAGTCATCAAGAACACTCTATCTTCGATTCAAGAAAAATGGAGCTAGATGCCAAATATAACCTGAAGGGGTCAAAAAGGGAATGAATGGATTTGTTAAGGTAGATCCTAATGACGAATACCCCAAGGTAGGGATCGAATCGTCAAGATTATCAGGAGTAGTTATCCTTGAGGGTATTTTAAACTTTGGTATGAGTAAGATAGAAGTTATAGGTCTAACTTCGTGACAGATGATCGAAGGGCATTCGGGAAGTCAAGCTCGGTTAAATAAAAAGAATGGGATGGTCGAACGAAGATTGGGGGAAATGGTGAAGACTGGAAATAGTACAAGTTAGAACGGATCCAAGCGTATGATCCTTAAAGGATTTATCAATAGCTTCACCGAAAAACTTGAAGAGATTCAAGACAATCTGACCACTGAGCTACCTTCCGGATAGATTCTACCCTGGACAACGACAACTCCCAATTCTAAACTTTGAAACTTCGGTGAACGGTACTTATAGCATTCATGATACATGCATCCATGCAAATTTAACTTATATAAATTTTATGTTAGGTGTTTTGATCTGTACAGTGTTAAATTACTTGGAGTAATTGAATATCGATGTGAACGACGTTTATTACTTGCTTTGGGTGCCTTACGTGATTTTAAATTTGGGTTTTGCGTGAGTTGCTTGGGAGTATTGGAGACTTCCTTGCTTTATTTTCGGTTAAGAGACGGGGATTCTCTTATTTTTGTTTGAGAGACGGGGTACTCTCTTTGCTTGCGAGAGACGGGGTTCTCTCATTACTGTTGGAGAGACGGGGTTCTCTCATTGCTGCTTGAGAGACGGGGCTCTCTCCTTGTTGTTTGTGAGAGATGGGGAATCTCTCATTATTTGATTTCAAGCGTGTTTTGAATCCGAGGACGGATTCTTTTTAAGGGGGAGAGATTGTAACGCCCCAGTTTTTCATTTTATAATAATGTGGCGTATTTGTTTATAAAATGCGCAATTTAATTATTTAATTACGTGATTAATTGTTTTTACGTGTTTTATATTTAATTTTATAATAATTGTTACTATTTTATTATATTATATTATAATATTTTATTTTAATACTATTAATTATATATATATATTTCGTGTTATATGTATATATATATCTAAATACGTTTAATTATTTTATTAATTGTTTAATGATTATGCTAATTATATGTTATGTTAATTAATCATGTTTAATTAATTACTTAATAATATATATATTGTATATATACTATACGTGGATATATGCATGCATGGAGTTTGTTATATATGCATGGAAAATTTTATAATTATGCATGCAAATTATATATATGCATGAGAATTATTTATGCATGGAAATTGCATGAAGATCATATTTTTGCATGAACATTTGCATGAATTGCATGATTTAGCTTTGTTATTAATTTTGTGCTTCGTTCTTATATGATATGATATTAAAATGCCATGATTTTGTAATATGTTGTACATATATGTGTTATGGACATGATTTTATGCTCAATTTATGTTTTCGAATTCATTTGTTATGTTAACGAATTTAATTTCATTTAAGGAACCAAAACGGGGGCTAACGAGCACTTAGCGTACCCTTGGTTCCGAATTTAATATCTTGAGCTCGGGAACTCGGATTCGAGTTCCGTCAACTCCGCTGAACTCGTAACGAAAATTCGAGTTTAGTAAACTTAGCCTTACATTTTTCCTAATTCATTTGAAACTCCGAATTTCAACTGAAAAACGAATCGGCGACCAACATGACCTTGTTGCACTAAATTAGCCATATCTTGCCCAAACTATGACCAAACTAACTATGGTTTGATTCTTTGAAACCCTAACTCAACCCTCTATTATGATATAATCAGCCCTAACCGAGATTATCCTCTCATCATCCCCAAAACTCAGCAAAAAGCTACTGCCTCTCCTCCAGTCCCGAAACCCTTCTTCATTTGGAGATTTTGGAGCTCAAATCTTCCCCAAACTTCAAGCAATCATCAAGGTAAGTTAAGGGTTGTAATATATGATTAATTATGAGTATTTTCATCCTTTCATTCATGAGTTTGAGCATGGTTTAATCATTTCTGGGCCATTTTACCGAAAATGAGGATTTTGAACAAATTCTTGATCTCTTTTGATTCTCAACAGTTTTGATTGATTCCAAGCCTGAGTTTAATTATTTTGACATCCTCATATCATTTATGATCTTTGATTTCGTGGTTGTTGAGTTATTCATGAGATATCATTTATGAAATTTTGAGGAAATCCCACGTATATGTCACGTATGCTTCCTTTCTTGTTTGAGCTTGTTTGGAACTGATTTACTTGTTGATTATATGGTGTTTTGCTGCGTAATTGGTGGCTTTTTGGACTTGAACTGAATCGGAGTAGTTGGGAGAAGCATGCCCTGTTTTCTTCGAAGTTTTGGCTCTGTTTTTGGTCACGCAGAGTTGCTGTTAAACTGCTCGTTTCCTTCTTCTTTCTTGCTGTCAATTTCGTGATCTTTTAGTATGTGTTTTGTTGAATTTTTGCTGTCTTTCATGCCTTGTTTGTTGCCTTTCTTGCCTGCCTTTCCTGCGCGTTTGGGCTGCTCTGTTTCTACGTTGTGCTATCCGAGAACAGAGGCTGCTGTTGCTGCGACACGGGCGTTCCGTTTCTGCCCGTTCCAGCGAGGAACGGGGGTGCTTCGCGGCCTGGTTTTTCTGTACCGAGACACGGGGGTGTCTCGGTCCAGGCTTTGTGGGTGACACGGGGGTGTCACCCCGTTTTACTTGAATCCTTGCTTCGTTTTCCTGGACTGTTGCTGCTGTTGTTTCTAGCTGTTACTGCTGCTTCTGTGTATATATATTTATATGTGTTGTGTGTGCATGCATGAGAGTGATGTAGTGTGTGTGCTTGTATTGATGAATTAATATTGCATGCATGTGTAGTATATGTAATAAATATAGAGTGCATGCATGTGTGTGTGTGTTTGTACGTGTAATATATATATATTGTGCATGCATGGGTGTGTGCATGTGTGTACGTGATAATATATGTATATATATTATATATATAGTATATTATATTATATTATATTAAATATATTTATTATATATTTTAATTATTATTTGATTTAATTTAATTATTGAAATTAATTGATTTCCATTTCGCGTATTTAATTATCGACTATTGATTGGACGTTTTATTTATTTCATTCCTATATGTAAATGTGAATAATATGTGTTATGCTTCTTAAATGAATTTTAGATTAATTGATATTCATTATGAATTTATGAATATTCTAAATTTATGAAATTTATATGAATTTATGAAATCATAAAATTGAATGAAACATATGCATGAATGAGTTGATTATATGTTTTAAATTTCTTAATCGTGCACATGAACATTTTATTGATATAATATGATTATTTATGCACTCATATCATATTCACTTCATTGCCGTGCGTCATATATGGTTCATTAAGAGTCTTGAGTCTCACGAACTCGTCTTGTGGTCTTTTGTACAGTTGTCTCCAGGGTGGAGAACTTTCGATCGTTCAGGCACTTGGTGCTCGATCCTTGTTCCTTCACGGTTCAGGTGAGGGTGGTTTTCGTTTTAGCTATGTAACAAACCCTACAACCCTTATGTGAAAAGCTTTGGCCAAAACCTTATGACTATATATATATGATTTTCAAATGGAGTTATCGAGTAAACTTTCCTGTATTATACGTACGAGCATATATAAGCTTAAAAATGGTTTTGTAATGAGGCTATGCTCCAAACCGTGTGTCTTCATGCTAGCTATGGATTAGGATGACACGGAGAGGTACGTATATAGCATATGCCGAGTTACAAGGTAAGGTATGATTTCTTATAGTATGTATTAATATGTTTTGGCGAGGCACATTTATCACTTATCACAGAACGGGCCCCGGGACTTAGTATATGTGGCTAACCGAGGAAGCAAGGGCTGACGGGGATCCCATATACTAGTCCCAACCAAATTACAGCGGTACTGGACCTCGTCAGGAGATTGGCGGGGAAAGGGAGCTGAGTGCCATCTGGGGAGTCATGTAACCCCTTTTGGTCAAAGACAGAGGTGGTCGGGTCTTGCAAACCCACCACCAACCCGGAGGAAGAAGGTTGGAATTATTATAATTGAATGATTGATTGACTGATTGATTATCGATTGATAGGCACAGTGCGGGAAGGCCGGGAATCGGACTGCCCAAACAATATATTTAGGACTTAATTTATGATCTGCCTGTATTATGATATATTGCATGATCGCCTAATCAAAATATTATTGATAATTGTCGTACACGGTCGGAGTTTGGATGGAGGTTATGCACGCTCACTCGCCGAGCCTTATATTTATGTATGATTTATGAATGTACTGAATTTAATATGAATTAGTCGTAAAAGTCGAGCATTGTTTATCTATTTTCTTGCCCTTAGTGGGAACTAATTTCAAATAAAACCTTGCTCGGGATTTATGACTTGCATGTGCATGTTTTATATATATATATATCGCTCCTGCTCACTCAGTCTTCTAGAGACTGACCCTCTCCCTCTCCAATCTTTTTAGTGTGCAAGTTTGATTGTGGAGTTTCGGGCTAGGCGGAGGTGTTTGGAGTCTTTAGTTGGGTCGAGTTAGGTTAAGGGAGTCTCTGCACTCACTCTTGTATTGAATTTATGTTTGTTTCGATTCTGCAGTATCTTGGCACTTGAATAATTATGTAATTGTTATTGAAATTGTTTGTTGGACTGTATTTATGAGTTTAAAAAAAACCTGGAGAGCCCAAATTCGGCTTTTAGTTTGTATGTTTGAAGTTGGCTGTGCAATGCATTATACTTTGGTTAATTGGTTTTCATTGCAGGATCTAGTTCCGCCTGGCTTAGGAAGATTTTATGTTTGTCTCCCGTTCGCTAGGGTTTGATATGGGTGCGGATTTACTATTTCGTTACTCGTGTTGAGCCTTAGTGCGGGGGATGTGGTGCCTCACGTGCGGGGTGCTACAATTTATCTTATTGATTCAATTAAACCCTTTCAATTAATCACTGTTTAATTAAAACTCCTTTCAATTAATCAGTACCTATAGATCATGATCGATGTCTAGTGACAAGCTCATGACCACCCATCCAACAGGTGAAGTTTATGTTGTGAACCTTTCAGTCTCATGGATACCGTGAGATAAGATCCTTCTATCGTCCAATCCCCGATTAGGACCTAGGGCATGGGAATAATAGAACCCTATTAGACCTAATGCTATGAATTAATTCTAATAGCAATTCCATTTGATCTAACACTCTAGGAAACTCATTTCCTAATTTAGATCTCACTACCTTACGCAAGGATTTAAGTGGAATGTACTACAATAGAATTCATAGGTGATTCACTCGTTCTTCTAGACGAGCAATAGATTCTATGTTGGCATCCCATATGCCCCCATACATGATTCGAGCAATACCAACATACAACCATAACGAGATTCATGGAACCCATGAATCTCTAGGCGCATATCAAACATTGCCCTTATCATGCACAGAGCATCAATGGAGCCTCTAGTCTAAGGACCATTTAGACACTACCATAACTAGGGAACCAACCTCATCATTAAGGCATAAAAGCCTTACCCCATTGAGGTGTCCCCATCGGGATCCTCAGTGTACTTGTTCCCTAACAAGCACCCCCATACGCATGTGAATGTCCCTACATTCAATACTTATGAAACAAAGTAACCTTTCTAAAAGGCACGTCATATGAGCAAGTCTCAAATGAGTCAAGTCAACATCCCCGTGCTTATTAGACTCTTCGACTTGGAGTTGGTTTAGATCACGCCATAGAGACTTGTTTCATAACCTCCATCCCTATGCGAGGTCAAGTCCCGTACCTTAATGTGACCTTGGGGTTTCATCCATACACAAACAATTATAATATGCAATTAATAAACTTGAATGAGATATGATGAATTGGCCACATAGAAATAAACGACTATGAAATATTACATTTATTGTTTCATTAATGTCACAAATTGCTGCTAATAAGAGTAGTTTACAAAAAAAGGCCTAAACTATTTGGCTCTTCTAGGGCACTACTCTAACAATCTCCCACTTGCCCTCAGAGCCAATTGCCCATAGCCTTAAGGCCCATCTCCTAGAGATGTCCTTCAAAGATCTTTTGGCTAAGAGGTTTAGTAAGCGGGTCTGCTACGTTTTCTGCTGAGGGTACACGTTCCACAATAACATCGCCTCTTTCTACGATTTCTCTAATTAGATGAAATCTTCTAAGGATGTGCTTTGACCGTTGATGAGCTCTTGGTTCCTTTGATTGTGCAATCGCTCCGCTATTGTCGCAGAAGACAACGACCAGTTCAGCAATGCTAGGCACTACATCCAACTCTTGGATGAAGTTTTTCATCCACACACCTTCTTTCGCTGCCTCTGATGCAGCTATATACTCCGCTTCACAAGCGGAGTCGGCAGTAGTTTCCTGTTTGGAACTTTTTCAACTTACTGCACCACCATTTAATCGAAATATGAATCCGGACGTGGATTTAAAATCGTCTGCATCCGACTGGAAGCTTGAGTCGGTGTATCCTTCTAATTTCAGTTCTCTCTTTCCGCCGTATACAAGAAATAAATCCTTAGTCCTTTTCAAGTACTTAAGGATGGATTTCATGGCAGACTAGTGACTCTCACCAAAGTTTGATTGAAATCGACTTGTAACGATCAAAGCGTATGCGACATCAGGTCTAGTACATAACATAGCATACATTATGCTCCCTATCGCAGAGGCATAGGGTACACGAGACATCCTATCCTTCTCTTCTTCTGTATTAGGACACATTGATTTAGAGAGGATCAACCCATCTCTCATTGGCAGGAACCCCCTTTTAGATTCCTCCATACTGAACCATTTCAGTACTTTGTCTATGTGCTAAACTTGGGACATAACTATTAATGTCTGTGATCTATCTCTATGGATTTTTATACCGAGAATAAAGGAAGCTTCTCCCAAGTCCTTCATGGAAAACTGAGTAGACAACCAAGTCTTTGTTGTTTGCAGCACATCTTTCTCATTCCCAATGAGTAAGATGTCATCCACATACAACACCAAAAATTGCACAACTCGCCTACTGATTTTCTTGTAAACACATGGTTCATACTCGTTCTTGATGAAGCCAAACGATTTGACTGTCTCATCAAAACGGATGTTCCAACTTCTAGACGCCTGTTTGAGTCCATATATGGATCTCTGGAGTTTGCAGACTTTCTGTTCACTCCTACTGGATATGAAACCTTCCGGTTGTTCCATATAAATGTCTTTATCTAAATCTCCATTTAGAAAAGCCATTTTCACATCCATTTGCCATATTTCGTAATCATAGTACGTAGCTATGGCTAGAAGTATCCGAATGGATTTAGGCATTGCCACAGGGGAATACGTTTCCTCAAAGTCAACACCTGGCCTTTGAGTGTATCCCTTAGCAACCAACCTAGCCTTGCAGGTTGCCACTTCTCCATTAGCTCCAAGCTTTCGCTTGTAGATCCATTTACATCCTATAGCTTTCTCGCCTTCAGGAAGATCTACCAAGGTCCATACCTTGTTGGAGTACATAGAGTCCATTTCGGAATTCATGGCTTGCTGCCATTTCATCGAATCTCTATCCGATATTGCATTATCATATGATCTTGGATCACTATCCGATTGACCGGTTTCAGTTAGCAAATTGAGTCGGTCTGGCGGTCTAATTGTTCTCACAGATCTGCGAGGGCTTGTGTTTACTTCTTGTTGTGGGAAAGAGGAAGGTTCCATTGCTTGATCATTTGTAGGTTCTTGTTGAACTTCAGTAAGTTCTGCAATCCTGCCTGACTTTTCAACTAGAAACTCTTTTTCTAGAAAAGTGGCATTCCTCGAAACAAACACTTTTGTTCCGAGGGATCATAAAAATAGTAACCCACAGACTCTCTAGGGTATCCTATAAATTTGCACAAACTGGATCTGGAATCCAATTTGTCTCCCACTAGTCTCTTAACGTATGCAGGACATCCCCAAACTCTAATGTAACGCCCCAGTTTTTCTTATTTGTACAGCATGACGTATGTGTTTACCAAATTGCGTGAAATAATTATTTATACGTGTTTTATATATATTTAATTTTATTTTAAGTGTATTAAATGTTAATTACTTTATTTTAATGATATTAAGCTTTTAGTTTTGGAATGTAAATGTTTAAACCCTTTTCGAACCAATTTTGATTTGTTTAACTCCGTTTTCAATTCCGATTTTTGTGCCAACTTGGTATACTTGAATTATGTGAGTTAATAACGTGTTTACATGCTTACGTTGTATTTTTAAGCTTGTTTGATTTAGTTTTGATTTCGGATTTGGAGACGGAACTTATAGGGCTTAAAACGCTTTTAGCGCGCCCTGGGTTCCAGACGTCATATCCTGAGCTCGGGAATTCGGATTCGAATTCTGTCACCTCCGTTGCCTTCGTATCGACGATTCAGAGACAATGGAACAAGCCTCATACCTTTTTGAATCATTAAGACCTCCGAAATCCAACCGTAATGAACAACTCGTGCAAGATCAACCCTTTTGTTGACTAGTCTTCATGTTGGGACCCCTTAACACCTCTTAAACCTAACCATGCTTTAACCATGACTTGTATGCTTGAGTTAACCTCTTTCTCCTCCATTTTATCAGCAAAAACCGACCCAAAACCCCCATTTTTCTGCTGCACTTGATCGAGAGAGAGGAAGAGAAGAAAAGAGGAGAGAAAACCTTGGCCCTTGTGATTTTTGAGCTCAAATCACTTCCTTTCTTCTCCATATCTTGAAGGTATGTATATTTATGTATCCTCTACTCTTTTATACATGATTTCATCCATTTAATACTTGCTTTGGATCAGATTTGATAAGGGTTTGGGCTAAGAGTATGAATAGGATTTTTGGGGGTAATTGCTCTTGTGACCTTGCTTGGTTGTGCAGCTGATTTCCTTACTTGTAAATGATTATATGAGCTTGTTTCTTGGCCTAATTGTTTCCTAACTGATAGTATATGATGTTAGGATGATTTTCTCTTTAGACCCATTGTTGAAATTATGTGATTTAGAGCCCCAAACTTGATGATCAAAACTGTCTCCCCTGTTTTGAACTGCTGTGTGGAATCATGTCTTGTTGCTTGATCAAATGACCTTCTTTTCGTGTGAAATTGCATGGATATGATGTACACTCATTTCTCTATATGTTAGCATTCATGTTTCAAGCCTTTGGATCCATTTTGAGCCCCCAAACCGAAATACTTGACCTATTCTTATGCATGACAGAACTGGACTGCTGCTGTTGCATTTTTGTGGTTTGTTGGTCATCCTAATGTGCTCCAAATTGTGTCAAATTGCATATACATGGATTATCTTAGTTTCTTATCATGTTAGTATTCATTCCCTAAAGTTTTAGCTTCATATTCAGCCCCTAAGCACTTGATCATAGCATGATTGAACAATTGAGCTCATATGTGCGGTTTTGGCGCCCCAGATTTGCTGCACGGTTTTGGTGCTCTTAACGTGTGATTTGGCCTTTGATTTCTAAATGCAATATGTTCCTAACATGCTAAATATGTTGTATATCAAGTTTCATAAGATTTGGAGTTGGTTTGGTATGCTTTTGGGAATGATTTTTTATAGGATTTGTTTTGCCGGTAAGCTTTGGCTGCGTTTTTGGGTCTGTACCGTGACACCCCCTTGTCTCATTTGCCTTGTAATATGAGACACCCCCGTGTCATGCCCTTTTGTCAGGTCTGTACTGAGATGCCCCCGTGTCTCAGTCTATTCAAATTGAGGGACACGGGCGTGTCCCTCCCCCTGCGCATTTCTTGTCTTTTCCTTTTCGGTTTTTTACTGTTTCACCTCTTTAACGCCTTTATCTTCATTCGTGTTGAACTAAGAACTTGTTTTACTATGTGTTCAGAGAATGGTGGTTTGATTTCATAACAATTGGATGAGATTTAGGCATGCTTTTGGTGAAAGTCGTTTATGTGCGTTTTGTGGCGTTTGTGATTTCCGTAACCTATTTTCCTTATCATATGATTTCTTCTTGTTTTCAAACTTTGGAAATATGTTATATTATGTGATGTGATGTATGTAATTGTTTATTTTCTAATTAGAAATGTGATCTAACTTGTGCTATGATTATATTTGAATGACTTGATTATATGATTTAAATTCCTTTGACGTGAAATGTGAAGGATATGAATTCGTTTGAATACGAATGCTTCATTGAATGAATTAATTGAATGTTTATATGTCTTTAAGACTTTAATAGTGCACATGAACGTGTTCATTACGTTATAGCATCTTTTCTTCATTCATATCATGATCATTACATTGCCGAGCGCCCTATTTGGTTCATATTGAGTCTCCTCTCACTGGTACACATTGTTCATTCTCTTGTACAGTTTGTTTCCAGGGCAGAGACTTCCGGATTAAATAGGCAGCCGTATTGCTCATGTTTTACGTCTCGTGGTCTTCCAGGTGAGGGCGTTTTCGTTTTAGTTACATATTAACCCTACAACCTTATGTGACCAGCTTTGGCCAAAACCTTATGTATATATATATGTTACTTTTAAAGTAAAGTTATCGAGTAAATATTGATCGAGTAAACCCCTTTTCAAATGAATTATGAAATATGATATGTTTCACATGAACTGATATGTTTTGGCGAGATTATGCATGTATGTTATGTTCACGGGCCCAGGAATTTAGTACATGTGGCTATCCGGGGAGGCAAGGGCCGACGGTGATCCCATGTGCTGATTCCAATATGTTAACGGCGAAACGGACCTCGTCAAGGAGTTTTTGATGAGGAAACGCTAACCGGGCTTTGAGGCCTCATGAACCTCATAGCCACAATGATATGTTTAGGTGGTCGGGTCTTGCAAACCCGTCCACCACCCGGAGGAAGAAGGCTGGAACTCACATGAACTGTTATGATTGATATGCACCGTACGGGAAGGCCGGGACACGGATTGCCCAAACGAATATGTCTTAGGATATGATATATGATCTGTGTGTATTATGATATATTGCATGATCACCTATTCAAAGTATTAATGATATTTGTCGTACACGGCCGGAGTTTGGTTGGAGTTGATGCACCCTCACTCGCCGAGTGTAACGCCCCGACTTTTCGGACGTGAAGGTAGGGCGTATGTGTTTAACCAATTGCGCGAATTAATTGTTTTTACGTGTTTTATATTTAATTTTTATTATAATTGTTATTATTTTATTAATTATATTATAATATTTTATTTTAATATTATTAATTATATATATATATATATATACTTCGAATTATATATATATATATATATGTTTAATTATTATTATGATTAATTTAATGATTATGCTAATTATATGTTATGCTAATTAATCATGTTTTAATTAATTACTTATTTATACATATATTATACGTGGATTAATATGTGCATGAAATCATATTTATGCATGGGAATTTAATATGCATGAGTTTCATTTCATTTTGCATGAAGATTTTATTTATGCATGAGAAATCATATTTTTGCATGGGAATTATTTATGCATGATTTTATTTCATTTATGCATGGGAATTAATTCATATTGCATGAATTGCATGAGATTTCATATTTATGCATGAATTGTATGTATGAGTTGTTCGTTAATTTTGTTCATCGTTCTTATATGAGATGATATCAAATTGCTACGATTTTATAATATGTTGTACATATATGTGTTATGAACATGATTTTATGCTCAATTTATGTTTTTGAATTCATTTGTTAGGTTAACGAATTTAATTTTAATTGAGGAACCAAAACGGGAGTTAACGATCACTTAGCGTATCCTTGGTTCCGAATTTAATATCTTGAGCTCAGGAACTCGGATTCGAGTTCCGTCAACTCCGCTGAACTCGTAATGAAAATTCGAGTTTAGTAAACTTAACCTTATATTTTTCCTAATTCATTTGAAACTCCGAAATCCAACCGAAAAACGAAACGGAGACCAACTTGACCTTGTTGCACTAAATCAGCCATATCTTGCTCAAACCATAACCAAACTAACCATGGTTTGATTCCTTTTAACCCTAACTCAACCATCTATCAGTACATATCAAGCCTTAACCAAGATAATCCTCACACAACCCCCAAACATCAGCCAAAGCTACTGTCCTGCAGTCCAGTCCCGAAACCCTTCTTCCCTTGGAGATTTTGGAGCTCAAATCTCATCCAAACTTCAACCAATCATCAAGGTAAGCTTAGGGTTGTATTATATGATTAATTCTGAGCATTTTCATCTTTTCATTCATGAAGTTGAGCATGGTTTCTTCATTTCTGGGCGTTTTTCCGAAAATAAGAAATTTTGGGCAAATTCTTGATCTTCTTTGATTCTCAATGATTTTGATTGATTCCAAGCCTGAGATTAATTGTTTTAACATCCTCATATCAATTATGATCATTGCTTTCGTGTTTGTTGAGATATATATGAGAGATCACTTATGAAATTTTGAGAAAATCCCACATGTTTGTCACGTATGGCTTCCTTCTTGTGTGAGTTTGATTGGGACTGAATCTTGTGTTGGTTTCATGTTATTTTGCTGCACAATTGTTGGCTTTTTGGACATGATCTGAATCGTATGAGCTGAGGGCAAGCATGCTCTGTTTTCCTCCAGTTTTGGCTCTGTTTTCTCGCGCTGGTTTGCTGTCAAACTGCTGCCATTTCCTTCCTTCTTTTGCTGTCAGTTTCAGGGCTTTGTGGTGTGTGTTTTACCTGAGTTCTTGCAACTCTTTTGTACCTTGTTTAGCCTCCTTTGTTGCCTGGTTTTCCTGCATTTTAGCTGCTCTGTTTCTGCGTTTTGCTGATTCAAAACAGAGGCTGTTGTTGCTGCGTCACGGGCGTTCCATTTCTGCCCGTTCCAGCGAGGAACGGGGGTGCTTCGCGGCCTGATTTTTCTGTACCGAGACACGGGGGTGTCTCGGTCCAGGCTTTGGAGGTGACACGGGGGTGTCACCCCATTTTACTTGAATTCTTTTGCTGCGATTCTTCTGCTGTGTGTTGCTGCCGTTTCTGTTGCATGTCTGCTGCATGTGTGTGTGGCTATATATATATGTCTGTGTGTGTGTGTTGGTTGTGATTGTGTGTGTGCATGCATGTGTTGCATGCATGTATATAATATATATATAGTATATAATATGTATATAATATATAGTATGTATAATTATGCATATAATATACAATATATATATGCATGCATGGGTAGGGTTGTGTGTGTGTACGTGTAGTTATGTATATATTATATATATATTGTATATTAAAATATATGATGTTATATATATTTATTATATATTTTAAATATTATTTGATTTAATTTAATTATTGGAATTAATTGATTTCCATTTAGCGTATTTATTCTACTGACTATTGTTTGAACGTTTCCAATTATTTATTTATTTCTCAATGTGAATTTGAATAATATGTGTTATGCTTCTTAAATGAATTTTAGATTAATTGATGTGCATTAGGAATTTATAAATTTATGAATATTACGAATATTGTGAATTTATGAAATTTATATGAATTTATGAACGAATGATTTGATTATATGATTTAAATTCCTTAATCGTGCACATGAACATTTTTATGATATAACATGATCATTTATGCATTCATGTCATATTCACCTCATTGCCGAGCGTCGTATATGGTCATTGCGTCTCATACCTTTTCTTTTGCACAGATTCGGGTTTGGTCGGAGACGGGGGCGAGCATTGAGACGCTTGTGCCTTTCTTTTGCTTTGGTAAAGGTGGGTTTTTCTTCTATTAGTTACACGACCCTATAAATCCCTTATGTGCAAAGTTTGAAGCCAAAATAATATATTTATATAAATCGAGTCATTTTGGGTAAATGATTTCAAAAGTATGATCCCTTTTTAATTACGAAACCCTACCTTATGTTTGGCGAGACACATTTCTGATTTCTGATTATACGGGCCCCGGGACTTAGTATATGTGGCTAACCGAGGAAGCAAGGGCTGACGGGGATCCCATATACTAGTTCCAACCAAACTATGGTGATACCGGCCCTCGCTAGGAGTTTTAGCGAGGAATGGGAGCTGAGTGCCCTTGGGGGATTCATGTACCCCCATTGGCCTATGTCTGAAACGGTGGTCAGGTCTAGCTAACTTGTCCACCACCCGGAGGAAGAAGGTGTATATGTATGATTATGATCATTTATGTATGTGCACGAAAGATATGTATGACAACTACTAATTATGATATGATTACACGAGGAGAAGGTTGGAGATTGTGCACGCTCACTCGCCGAGCTTAAATCCTTATGAACAATTATGAATGAATATGAACGTCGTAATCCCGTTGATGTTTTCTATTGTTTTAACCACTTGGTAAATTCCTTTCAAACTTCACACGGGATTAGGGCTTGCATGTATGTGTTTAAATTATGCGATATTATATATCTTATGCCCCATTTTTATACCCACCAGTCTCTTTTAGACTGAACCCGGTTGTTTCCAGCTGTTTTGTGCAGGTATAAGAGTGTTAGGCGGGAATACAAGTCGTCTAGGTCTTGCAATTATGTTTAGCACTTCTTTTCAGTCTCATATTCATACCCTTGTTGCTACTTTTGTATTTGATTCTAGTATAGATTGGAGCGTTATGATTTTGTAGGCCGTGAGTGCCGTGCATATTTGAATGCTCTTGTATATTGATTTTTGGAGCTTGTTAGCTCATTGTATATATACTATGAAGTTCTTGCTTCCGCGAATTTTATTTAACTCTGATTTTATGATTCTTGCACTGATTGGTTTAAGGGTTAGTCCCGCCTAGCCTAGCGTGTGTGTTGTGTCCCCGTTCGCCGTGGATTTGGCACGTGTATGGACTTCCATTTCATATACGGGTCGGGTCTCGGTGCGGGGGATGTGGTACCTTACGCTCGGGTGCTACACCGAGCCTTTATGTTTATGTATAAATTATGAACTTAATAAATTTAATATGGTTAGTCTTAAAATTCGAGCATTGCTTAGTATTTTCTTGCCCTTTTTGGGAACTAACTTTAAATAAAACTTTGCTCGGGATTTATGACTTGCATGTGCGTGTTTTATATATATTTATCGATCCTGCTCACTCAGTCTTCTAGAGACTGACCCTCTCCCTCCCCAACACTTTAGTGTGCAGGTTTGACTTGGGAGTTTCGAGCTAGGCGGAGTTGTGTTGAGTTCGAGTCGGTCAAGTTAAGTTAGAAGCGTCTCTGCATTCACTTATGTATTTAAATTGTGCATGATTCAACCTTGTACGATTATGAACTCGAATCTTTGTATAATTGCTATTGAATTGCTCTTGTCGGGCTTTGGTTATGAGTTAAAAAGAGGCCTGAAGAGCCCAAGTCTGCTTATGGTTCGTGTGTTTGAATTTTAGTTTTTCGATGTATTATGTTTGGTTGTTTAGTTCTGATTGCAGGGTCTAAGTTCCGCCTAGCTTAGGAGGGTTTTCTTTTTGTCTCCCGTTCGCTATGGTTTGATATGGGTGCGGATTTACCATTTCGTTACTCGTGTTGAGCCATAGTGCGGGGGATGTGGTGCCTCACGTGCGGGGTGCTACATATAAGGTATGAATAAGTGCGGGGTTTTGAAAACCACATCTTATATGGTATTTCGGGCACAGATTTGGAAGGAACTAAATTAATTATCTTCGCGGTCGTTTCAAGGGCATAACCCCAAAACGATATTGGAAGATCCGTAAAACTTATCATGGATCGGACCATATTCAATAAAGTCCGATTTCGTCGCTCGAAAACCCCATTCAGCTGAGGAGTCCCGGGCGGAGTCCACTGTGAGATAATCCCATTATCTTTCAAATAACCAATAAAGAGATCACTTAAATACTCGTCACCTCGATCTGATCGAAGAGCCTTAATTTTGCGATCTGTTTGGTTCTCAACCTCTTTTTTAAACTCTATGAATTTCTCAAAGGCTTCAGACTTATGCTTCATAAGGTACACATACCCATATCTACTGAAATCATCAGTAAATGTGATGAAGTAAGTACAACCGTTTCGGGTACTAACATTTAGTGGTCCGCAAACGTCTGTATGGACCAAATCCAGAAGATTTTGGCTTCGCTCTACATGCCCTTTAAAAGGGGACTTAGCCATCTTTCCCTTCAAACAAGATTCACAAGTGGTTAACTCGTTTAGATTATCCGTACTGAATGATCCTAAGTTTCCCATCTTTAGAAGCCTATTCTTAGAGATATGTCCAAGTCTAGCATGCCAAATCTTTGCTGAAGTTTGGTCATTTGATTTTCTGTTGTTTTCTCTTTCGACATTTAGGAGATTTAAATTAGTATTAGTTAAATACAAACCATTTTGTAAAGACCCTAATGCATGTGAAGAACCATTCTTCAAAATGTAAAACATAGCATTAGTAATAGAGAAGGAAAAACCTTCCAAGTCTAGTACAGGAATGGAAATAATATTTTTAACTAACTCAGGAACAAATAAAACATTGTTCAATACTAAAATAAAACCATCTCCTAATATTAACCTAACATGTCCTATAGCTTTTGCTGCAACTCTTGCTCCATTGCCCACTCGAAGAACAACGTTCTCTTTCATCAACCTCACGGACGTTGCTCATTCCCTGTAACGTATTACAGATGTGAGAAGCGCATCCAGAGTCCAATACCCAATTATTAGAATTGAATGAAAGGTTAATTTCGATGAGATTTATACCTTTTGTAAGGGTAGCTAAGTACTCCTTACAGTTCCTTTTCCAATGCCCTGGTGTCTTGCAATGGAAGCACTGATCCTCAGCTTGATTAGCTTTCTTCTTAGTGTTCACTTTCTTAACCCCACCAGTGGGCTTAAGAGCCTTTTTCTTCTTTTGGAAACCCTTTCCTTTACCCTTCTTCGGCTTTGCAGCCTTAGTTTGGGATGAAGATGAACCTACTAAGAAAACAACCTTATCCTTCTTCATAGTTCACTCGGCAGTTACGAGCATGTTCATCAGTTCCTAAACTGAGACTTTAGCTCCATTCATATTGAAGTTTATTATGAACTGTTTGAACGAAGGTGGTAGAGAGGTTAAGATCAAATCTACGTAAAGCTCATTATCCATGATCACCTCGAGACTTGCAAGCTTTTCAATAAGGCCTAAAGCCTTAATACAGTGTTCATGAACACTTGATCCCTCAGCCATCTTGAGTGAGAATAACTCGTTAGATGCCGCGAATCGATCAATCCTATTGATGGGCTTGTAAATCTGTTCCAAGTGAAGATGGATCTCTGCCGAGTGGCGCATCTCAGCATGCTGCCTCTGCAACTCGGGAGACATAGTGGCAAGCATTAGACATCTAGCCTGTAGATCATCTTCTTGCCACTTGAGAGTTGTTTCTCTCTCATCGGCTGCCATGTCATCAGGTATGACATCGGGAGGAGACTGTGTCAATACATAGGTCCTCTTTTCAGAATCCAAGACAATCTTGAGATTGCGAAGCCAATCAGCATAATTCGAGCCAGTCAATTTATTAGCCTCAAGGATAGCACTAAGTGGATTTTTAGACATCACGATTTTAGCAGAAAATCTACATGTAAGCAGAAAACGTAGCATAAGTGATGGATATGAAATAATAACAATTACAAATGATATGGACTTTTATCAAATGTAGTCTCCCACTATTTTAATCAAACTCCTTTGACCCCTTAATAATTTTAGAAAAATCATCTTTTTCAAATAGTGGGTATTAAGACCCCCAAGCACTTATCACCGAACCCACGACTCGTGAGACATCCGACTTTAAGCCTCAAGGTAGACGATCTTATCATCAATTGTATCTCTATACAACTCTTAATATTATTTTGCATTACCTTTCATATAGACCCACGACTCGTGCGACATCTATACTAATTAGTATTTAAATTCGACCCATCAATCCCTAAGATTTCTCCATCGCCATTATGAATATCCCACGCCTCGTGGCCAATACCATAATTTTGACTTTGAAAAATTACATCTTTTATGCAAAGAATTATTTTAGTTCAATTAATCTCGTCATTTCGTATCCCACGCCTCGTGGCCAATACTTAATGATTTGATTAATTCTAAAACAAATAATTCTATTGACGGAATGCTTGGAAATTTATAAAATCAAATTTTATCCTTCAGTTTCCATTTGGATTTAATATTTATATTGTCTGAGACTATCTAAGACGGTTCGAGGTATAAGAATTTCCAAAATTCTACCTAGACTCATCAATTGTAATTATTATCTTCTTTTATCTTATTTAATGCATGAACACATTGATGCACATAAAGATAACATTCATTGCAAGATAATAAAGCCTAGCATGCTCCTATAATATGGATAATCATGGGCCTCCTATGCATGGTCCATAATAGCCATTTTATGGACCATGGTTCTATTCATGCATCAAGCGGAATTAAACACACAGAGAGCACTCAAATAGAATCTTATTCTATTACATCAAAATAAATGCACCCAAACACTTTTGGGGCCTTGATGAACTTCTTATTCCGTTGCTTGCTCCGTCTTGTTTCTCCATCTCCTAATCTAATTAAAGATCTCACCCTAAAACTACTCTCTTTACAAAATAAAGGGGGATTACATTTTAAGGGGGAGAAAATAAAAACAATGCTTACAATAATTGAATAAGAGGCTCGCAGGCTCTCGTTTAAAACCAATATCAAAATGCATAAATAAAATAAAACCATACATAGCGCAAATAAAGCCCATGATTGATCCAACCATACATTCAATGCATAACATAAAATAAATTTACCAAGTAAATAGTCATTATGCGATTTAAAGTCTTTAAATAATTTCTAAAATTATTTATTGACCAAAGATTATCTTTTGATTCACTAATTAAATTAATCCTTCAATTTTAATTAAATTGAATTCTCTAACCCAATTTAATTCCCATTAGATCTCTATCTAATATATCATGCTTCTATTTTAACAATTCTATTTTGGGCAAAAACAATTAATTTTCAAGTAAAACAATTTTACAAAATTAATTAAAAGGATATAGTATTAAAACAATTTTAAAAACTGTGGCCAGTAAGTAAAACTAAATTTTACCAAAATTGGACCAACAATAGTGGAAGGTGGAGTGGCTGGGCATCTCCTTTCTCAAAGTGGAGGTCACGGGTTCAAATCCCATGACTCTCCATTTTGCGCCAAATAAAATGGGGACCTGGGCGGACCCGCCCCAACTCAGCCGGTGGGCAGGGCCCTAACCCAAGCTCGATACGGGTCCCGTATCCACTGATCCGGATCCGACCCGGATCTGTGGTTGCCCTAAAACAACAGCCACCATCTTCAATGTTGGCATGTTGCACACACTTGCACGGGACTGTGCAGTGGCTCACGCACTGTGCAGTTCCAATCCTTTTTTTTTTTTTTTTGTTTAATTTTATTTTAAAACTATTTTAAAATAAAACACAAATAAAAATTATAATTTTATGAAACCTACGAAAAACAGTTTCGATTTGCACAAAATCTCATAATTCTTTTACAAGTTTTAAAACAAGAACTTTTCTTCAAATTTTAAAACTTTGCCCAAACAAATCTCAAATTAAAACAAGCACGACACGCATCAACATATTAATCAAATTAATACAAAGAATTAAAAATCGTAAATCAATCAAAGTATGGCTCTGATACCACTGTTGGAATTCGTCAACCCTAACGCAGCGGAAGTTAAAATTTTTTGGGATTATAAAACAAGTTTTATCAGAATTCCAATTATGATCAGTCTTTGATTCAAGATTCACGATTTAAACAAAAGAAGAATCAAACACCTCTTTTGCTTCCGGTTGATGACGATGATGTGAAGGTTTTCCAAAACCTATCCGGTTCTCTTCTATTCGATCTTCTTCCAAGAATCCCACACGGAAGTCCTCTAAGGTAGTCCACAACTCGTAATTGAATAACTAATCAATTAGCACACTAGAACACTAATTAGATATTGATTATCTACTAGTATTCTCAATACTGTATTGAGAAAAGAGAGAGAAGAGAGACTTGGATAGAAAGCAGAAAAAGAAGAAAAACAACGATGATTTCTTTCTTCTCACAAATTTGTTTTAATACATAACCCTAGGTCAAAAAACCCTACGGGCTGGTCATGGGCCTTAATTTAATTACTACTAATTAATTAAAGACCCAATATTCATTTTAATTAATGGACTTAATTTAATTACATTAATTAAATCACAAGTCCAATCTAATTAAATTGGTGGACTTAAAAAATTAATTACTCTTAATTAAATTTCAAGTCCAATTAATTTAAATACACTTATTTAAATTAATGTTAACCCTTTAACATCTATTCTCAATAGCTTAACAATTAAGCATAAATTAATTAATACAATTATTAATTAATTACTCTTTCATATTGTAAATTAAACTCTTTTAATTTATCGATCAATCTCCATTGATCTTCAGATAATCGTGTTGTTCAATTCGAGTCATTGTGTGACCCCTTAGGTTCACCAATGAATAGTAGTAGGCCCACATTCTTAACGTGGTATTTTAGATAACAATTTATCTTATTGATTCAATTAAACCCTTTCAATTAATCACTGTTTAATTAAAACTCCTTTTAATTAATCAGTACCTACAGATCATGATCGATGTCTAGTGACAAGCTCATGACCACCATCCAACAGGTGAAGTTTATGTTGTGAACCTTTCAGTCTCATGGATACCGTGAGATAAGATCCTTTTATCGTCCAATCCCCGATTAGGACCTAGGGCATGGGAATAATAGAACCCTATTAGACCTAATGCTATGAATTAATTCTAATAGCAATTCCATTTGATCTAACACTCTAGGAAACTCATTTCCTAATTTAGATCTCACTACCTTACGCAAGGATTTAAGTGGAATGTACTACAATAGAATTCATAGGTGATTCACTCGTTCTTCTAGACGAGCGATAGATTCTATGTTGGCATCCCATATGCCCCCATACATGATTCGAGCAATACCAACATACAACCATAACGAGATTCATGAAACCCATGAATCTCTAGGCGCATATCAAACATTGCCCTTATCATGCACAGAGCATCAATGGAGCCTCTAGTCTAAGGACCATTTAGACACTACCATAACTAGGGAACCAACCTCATCATTAAGGCATAAAAGTCTTACCCCATTGAGGTGTCCCCATCGGGATCCTCAGTGTACTTGTTCCCTAACAAGCACCCCCATACGCATGTGAATGTCCCTACATTCAATACTTATAAAACAAAGTAACCTTTCTAAAAGGCACGTCATATGAGCAAGTCTCAAATGAGTCAAGTCAACATCCCCGTGCTTATTAGACTCTTCGACTTGGAGTTGGTTTAGATCACGCCATAGAGACTTATTTCATAACCTCCATCCCTATGCGAGGTCAAGTCCCGTAGCTTAATGTGACCTTGGGGTTTCATCCATACACAAACAGTTATAATATGCAATTAATAAACTTCAATGAGATATGATGAATTGGCCACATAGAAATAAACGACTATGAAATATTACATTTATTATTTCATTAATGTCACAAATTGCTGCTAATAAGAGTAGTTTACAAAAAAAGGCCTAAACTATTTGGCTCTTCTAGGGCACTACTCTAACACAATTAAGACGTGTATACGTGAGACATGACTCAAAATGGACCAATTATGACGAACGACGAACATGCGATGAAATGACGTGTCATGATTAATTTAGCATGCAATTATCATGTTTTGGCATGAAATGTATCATACATTAACAATTTGAGATCAATTAAACCATTGGATTGAAAATTGAAAATTTTTTGAAATCTTGACAGTTTGTGAGAGGGTCGCGGTCGCGACCATTTTTGCTCTAGTTTTGGTCATGGGCGCGACCTAATTTTTCATGAATTTTTCGGCCAATTTTTTTCAAAAGTCAAAACTTGGCCAAATTTTTGTCGCGGGCGTGACCGGTTCTATGTATATTTTCGGTCGCGGGCGCGACCTGGGTTCATACCCGAAATGTGAGTGGGTCGCGGCCGCGACCTTCAAGTTCTGCAGAAAAACAGAGCAGAAAACAGGGGAAGGCTACGGCCAAAATCCAAATCAATCAAAACAACAATTTTCAAGCTCCAAAATGATATATTTCAATTAAGACTCATGCATATATGCTTATACTACCATAAAACTTTATATAAACACTTAAATCCACCAAGACCAACAAGAATTATCACTTCCAAGTTCATATAAAATTTCATCACATAAGCTCAAGTTTTCCAAGAATTCATGCTCCAAATCAATCCTTTGTCACGTTTCCATGCATCAAACAACATATAATCCATTTATCTCATAGAATCATAAACCCTAGCTTACATATAAATGATCAAGAATTCATATAATCCACTTACATGCACCTTGAAGGTAAAGAAATGGAGAAGGAAGATGATAATGATGATCAAGCTTCAAAACTTGGGATTTTTCTTGAAAATCATGATGAAAGTTGACAAAATTTCTTTCCCCTTTTTCCTTAGATGAACCGAGCAAGAAGGAAGCAAATATGTTGGAAGAATTTTGATGAAAATGATCAAGGAAGCTTAAGGAAGATATATTACGTGATTCACCATTTTTGAAATATGTGAAATGTTCAAATTGCAATTTAGTCCCTCGACATAGTAAGTCATGAAATCAAGGATAAAGGGTTTGCTATATGATCAATTAAATCCTTAAAAAGGTTATGCGATTCGGTCCCTAAATTTAAAAAATGAGAATGTAGGGATAATTTGGCAATTAATTCACTCCCGGTAAATGTTTCACGTAATAATTATTTTCCAAGGCATTAAATAATTTTTCAAATGATATGAATTCATATAATTCACATAATAATTTGATATGCAATTTATAAAAATTAGGATGTCATGTAGGAAAATAATAAATTAAAGAATTAAAATAACTTCCTACGCTCACAACTCATACGTGGCGTGCTTACCTGATCATCCGGAACTGGGACGTTACAATAAAACATGCCCAAAATCAGCTACAAACCTTAAAAAGAAAAGCCCAACATAATAATATAATAGCCTAGGCCCAAAAATACACAAATAAAGCTTAAATGTCTTAATAATCAGCAATGAAAATATTGAAAGCCTTTTCACTTGAATTTTGAAAGCCCACTTTATTAGTTTGGATCAGCAAGCTTTCAACTTGTTCTTGAATCTTCTTAGCCCGAGCTCTTGTAATTGGCCCACTTGGATTTTGATTTTCACCGGCTAACTCCTTCTCCCTTGTGCAAATGACCTTCTTGTTGATTAGTTTCATTGGGATCAAAAGGCTTCCATGATTCTTATCAAAATGCTCCAAAATCATGCCTCAAAGCTCATACAACTTAAATAAACAAAATTAAACATCAATTAACACACCAAGAGCATTTAGGAATGAATATGCATCAAGGAATCCAACAATTTGCACATGTGAACTTCATCTTCTTCAAGTATTCAAGCTTCAAACTCAACTGTGACACCCCGCTCGTTCACACGTACAGGTTTGTGCCACGTGTGAGTTTATTTTCCGTAATTATATTTATTTTCATTTTTATTTGATGCATTCATATTTATTTCTAATTGTTTCTTATATGAATTATTTGAAATAATATGAAATATGTTGTAGCACCCGAGCGTAAGGTACCACATCCCCCGCACCGAGACCCGACCCGTATATGAAATGGAAGTCCATACACGTGCCGAATCCACGGCGAACGGGGACACAACACACACGCTATGCTAGGCGGGACTAACCCTTGAACCAATCAGTGCAAGAATCATAAAATCAGAGTTAAATAAAATTCGCGGAAGCAAGAACTACATAGCATATATACAATGAGCTAACAAGCTCCAAAAATCAATATACAAGAGCATTCAAATATGCACGGCACTCACGGCCTACAAAATCATAACGCTCCAATCTATACTAGAATCAAATACAAAAGTAGCAACAAGGGTATGAATATGAGACTGAAAAGAAGTGCTAAACATAAATGCAAGACCTAGACGACTTGTATTCCCGCCTAGCACTCCTATACCTGCACAAAACAGCTAAAAACAACCGGGTTCAGGCTAAAAGAGACTGGTGGGTATAAAAACGGGGCATAAGATATATAATATTGCATAAATTAAACACATACATGCAAGCCCTAATCCCGTGTGAAGTTTGAAAGGAATTTACCAAGTGGTTAAAACAAAGAAGACATCAACGGGATTACGACGTTCATTTTCATTCATAAATGTTCATAAGGGTTATGGCCCGGCGAGTGGGCGTGCACAATCTCCAACCTTCTCCTCGTGTAATCATATCATAATTAGTGGTTAGCATACATATCTTTCGTGCACATACATAAATGATCATAATCATACATATACACCTTCTTCCTCCGGGTGGTGGACAAGTTAGCTAGACCTGACCACCGAATAAATCCTAGGCCAATGGGGGTACATGAATCCCCCAAGGGCACTCAGCTCCCATTCCTCGCTAAACCTCCTAGCGAGGGTCGGTATCACCATAGTTTGGTTGGAACTAGTATATGGGATCCCCGTCAGCCCTTGCTTCCTCGGTTAGCCACATATACTAAGTCCCGGGGCCCGATCAGTAATAAGTAATAAATGTGTCTCGCCAAAACATAAGGTAGGGTTTCATAATTAAAAAGGGGTCATACATTTGAAATCATTTACCCAAAATGACTCGATTTATATAAATATATTATTTTGGCTTAAAACTTTGCAGTTAAGGGATTTATAGGGTTGTTTAACTGATAGAAGAAAAACCCACCTTTACCAAGCAAAATAAAAGCACAAGCGTCTCAATGCTCGTCCTCGTCTCCGACCAAACCCGAATCTGTGTAAAAGAAAAGGTATGAGACTCATGACCACATATGACGCTCGGCAATGAAGTGTATGTGACATGAATGCATAAATGATCATGTTATATCATAAAATGTTCATGTGCACGATTAAGGAATTTTAAATCATATAATCATTTATTCGTTCATATATTTCATTCAAATTCATAAATTCATAATATTCATAAACTCATAATTCATAATTCATATCAATTAATCTAACATTCAATTAATAAGCATATCACATATAATATTCATATTCACATATAGGAATAAATAAATAAAACGTTCAAACAATAATCAGTAGAATAAATACGCGAAATGGAAATCAATTAATTTCAATAATTAAATTAAATTCAAATAATATTTAGAATATATAATAAATATACATAATATATAATAAACATACATATTATATAATATAATATAACATATATACACATTACATATATATATATACCTCACGTACACACTCACACACACATGCATGCATATATACTATATATTTCATATATATAATTAAACCCATGCATGAAATATACTACAGTATATTATACAATATATATATATATATATATATATATCATACACATGCATGCAAATACACACTCACACGTACACAGCCATGCATGCATTCATTCACACACTCACACAAGAAATGCATGCAATTAGATATATATATTCCATATATTACACATGCAATACTTACAAAATCAACAACCATGCATGCACACAACACCAATTAATCAGCAGCCAAGCATGCAACACGCACACACTCTGCACAAGAAGAGCAGCCAAACAGCAGCAGAACAGCAGCATATACACACGCAGGGAAGAAGAAGAAGACGCAGGAACAGTTCAGAGAAAATGGGGTGACACCCCCGTGTCACCCTCCAAACCTAGACCGAGACACGCCCGTGTCTCGGTACAGAAATCCCAGACCCAACTGCACCCCCGTGTCTCGCCAGAAGAGAGGGAAGAGACACGCCCGTTACACGCAGCAGCAGCAGTCTCTGTTTTACAAAAACTGACGCAGAAACAGGGCATCCTTGAAGGCGATAAAAACAGGCAGGGAAAGACTACAAAGCAAGGCATAAAATGCTACAAGAAAGTCAGCTAATCCCACACCAAATAGCCATGAAAGAGACAGCAAAAAGGAAGAAGGAAGTCGGCAGTAAATGACAGCAACTCCTCACGCCAAAAACAGGGCAAAGTTGCGGGAAAACAGGGCAAGCTAGCTCTCAACTCAAGCGACACAGATCAGGTCCAAAAAGCCAACAAATACGCAGCAAAACATCATATATTCAACAAGTAATTCAGTTCCAAAAGTGATCAATCAAAGCATGGAAGCATACGTGACCTTCCCGTGGAATTTCTGAAAATTTCATAAATGATATCTCATATATATCTCAACAAACATGAAGGCAATGATCATAATTGATATGAGGATGTTAAAACAATTAATCTCAGGCTTGGAATCAATCAAAATCATTGAGAAACGAAGAAGATCAAGAATTTGCCCAAAATCTCTAATTTTCGGTAAAATGGCCCAGAAATGATTAAACCATGCTCAAACTTGTGAATGGAAGGATGAAAATGATCAGAATTAATCATACAATACAACCCTTAACTTACCTTGATGATTGGTTGAAGTTTGAAGAAGATTTGAGCTCCAAAATCTTCAAGGGATGAAGGGTTACGGGTCTGGAGAGAAAACAGTAGCTTTGGCTGATGTTTGGGGATGGTGTGATGATAATCTCGGTCAAGGCTTGAAATATCTAGATAGGTGGTTGAGTTAGGGTTAAAAGGAATCAAACCATGGTTAATTTGGTTGTGGTTTGGCCAAGTTATGGTTGAATTAGTGCAACAAGGTCAAGTTGGATGCCGTTACGTTTTTCGGTTGAATTTCGGAGTTTCAAATGAATTAGGAAAATTATAAGGCTAAGTTTACTAAACTCGAATTTTCGTTACGAGTTCAGCGGAGTTGACGGAACTCGAATCCGAGTTCCCGAGCTCAAGATATTAAATTCGGAACCAAGGGTACGCTAAGTGCTCGTTAGCTCCCGTTTTGGTTCCTCAAATGAAATTAAATTCGTTAACATAACAAATGAATTCAAAAACATAAATTGAGTATAAAATCATATTCATAGCACATATATGTACAACATACTATAAATTCGTGGCAATTTGATATCATATCATAAGAGAACGAAGCACAAAATAAACGAACAAACTCAATCATGCAATTCATGCATAATGTATAAAATTCCCATGCAAAATATGATTTTCATGCAAAACATATTAATTTGCATGCATAATTAAAATCTCATGCATAATTAGGATTTCATGCAAAAATATATTAGTTGCATGCAAAAAAAATAAAATCCTCATGCATAAGTATACATTGTACGTAAATATATATAGATAATTAATTAATTAATTAAAACATGATTAATTAAAGTAACATATAATTAGCATAATCATTAGATTAATAATAATAAAATTAAACATATATATATATACATATAATACGAAATATATCTATATATAATTAATACTATTAAATTAAGATATTATAATATAATATAATAAAATAATAACAATTATAATAAAATTAAATATAAACACGTAAAAACAATTAATTCGCGCAATTAGGTAAACACATACGCTCTACCTTTACGTCCGAAAAGTCGGGGCGTTACAATCTCTCCCCCTTAAAAGAATCCGTCCTCGGATTCATTGCTCGCTCGGAAAAACTCTGGGTGAAACCTTTACGTCTTATCCTCCGTTTCCCACGTAGCCTCTTCGGTTTTATCACTTTCCCGGAGAATCTTGACTAATGGAATACGCCGATCTCAAGTCCCTGAAGTTTTCGATCCAATATCTTGATCGGCTTCTGAACGAAGGTGAGATCCGGTTCTAATTCCACTTCTTCAACTAGTAGAACCTCGGACTCATCTCGATAACACTTTCGGAGCTGGGAGACATGAAACACGTTATGAATTCCAGTCAAACTCGGAGGCATGTCCAAACGATAGGCCGTATCCCCAATCTTCTCCAAAATTTCATATGGTCCCATATACCAAGTGTTTAATTTTTCCTCCTCGTTCAATTCTTGAGAATCCTTTTCGTGGGGAATGCCTTTAAGAAAACCTTATCTCCAATCTCAACCTCCAATTTCTTCTTCCGAAGACCTACATAAATCTTTTGTCGATCCTGAGCGACCTTCATCCGTTGTCTAATTATCGGGACCTTGTCAATAGCCTCTTGTACAGCCTTAGAGGGTTTTTCCTTCTTTTCCCCTCTTTTAATCCCTTCTTGCTTGGTCCAATTCCATTCCTCTAAGTCCAAGAACAACGGTGATCGACATTTGCGTCCATAAAGAGCTTCATAAGGGGCCATTTCAATCGAGGCTTGATAGCTATTGTAGTAAGCAAACTCAATTATCGGCAACTGTTCATTCCATGAGCTTTGAAAGTCCAATGCACATGCTCTCAAAATTCCTCCAGATACTTAATCAACTTTTCTGATTGTCCGTCGGTCTGAGGATGGAAAGCTGTGCTGAATTGAAGCCTTGTTCCCAGACACTTCTGCAATTCTTGCCATAACTTTTGAAGTAAATTTGGGATCCCGATCCGAGACAATACTAACAAGTACACCATAAAGCCTGATAATCTCATCATTGTATCTCTTAGCCAACTTACTCACTTATCGGACATTCTGATTACTAGAAAATGAGCGGATTTCGTCAACTTGTCCACGATAACCCAATTTCCATCGAAACCTCCTCTCACTCTTGGTAACCCCGAAACAAAATCCATAGCTGTTTGTTTCCATTTCCTATCCGGGATAGGCAATGATCGAAGTAGCCCCCAATGGCTTTTGATGTTCTGCCTTAATCACTTGACAAGTCATACCGTGTTTCACGAAGGTGACAACATCCCTTTTCAATCCATTCTACCAATGGAATTGCTTAAGATCCTTATACCTCTTGTTCCCTCCGGGATGTAACGAATACCCTGACCGATGGGCTTCCTCAAGAATAATCCTGTTTAATTCTTTCGGGACAACAACTCTATTCTTTAAATCTTAGAAGTCCCGTATCATCAAATCCAACGGCATTCTGAATCAGCTCGAGCTTTCCCAGCTAATTTCTGAACCTGGGGATCAATTCTCTGAGTATCAAATAACCTCTGTTTAAGATCTGATCGAACCGTAATATTCCGAATACTAGTCCTCAGTCTGAACAACTCATTCTCATCTCCAATTTTCACTTTCACATTGGACACACTAGTTTTCCTACTAAGTGCATTCACGACCAAATTAGCTTTGCCGGGATGGTATCGGATTGTACCCTCATAATCCGTCAGAAGTTCCATCCAATGCCGTTGTCTCTTGTTCCATTCCTTATGTGAGAGTAAGTATTGGAGACTTTTGTAATCGGAAAAGACCTCGAACGAAACTCCATAAAGATAGTGTCTCCACTTACCCAAAGCAAAGATCACTGCCACTAATTCCAAATCATGAGTGAGGTAGTTCTGTTCATGCTCTTTCAGTTTCCTTGAGGCATAGGCGATCACTCTTCTATTTTGCATCAATACACATCCCAAACCTTCCTTTGAGGCGTCCGTAAAAACTGTATATCTTTCTGTACCTTTGGGAAGTGCTAATACAGGAGCGGTGGTCAACTTTTCCTTTAAAAGTTGAAAACTATCCTCACATGCCTCGTCCCACTCAAACTTAACCACCTTCTTAGTCACTCGGGTTAGAGAAGCTGTAATCTTCGAAAATCCTGTACAAATCTTCGATAGTAGTCTGCCAACCCCAGAACTTCTTACTTCTGAAACATTTTCGGGTTTTGCCATGGAATAACCGTCTCAATCTTAGAAGGGTCTACCTCCAAACCTTTCCTTGAAATAATATGACCCAGAAATGCTACCTGATCAATTCAAAGCTCGCCTTCGCTAAACTTAGCATACAATCCGATGCTCTCTTAAGGTATCCAACACGATCCTGAGGTGCCTGACATGATCCTCCGGAGTTCTCGAATAAACTAAGATGTCCTCGATGAAGATTACCACAACTTATCCAAATACCATAAAGCAGCCGGAGCACCCCAAATGGGACGAACTTGGCCGTATATATCCAACTTTGAGTAATACCTCTAATTGAATCCTTAAACTCTTCCAAATCAGCCGGATATTCTTTCCTTCAATCAAAACTGAACACTCCCGAATCAACTGATCTGTCTGAAGACTACCATCCAGTGGCGAACTCACCAAATAACAAGAAGAAAAAGCAAATAACAGGCAAGCACAGAATAGCAACTAAGTCACAAGAAATAAAGAAATGCGTGACACTCGAATCAAAAAGTGCATGAAAGAGTGCGTGAATGCTCATGTTATGTATGCATAGGGTACCTTCTACCACTGCTGTGGGATCGATCTCTGCATCTTGCTCCTCACCTTCGATGGCGTAAGCACGAGCCGGGATCATTGGCCTTTGAACTCCCTTTTTAAATCCCGGAATCTTGTCGGGGCATATATCCGCCCTATGATCAGCCTTTCCACATATAAAGCACAAATTCAACCTCCTCCGACAGTTATAGTAATTATGAGTTGGTCCTCCACAATGTGTACAAGGAGCTTGAGCCAACCTCGCCTCACTCGGACCTTGTCGATCCCTCGTTGGTGCCATAGATAGAGCCTTTTGTCGAGTCGGTGCGGCCTGAGAACCTTGTCCTCCAAACCGAGGTTTCTTAAACGGACCCTTAGGAGGCGGACTAGCTTGAATCATCGGCCTCTTTCCCGAATTCGATCCGGATCCTCTTCCCATAGGAGCTCTAACAACCGAATCCTTCTTTTTGATTTCCTCCCCTTGCGTAGTAAACTGTCGGACTCCAGATATCCTCTCTACTCGAATCAACCAACCCTCCGAGACCCCATCGTCAATAGAACCAGAAAATCGAGGGGGGTTATAACTCAGAAACACCTCATGAGGGTCTCTATTGTTATTATGATTCGGTGGAGGGGCTTGTTGTTCTGCCTGTTGTGGTGGGGGAGCTTGAGCCCTTCTAAGCTCTACATAGTTGAAAACTGCTTCCATGAAATTCCCCATATCCATCGGTGGTGCTTGTGGTTGGGGTGGAGGCGTAGGAGATCTATCATGATGACGACGATGTCCGGGAGATCTCTCACTATGTTTACGTGGAGGCATCCTGTTCAAGAAACACTAAAATGCATGCTATTTTTAGTCCATGCATGCAAGTGCAATTAATTCGATCAAAATTCAAGATTTAAAGCACACAAACACGTAAACAATGCATATGCAACACATTAACAAGTCGTTCCTAAAGCCGAACGACCTAACTGACTCAACACGACATTAGAGCCCGGGTTTTGCAACCCTAAGCTCTGATACCACTTAAGGATGTAGCACCCGAGCGTAAGGTACCACATCCCCCGCACCGAGACCCGACCCGTATATGAAATAGAAGTCCATACACGTGCCGAATCCACGGCGAACGGGGACACAACACACACGCTATGCTAGGCGGGACTAACCCTTGAACCAATCAGTGCAAGAATCATAAAATCAGAGTTAAATAAAATTCGCGGAAGCAAGAACTACATAGCATATATACAATGAGCTAACAAGCTCCAAAAATCAATATACAAGAGCATTCAAATATGCACGGCACTCACGGCCTACAAAATCATAACGCTCCAATCTATACTAGAATCAAATACAAAAGTAGCAACAAGGGTATGAATATGAGACTGAAAAGAAGTGCTAAACATAAATGCAAGACCTAGACGACTTGTATTCCCGCCTAGCACTCCTATACCTGCACAAAACAGCTGAAAACAACCGGGTTCAGGCTAAAAGAGACTGGTGGGTATAAAAACGGGGCATAAGATATATAATATTGCATAAATTAAACACATACATGCAAGCCCTAATCCCGTGTGAAGTTTGAAAGGAATTTACCAAGTGGTTAAAACAAAGAAGACATCAACGGGATTACGACGTTCATTTTCATTCATAAATGTTCATAAGGGTTATGGCCCGGCGAGTGGGCGTGCACAATCTCCAACCTTCTCCTCGTGTAATCATATCATAATTAGTGGTTAGCATACATATCTTTCGTGCACATACATAAATGATCATAATCATACATATACACCTTCTTCCTCCGGGTGGTGGACAAGTTAGCTAGACCTGACCACCGAATAAATCCTAGGCCAATGGGGGTACATGAATCCCCCAAGGGCACTCAGCTCCCATTCCTCGCTAAACCTCCTAGCGAGGGCCGGTATCACCGTAGTTTGGTTGGAACTAGTATATGGGATCCCCGTCAGCCCTTGCTTCCTCGGTTAGCCACATATACTAAGTCCCGGGGCCCGATCAGTAATAAGTAATAAATGTGTCTCGCCAAAACATAAGGTAGGGTTTCATAATTAAAAAGGGGTCATACATTTGAAATCATTTACCCAAAATGACTCGATTTATATAAATATATTATTTTGGCTTAAAACTTTGCAGTTAAGGGATTTATAGGGTTGTTTAACTGATAGAAGAAAAACCCACCTTTACCAAGCAAAATAAAAGCACAAGCGTCTCAATGCTCGTCCTCGTCTCCGACCAAACCCGAATCTGTGTAAAAGAAAAGGTATGAGACTCATGACCACATATGACGCTCGGCAATGAAGTGTATGTGACATGAATGCATAAATGATCATGTTATATCATAAAATGTTCATGTGCACGATTAAGGAATTTTAAATCATATAATCATTTATTCGTTCATATATTTCATTCAAATTCATAAATTCATAATATTCATAAACTCATAATTCATAATTCATATCAATTAATCTAACATTCAATTAATAAGCATATCACATATAATATTCATATTCACATATAGGAATAAATAAATAAAACGTTCAAACAATAATCAGTAGAATAAATACGCGAAATGGAAATCAATTAATTTCAATAATTAAATTAAATTCAAATAATATTTAGAATATATAATAAATATACATAATATATAATAAACATACATATTATATAATATAATATAACATATATACACATTACATATATATATATACCTCACGTACACACTCACACACACATGCATGCATATATACTATATATTTCATATATATAATTAAACCCATGCATGAAATATACTACAGTATATTATACAATATATATATATATATATATATATATATATATCATACACATGCATGCAAATACACACTCACACGTACACAGCCATGCATGCATTCATTCACACACTCACACAAGAAATGCATGCAATTAGATATATATATTCCATATATTACACATGCAATACTTACAAAATCAACAACCATGCATGCACACAACACCAATTAATCAGCAGCCAAGCATGCAACACGCACACACTCTGCACAAGAAGAGCAGCCAAACAGCAGCAGAACAGCAGCATATACACACGCAGGGAAGAAGAAGAAGACGCAGGAACAGTTCAGAGAAAATGGGGTGACACCCCCGTGTCACCCTCCAAACCTAGACCGAGACACGCCCGTGTCTCGGTACAGAAATCCCAGACCCAACTGCACCCCCGTGTCTCGCCAGAAGAGAGGGAAGAGACACGCCCGTTACACGCAGCAGCAGCAGTCTCTGTTTTACAAAAACTGACGCAGAAACAGGGCATCCTTGAAGGCGATAAAAACAGGCAGGGAAAGACTACAAAGCAAGGCATAAAATGCTGCAAGAAACTCAGCTAATCCCACACCAAATAGCCATGAAAGAGACAGCAAAAAGGAAGAAGGAAGTCGGCAGTAAATGACAGCAACTCCTCACGCCAAAAACAGGGCAAAGTTGCGGGAAAACAGGGCAAGCTAGGTCTCAACTCAAGCGACACAGATCAGGTCCAAAAAGCCAACAAATACGCAGCAAAACATCATATATTCAACAAGTAATTCAGTTCCAAAAGTGATCAATCAAAGCATGGAAGCATACGTGACCTTCCCGTGGAATTTCTGAAAATTTCATAAATGATATCTCATATATATCTCAACAAACATGAAGGCAATGATCATAATTGATATGAGGATGTTAAAACAATTAATCTCAGGCTTGGAATCAATCAAAATCATTGAGAAACGAAGAAGATCAAGAATTTGCCCAAAATCTCTAATTTTCGGTAAAATGGCCCAGAAATGATTAAACCATGCTCAAACTTGTGAATGGAAGGATGAAAATGATCAGAATTAATCATACAATACAACCCTTAACTTACCTTGATGATTGGTTGAAGTTTGAAGAAGATTTTAGCTCCAAAATCTTCAAGGGATGAAGGGTTACGGGTCTGGAGAGAAAACAGTAGCTTTGGCTGATGTTTGGGGATGGTGTGATGATAATCTCGGTCAAGGCTTGAAATATCTAGATAGGTGGTTGAGTTAGGGTTAAAAGGAATCAAACCATGGTTAATTTGGTTGTGGTTTGGCCAAGTTATGGTTGAATTAGTGCAACAAGGTCAAGTTGGATGCCGTTACGTTTTTCGGTTGAATTTCGGAGTTTCAAATGAATTAGGAAAATTATAAGGCTAAGTTTACTAAACTCGAATTTTCGTTACGAGTTCAGTAGAGTTGACGGAACTCGAATCCGAGTTCCCGAGCTCAAGATATTAAATTCGGAACCAAGGGTACGCTAAGTGCTCGTTAGCTCCCGTTTTGGTTCCTCAAATGAAATTAAATTCGTTAACATAACAAATGAATTCAAAAACATAAATTGAGTATAAAATCATATTCATAGCACATATATGTACAACATACTATAAATTCGTGGCAATTTGATATCATATCATAAGAGAACGAAGCACAAAATAAACGAACAAACTCAATCATGCAATTCATGCATAATGTATAAAATTCCCATGCAAAATATGATTTTCATGCAAAACATATTAATTTGCATGCATAATTAAAATCTCATGCATAATTAGGATTTCATGCAAAAATATATTAGTTGCATGCAAAAAAAATAAAATCCTCATGCATAAGTATACATTGTACGTAAATATATATAGATAATTAATTAATTAATTAAAACATGATTAATTAAAGTAACATATAATTAGCATAATCATTAGATTAATAATAATAAAATTAAACATATATATATATACATATAATACGAAATATATCTATATATAATTAATACTATTAAATTAAGATATTATAATATAATATAATAAAATAATAACAATTATAATAAAATTAAATATAAACACGTAAAAACAATTAATTCGCGCAATTAGGTAAACACATACGCTCTACCTTTACGTCCGAAAAGTCGGGGCGTTACAATCTCTCCCCCTTAAAAGAATCCGTCCTCGGATTCATTGCTCGCTCGGAAAAACTCTGGGTGAAACCTTTACGTCTTATCCTCCGTTTCCCACGTAGCCTCTTCGGTTTTATCACTTCCCCGGAGAATCTTGACTAATGGAATACGCCGATCTCAAGTCCCTGAAGTTTTCGATCCAATATCTTGATCGGCTTCTGAACGAAGGTGAGATCCGGTTCTAATTCCACTTCTTCAACTAGTAGAACCTCGGACTCATCTCGATAACACTTTCGGAGCTGGGAGACATGAAACACGTTATGAATTCCAGTCAAACTCGGAGGCATGTCCAAACGATAGGCCGTATCCCCAATCTTCTCCAAAATTTCATATGGTCCCATATACCAAGTGTTTAATTTTTCCTCCTCGTTCAATTCTTGAGAATCCTTTTCGTGGGGAATGCCTTTAAGAAAACCTTATCTCCAATCTCAACCTCCAATTTCTTCTTCCGAAGACCTACATAAATCTTTTGTCGATCCTGAGCGACCTTCATCCGTTGTCTAATTATCGGGACCTTGTCAATAGCCTCTTGTACAGCCTTAGAGGGTTTTTCCTTCTTTTCCCCTCTTTTAATCCCTTCTTGCTTGGTCCAATTCCATTCCTCTAAGTCCAAGAACAACGGTGATCGACATTTGCGTCCATAAAGAGCTTCATAAGGGGCCATTTCAATCGAGGCTTGATAGCTATTGTAGTAAGCAAACTCAATTATCGGCAACTGTTCATTCCATGAGCTTTGAAAGTCCAATGCACATGCTCTCAAAATTCCTCCAGATACTTAATCAACTTTTCTGATTGTCCGTCGGTCTGAGGATGGAAAGCTGTGCTGAATTGAAGCCTTGTTCCCAGACACTTCTGCAATTCTTGCCATAACTTTTGAAGTAAATTTGGGATCCCGATCCGAGACAATACTAACAAGTACACCATAAAGCCTGATAATCTCATCATTGTATCTCTTAGCCAACTTACTCACTTATCGGACATTCTGATTACTAGAAAATGAGCGGATTTCGTCAACTTGTCCACGATAACCCAATTTCCATCGAAACCTCCTCTCACTCTTGGTAACCCCGAAACAAAATCCATAGCTGTTTGTTTCCATTTCCTATCCGGGATAGGCAATGATCGAAGTAGCCCCCAATGGCTTTTGATGTTCTGCCTTAATCACTTGACAAGTCATACCGTGTTTCACGAAGGTGACAACATCCCTTTTCAATCCATTCTACCAATGGAATTGCTTAAGATCCTTATACCTCTTGTTCCCTCCGGGATGTAACGAATACCCTGACCGATGGGCTTCCTCAAGAATAATCCTGTTTAATTCTTTCGGGACAACAACTCTATTCTTTAAATCTTAGAAGTCCCGTATCATCAAATCCAACGGCATTCTGAATCAGCTCGAGCTTTCCCAGCTAATTTCTGAACCTCGGGATCAATTCTCTGAGTATCAAATAACCTCTGTTTAAGATCTGGTCGAACCGTAATATTCCGAATACTAGTCCTCAGTCTGAACAACTCATTCTCATCTCCAATTTTCACTTTCACATTGGACACACTAGTTTTCCTACTAAGTGCATTCACGACCAAATTAGCTTTGCCGGGATGGTATCGGATTGTACCCTCATAATCCGTCAGAAGTTCCATCCAATGCCGTTGTCTCTTGTTCCATTCCTTATGTGAGAGTAAGTATTGGAGACTTTTGTAATCGGAAAAGACCTCGAACGAAACTCCATAAAGATAGTGTCTCCACTTACCCAAAGCAAAGATCACTGCCACTAATTCCAAATCATGAGTGAGGTAGTTCTGTTCATGCTCTTTCAGTTTCCTTGAGGCATAGGCGATCACTCTTCTATTTTGCATCAATACACATCCCAAACCTTCCTTTGAGGCGTCCGTAAAAACTGTATATCTTTCTGTACCTTTGGGAAGTGCTAATACAGGAGCGGTGGTCAACTTTTCCTTTAAAAGTTGAAAACTATCCTCACATGCCTCGTCCCACTCAAACTTAACCACCTTCTTAGTCACTCGGGTTAGAGAAGTTGTAATCTTCGAAAATCCTGTACAAATCTTCGATAGTAGTCTGCCAACCCCAGAACTTCTTACTTCTGAAACATTTTCGGGTTTTGCCATGGAATAACCGTCTCAATCTTAGAAGGGTCTACCTCCAAACCTTTCCTTGAAATAATATGACCCAGAAATGCTACCTGATCAATTCAAAGCTCGCCTTCGCTAAACTTAGCATACAATCCGATGCTCTCTTAAGGTATCCAACACAATCCTGAGGTGCCTGACATGATCCTCCGGAGTTCTCGAATAAACTAAGATGTCCTCGATGAAGATTACCACAACTTATCCAAATACCATAAAGCAGCCGGAGCACCCCAAATGGGACGAACTTGGCCGTATATATCCAACTTTGAGTAATACCTCTAATTGAATCCTTAAACTCTTCCAAATCAGCCGGATATTCTTTCCTTCAATCAAAACTGAACACTCCCGAATCAACTGATCTGTCTGAAGACTACCATCCAGTGGCGAACTCACCAAATAACAAGAAGAAAAAGCAAATAACAGGCAAGCACAGAATAGCAACTAAGTCACAAGAAATAAAGAAATGCGTGACACTCGAATCAAAAAGTGCATGAAAGAGTGCGTGAATGCTCATGTTATGTATGCATAGGGTACCTTCTACCACTGCTGTGGGATCGATCTCTGCATCTTGCTCCTCACCTTCGATGGCGTAAGCACGAGCCGGGATCATTGGCCTTTGAACTCCCTTTTTAAATCCCGGAATCTTGTCGGGGCATATATCCGCCCTATGATCAGCCTTTCCACATATAAAGCACAAATTCAACCTCCTCCGACAGTTATAGTAATTATGAGTTGGTCCTCCACAATGTGTACAAGGAGCTTGAGCCAACCTCGCCTCACTCGGACCTTGTCGATCCCTCGTTGGTGCCATAGATAGAGCCTTTTGTCGAGTCGGTGCGGCCTGAGAACCTTGTCCTCCAAACCGAGGTTTCTTAAACGGACCCTTAGGAGGCGGACTAGCTTGAATCATCGGCCTCTTTCCCGAATTCGATCCGGATCCTCTTCCCATAGGAGCTCTAACAACCGAATCCTTCTTTTTGATTTCCTCCCCTTGCGTAGTAAACTGTCGGACTCCAGATATCCTCTCTACTCGAATCAACCAACCCTCCGAGACCCCATCGTCAATAGAACCAGAAAATCGAGGGGGGTTATAACTCAGAAACACCTCATGAGGGTCTCTATTGTTATTATGATTCGGTGGAGGGGCTTGTTGTTCTGCCTGTTGTGGTGGGGGAGCTTGAGCCCTTCTAAGCTCTACATAGTTGAAAACTGCTTCCATGAAATTCCCCATATCCATCGGTGGTGCTTGTGGTTGGGGTGGAGGCGTAGGAGATCTATCATGATGACGACGATGTCCGGGAGATCTCTCACTATGTTTACGTGGAGGCATCCTGTTCAAGAAACACTAAAATGCATGCTATTTTTAGTCCATGCATGCAAGTGCAATTAATTCGATCAAAATTCAAGATTTAAAGCACACAAACACGTAAACAATGCATATGCAACACATTAACAAGTCGTTCCTAAAGCCGAACGACCTAACTGACTCAACACGACATTAGAGCCCGGGTTTTGCAACCCTAAGCTCTGATACCACTTAAGGATGTAGCACCCGAGCGTAAGGTACCACATCCCCCGCACCGAGACCCGACCCGTATATGAAATGGAAGTCCATACACGTGCCGAATCCACGGCGAACGGGGACACAACACACACGCTATGCTAGGCGGGACTAACCCTTGAACCAATCAGTGCAAGAATCATAAAATCAGAGTTAAATAAAATTCGCGGAAGCAAGAACTACATAGCATATATACAATGAGCTAACAAGCTCCAAAAATCAATATACAAGAGCATTCAAATATGCACGGCACTCACGGCCTACAAAATCATAACGCTCCAATCTATACTAGAATCAAATACAAAAGTAGCAACAAGGGTATGAATATGAGACTGAAAAGAAGTGCTAAACATAAATGCAAGACCTAGACGACTTGTATTCCCGCCTAGCACTCCTATACCTGCACAAAACAGCTGAAAACAACCGGGTTCAGGCTAAAAGAGACTGGTGGGTATAAAAACGGGGCATAAGATATATAATATTGCATAAATTAAACACATACATGCAAGCCCTAATCCCGTGTGAAGTTTGAAAGGAATTTACCAAGTGGTTAAAACAAAGAAGACATCAACGGGATTACGACGTTCATTTTCATTCATAAATGTTCATAAGGGTTATGGCCCGGCGAGTGGGCGTGCACAATCTCCAACCTTCTCCTCGTGTAATCATATCATAATTAGTGGTTAGCATACATATCTTTCGTGCACATACATAAATGATCATAATCATACATATACACCTTCTTCCTCCGGGTGGTGGACAAGTTAGCTAGACCTGACCACCGAATAAATCCTAGGCCAATGGGGGTACATGAATCCCCCAAGGGCACTCAGCTCCCATTCCTCGCTAAACCTCCTAGCGAGGGCCGGTATCACCGTAGTTTGGTTGGAACTAGTATATGGGATCCCCGTCAGCCCTTGCTTCCTCGGTTAGCCACATATACTAAGTCCCGGGGCCCGATCAGTAATAAGTAATAAATGTGTCTCGCCAAAACATAAGGTAGGGTTTCATAATTAAAAAGGGGTCATACATTTGAAATCATTTACCCAAAATGACTCGATTTATATAAATATATTATTTTGGCTTAAAACTTTGCAGTTAAGGGATTTATAGGGTTGTTTAACTGATAGAAGAAAAACCCACCTTTACCAAGCAAAATAAAAGCACAAGCGTCTCAATGCTCGTCCTCGTCTCCGACCAAACCCGAATCTGTGTAAAAGAAAAGGTATGAGACTCATGACCACATATGACGCTCGGCAATGAAGTGTATGTGACATGAATGCATAAATGATCATGTTATATCATAAAATGTTCATGTGCACGATTAAGGAATTTTAAATCATATAATCATTTATTCGTTCATATATTTCATTCAAATTCATAAATTCATAATATTCATAAACTCATAATTCATAATTCATATCAATTAATCTAACATTCAATTAATAAGCATATCACATATAATATTCATATTCACATATAGGAATAAATAAATAAAACGTTCAAACAATAATCAGTAGAATAAATACGCGAAATGGAAATCAATTAATTTCAATAATTAAATTAAATTCAAATAATATTTAGAATATATAATAAATATACATAATATATAATAAACATACATATTATATAATATAATATAACATATATACACATTACATATATATATATACCTCACGTACACACTCACACACACATGCATGCATATATACTATATATTTCATATATATAATTAAACCCATGCATGAAATATACTACAGTATATTATACAATATATATATATATATATATATATCATACACATGCATGCAAATACACACTCACACGTACACAGCCATGCATGCATTCATTCACACACTCACACAAGAAATGCATGCAATTAGATATATATATTCCATATATTACACATGCAATACTTACAAAATCAACAACCATGCATGCACACAACACCAATTAATCAGCAGCCAAGCATGCAACACGCACACACTCTGCACAAGAAGAGCAGCCAAACAGCAGCAGAACAGCAGCATATACACACGCAGGGAAGAAGAAGAAGACGCAGGAACAGTTCAGAGAAAATGGGGTGACACCCCCGTGTCACCCTCCAAACCTAGACCGAGACACGCCCGTGTCTCGGTACAGAAATCCCAGACCCAACTGCACCCCCGTGTCTCGCCAGAAGAGAGGGAAGAGACACGCCCGTTACACGCAGCAGCAGCAGTCTCTGTTTTACAAAAACTGACGCAGAAACAGGGCATCCTTGAAGGCGATAAAAACAGGCAGGGAAAGACTACAAAGCAAGGCATAAAATGCTGCAAGAAACTCAGCTAATCCCACACCAAATAGCCATGAAAGAGACAGCAAAAAGGAAGAAGGAAGTCGGCAGTAAATGACAGCAACTCCTCACGCCAAAAACAGGGCAAAGTTGCGGGAAAACAGGGCAAGCTAGGTCTCAACTCAAGCGACACAGATCAGGTCCAAAAAGCCAACAAATACGCAGCAAAACATCATATATTCAACAAGTAATTCAGTTCCAAAAGTGATCAATCAAAGCATGGAAGCATACGTGACCTTCCCGTGGAATTTCTGAAAATTTCATAAATGATATCTCATATATATCTCAACAAACATGAAGGCAATGATCATAATTGATATGAGGATGTTAAAACAATTAATCTCAGGCTTGGAATCAATCAAAATCATTGAGAAACGAAGAAGATCAAGAATTTGCCCAAAATCTCTAATTTTCGGTAAAATGGCCCAGAAATGATTAAACCATGCTCAAACTTGTGAATGGAAGGATGAAAATGATCAGAATTAATCATACAATACAACCCTTAACTTACCTTGATGATTGGTTGAAGTTTGAAGAAGATTTGAGCTCCAAAATCTTCAAGGGATGAAGGGTTACGGGTCTGGAGAGAAAACAGTAGCTTTGGCTGATGTTTGGGGATGGTGTGATGATAATCTCGGTCAAGGCTTGAAATATCTAGATAGGTGGTTGAGTTAGGGTTAAAAGGAATCAAACCATGGTTAATTTGGTTGTGGTTTGGCCAAGTTATGGTTGAATTAGTGCAACAAGGTCAAGTTGGATGCCGTTACGTTTTTCGGTTGAATTTCGGAGTTTCAAATGAATTAGGAAAATTATAAGGCTAAGTTTACTAAACTCGAATTTTCGTTACGAGTTCAGTGGAGTTGACGGAACTCGAATCCGAGTTCCCGAGCTCAAGATATTAAATTCGGAACCAAGGGTACGCTAAGTGCTCGTTAGCTCCCGTTTTGGTTCCTCAAATGAAATTAAATTCGTTAACATAACAAATGAATTCAAAAACATAAATTGAGTATAAAATCATATTCATAGCACATATATGTACAACATACTATAAATTCGTGGCAATTTGATATCATATCATAAGAGAACGAAGCACAAAATAAACGAACAAACTCAATCATGCAATTCATGCATAATGTATAAAATTCCCATGCAAAATATGATTTTCATGCAAAACATATTAATTTGCATGCATAATTAAAATCTCATGCATAATTAGGATTTCATGCAAAAATATATTAGTTGCATGCAAAAAAAATAAAATCCTCATGCATAAGTATACATTGTACGTAAATATATATAGATAATTAATTAATTAATTAAAACATGATTAATTAAAGTAACATATAATTAGCATAATCATTAGATTAATAATAATAAAATTAAACATATATATATATACATATAATACGAAATATATCTATATATAATTAATACTATTAAATTAAGATATTATAATATAATATAATAAAATAATAACAATTATAATAAAATTAAATATAAACACGTAAAAACAATTAATTCGCGCAATTAGGTAAACACATACGCTCTACCTTTACGTCCGAAAAGTCGGGGCGTTACAATCTCTCCCCCTTAAAAGAATCCGTCCTCGGATTCATTGCTCGCTCGGAAAAACTCTGGGTGAAACCTTTACGTCTTATCCTCCGTTTCCCACGTAGCCTCTTCGGTTTTATCACTTCCCCGGAGAATCTTGACTAATGGAATACGCCGATCTCAAGTCCCTGAAGTTTTCGATCCAATATCTTGATCGGCTTCTGAACGAAGGTGAGATCCGGTTCTAATTCCACTTCTTCAACTAGTAGAACCTCGGACTCATCTCGATAACACTTTCGGAGCTGGGAGACATGAAACACGTTATGAATTCCAGTCAAACTCGGAGGCATGTCCAAACGATAGGCCGTATCCCCAATCTTCTCCAAAATTTCATATGGTCCCATATACCAAGTGTTTAATTTTTCCTCCTCGTTCAATTCTTGAGAATCCTTTTCGTGGGGAATGCCTTTAAGAAAACCTTATCTCCAATCTCAACCTCCAATTTCTTCTTCCGAAGACCTACATAAATCTTTTGTCGATCCTGAGCGACCTTCATCCGTTGTCTAATTATCGGGACCTTGTCAATAGCCTCTTGTACAGCCTTAGAGGGTTTTTCCTTCTTTTCCCCTCTTTTAATCCCTTCTTGCTTGGTCCAATTCCATTCCTCTAAGTCCAAGAACAACGGTGATCGACATTTGCGTCCATAAAGAGCTTCATAAGGGGCCATTTCAATCGAGGCTTGATAGCTATTGTAGTAAGCAAACTCAATTATCGGCAACTGTTCATTCCATGAGCTTTGAAAGTCCAATGCACATGCTCTCAAAATTCCTCCAGATACTTAATCAACTTTTCTGATTGTCCGTCGGTCTGAGGATGGAAAGCTGTGCTGAATTGAAGCCTTGTTCCCAGACACTTCTGCAATTCTTGCCATAACTTTTGAAGTAAATTTGGGATCCCGATCCGAGACAATACTAACAAGTACACCATAAAGCCTGATAATCTCATCATTGTATCTCTTAGCCAACTTACTCACTTATCGGACATTCTGATTACTAGAAAATGAGCGGATTTCGTCAACTTGTCCACGATAACCCAATTTCCATCGAAACCTCCTCTCACTCTTGGTAACCCCGAAACAAAATCCATAGCTGTTTGTTTCCATTTCCTATCCGGGATAGGCAATGATCGAAGTAGCCCCCAATGGCTTTTGATGTTCTGCCTTAATCACTTGACAAGTCATACCGTGTTTCACGAAGGTGACAACATCCCTTTTCAATCCATTCTACCAATGGAATTGCTTAAGATCCTTATACCTCTTGTTCCCTCCGGGATGTAACGAATACCCTGACCGATGGGCTTCCTCAAGAATAATCCTGTTTAATTCTTTCGGGACAACAACTCTATTCTTTAAATCTTAGAAGTCCCGTATCATCAAATCCAACGGCATTCTGAATCAGCTCGAGCTTTCCCAGCTAATTTCTGAACCTCGGGATCAATTCTCTGAGTATCAAATAACCTCTGTTTAAGATCTGGTCGAACCGTAATATTCCGAATACTAGTCCTCAGTCTGAACAACTCATTCTCATCTCCAATTTTCACTTTCACATTGGACACACTAGTTTTCCTACTAAGTGCATTCACGACCAAATTAGCTTTGCCGGGATGGTATCGGATTGTACCCTCATAATCCGTCAGAAGTTCCATCCAATGCCGTTGTCTCTTGTTCCATTCCTTATGTGAGAGTAAGTATTGGAGACTTTTGTAATCGGAAAAGACCTCGAACGAAACTCCATAAAGATAGTGTCTCCACTTACCCAAAGCAAAGATCACTGCCACTAATTCCAAATCATGAGTGAGGTAGTTCTGTTCATGCTCTTTCAGTTTCCTTGAGGCATAGGCGATCACTCTTCTATTTTGCATCAATACACATCCCAAACCTTCCTTTGAGGCGTCCGTAAAAACTGTATATCTTTCTGTACCTTTGGGAAGTGCTAATACAGGAGCGGTGGTCAACTTTTCCTTTAAAAGTTGAAAACTATCCTCACATGCCTCGTCCCACTCAAACTTAACCACCTTCTTAGTCACTCGGGTTAGAGAAGCTGTAATCTTCGAAAATCCTGTACAAATCTTCGATAGTAGTCTGCCAACCCCAGAACTTCTTACTTCTGAAACATTTTCGGGTTTTGCCATGGAATAACCGTCTCAATCTTAGAAGGGTCTACCTCCAAACCTTTCCTTGAAATAATATGACCCAGAAATGCTACCTGATCAATTCAAAGCTCGCCTTCGCTAAACTTAGCATACAATCCGATGCTCTCTTAAGGTATCCAACACAATCCTGAGGTGCCTGACATGATCCTCCGGAGTTCTCGAATAAACTAAGATGTCCTCGATGAAGATTACCACAACTTATCCAAATACCATAAAGCAGCCGGAGCACCCCAAATGGGACGAACTTGGCCGTATATATCCAACTTTGAGTAATACCTCTAATTGAATCCTTAAACTCTTCCAAATCAGCCGGATATTCTTTCCTTCAATCAAAACTGAACACTCCCGAATCAACTGATCTGTCTGAAGACTACCATCCAGTGGCGAACTCACCAAATAACAAGAAGAAAAAGCAAATAACAGGCAAGCACAGAATAGCAACTAAGTCACAAGAAATAAAGAAATGCGTGACACTCGAATCAAAAAGTGCATGAAAGAGTGCGTGAATGCTCATGTTATGTATGCATAGGGTACCTTCTACCACTGCTGTGGGATCGATCTCTGCATCTTGCTCCTCACCTTCGATGGCGTAAGCACGAGCCGGGATCATTGGCCTTTGAACTCCCTTTTTAAATCCCGGAATCTTGTCGGGGCATATATCCGCCCTATGATCAGCCTTTCCACATATAAAGCACAAATTCAACCTCCTCCGACAGTTATAGTAATTATGAGTTGGTCCTCCACAATGTGTACAAGGAGCTTGAGCCAACCTCGCCTCACTCGGACCTTGTCGATCCCTCGTTGGTGCCATGGATAGAGCCTTTTGTCGAGTCGGTGCGGCCTGAGAACCTTGTCCTCCAAACCGAGGTTTCTTAAACGGACCCTTAGGAGGCGGACTAGCTTGAATCATCGGCCTCTTTCCCGAATTCGATCCGGATCCTCTTCCCATAGGAGCTCTAACAACCGAATCCTTCTTTTTGATTTCCTCCCCTTGCGTAGTAAACTGTCGGACTCCAGATATCCTCTCTACTCGAATCAACCAACCCTCCGAGACCCCATCGTCAATAGAACCAGAAAATCGAGGGGGGTTATAACTCAGAAACACCTCATGAGGGTCTCTATTGTTATTATGATTCGGTGGAGGGGCTTGTTGTTCTGCCTGTTGTGGTGGGGGAGCTTGAGCCCTTCTAAGCTCTACATAGTTGAAAACTGCTTCCATGAAATTCCCCATATCCATCGGTGGTGCTTGTGGTTGGGGTGGAGGCGTAGGAGATCTATCATGATGACGACGATGTCCGGGAGATCTCTCACTATGTTTACGTGGAGGCATCCTGTTCAAGAAACACTAAAATGCATGCTATTTTTAGTCCATGCATGCAAGTGCAATTAATTCGATCAAAATTCAAGATTTAAAGCACACAAACACGTAAACAATGCATATGCAACACATTAACAAGTTGTTCCTAAAGCCGAACGACCTAACTGACTCAACACGACATTAGAGCCCGGGTTTTGCAACCCTAAGCTCTGATACCACTTAAGGATGTAGCACCCGAGCGTAAGGTACCACATCCCCCGCACCGAGACCCGACCCGTATATGAAATGGAAGTCCATACACGTGCCGAATCCACGGCGAACGGGGACACAACACACACGCTATGCTAGGCGGGACTAACCCTTGAACCAATCAGTGCAAGAATCATAAAATCAGAGTTAAATAAAATTCGCGGAAGCAAGAACTACATAGCATATATACAATGAGCTAACAAGCTCCAAAAATCAATATACAAGAGCATTCAAATATGCACGGCACTCACGGCCTACAAAATCATAACGCTCCAATCTATACTAGAATCAAATACAAAAGTAGCAACAAGGGTATGAATATGAGACTGAAAAGAAGTGCTAAACATAAATGCAAGACCTAGACGACTTGTATTCCCGCCTAGCACTCCTATACCTGCACAAAACAGCTGAAAACAACCGGGTTCAGGCTAAAAGAGACTGGTGGGTATAAAAACGGGGCATAAGATATATAATATTGCATAAATTAAACACATACATGCAAGCCCTAATCCCATGTGAAGTTTGAAAGGAATTTACCAAGTGGTTAAAACAAAGAAGACATCAACGGGATTACGACGTTCATTTTCATTCATAAATGTTCATAAGGGTTATGGCCCGGCGAGTGGGCGTGCACAATCTCCAACCTTCTCCTCGTGTAATCATATCATAATTAGTGGTTAGCATACATATCTTTCGTGCACATACATAAATGATCATAATCATACATATACACCTTCTTCCTCCGGGTGGTGGACAAGTTAGCTAGACCTGACCACCGAATAAATCCTAGGCCAATGGGGGTACATGAATCCCCCAAGGGCACTCAGCTCCCATTCCTCGCTAAACCTCCTAGCGAGGGCCGGTATCACCGTAGTTTGGTTGGAACTAGTATATGGGATCCCCGTCAGCCCTTGCTTCCTCGGTTAGCCACATATACTAAGTCCCGGGGCCCGATCAGTAATAAGTAATAAATGTGTCTCGCCAAAACATAAGGTAGGGTTTCATAATTAAAAAGGGGTCATACATTTGAAATCATTTACCCAAAATGACTCGATTTATATAAATATATTATTTTGGCTTAAAACTTTGCAGTTAAGGGATTTATAGGGTTGTTTAACTGATAGAAGAAAAACCCACCTTTACCAAGCAAAATAAAAGCACAAGCGTCTCAATGCTCGTCCTCGTCTCCGACCAAACCCGAATCTGTGTAAAAGAAAAGGTATGAGACTCATGACCACATATGACGCTCGGCAATGAAGTGTATGTGACATGAATGCATAAATGATCATGTTATATCATAAAATGTTCATGTGCACGATTAAGGAATTTTAAATCATATAATCATTTATTCGTTCATATATTTCATTCAAATTCATAAATTCATAATATTCATAAACTCATAATTCATAATTCATATCAATTAATCTAACATTCAATTAATAAGCATATCACATATAATATTCATATTCACATATAGGAATAAATAAATAAAACGTTCAAACAATAATCAGTAGAATAAATACGCGAAATGGAAATCAATTAATTTCAATAATTAAATTAAATTCAAATAATATTTAGAATATATAATAAATATACATAATATATAATAAACATACATATTATATAATATAATATAACATATATACACATTACATATATATATATACCTCACGTACACACTCACACACACATGCATGCATATATACTATATATTTCATATATATAATTAAACCCATGCATGAAATATACTACAGTATATTATACAATATATATATATATATATATCATACACATGCATGCAAATACACACTCACACGTACACAGCCATGCATGCATTCATTCACACACTCACACAAGAAATGCATGCAATTAGATATATATATTCCATATATTACACATGCAATACTTACAAAATCAACAACCATGCATGCACACAACACCAATTAATCAGCAGCCAAGCATGCAACACGCACACACTCTGCACAAGAAGAGCAGCCAAACAGCAGCAGAACAGCAGCATATACACACGCAGGGAAGAAGAAGAAGACGCAGGAACAGTTCAGAGAAAATGGGGTGACACCCCCGTGTCACCCTCCAAACCTAGACCGAGACACGCCCGTGTCTCGGTACAGAAATCCCAGACCCAACTGCACCCCCGTGTCTCGCCAGAAGAGAGGGAAGAGACACGCCCGTTACACGCAGCAGCAGCAGTCTCTGTTTTACAAAAACTGACGCAGAAACAGGGTATCCTTGAAGGCGATAAAAACAGGCAGGGAAAGACTACAAAGCAAGGCATAAAATGCTGCAAGAAACTCAGCTAATCCCACACCAAATAGCCATGAAAGAGACAGCAAAAAGGAAGAAGGAAGTCGGCAGTAAATGACAGCAACTCCTCACGCCAAAAACAGGGCAAAGTTGCGGGAAAACAGGGCAAGCTAGCTCTCAACTCAAGCGACACAGATCAGGTCCAAAAAGCCAACAAATACGCAGCAAAACATCATATATTCAACAAGTAATTCAGTTCCAAAAGTGATCAATCAAAGCATGGAAGCATACGTGACCTTCCCGTGGAATTTCTGAAAATTTCATAAATGATATCTCATATATATCTCAACAAACATGAAGGCAATGATCATAATTGATATGAGGATGTTAAAACAATTAATCTCAGGCTTGGAATCAATCAAAATCATTGAGAAACGAAGAAGATTAAGAATTTGCCCAAAATCTCTAATTTTCGGTAAAATGGCCCAGAAATGATTAAACCATGCTCAAACTTGTGAATGGAAGGATGAAAATGATCAGAATTAATCATACAATACAACCCTTAACTTACCTTGATGATTGGTTGAAGTTTGAAGAAGATTTGAGCTCCAAAATCTTCAAGGGATGAAGGGTTACGGGTCTGGAGAGAAAACAGTAGCTTTGGCTGATGTTTGGGGATGGTGTGATGATAATCTCGGTCAAGGCTTGAAATATCTAGATAGGTGGTTGAGTTAGGGTTAAAAGGAATCAAACCATGGTTAATTTGGTTGTGGTTTGGCCAAGTTATGGTTGAATTAGTGCAACAAGGTCAAGTTGGATGCCGTTACGTTTTTCGGTTGAATTTCGGAGTTTCAAATGAATTAGGAAAATTATAAGGCTAAGTTTACTAAACTCGAATTTTCGTTACGAGTTCAGCGGAGTTGACGGAACTCGAATCCGAGTTCCCGAGCTCAAGATATTAAATTCGGAACCAAGGGTACGCTAAGTGCTCGTTAGCTCCCGTTTTGGTTCCTCAAATGAAATTAAATTCGTTAACATAACAAATGAATTCAAAAACATAAATTGAGTATAAAATCATATTCATAGCACATATATGTACAACATACTATAAATTCGTGGCAATTTGATATCATATCATAAGAGAACGAAGCACAAAATAAACGAACAAACTCAATCATGCAATTCATGCATAATGTATAAAATTCCCATGCAAAATATGATTTTCATGCAAAACATATTAATTTGCATGCATAATTAAAATCTCATGCATAATTAGGATTTCATGCAAAAATATATTAGTTGCATGCAAAAAAAATAAAATCCTCATGCATAAGTATACATTGTACGTAAATATATATAGATAATTAATTAATTAATTAAAACATGATTAATTAAAGTAACATATAATTAGCATAATCATTAGATTAATAATAATAAAATTAAACATATATATATATACATATAATACGAAATATATCTATATATAATTAATACTATTAAATTAAGATATTATAATATAATATAATAAAATAATAACAATTATAATAAAATTAAATATAAACACGTAAAAACAATTAATTCGCACAATTAGGTAAACACATACGCTCTACCTTTACGTCCGAAAAGTCGGGGCGTTACATATGTGATTTAAATGTCAAGAATATGCCCGAATTTAGATTATGATGTGAATTCTTGTAAATTATGAATTTATGATATGTGAATTTTATTCCCGAGCATGCTAATTTCGTGAAATACGTGATTTAAGGATGTAATTGTATGATTTTAAAATTTTTGGACTTAATTGGAAATTCGAATTTGGACCTATTTGCAACTTTTTGAAAGTTTTGGACTCATTTGAAAAATGAGTCATTTTAGTATATGTGTGCACGTTTTAATTTATTTCTTGAGCTACGGCAGTCGGATTCAAGCCCCGTCTTCGGCGTTCAACTCCTTTCGACGACCCGGACACAATGGAACAAGTTTCGTAATTTTTCGATGTCGTTTCGATCCCCGACGAAGCATATTTCAGCCACTCGTACCTTAAAACACACCTATGGCCTATGATTGAGCTATTAAACCTAGTCCCTCATCATTTCCTTGACTTAATCACACCTAAAGCCATCCCTCATCTCCTTTTGCTGCTGAAAACCGAACCACATCAGTCTAGAAAGGAAGAAAGAAGCTCCAAGAAGAAAAGAAGGGGAAAACCTCCATTTTTGCCCATTCTTTGAAATCAAACTTCCGATTCTTTGTCCCTTCTTCAAATCTGAGGTATGATTCTTAACTTCCATGATTTTGTGATTATTTTGCCCTACTTGAATCTTGTATTTTGTTAAAGAATCCATGCGTAGGCCATACTTGATGAATAATTAGGTTAAACTTTGAAATTCTTGAATATATGTTACCATGTACGTATGGGGCTGTTTTGTGTGAATTTTGTGCTTGGTTTTCATGGTTATGGCTGCTGTTATGTTCCCTTAACTGCTGTTCGTTGCTGCTATGTTTAAGAAGGAAAAACAGAGGATTTTTGGTATAAAATGAAACTGCTGTCATGGCTCCTTGTTGCTTCGGTCTTGCTGCTAATTTTGAGGGTTCTTGCATGAGTTTTAGGCATGAAATGCATGGAAATGATCTGGATTTGTGGAGTTCTGTTACGTGCTGCTGGTGCTCTGTTTTTCCCTCATTTTCAGCTGCGTTTTGGTTGATTTTGTGCACGAATTGAGCTGCTGTCACAGCTGCGTGTTGCTGTCAGTTTTGTGGCTGTTTTGTATGGAATTTGAGCATGATTTTATGACCATAGCTACTGTTATTGCTTCCATTACGTTGCTGTTGCGTTACACCCTGTTCTTGCCCTGTTTTCATGCCCAAATCTGTTGCTGTAACTGCGGAACTGCTGCTGCTTTTGTTGCCGAACTGCTGCTGCTGCGTGCTTGTATGTTTTGTCCATGAAATGTTTTAAAAAGGGGGATCCATGGCTGCTGCATTTCATCTATCTTTTGCTGCATGTATAATGTATATATATATATATATATATATACCTATATATATACGTGACTGTGTGTGCATAAGGTAATCATGGAATTTAAATTTGAATGCATGCATGATTTATTAGGTATATATATATATATGTATGATATACAATTGTAGTATATATTATATCATGCATGGAATTTTGTTTTGTGTGTGCATATGTGTACGTGGGGTGTTTGTATATATATATGTGTGTTTATAAATTGAATTTGTGCATGTGGTTGCATGTGTACGTGAGTGTGTATATATATATATATGTTATATTGTATATTAAATGTAATATAATGTGTGTTATATATGATATATATATGTATATAGTTGTATGCTATATGTATATATACGTGTATATATATATATATATATATATGTTATATTATATATTATAAATGTAATATAATTTATATATTATGATTTTAATTATGGAAATTGTTTTATTAAGTATATATAAGTTATGAACTTGAATAATTTGATCTCACGTGCATGATTTTCGTATTTAATTTCATGCTCTTTAAATGCCTTCTTTTAATTGCTTATGACTTATATGCTATGTGAATATGTCATATTATATGTTAAATGTTTTAAACTAATTTTATGGATTCATTTTATATGAATTTTACGTGATAGGAATTTGAACGTTTTAAATGGTACCTTTCTTTTATTCCTTTGACACTAAGTGGTTTCTTTTGCCTCTAAACTTATCCTATGATGTTGATTGATGATTAAATGATGTGTTATGATATCGATATGAAATTATGCTATGATATTGAAGGGAAAAACGTGAAATGAAATTTGTTAACGTTTAAGTGTTGATTTGATATTTTCTTGCATTCATAGCATCCATTTGCATCGCCGTGCGTCTAAGTGGTACATGTTTGAGTCTAAGTCTTTAGTATTGCGTTTGTTTGTCTCAGGGGTGCTTCCGGGAGAAGTCGTGCCCGGAGTTTAAGTTGCTTGGGATCGTTTTCTTCGTACCACACTACACTTTTGTTCAAAGGTGAGGTTTAGGTTCTTTTCTTTTTAGTTAAGCGACCTAAGACCCTTAAATGTTCGTTTTCTAACCCGCATGCGACTATATATTATATATATAGTTAAATATGTGTAATGTACAATATGTTATGATCTTGTTATCAAGTTTTGACTTTTGAAAGGGCTATATCTATGAGCATATATAAGCTTATGTTTTAATGAATGTTTAATGTTTATGGAAGTGTAATGCTAATGTTCGTAATGTTAATGGTTTGTAATGAGCAAGAATGCAATGAAAGGTAAGGTAAGGTAATGTAATGGTAATGTTGGGCCCCGGAGATGTGGGTAAGGGGGACCCGGGACGACCATGGGGTCGCCGGTTATGACCTCTGTGCACGTTCTCCATCCAAGGTACTACGTACGACCCTAGGGAGGTTGGGGAAGTCGCGGTGCTCTTGATGCCTTCGGAATGAACCGGGGAGGACTCGTGTGGGCTAGCTACCCCTCGAGGAATGTATAATGTAATGGCACTCGTGTGGGTTAATCACCCCTCGAGGAATGTATAATGTAATGGATGGCTAGGGTCGACGGACTCTTCCATCACCGGAGAAGGGGATTGAATGTGATTTCTGTTTGATAATGTAATGTAATGAGGAGCCCAGGATGGGATTTCCGCTCGTACTCGCCGAGCTTAATGAATTGGTTGGATTATGAAACGGGAATAGAGACTTTATGTTAATGCAATTGTTAAGGATTATGTATTGTATACGTATATGATATGTAATGTTCTTTGAAAATGTTTTGGTGTTCAAAACCTATTCCCGGTTCATAACCTTTATCTTTTATGTGCTTTGCTATCTATAAGTATAGTGTGTGGGTGTGCGTTAGCCCCCTCACTCAGTCGAGATATGACTGACACCTCTCCTTTTCTCACTTTTAGTTTGCAGGTCTTTTGAGTACGAGCTAGGCGGAGAAGTGGGTCGTTCGAGTCTCACTTTTGGGTTTAGGTCGTGCTAGGTGCATTACACTCATTTTGTCTTGTATTTAATGAATTAATCATGTTATGAATTTTTGTTTTTGAGATATGAATTGTTATGGTTACGTACATTCGATCTTTTGATGTATATGTTAATTTTGGGATTTTTAATATTCCTAGAACTCCTTGTTTCCGCTATTTGTTTTATTTATTGCGCGCTCTGAGTTTGTTTTTAGCTCCGCCTAGCCTAGAGAGTGTGTGGTCTCCCGTTCGCTTAGACTTGGGCTCGTGTATGGACTTCCCATTTCATATGCGGGTTCGGGTCTAGGTGCGGGGGATGTGGTGACCCGCGCTCCGGGTGCCACATCAACAATGGTGAAATTCACAATCATGCAAGAATTTCAAAGGAATTAATCACATTCTTCATGAAATTTCTCAAGGAACAAGAATTCAACAGAAAATCAAGCTAAAACATACAAGAACATGAACATGCAAGAATTCTTCAAAAAGCTTCAATGTGCTTCAATGGTGGATTTAACATAAGAGCATAAAAGCAAGAAATTCTTATACTAAAATGTTCCTAGCATCAAAATAAACACATTTGCAACCCGAAATTCAAATTCAATCCAACAACAAGTACCCTACATTCAAATCTTAGCTCAAAACCTTCAATAACACAAGCCCAACAAAATAGCATAAACCTTAACTTGAGAACTAAAAATCGAAGAGAATATCGTGTTCTTCAACCTCGAATCTCCATCTTCAATCCCCAATCTTGTCTCTCGAAAATGGCTTGAGATGTTCTTGGTGTTCTTGGGAGAATATGAATGGGTTGAGAGAAAATTGAGTTTGAATCTTATGTTTTAACGTAAAATGGGTTTAGAGTTGTTAAAATCTGATTTAGCTAATTGGGTCAACTATTTGGGTCACGAACCGGGTCAATTGGAGCGGGTTGTAAGTGAAATTGGGTTAAATTCGAAATTGGGTCGTAGGTCAACAATTGGGGCTTAAAAGGTTGACTTTTCGTAAAATGGCCATAACTTCTTCGTCCGAAGTCCAAATTGAGCGATTCAAGAACCCACGAACTTGCAATCGAATTATCTATCCAATTTCATTAAGTTCTAACTAGTTCCAGGCTTGAAAATGTTCCATAAATTTTAATATGGAATTTATTTTTTATTATTGAAATTATGAATGAAATGTTCCTCTGACTATGAAATGTGTGTCGTTCTTATTCGAATTCAATTCTGATTTTTGTGAAAACTTGGTATGCATGAATTATGTGAGTTATGATTATGCTCTTATGCTCGGCGTTTGATTTCGGGCTTGTTTGCTTGGTTTCGGATTTCTTTTGTTTAACGGAACCGAAAAGGGTCTAAAGAGAATTTAGCACACCTTGGGTTCCGAACGTTGTAACTTGAGCTCGAGAACTCGGATTTGAGTTCTGTTACCTCCGTCAAACTCGTATCGAAGATTCGGGTTCAACAGAACAAGCTATATATTTTTCTAAGCCCATTTGGACCTCCAAATTCAACCGAAACAAGAATCGTACGCAAAATTGCCACCCTTAGCCATTTTAGCCATAACTCACCCAATACCTAACCAAATTAACCAAGGTTTGAGCTAAAATAACCCTAGTTAAACCCGCTACCTGAACTCTACTCTCTCATTCAGAACCATACACAAAAAAGGAAGAAAAAATTCAGTCAAAGCAAGGAAGAACCCTCCATCCCGTCACTATTCATCCCTCCCAAAATTTTGAGCTCATAACTTGTTCAAACTCCAATCAACCTGGAAGGTAAGCATATATTTGTAATCACCACTTCCTTGTGTTCATTTTAATCTATAGTTTGCATGTTTTCATGAAGATTTGACTATGTTTTGGAGAATTGATTGAATAGTAAGGGTTTATGCACATATATGAGTTCTTATGCTTTCTCTTGAATTTCCTTTGAATTAGTGCAAGAAACTTGATCACATAAGCTTCATTTATGATGTTATGGACTTAATTTTGATGGTAGTTGAGCTATATTGAAGATGCCATTAATGCCTTGAAGGTTTTGAAGTATATATGTGCTTGACCTTGCTTCAATTTTTGTTCCTTTCGAGTTGCTGCTACTGCATGAGGTTTAGGCCTGAATTTACTGCTGTTTTTATGCCTTTCCTTGTTGCATTTCATGCCTAATTGCTACTGCATGCCCCCTGCCTTTTTCCTTGTCCGAACTGCTGCTATTGCGGCGTTATTTTCTGCTGCAGATTATCGTCACCGCCGCTCAGCTTATGTGTTGATTTTATGCCGCAGACGCGCAGCCATTTCAGTAGCAAATCTGATATTGTGTCGCGACCGCGCCATGTTTTGTGAAGATTGAGGTCGCGGTTGTGCTTGGATGCCCTGTTGCATGCATTTCAATTATTGCTTTTAATTGTTGTTGTGCATGAGATGATTCTTTTTCCTATTCCCTAATTCTTGTTTATTGAGGTGCAATGTGTATATATATGCATATTATAGTTAATGATATTAGGAATAGTGCCCTTAAAGCAGATGTTTGCTTTACTATTTCCTTGTGAAATCACAAACAGTCTTTGAATAATAAACGGGATGATTTTGTTCATAGACAATCACTTCTTTATGTGCTTATTTATGTCTGTTTGGTTTGACTGTGTTTTGCATGTATTGAACTCCACTAATCCGATGAGGCCGTTAAGAACTTTGTCGTTATGGGAACGACACATGAAATAATTTCTTAACTCCATAGGCGAGGATTAGAAATTTCTCCAAGTCGATGAGTCCGACAGACAGTGGGAGTGTCGGCCTTGACTCTACTGAGACTTGCTTGTGTGATTATGTCCTTTTGAAGGATCACTCAGTTTCATGGAGTGATAAGTGCATACGATGATGCGTTCATAATACATAAGGGTGATTGTTACAAGAACTTCATCACTGAGATGTCCCGCGTGAGAACATTCCTAAATGGGAAGGGAAGTTTCCTAAAACTTCCAGATTAGGAAATATCTCACAGGTCAATGACTTGATTCATTAATCCTTAGACTTGAGATTCTGTAATCTCTCATATGAGCTAACTCTGTAATCTTTGATATAGGCTCAAAAGGGTGTCGCCATATAGACACCTGAACCACGGCCTATGTTGGGATTACACAAGTGGCATATGGAGAATTTGTAGAATCAACAAAGGACCTACACTTGTTAAGAACAAGAATGATCTCTTACTGATTGAGTTGTTCGTAGTCCATTAGACATTAAACCCTTGGCCAAGGTGGACAAAGATCAAGACATCTAGAAAATGGGGTTTTTTAGGATTAAGATCGAAATGGATATGAAACGAACTTAACTTTAAAGATCAAGAATATTTTGGCTCTGAGAATATTCCCATGCCTTAGTTCTTGATTGAGAGATGGAGTTATAGGAGGATCGTATTTCACTGATTGTCATTGATTGAAAGGTTCTTCGATTTATTTCGTTATTCGGCTAGGGGTCACACACCCATTGCTAGATTACAGTAGTGTGATATGTGAAGTGATTAATTAATTAGGGAATTAATTAATTGTTGTCACTACTAATCGAATAATGAACCTAAAGGGTCACACACAAATGCCAGAACACGAGGGTTATGGTAGGATGTTAATATGACTAACGAAGGATCAAATTGTTGATCAAAAATGGAAATTGTAACACGTGGGCATTGCCATGTGTCAAGGACACGTGACTGCCACATGTCACGTAACCACTGTGTGGCTACCACGTGGCACGTACGAGGTTCCATTTATGTAATTATGTTACACGTGAATTCTTTTCTAGAATTAATTAATTAAATTATAATTAATTAATTTTAGTCTTTTAATTAATTATGAATTAATTGTTAAGACAATTCTCAAATAAACTTAACCCAATAAATAATTAATTGGGAATTAATTTATTTATTGAATGTTGACTTTTAACTTTAGGAAAGTTGAACAGTCCAACTTTCTATTGTAGGAGAAAGAAGGTTATTCTTGCAAGACTTGGAGAACAAGTTGGGAACTTATTTTCTCTAATTAAATTAAATAATTAATTAGTTAATTAGTGAGCAAGAAAACAAAGTCCACTAGGTTTGGGAACCCTAGGGATTTTTGAACCATCCTAGTATTTATACTAGGGGTGGTGCTTCTCTTATTCTTTAGACCAACACTCATGAAGTGTTAAGTTTTTGAGAAAAATAAAAGAAAAGTTTTCAAAGCAAAACCCTAGCCATTAACACAAGCTATAGAACTAGCATTCTCACTTGCTTGATCGTGTTCTAGGACTGGTGTGGATACACTTCGGAGGCCTTCTACTTTGGAGTCTAATTCGAAGGACCGTTCGAGGGACTTTCCGCTTGAAGGGTGTTTGTTAGGCGGTAACAACATCACAAGAAAGCTTCAATTAAAGTGAGTTTCTTTTTATTCCAAACGTTACAGTACGAAAATTGCAAGACAACGATTAAACTTGTGGAAAAATTTTAAACCTCCTCTGCTCAACTCTTTCGTGTTTTCCTACAAGTGGTATCAGAGCCACCTTGCAACGTTCGTATTGTCTATTTACTGCTTTATGAATTTTGATGAAAATTCTTGAATTTGAGTATATGTTGTGTATTCATGGTTTTTGTTTGAAATACGAAGTTGTCGGATCAAAATTGTTTCTTGAAAATTTTGCGAAAATTGTTTCCTGAATAAATCTGGTTTTAAACTGTTTTAACTTAGGTTGATTTGAACTGTTTTAATTCGAAATTGGAAGTTCTGAATTTGCTGAAATTACAAAACTGAAAAGGGACTGGAAGTTCTGCTGCGCGTATCTCGTCCCCGGTCCGGCAACGCGCAGGCTAGCGCGCTGCAGCGCGGCGCCTGCCGTTGCCTCGCCTAGGCGGTCCTCGCGCGGGCCGTCCCGGGACTTCGTTTTCGTTTCGTGTTTTCCAAGTTTCGTTAAAATCCCATTTTGAAAAATCTGATTTTATTTCAAATTTTGATTTTAATTTTATAAAATTATTTATTTGAAATAATTATAGAATTTGGGATTTTTGTGAATTAAAGTCAAGTTCTAATTTTTCGAGAAAATTACGAATATCACTTTGAATGATATTTTAGATAAAAATTTAATTTTGAATTAATTTTGGTTTTGTCTAGATCCGGTGATTCGATTTTGAATAAATTCTTGAATAAACTATATTTAAATTACTTAAGTTAATTGTAACTTGAAGTCAAGGGAATTTTAAATTTAATTGGTAAATTTAAATTCAAGCGGAAGCATGCTAGTTTAGGTGATCATGGGCTAGTCTTATGTATGGTTTTAAATTCTGCACATGGATGATTTCAATTGGGGTCGGAGCCCCATAGTTGCACATTTTCAATTGGGGTTGGAGCCCTACTTATGTGCGTACTGTTATGTGTTTATTATGTGGTTTTCCTTATTATTGTTTTTGGACCGGGGTATGCCCCGTGTACTTGTCTATGGTCAATATGAAAATTCAGCCATATTACTTTATGTAAAGAGAGTAGAACTTAGGAAGTGAGGTTTTTATTTCCATTTTGGAGACAAGCATCCATGGAATAAGAAGGATCCACAAAGAGCATCTTGAAGAACGGTGGCCATAAGGAGATCCCTCAAAATGTTTAGGAGGGTTTCTATTAATGTAATAGATAGGGCATTTTATCCATTAAATTCTGTACCCCTAAGTGATATGAATTGTCTTACGTGGCATGAATGTTAGAACTAGTGATTTTGGAGTGGCTCCCAAATTCACATATAAGATAGGATACCCATGATCATCACATAATTAGTATCATGCTAGGATATATTATTTGCTAATTGCTTCTGTGATGCACTTTATGTCAAATTGCATTAATATTGAGTGTTTTATTTAATGTATAGAAGTACTTTAATGTTTATTTTTAATTTATACATATGATATACATTATATATTGTTTGGTCTATTTGGAATTAATTTGATACCTATGTAATTGACTTGAATTGCTATGAATTATGAAAGATATGAAACGATTGGACTTGAAACCTTCATGTTATGAATGTACTTGAATGAATTACTTGATTGTATGGCTTTATGACATCATTTTTCTTCTTATGCACTTCATATCATGATCATTGCATTGCCGTGCGTCGAATTTGGTCATTTTGAGTCTCACTTCACCTCTTTTGTACAGATTTTGGTCCGAACGGAGACGAGGCCGATCAGTGAGGCTCTTGCACCGTTTCTTTGGTTTTCTAAGGCAAGTTTCTCTTCTATTAGTTAAATGACCCGATATATTCCCAATGTGCAAAGTTTTAAGCCAAAGTAATATATGTATATATCGAGTCTTTGAAGAGTCAATGATTTTTAAACGTAAAGCCCTTTTCTTTATTGAATACCCTACCTATTGTTTTGGCGAGCCATGATTGATTGCACTGAATGGGGGCCCTGGGACTTAGTGCACGGGGTTAATCGGGGAAGCATGGGCTGACAGGGATCCCCGTGCACTAGTTCCACCAAACAACGGTGATACCGGCCCTCGCTAGGAGGTTAGCGAGGAATGGGAACCGGGCTTTTGGGGATTCATGTACCCCACTAGCCACAATGATTGAGGTGGCCGGGCCTTGCAAACATGTCCACCGCCCGGAGGAAAAAGGTGTTTACTTGAATCATTATGAATGATCGAATGATTATGATTGATCGATTGATTATGCACGAAAGATTATGTGTGTGAAAATCTAATGAACACTTTAATGATGACACAAGGTGGAGGTTGGAGACTTAGCCTTCTCGCCGGGCTCACGTATAACCTATTGAATGAATATGGTTGTTATAATCTCGTTTGCTGATTTTCTCGTTTTACCCGCTTGGGAAATGTTCTAAAACCTCTTATGGGATTATAACTTGTATGAACGTGTTTTAATTCCGCGTTATTTATATATTATGCGCCGCTTTTATACCCACCAATCCCTGTTGGACTGAACCCGTTTGGTTTTCAGTTTGTGCAGGTTTTGGGATTTGCTAGGCGGAAATTCAAGTCGTTGGGTCTTGTATTCGAGTCTAGCATTTCTTTTGCTCACTCTCACGCATACCATTCTTGTATTATGACTTTTGGATTATGGATAACTCTTGTATCTATTTTGGAGCTTGTAAGCTCATTGTACATGTTATGATGGTATCTATGTATATAGCTTCCGCTTTTATCGCATACTCTATTCCTTATTGCATTTTGGAATTGAATGGTTTAAGGGTTAACTCCCGCCTTGCATAGTGAGTGTGTTGTGTCCCCGTTCGCCTTGACTTGGCACGTGTATGGATCTCCATTTCATATGCGGGTCGGATTTTGTTGCGGGGGATGTGGCTTTTCGCGCTTGGGAGCTAAAGACGAGCAAGAAGAGGAAAGAAATGGATGAACAAACTCTACTCATCTTCAAGAAATCCAAAATTTCATTAATGGCAACTCCATAAATGCTCAACTACCATGAAAGATAATTTCATAAATGCGATAAGGATACAAAAGTGATCAAGATTCAAGCTTCAATCCAACAAATAACTCAAGCAATGCATATGATCAAGAAATACATTCAAAACCTATACTATTCATCCATAATCCCTTATCATGCTCACTTCTTAGTCGGGGCGTCACAATTTTAAATAAAATTACTCTATTATCCATAAGAGAAAATTATAAATAACACGTCACCACGGTTTCAAGTCCAACACAAAGAAAGAGGATTTTTGAAAAAAAAACTTTCTGGAGAGACGACAAAGAGAGAAAAAGAGTAAAGATTTAGGAGAGAAAATATAACACCCCGACTTTTCGGCCGTATAAGTATGAAATCACGAGTGTGCTACGTGCACATTTAAATTATTTAAGTATGCAATTACATGATTTATTTGATATTTTAATATTTATTATATGCTGTATATTTATATTTTAAACGTTTTATACCTTTTTAACCCGTTCTTAATCCGTTTAATTCCGAATTTGATTCCGATTTTTGTGACAACTTGATATGCATGAGATATATTAATTATATATCCTAATAAAATACTAATAAAAGATTAATCGCCCTAATAAAATATTGAAAAAAAAAAAGAAAGAAAAGAAAACATAAGGGATTATCAAACTCTCTGACGATCCCGTTAAAATAATAATAATAAAAAAAATTTTAACCCATACAATTTGAATGCTATTTTTTGAATTCGAATTAACAGAAGTATTATTTTTGAAAAATCCTCTCTTCGCCCCATATAAATTCTTTGACCGTGGGCTTCTGTATGTAAACCCAATCCACAAACCAAGAATTCAGACAATCCAGTTTGAAGTGTTCCAATCCCTCTCTCTCATTCATATTTTCAAGCAGCCTAGTCTTCACTTTTACTCAGTCTTAATTGTCACTCTTTCTTTTGTGATTTCTTCCAGAGCTATGAAGTGATCGGCCTGAAGAATCCTTTCTTCTGTGTTTTTTGTGCTTTGAATGCCGTCTGCTACTGCCCTTTTCTTTTCTTGAAGACTTTGAATGTTTTCTATCTCTAATATCATCCGAATCAGTTGAAGCATCATTATCTGGACTACTGCTTCTGCTAGTTCTATGCCTATGACTACTACTAGATCTCTTTTTCCTCCTTTCACCGTCCGATGAACTGCTGGTCCTACTATAATCCCGAGTTCTTTGAATACTCAAATACCTCTCCTCTCCTTTAGCAACTTTTGTAAATCTATCTTCTTGACTGCCATCTATACGCACGTCTGTGTCATCTAGATGATTTGGTTTATTTTCATTTGAAGAATTTTCAATACCACTTTGAGAAGCAGTCATCTTCTTTTCATCCTTCATAGATCCCATATTTCCTTTCTCCAGATTGATAATTTCCTTCTGAGCAACCCTTGCACCAGCTTTATTTTCAGAGATTGGCATCTCAGGGGGCAATTCTAGACCTAGTTCTTTGCCCAATGATTCCAAGAAGTCTCCGGCTATTAAACGATTCAAAGTCAAGTTTGCAGCTTCAGTCTTCTTTTGAGCATCCTCAACTTGATTGAATCTCGTATTTTCCTCTTCATCATCGGAATCATCCGAAAAGATAGCCTGCAAAAAGAAAAGGATTGATAACACAATTAAAGTAACAACAAAACATAAACGAAGCACATCATTAGTGATACAAATTTGGTCGACCCTGCTAGCAAGGTTAACAAGTAGGCTAGATAACGGTTTCAAGCTTGCTAGATTAGATTGCGAGTTGAATTCACCAAGTTTTGTTAGTAAAGAGTTACAAACTTTTTAAAGGCTTTTATTTTTTAAAGTTAATTCGATGTGTTATAATTATAATAACTAATATATTGACTTTTGTGCCTGCGCAGAAACCCAAGGTTCAAGCCTTATCCCTCAAATGTAACAGAACGTTGAAGATAATATGAAGTTTTGACTCCAGCGCCAGCTTGGACTCGAGTCTATATATTATTTGTTCACAGATTTGCACCACATCAACTGAGCCATGTTAAGGCAAGCTCAAAGCTTAATTTTCTAGGCTTGAGAGCTCTAGCCTGAGTTATTTAGATTCAAGCTCAAGCCTGAAGAGTTAGCCAAGCTCACCTCTGCTTGTTTGCATCCTTACTAATCATCAAACTTAAGCATTTATCAATCCACTCACACACACGGAATGTAAACCAAAAGGTAGAGAGATAGAATGTACTTTGTATAGGTCGACAGGCCTCTCAACGTTAACAGCTTCCACCTCACTCTCAACTTCTTTCTCAGTTATTTCCCTTTGTTGCTTATCATTGCGCATTTTAGATGGTGCCACCTCTGTTGCAATGCGTTCTTCCTTTGTAGTTTTGACGGAATCTGGCATGATAATTAGTGTGTCCATTTTGCTCCTTGCACGTGGAGCTGGAGGTGGCTGCACTCAGGAAATATGAACATCATAATTATTCATGAAAAACAGAAGCCCGTTAGAAAAGGTACGTGGTGATATAGAAGTCATACGATGTTCAACAGAGCATTTAGTGGCAAAGTAGCAAAAACTAATTTCAAGATAAACCAGGAAAATACTTTCAAACTAGAGAAGGCAAATAAACTATGTGCATTAATTTTTATTTATCTAAATCAAATTATGTGGTTATGAATCATGCATGATTATTCAACCTCCCCGTATTTCATTCTTGTTTGACATCAAGATTCCTCCATAAAGCTCAGAGTACTCGTGCATCGCATAGAGCAATTACAGAAAAGGCGTTTATCGCATAGAGTAATTACAAATAACGGCAGCTTTAGGCGAGCACAACTAATTCTCAGATTATATACATCATATCAACAAATATATATTTATATCCCCATAGGTTTAAGCAAAACAATATCATTTGACAGTGTTTACTATAGACTTTTCACACAAATGGGGAAGCAATATCTACATCATCCAGATTTCAGAGTTCAAACTAAAGCCCTCTATCGGATATCTATCTTATCAGATCTGAAGGAAGAAAATTCTGAAACTTGAGCACTTCATTTTTTCTGAAACTTCAATCTATCATATTTCAATTATTCAACAAAAAACCCACTCAAAATTAAATCCAATTGGGTAATTTCAATAAAGAGCATGAGAAGAATATGAATTAGAGAACATCCAGTATCTATTTGAAAATTCCCATTGTAATTAGAGAATTGAGTATGCTTCAGTTACCTTTTTGCATTTTTTTTTTTTCACACTAAATTGGTCTTCACATGACATACTATCTGCTTAAGGGGGTGTTTGCAGAAACTTCAGTTTTTGGAGAGTAGAAATAGAAGGTAAAGTTGTAAAAAGAAGTTGTAGAAGTGGTGACTGTTTTTGAAAAAAAAAAAAAGAAGTTAAGGAAAAAAAATTGAGTGCTCGGAAAAAGAAGTTGAAAAGAATTTTTATCGGTCAACAAAAACTTCCATTTATTTACAAAAATAACCTAGAAGCTAGAAATTGTCCTGAAATGCAACCTTCTAGCTTATTTCTACTTAAAATAAGCAAAAGTTGTTGTTCCAAACACTCCCAAAGGGCTTACAAGAAAAAATAGAAGAAAAGAAAAAGAAAAGCTTATAAGTGCATTTTTAAGAGTTTGCGGCCCTAAATACTTTTTCTTACAATCCCCTTTTATCTCGATTTACCAAATCTTAGTTGAATATGTCTAATACTCAACTCATACCGATGCTCATTTGTTTCTTCCTCTATCTGATCAAATATGGCAAGCCCGTCATTGGTGACAACCCTTCAACTATAAACATCCATGAAAATGGTACTGAACATAAAATTTCTATTGTCTTTATTTTAAAAAAATCACCAACCAAGAAAAAAATAACTTATTTGATATCAAAATAAAATGGAACAGTAAAAGAGGCGAGGATAATACTAATAAAACCATAGAATAGGAAAAACAACCTTTCCCATGTAAGGATCAGTTAAATCAAACCGCTTGCATAAAATAGGTGCAGGATGCCATTGAAACTCCTCGCGTTTCGGATACATAGCCTTTGTTATCAATTCCTCATCCACTTGGGCTTCACTTTTCTGCACATAACCACCCATAATAATAAGGGCTTGAGATGGCACTAATTGAAAATTATTCCTGCAACAAAACCATCATTGAACTCAACATACCTCTATCCCACCAGTTGTAAACTGTAAACCCGACAAATCTGCAAGCAACTGACTGGTGGTCTTGCTTTCTTTACCTGAATTGCCTTTCTGCATGGCATCCGCTGCAGCTTCAAATTCTAATCTTTCACGAGCACGAGCAGCTTCAGACATTTTACTAGAGCCAGCAGAATCTTTAGCTCGCAGACCTCCTTCGTACTTCTCTTTCAAGAACTGTTCAAATCTTTTTTGCTTTGGAGGGTCGTTTTGAAACGGTTTTGTAATATCGGATTGCTCATTCTGTTAGAAAAATTAGAGTAAATGGAAAGATAATCAATATCTAAAAACAGAGGACACAATTACACTGAAACCCCCATAATAACGCGCATAAATACAAACTCCCCTCTTGGTTTCGAACTTACGGAAATTTATATTCCATAAACTGCATTATCAGCCAATACATGCAAGAAATTTTGAGAAGTTCACATCACTTCGGATTAAAACATTACTTAACTGTAGTGTTATCAAGAAAGGGTGGTAACTGCAAGGTGAAATTATGTTATACAGCAGGTTTGTGTAATATCAAAACTAAGAGGGGGCATTCGTGAAGTTGCATATAATTGCAGGAGAGATCATTGTAATTATTGCAAAAATAAATTTCCTCACTATATATATTTGAGCTACTCACGACAGATGAAGGTTTGATGAATGTATCTGAAAGTTTAATTTGGACAATAACAGAACCAGCAGAAGCAACCAAAGAGCTTGAATCTGCTGAGCTTCTCTCGAGAGCTTTTTCTCCTAAGATTTCTCCACGTTTTTCAGCAGTTAGTTCCTCTGAATTCTGAAGCCTTTTCACTCCCCACAACTTAGTTTGTTCACCACGTTTTTGGCGTTCTTCCCAGAGTTTCCTTGCATAATAATCAGAACCAGTTCCTCCACTAAGGAAAGCAAACAACGGGTTCATCTGATTCTTCTCCCTAGAGAGATCCTCGAACAATTCTCCACAACGAGCTACTAAAGTTGACACCCCTTCAATCAAGACCTTCAGATTGTTATCTTCTGGGGGTGGGACCTCAGGTGGAGGAATTTCAGCATTCTTGCCAGCATTGCTGAGTGGACCCGGAAACTTATGAAGGGGAACAAAATCCTTTGGAATTGTAAGAGGATCAAACCTGCAAATCTCGTACACAAAAGAGCCACCATTTATTATTTAGGGAAAATATCGCTTTTGGTCCCATACTTTAGGCTCATTTCCGAAATTAGTCCCACGATTATTGACCCAGTCAATTACGGGCCAAAACTTTTAAATTTTTGTCAGAGTTGGTCCACCCACCTATTTTCCGTTATATCATGGATGGAATTAGCACGCAACATCAACACACACCGTTAGACAACTATCAACTTATTACAGTTTAACCCCAATTCTAATTTAAACTTGTAAAATATACCCTAACCTTTAAAATAAAAAATTAAATAATTTAGATAAACAACAATCTAAATAAATAAATAATAACCAAAAATAATATAAATTTTCCATTAAATACTAAAATAATAAATTAAAATATACCTATATCATTAAAAATCAATTAAGTGATACTAACAAAAATGATAGGAATTGATATAACAAATTAAATTCCTAATCTTAAATAAACAAAAATCTAAATAATAAACAAAAATAAACCCCCTTTCCCTTCTGTCCCACCACCGAGGAATTGATAGGAATTGTGACTGCGTGGTGGTGGTTTCAGATTTGGGTTGGAAATGGACGGTGGCTGCATGGTGGTGGCACGATGGTGGTTGCTTGGTGGCTGCACGGCGCCTTGTCGGTGGTAGTTGGGGCCTTCCCAAAGAAGATCAATAAGTTTGGGGTATTTTTTGCAAATATAATTAATATAAGGGTTGAATTGTATGAAATAATATTTGGGTGGACGGAGCACGTGAATATCACATGCTTCTGCCATTTAACACAATGGAAATCTGATTAGAGGACCAACCTCGACAAAAAATTATAAGTTTTGGCCCGTAATTGACCGAGTCACAAAACGTGGGACCAAATTCAAAAATGAGCCTTAAGTATGGGACCATTCATTAGCGATTTATAAATCTTAAGGAAAAGCTATAACAAAATGAACTTTATAAAGCAACGTAAGACATATCACATATAATAAATTGCTCGGCACATAACATCGTACTCAATTCAAATTTATAGTTTAATTCCCATAGTTGAACCAAGCAATCGGAGAGGAAGCTGGTTGATTCGTACAATAGATTACCAACTTTATTTTCACCTCAGAACATCTTAAACTTTTTGATATTGAAGATTATTTGAAAAGGGGAAAAATTATAATATCCGCGGGGGGGGGGGGGGGGGGGGGGGGGGGGATAGTTAACAGATATAAGAAGCGTCTACTTCAGTAGAAGATCCGTGAATAAGAACCTGTCCAATTGGCGCTCAGAATGTGATGCAGCTTTGAAACCAGGGAGAACGCCATGCTTCTTATCTAATATCCGCAAATTACTGGTCTCCTCTCTTGCAGGTTCTTCTATTTCTTGTACATAAGTATCTTGAAATTCATAGCCTGCATAAAGATATTAGATAAAAGGTGAGGTCATGACTTTACAGTCACCAATTCTCCACCGTTCAAAGCCTGTTTCTCTTACATACATCCAACGTCGAATAGCGGAGTAAGGGGGGAAGCCAAACCAACGATTTCATAAAAGAATATGTAAAGTCGTCAAGTTGAAATTTCTATTGTATTTATGTATTAAAATTTCCAGTTAGAATTAGGATCATTAAAATTTTAAATGAAAAGTAAAAGTGCATTTAGTAGAATGCACTGATTTGCAACCAAGAGTCTACTACTTTAACGAAGAACAAAGTTTAGACAACCCTTTCTCGACAATTGGTGTTTTTTCTTATAGAATGATTTCGGGGTATCAAACTTCTTGTAGTGTCAAAACAACAATTACTCAAGGTGTTACTCTTTATGCTATTTTCTCAACAATTATAATTTCTATATTCCAAATATATTTTTTAAATTAATGGAGTTTGCTAATTAGTAATCCTTCCAGGTATGTTTTATATATACACGGGACAGGCAGTGATGCACCCAAAAAGTATCTAATTAAAAATAGAAAGAAGTGACAAAGTAAATGAACCTAAGATCCTGTTCAGTTGTGAATACCCGTTTCTCTTCATTTTCCTGAATTGAACAAAATAATTTAAACCATTTGTTTATTTGTCTATTAATTGAACAAAAGATACTCGGGCAAATGAACTATTTGTCTATTTGTTTCACTAGAAAACTGAAACAAGCAAAATTTACTAAAAGTCAGTAACCTGAGCCATATACATCTTCATCTTCAGCATCTAAATCTTCAAGAGCACCAATACCAAAACCAGGACCAACCCTTCCTGCAATATATATAGTGGACAAATTAGGAGATGCCTAAGCATTAAATTATACAATAACAATAGTTGACCCTATGATTGGCAACATGTGTGCTACACTCATTTCGCAGTATGATAATTTAAAATTGAAAAGGAAAATGTTTATTCAATTCATTGTAACTTTTTAGTTCATTTGATGTTTTTATTAATGTTGAATACATACATAAGCTTATTAAAAAATGAACAAATTCAAATAAGTACAGGAAAGAGTGAAAGTAAGAAACTGAGTGAGAGGATGGAGAGAAACAGAAAGATAGAGAAATTGGGGAGAAAAACTGCCATACGGATAATAGACACTAAAGAGTGCTATCAATATTAGCATATATATAAATATATATAGAGAGAGAGAGAGATTACCTTTCATGGAAAGAGACATATGACGCCCTGTTTCCCTGTTCCCAGAAATTCTTAGTCTTTTCTTTTCTGAAGTAAAAGAGAAAAAGTCTTATGAGAAAATACAAAACTCAAATAACAAATAATTATTTTACCCAGAAAGTTACATACCCCTGAACTCCGGAGCTTGCTTGAAAGGATCATAGCCTAAACCATACAAATCTTGTTTTGGGTTGATTACATATTCCTAAAGAAAAGTTTAAGTTAAAACACAGTGTCTTACCGAAGGAAAGCATCATAGTCTAACACATAGTTCGCACGGCATTATGAATTTGACCTCATCACAATCCACATTGGAAAAAATAGCCACGTAAATTCAGATACCACACCTTATACACTTGAATACATATCAACTACTTAATCACAATATTCTTGACATGCGATCTCTGATAAACAAAATCATAAAGACTTCAAATTTTCATTTCAAATCTCCCAACAAACTTCTTTATGTTATAAAATGCGCCAAGGCTATGTTCTATGTTAAAACACCTGTTTTGCACGAAAAAGCCAACATAAAAATAGAGTTACATGCTAAACTAGATTATAAGTTTCATGTTATTTTTCAATAATCTTTCTGATTTTCTTGACAAAGAGATTCTTGGCTAAGCATCATTCATGTTTGTTAACAGGATCAGAAGCTCTTTTACAAGACCTCGTTATATTAATAATCAAAAGAAAGGCTAAACTAAAGCTCAAAAATGTGAAATGCATATATATGAAGAAAATATATATGTATAAACGTGAAGCAGGTAGGTATAACCTAAAACTGTTCTGGCTCTAGCTCCCTCTCATTGTATAGCTTTTCCTCTTAGCAAAAGTCATAACATAAACGTTAACCAGGTAGGTTCTAAAACAGTTTCATTCTATCAAAAAATAAAACCACATAATAAATGTAGTATTGAGATTAAAAAGGCCAAATCTAACCGGTGTGCTTTTCAAGAACCGATCATCACCACCTCTTGGCAGATCTTGGCCATTGCCAGTTTCCTCTTCGTCCAACTTTGGGTCAGTTTTCTCAGAGAGTGCAAGAAAAGCTTTTCTAGCTTCCCTGCGAGCACCTTCATGGAAATGATAAACTAATAAATGCATATTCAATGTTCTACATATTATCATTGACTCTTGAGGGAGAGAAAAATTATGCATTAATAGTACAAAATTAATGATCATGGTTCTCAACACATTCAAATAATTTTTGTCACATTTAATTGGTAGTACGCCACAAAAGAACTCCAAAAACTAACAGACTTCAGGTTGTCTTGTAAATTGTACAATGCACAATGTTTAGCATTCAAAGCAATGCACATTTAATATTCTTAATGGTAAGTTCCCAAGCGCATCTCATCGAAGTTTCTAAATGTCATTTATTTGAGTTCAAGACAGGTCTCAACCACTTAGGTGTAAAGCTCTCCCTACAAATAGCGGCAGCGTTCCGAGGGAAACGAACTCTGATTAAACTAGCATTGCGCTGAACAGCTAAGCCACACCACTTGGTGGTATTAACGTATGGTATTATAAAATACTATTTTAACACAAAAATAAAAGGTAAATTAATGAGAGAACATAATGACAAAGTTTCATGAGCTGATGAGCATATTATCATATCTACCAAAACCTTACGTAAGCCACCAAGAGTGAAAACGTCAAATGCTACCCAAGCTAACCATCTTATCATTCTAGGTGACAGGAGTTGTAAGATCTCTAATTACCATCAGATGCATGATAACGCATGGAAAATGATTTACATTGTTAGAATAGTTATTTAGCGGATATTAGATAGAATTAGTTTTACATATGTGCTCATGTTAGAGTTCTTGTCCTAGTTGGTTTCTATCTATTTTGTGTCTATTTATATTGGTCGTGATGTACTGACAGTCATATATAGTTTCCTTTTCACCCAATCAACATGCATAACATTGAACATATAGATCAAAAGAAAGTTAACTAAAGGATTGCTATAAAACCCCTACCATAAAGTGAGTTCGGGTTAGAATCCTTTATAGATCTACCTTGCCGCCATCCCATCTTTAACAACAATTTGGCACCTGAACAATGGAAGTATGAAAATTAGCATCTCGTAATCACAGCAGTCAGTATAACGAAAACTTTTATCATTCAACATTCAAAACAAACCTATGGATTCTGTAGCTGGAACTATGAGTTCATCAGGAACAGGTCCAGGAATACTTGACGGCCTAAAATAAGTTTAAAAGAGAAGTTCAGGAAAGATATAAGGATTGGAAGCTTTGTACATGTCTAAATGCTATAGAAAATCAATTTCCGGAAAACAAACACTTTTACTGCATAGGACAAATATTGTATTTCCATCCTGAACTATAAAAAGTCCACATTTGCATCCTCAACTGTTGTTTTTTAACTAATTGCAACCTGATTCCACTCATCGTGTGACACATGGAAGAAATTTCGTGTATGTGTCACACATCCACTGGAATCAGGTTGCAATGTGTTAAAAAAACAATAGTTGAGGATGCAAAGGTTGACTTTTTATAGTTCAGGATGGAAACTCCAAAAGTTGAGATAGTACAGGATATTCAAAATATTTATCCCAAAAAATAATGCGCTTACTACACATAAATTTGATATAGAACATAAATATTAGGTTACCAAATAAGCCTGCGGGTTAAAACTTTAAACTTCCAAAAAAATAACATATACGCATTTAAATTTATAAATAATCAATTCTTGCAACACCATTTCTTTATCATCTCCAGAAAGCTAATAATGACACTATTTTTTTAGGACAATTGTTTCTAAATATACATTAGGTTCTAACAGGTCCAACCAACCAAATTGGTTTTTTTTTTTTTTCTCTTCCTTTTTTTTGCTACCCTAATCCAACCCTGACCAATTGCCAACTCTTATTGCGACTGGTTAAACAAGAATGGTTTCAAAGGCAGATTCAAATAAACAACTTTCCTCACATTAAACCGTTAACGGTTACATATAAACAACTGCATTGTAAGCTACAGATGAATAAATGATGGGGTAGAGAAACACAAAATTCAGAGAAAATCTCAACGAGGACCAACATAAGATGTCTATAGCATATATTCAGACAGATGGTATCAAAGAATAATCAATGGGGTAGAGAAACACAAAATTCAGAGAAAATCTCAACGAGGACCAACATAAGATGTCTATAGCATATATTCAGACAGATGGTATCAAAGAATAATCAATGTTTCTAGCTACTGCATCAAGTTGGTTCCAAAGAATGCAAGACTAAGTTTACCATAGTGTAGTTACTATCTTAAGAGTCATGAACAACAATAATGTGCTCATAGTTCGAAAACCCACAAGAGATTGAAATGCAGAATATTGACAGAAGAAATTACAGATTAATCAGATTATATGAACCAGAAAATCTGCAGGATAAAGAAGAGAAAAAAACCTATGCTGTTGCTCCTTCTCAGCTTGTTTACGCGCAAGCTCAGCTGCTGTAAATCCAAAAGTATCAAATTGCATAGATGTCCCCAACGAACGACCTTCCATTTCCTAGAGCATTGAATCAAGAATTATATAAGAAGACAAACAGGTAAGTGGAAACATCATGTTGAGCACAAATTCCGTAAGGGCTCAGAAAAATACTATCACTTCTTAGAACAGTATATGATGAAATGTTATTTATTTTCATATCTTTTGAACTAAGTCACTAGTTACTCAATAGAGATACAGTAATTGTTTACGCAATTAAATCCTTCAATTTAAGTCCAAAACAAACATAAGGATCTACCACTTAAACAAATTTAGAGAATGTTCGATTGAGCTCAAAAGCTCCTCAAAACACCTTATAAGCTCCTCAAAACACCTAAAACCTAAAGAAGCTCATTTCTAATACCAGATGCTTAATTTTAAAAAATAAAATGACAGGAACTCCTTCATTTCCCGATCCCACATTTCCACCACCTCAAGATGTATTTATTTACCTAATAATTTTACTATCTCCCTTTCCAACATCATTACACTGAAAAGCGCTTATATGCTCTAGTTGTTGCCCATAACAGCTACACGTCATTAGCTCCCAAAAAATCTTTTAAGTTGTTGGCTATATTATCCAGCCACCTTGGATACTTAGAGCTAAAAGCTCATGAAAATAAGCTAGTCACACACATTCTAAGTGGAAAAAGGTTTTAAGAGTAAATTGAGAATGAACTAGTAAAGCATATGTACAGCTTTTTCATCTTCATCCAGGAAATTTAAAATGCTCTGTTGTTTGACTTCTGCCCTATTTTTCCTGGATGATGTAAATGATTGTGGAGTCCATCCTGCAATTTTCAAGATACGATGGTCAATATATCAAGTGTCTGTAAATTACAAAGCAATAAAGGTACTTCATGCAATCTAGAAAGAATAGCACAGGAAAACACCTTCTTTGGAACCGACAGTATTGTAGAACCCGGCAGAAAAGCCACCAGTGAATGCTCCATGAAACCTCCTCCGCCCTTCTTCATCTGTAACCTGGGCAATCGCACATCACAAACAAATTGGAGCTCAAACAACTACTTAAACATCCTTGAGAACAATAGATACGAAAACCAAAATAACAAAATGGTGAACAAAATTCTTTATCCTATAAGATATTCACAAAATTGAAACCTCAAACATAAAAGAAGTTTACCTATATCTGAAAATCGAAGGTAAAATGAGAAAACAAAAATATGACATTGTATGTGAAAACACTCTATAATTTGAAATCAACTATCTCCAAGAAACTACTCAACCAACCCATCACATGATAGCCATGCTCTCTCAAAAAACACATTGAAGCTAATTCAGCATCAGTAAACACTCCGACAACCCTCAATCAGCAAACTGACACCAAGAATTAGTTAAGAGTTTTTCTCAACTCTCGAATTCAGCTAAACTTTGTGGAAAAGCACACTTGCTTCACAATTTAACACTATAGAGGAACTCAGAAACTTACGCATGAGTAACAATTAGAACTTTTCAATATAAACATGACGCAGTAGATTTTTAAGTGAAAACAAGTTTAAATATAAAAAAATGCAAAAGCGATGTAATTTTTTCTTTATATGAATTCACTATTCGGCAACCTATCACCCCCACCGACCTGTTCCCTCAGGACCTTACACCCAGAATTATCTATATTAAACGCCAAGCAGGGCAAAATATGCGCAGAATTTTAATTAAGCTAAAAGCTATTATTCAAAATATAAATAAGCCCCTTCAATTGCACAAAATTTTAAGAAAAAATTGTCATGTTTCACCTCCTGTTTCCAAGGTGGAAGAGCAGTTCTGAGTTGACCAGAGGCCTCTGCAATGGCCTTCTTCTTACGAGTGGTGATTTCTTCTTCTCGTTCTATGGGCGTTCCGTAGAATACGAAATCTTCATCGTCGCTGGACATTTGGCCAATGGGGCGGTGGTGGAGATGATGGGCTTGATAAGACTGCAAAGATGCCCAACAAACACTAACACAATGAGTGCGAGAGAGTGTGTGCGTGTCAGGCAGAAACAGAGAGAAAGTAGAGAGAGAAAGAGAGTAAGACAAGAAATTGAGATAAAGTTTTTCATTCCCCCAAAAAAGTGTACGCAGCATGCCTATATAGCTAACTTCCAGCTCAGGCCAAAATGGCCAATCAAAAAGAGACTTAACAGCTAACAAAGTTGCTTGGAAATAAAAGAGAATTAAAGCAACGTTTTTATAAGTCAACACGTTTTCTCCCAAACGACTTCGTTTTAGTCTGACTTGTGGCTAAACATTCCCAGCATCTCTTTTATCAATCCTTTGCCTTTAATGACAGCAGTTTCCCATGCCCTGCTCTTCCCAACGACAATCCCTTCCATAACATTGCCCTCTCCTTGAGATAAGTCTTGACCCCAAGACTGTAAGAATGGAAATTGCTGTGTAATGACATAATAGTCCTCCCAAGTAGACTCCTGTTCAGGTAGATGAGCCCATTTCACTAAGATTTGAGGCACTGCTACATTTTTCTTTTTTACCATCCTTCTAGCCAAGATTCCCATGGGTTGCAGTAATTCTTGAGAATCAGCGTCCATCAGGGGAAGAGTTGATGCTACCCTGTCTGAATTTCCCACTCTTTTCTTGAGGAGAGAGATATGAAACACGGGATGAATCTTTGCCCCTTCAGGTAGCTTGAGTCTGTAAGCTACCTCCCCCACTCTTTCCAATACTTCATAGGGACCGGCATATTTGGGGCTCAACTTCCATGCTCTACTGTTTCTAATGGAAAGTTGTCTGTAAGGTTTAAGCTTGAGGTATACAAAATCACCCTTGTTAAACCTCTTCTCTTTCCTGTGTTGGTCAGCGACTTGTTTCATCCTGTTTTGGGCTGTGCACAAATGCTGCTTTATCAGCTGTACCATCCTCTTCTTTTCTTGAGCAAATTCCTCTGCTGCAGCTGTAATCGGTTGGCCATAAGAATCTGTAGTAAGTAACCTGGGTTTGTATCCATATAATGCTTCAAAAGGGGACATTTGCAGGGCACTATGGTAGTTGGTGTTATACCATAACTCTGCCATCGCCAACCAGTTGGCCCACTTCTTTGGAAACTGATTACACATACACCTTAAATATCCTTCCAAGCACTGGTTGACCCTTTCAGTTTGTCCATCCGTTTGAGGATGGTAAGCTGTACTCATGTATTGCTTCACCCCTAGTATAATCAACACTTCACCCCAGAATTGGCTAGTAAATAACTTGTCCCGGTCAGATACAATGCTATCAGGCAACCCATGCAATTTATAGATTTGACTCACAAAAACTTTTGCCAACAAAGTTGCAGTGAGTGGTTGAGTTAATGCTATAAAGTGAGCATACTTAGAAAATCTATCAACCACTACCCAAATTATGGTGTTCCCCTCTGATTTTGGGAGTTGTTCAATAAAATCCATAGTAATATGCTGCCATACCTGATCTGGTACAGGGAGTGGTTGTAACAGCCCATACTCCCTCTCATTGGAGTGTTTACACACCTGACAAACATCGCACTGACTCACTATTTTCTTCACCAACTCCTGCATGTCAGGCCACATAAAAATAGCTTTGATTCTTTGGAATGTGGCTTGTATTCCAGAGTGGCCCCCCATTGAAGAAGAGTGGATATAATTGACAATCTTTTCCCTCAACCCCTGTCCAGAGCCCACATACAATCTTCCTTTGTATCTCAGAATTCCATTCTTACAGCTGTAAAGAGATAAATTATAAGGGTAAGCAACAGCTTCCATCATAATTTCCTGTGCCCTCTCATCTCCTTCATAGCTGGCCACTAATTCCTCCTTCCATTGTGGCTGTAACACAGTCATTGTGCTGCACTCCCCCTCTCCAAATCCTTTCCTTGATAAGGCATCAGCTACAACATTCTCCTTACCCTTCTTATACTCGATGTGGTAACTGTATCCCAATAGCTTAGTCAGATACTTATGCTGCAATGGGGTTGAGATTTTTTGATCTAAGAGATATTTTAGACTGCATTGATCAGTTCTAATGGTGAATGTATCATGTAGTAGATAATTCCTCCATTTATCTACTGCATGAATGATGGCCATCATCTCCTTTTCATACACTGATAGTCCCAAACTCCTCTGACTGAATGCTTTGCTGATGTAGGCTATGGGGTGATGATCCTGTATCAGTACTGCTCCCAACCCGTAGTAACAGGCATCTGTCTCCAACACAAATGGTCTCTTAAAATCTGGCAAACAAAGTACTGGTGCCTTTGTCATAGCCTCCTTCAGATCTTCAAAAGCTTTAGCAGCAGTTGCACTCCACTGAAATTTCCCTTTCTTAGTTAACTCAGTTAGAGGCCTGGCAATGAGCCCATAATGCCTAATGAATTTTCTGTAGTAACCAGTTAATCCCAAGAAACCTCTCATCTCTTTTACTGTCTTGGGTTCTGGCCATTTCTTCATTGCCTCAATCTTGCTGGGATCTGCCTCAACTCCTTTCCTAGATATTATATGACCCAAATATTCAATAGATTCCTCCCCAAAAGTACACTTGGTGGCTTTGGCATACAACTGGTTTTCAGACAAAACTTTTAAGACTAACTCCACATGTTGACAATGTTCAGAGATAGTCTTACTATAAACAAGGATATCGTCAAAGAAGACAAGCACAAATTGCCTTAGGAAAGGCTGGAAAACGTGATTCATAAGGGATTGAAATGTGGCTGGGGCGTTTGTCAATCCAAAGGGCATTACCCTGAATTCATACAATCCAGAGGATGTGACAAATGCTGTCTTGCTGACATCTTTCTCAGCTACCCGTATCTGATGATACCCGGCTCTCAAGTCTATTTTTGAGAAATATGCAGCTCCTCCCAACTCATCTAAGAGCTCATCAATCAGTGGAATAGGGTAACTATCTTTAATTGTCACAGAATTGAGCCTTCTGTAATCAACACAGAACCTCCAGGTACCATCCTTCTTTTTAACTAAAAGAACAGGTGAAGAATATGGGCTTACACTGGGCCTAATGATCCCACTCTTCATCATTTCAGCCACCAATTTCTCTATTTCTTCCCTCTGAACATAAGAATATCTATAAGGGTGTTGTTTGAAGGCTGTAGTCCCTTCCTTTAAAGTGATCTGATGGTCATGAGACCTAATTGGTGGGAGTCCAGAGGGTGCTGCAAAAACCCCCTTATACTTTGCAAGAATAGGGTCCAACTCTTTCATAGCTGCTCCACCTGTTTCACCTGTCACAGAAGTCAACATACAAAAACACATAGCTCCCTCACTCCTTTTCTTTTGGAAGAATTTTTGTAAACTTTTTCCAGACATCAACCTCAATGACACCTCATTCTTGTTTCCATGTAGAGTGATAATCTGATGAGCTTTCTTAAATTGGAGGGTTTGGTTATCAAAATCGAAGGTAACTGGACCCAGCTTCCTCAACAGATCCACTCCAAGAACCATATCACATCCCCCCAATTTCAGGATTCTAACTCCAGTTTTAAAATAGTGTCCCCCCATTTCCCACTGGAAATCCTTGCATCTAGCATTGCAGTGCATTCTTCCCCCATCAGCAATAGTAACCACTAAAGGATCAGTGCATTCCATCTCACACTTCAACTTTTCAGCTGTTTCAGGATCTAAGAACGTGTGTGTGCTCCCAGAGTCCACTAAAATGGAGATAGTGTGACCGTTGACTCTGCCTATCAGCTTGATAGTATCAGGCCTGATCTGCCCTGATGCAGCATTCAGTGAGATATGAAATTCCCCATCCTCTTCATTCTCTATCTCAATCACTGGAGGCTCGGGTTCCTCATCAGTTTCCTCTCTCCCTATGATCACAAACAAATTTTTACACTTATGACCAATGTGATAATTCTCATCACAGTTGAAACATAAGCCTCTCCTTCTCCTGGCATCCATTTCCTCACTGGTAAGCCTTCTAATAGGGGGGTATTTCTCATTGTGATTAGAATTTCCCTTCCTATTACTTTGATCATGAGTACTGTTCTTCACATTCCAGCCCTTTGGTGCCACTTTTGGCCCCTTTTGCATCGTTTCCAGTCTGGTTTCCTGCCTCCTTGCCAGTTGAATAGCATGTGTTAAAGATAATGGTTCCAGCATTTCCACCATTTGCCCTATTTCATCCTTCAACCCGCTGACAAAACTCTTAATAAAGTATTCTTCAGTCAGTGTCCTGTTTATGCTGACCATGAAAGCTTTAAGCTCCTCAAACTTAAGAACATATTCCTCAACACTCTTAACTTGCTTTAGTTTATTAAACTGGCCTATCAAGTTTTGTTCCTCCCTCTTTGAAAACCTCTACAAAACCAGTTCACTAAAGACATTCCACCCCATATTTTCCTTCCCCTCTATGTATTCTAAGTACCAATGATCCGCTATACCTTCCATGTGCATCGCAGCAGTCATTATCTTCTCATAATCTGAAACTGGGTTGAATAAGAAATATTTGTGACACTTTCTTATCCAACCACGAGGTTCTTCCCCATTAAACTTGGGAAACTCAACTTTGTTCTTAAACTGACCCTGAAACGGTGGATCTACACTTCTAAAACCAGGGGGAGGGATTAAACCCGTATCATTTCTGCCACGGTTACCTGTAAGAGCTCCAATAGGTGTGTTGTTCACGGATGGTGTGTTCATGGGTGATGTGTTGGATCCTCCTCCATTTCCTTGACTGATTCCACCACCAGCTGCGATATCCGCATATGAAGACCCACCAGCGTGTCCCGGCAGAACAGGGGAAGCAGCTTTCCCTCTGATCAAACGTGCGAGTTCCTCAAACTTGGAGTTGACAGATCCTTCCATCTTCTCCAGATGCTTCTTAATCTCCTCCTGTCCCCCAGCTAAGGCAAGGTGCCCTTCTTTAAGCTGAGTTACAGCAGCCTCCAAGTCTTCAATCCGTTGAGCCTGGTTCTTTGTCATTTCTTTCTCACCAAGAAATTTTTTCCAACCTGGGCTCTGATACCACTGATAAGACTGCAAAGATGCCCAACAAACACTAACACAATGAGTGCGAGAGAGTGTGTGCGTGTCAGGCAGAAACAGAGAGAAAGTAGAGAGAGAAAGAGAGTAAGACAAGAAATTGAGATAAAGTTTTTCATTCCCCCAAAAAAGTGTACGCAGCATGCCTATATAGCTAACTTCCAGCTCAGGCCAAAATGGCCAATCAAAAAGAGACTTAACAGCTAACAAAGTTGCTTGGAAATAAAAGAGAATTAAAGCAACGTTTTTATAAGTCAACACGTTTTCTCCCAAACGACTTCGTTTTAGTCTGACTTGTGGCTAAACATTCCCAGCATCTCTTTTATCAATCCTTTGCCTTTAATGACAGCAGTTTCCCATGCCCTGCTCTTCCCAACGACAATCCCTTCCATAACAGGCTTCGGCGGTGATTTTGGTTTGGGATCAGAAAATATCGGCACGGGCAAATGGCGATTTAATCTCCTTCGGCTTTATAACTTATGTTAAGCCCTCCAAGTTTATCTTATTCTAAACTTTCTCCGATATTTTATATATATATTTTTCTAAATTCCCTAAATGTTGTGAAAATACTATAATACTTTTAAGTTTAGTGAAATTAACTGAAGGGCATTCCTCTAGGGTTTGGACTCTCTGCGGTTCATCCTAGGGTTTGATTCAATCACTGGCCTATGGCCGACCAAAAAAATACTGGGGGGGTGACACCACGCTGGCCTAAGAGAATTTAGATATAGATGGTAATTCGAACAGGAAGTCGTATGCTTGCTAATGTGACTAAAGGCTCTATTCATGGTCCCAAAGCTGCAGTACCATAGAAGATTGTCCCTATTATGTCCAGGAAAGTGCATCTCTTCCCCCGCAACCCTAACCGGAAGAGATACGAAAAGGTTTCAGAGAGGAATGGAATAACCAACATCTCTTTTACAGATGAGGAAATCGCCAGACTAGCTAAACCATTCCAATTTGCCCTAGTTGGCAAATTTTCTCATGGACACCCAACTATGACCAGGCTACATGAACTGTTTATGGACATACAACTAAAAGGGGAGTTCAAACTTGGGCTTCTTAACGTTAAACGTATTCTTATACTCCTCGATAACGAGGAAGATTACAACAAAATCTGGCTGTAGAAATTCCACGTCTTTGATGGCTATCCAATGAGAGTCTTCAAATGGTCGCCTACTTTCAATCCAATGTGACGCCCCGTCCTGCAATCCGTACAGGTATGACGTCACTTGAGTGTTTCTTTACGTAATTATGTGATTTAATCTCTGTTTTTAGGTCTTAATTCTATGTATACTTGAATTATATGAATTAATATGATTTATGAACTTAATTGCATTTATTTTAACTGTTGGGATTTAATTGAAATAGGACTTGGGCCTATTTGTAAATTGTTGTTAGTTTTGGACCTAATTGCAATTAGGTGGTTCTGGGTTTGTTTGAACTAGTATGAACTCGAGAATTCGGATTCGAATTCCGACTCCGCCATTGGAATCGATTCGATGAATCGGATTCAATGGAATTGATTCCATATTTTTCGGAAGCCGTTTGGACCCCATACCTTTTAAAAACTGGTCCAACTGGACCCAAAAACCCTTGAACCGAACCCGTTGCTCCTTGAACCGAACCGGTTCAACCTTAAAGGCTAAACCCTTCTTTTTCCCTTCTCATTTCTACGTGATCAACAATAGCTAGCCAAGGAAGAAAGAAAGCCAAAACCCTTCATTTGCAACTTCACCTTCAAGAGCTCATATCTCCTTCTCTACTTCGTCTTTTCGCGAGCGAAGGTAAGCTACGGTTTCCCCACGATGTGCTCTTCATTTCTATGCTTGAATCTTTAGCTATGGTGGAGTGTATGTATATATACGATCAACCTTGTGAATAGTACAGGTTTGGATAATTTTGGAGATTATGTGTTATGTGTTCGTTTTCCTTGAAACTTGACTTCATTTATGAGACCTACATGATGAATATGTTGTATTAATTGCAAAGAATTGGTTGGTAAATGGATTAAATGTTAGATGCCATGGTTGAGTTCAAATCTCTTGAAAATGGGTTTTGTTAAATATGGCTTTGATTCTCGTTTTTCTTGAGTTTTATGCATGTATATGTGATCTCTATATGTTAATTGTTGTTATGTATGAACTTGGTAGTTGTTGGTTGAGTTTTGGCCATTTTTTGCCATGGTTGTTTCTTTTCCCTGTTTTTCGCGAACAGGCCTGCAACTCAATCACAGGCCAAACGGCCGTTTCGGGTCCCTTTGGAATATCCGAACGGCCATTTTGGCTTAGCGGGAATTTCGAGTTTGAGTCTTGGAAACGGCCTTTTGGAGTTTGTACTGCAAATGAAAACGGTCATTTCGAGCTTCGGAGAAGGTCAATAGCAACTGAAACGGCCGTTTGGAGTTTGCACTAAGTTTGGAAACGGCCGTGTAATAGTCCGAAACAGGGGCAAGTTGGAAATTATGAAAATACCCCTACAACCCTAAAATTTTCCTACATTCCCGAAAGTACTTTTATTATCCAATATTGTGACCAAAAGAATCCTCACATTATTTCGAGGATCTTCACACTCTCCGTGAACCATAATTCCCATCCTAACTCTAGTAGCATCAAAAATCGGCAAAACCCTAGCTTATAGTTCGATCGTAAATAACTCTTTACTCATCTACCTTTCGATATTCAATATTATAGTCAAAACGATCCTTGAATTATTTTGTGCATTTTTATACGTTTACCAAAACTCGATTCCACCCATAACATATTTTATAAATATTTTCCCTTTTAGAAATTGTTATTTTATTTTAAACAATTAGCTTTCATTCAATATTCGAAATTTTACTCAAAACGTTTCTTGAATTTTTCTCTAAAATATGATAATTTTTACAACCTTTAACCTTCGTCATAGCTTCGTTTATATAATTTTCTTATGATTTTCATCATCTTTAATATTCATAATTTATAAACGAAAACTCTAAATATTCCACATTTATAATTAAAACGAAGCTTATTTTTCACTCGTTCTTTCATTAATTTACTACTTCAAGGTTTCACCTCTCGACTCTTGAATAAATTTTATACCATTTTATATTTATTTTTATTCAACATAAACCTTCTAGAAAGTTTAAATAAATGGACATATTTTCCCCACATTTCCTATCTAATTACCAAGCATATGTCTAAAATATAATTCATCCACATTACCTAAGTAGCAACCAAGCATTTGTCTAGGGTATGAAGCTTCCACATCTCCCCTAAACTCTTAGAAATTGCAAGGTAAGCCCCTAAATCCCAAGTATAAATACCCCTCCAAGCTCATTTCCAAAACTACACCAAAATCACTCACTTTCTCTCCCTAGTTCGGCCACTCCTCTCTCTCTAAGGTATGAGTCTTGTTCTTTTATTATTCCATGCTTTATATGTAACGCCCCGATTTTCAGACAGTCAGGTACGCTCGACACGTGTGGGTTTCGAGCGTTAGGATTTTATTTTATTATTTTCGTTTATTTAATTTAAACGTGCTATATTAATTTCTATAAATTGTATTTCGACATGAATATGTGAAAATATATGAAATATGTGTCAACTTGAGAATTCTTGTATAAATGGAATTTAATTGTTACATGAGTTAATTGTCCAATTGGATTAATTGCCAAATTGTCCTTAAATGCTCATTCATTTCAATTGAGGGACTAAATGGCATACAAACCATTTGGACCTAATTGACCATTTCCAAACTTTTGATACTTAATTGCATGACTTGCAAACTTTAAGGATTTAATTGCAAATATTACATTTTTCCCCCAATTATATTGGTATGCATTTCTTCCACAAGCTTCATTTCTCATTTCGTGCTAAACACCCAAATTTGCTTCCTCTCCCTATCGAGCCAAACACATCAAGAGAGCAAAGGAAGATTTCCTCAAATTCATCAATTCTTTTCATGGAAATTAGGAGTTTTGGAGCTTAATCATCCATATCCACCATCTTCTTCTATTTCTTTCATTCAAGGTATATATGTGATTACATGAGTGAATTCTTGAATTAGAGCTTGAAGCTAGGGTTATTGTGACGCCCCGATATTTCGGCCGTACAGGTATGACGTAATTGTTTACCAAAATGCGCGGAATAATTAATTATGTGTGTTTTATGTATTTAATTTAATTTTAATTATACTAAATGTTAATTGTTTTAATTTAATGTTATTAATATTAATTGCATTATATAATATAAGTATATATATATATATATATATTAACGTACGTGTATGCATGGATTTAAAGTTATGCATGCATAATTAGTTATAAATCATATATTTGCATGCATTTTATAATTATAACATATATATTTGCATGCATGTAATTATATATATATTATATACGTTGCATGCATTTTATATGTAATGTATTATAATTGAATTAGTTGGTTATTTTGTTAATGTTATGGCTTTTATTGTTTCATTGCGTTTGAGTGCTTCGTTTCTATTCGAATTGATACCGGAATTTTGTGCGAATTTAATATGTTGAACTTATACGTGTCTTGTACATGAATATTTGTTCGTTTCGTATTTTCGAATTCATTTGCTTGTGTTTCGGATTTATTTTGTATGTTGGAATCCAAGTCGGGGGCTAACGAGCACTTAGCGCACCCTTGGTTCCGTATTTAATATCTTGAGCTCGGGAACTCGGATTCGAGTTCCGTCAACTCCGCTGAACTCGTAACGAAAATTCGAGTTTAGTAAACTTAGCCATATATTTTTCCCAACTCATTTCAACCTCCGAAAATTAACCGGAAAACCTATACGGCACCAAAACTGCCACCTTTCACCAAAATAGTCATATCTCTTACCATACTTGACCAAATTAACCATGGTTTGAACTTTTGAGACCCTAACTCAACCCTCTATCTGATCTTTATCCTCCCCAACCGGATTAATCCCTCATACTTAGAGAAATCAGCCCTCTTTCCTCTGTTTTTCCAGAATCCCGTAGCCAAGCCAACCTCTTGAGATTCAAGCTCAAATCTCTTTCAAACCTCCATTAATCCACAAGGTAAACTTGGTTATGTTATGTACATCCATCATGAGTCATTTTCATTCATTCATCTCTGAATTTGAGCATCAATTCGTGAGCTTTTGACAGAAATGAATATATATAGAATTAGGTTTGGAATTGGTTGATCTTCTTCCATACTTGAGCTTTTTGGATGATTCCAAGCTTGAGAATGATTGTTTTGATATCTTCTTTTCATTTATGATCATTAATTGCATGGTAGTTGAAGTATTTATGAGATATTAACTTTAGAACATTGAGAAAACTTTGAAGAAAGTCACGTGTGACAGCCTTCCATGTTTGAACTGCTGTGGGACTGATTTGTAGGTTGTTTTTGTGGTGTTTTGCTGCACATATGACTGCCTAACTTATATGAATGTGTTGGGATTAAAGGAGATCATTTCTTGCCCTGTTTCTCGCGTTTTATACCCTGTTTTTGGGCCTGGAATTTGCTGTCACAGCTGCTGTTTGCCTTGCTCGTTTGCTGTCAGTTTTGGGGTGATTTTGAGCTAATTTCTTGCTGCAATTCATGTCATTTATAGCTTCATATATGTGGTCTATTTGTTGCTTGAATGGTGCTGAGTTTGAGTAAGGAAACCGGGGTTGGTTGCGCGTTTGTTGCTGCTGCGTTTGCTGCTGTCACGGGCGTGTTATTCCTGCGTGTTTCAGCTGGAACGGGGGTGTTTCTTGGGTGGCTGCTTCTGTACCGAGACACGGGGGTGTCTCGGTTTGCTCCTTGAAGGTGACACCCCCGTGTCACCTTAATTTTCCATGCCTGTTTGCTGTTTTCGCGAGCTGCCGCTGCTGCTGTTCATTCTTCCTTTTATTTCCTGCATGAACTTTGATTGTTAAATGGTTTGCATGCATTCTCTTATTGCTTTGCATGCATGTTATAGTTTGCATGCATTATTGTATAAATTTGCATGCATATATGAATGGAATTACTCTTACACTATTGCATGCATGCATAAATGGTAAAATCTCATTTGAATAGTTGCATGCTTGATTCTCCTGCATACGTGCACTATATATATATATATATATATATATATATATATATATATTTATATGTATTAATTATAATTTAATTTGTTTAAATTTTAAGAATTTAATTGTTATTTATTTCATGTTTAATTTAATTGAATGTATTTACTTGTTTATTTTCTAATTGTAAATGTGATTGAATGTATGTAATTATCGAATTCCTAATTTTATATGTGATTTACTTTATGCTAAGATTTATTTGAATTTCTTGAATTAATTTGATTGAAAACGTGAAATTATGAAAGTGAATGACTTGATGGTATGTTTTAAATTTATTAATCGTGCACATGAACATTTTTATGATATAATATGATCATTTATGCATTCACGTCATATTCATTTCATGGCCGAGCGTCATATGTGGTCATTGAGTCTCACTTCACTTTTCTTGCACAGATTTCGATCCCGTTGGAGACAAGGCCAATCCTTGAGGCTTTCGTATCTTCTTTTGTCGGTACAAGGTGGGTTTCTCTACTACTTAGATAAAACGACCCGATATATCCCCTATGTGAAAAGCTTTAAGCCAAAGCGATACGGTATATATATATATTGAGTCTTTTATCGAGTAAACGATTGCAAACGTAAAACCCTTATTTCTTGAATCCTACCAAATGTTTTGGCGAGTATTGATTGATTGATTGCACTGATTGGGGCCCGGGGTTCTTAGTGTGAGTGGCTATCCGAGGAAGCATGGGCTGACGGTGATCCCTCACACTAGTTCCCACTATTGAACAGCGGTACCGGACTCCGTCAGGAGATTGGCAGGGAAAGGGAGCTGAGTGCCATCTGGGGAGTCATGTAACCCCTTTTGGCCAATGACTGGGTGGACGGGTCTTGCAAGCCCGCCCACCAACCCGGAGGAAGAAGGTGTATATGACCGATTGAATAGAATCGATTGATTGAGCACAAAAGAATGATATGCATGAAAGACTTAATGAATGAATGACTGATTGAATCACACATGGTGTTGGTTGGAGTTGATGCACGCCCACTCGCCGGGCCACTAATGACCTATTGTAAAACTGATCATTATAATCCCTTTCGATGATTCCTCTATTTCTCCCACTTGGGAACCGTTTCTAAAACCTCTCTTGGGATTATAATCTGCATGTGATTGTTTAAATTCAGTTATATATTCTATTTATGCCAATGTTTTATACCCACCAGTCCCTTTTGGACTGAACCCGTTTGGTTTTCAGCTGTTTGGTGCAGGTGTCGAGAGAGCTAGGCGGGAATACGAGTCCTAGGTCTTGCATTCGTCTCTAGCTCTATATTTTGGTCTTACACTTACATCTCACACTTTTGATTTTTGTATATGGATACGTTATTGGAGCGTACACATGTTCTGGGCCGTGATGGCTTGTATTGATGTATATGAATTGTATTTTGGGGCTTGGATGCTCGTGGTATATATATGATATGCTTTGCTCGTTTATTGCTTCTGCTTTATTGATTTTCTCTGATTCGTATGGTTAAGGGTTAGCCCGCCTAGCATAGAGTGTGTGTTTGTCCCCGTTCGCCGTGATTTAGCTCGGGTATGGATCGTTCATTTCATATTCGGGTCGGGTCTCGGTGCGGGGGATGTGACACCTTACGCTCGGGTGTTACATCCTTAAGTGGTATCAGAGCCTAGGGTTGTAAAACCCAGGCTCTAGTGTCGGGTGAGTCAGTTTAGGTCGTTCGGCTTTAGGGACTACTTGACAATGTGATTGCATATGCATCCTTTTAGTGCTTCTGTGCTCTAATTGTTGAAAATTGAGTGAATTAATTGCATTTTCATGCATGGACTAAGAGAAGCATGCATTTCAGTGTTTCTTGATCAGGATGCCTCCCCGTAGACATCGTGAGAGATCACCGGGACGACAAGGAGACCGTGATCGTTCTCCTATACCACCAGAACAACAACCACAGCCGCCGCCAATGGATATGGGTAATTTTATGGAAGCCGTTTACAATTATGTTGAGCATAGGAGAGCTCAAGCTCCACAGCCACAACCCGTTGAGCAACCGGCTCCACCAAATAACAATCATAGGGATCCTCATGGGGTGTTTTTGAGTTACAATCCCCCTAGATTTTCTGGTTCTATTGATGACGCGGTTTCAGAGGGGTGGTTGACTCGATTGGAAAGGATTTATGGGGTTCGGCAGTTCACTACCCAAGAACAGGCTCAGTTTGCTATATTCCAGTTGGACGGAGAGGCGTATGATTGGTGGGAGAGAACAAAGGAAAAGTTAGAGGTGGATGAAGAGGAGATTACATGGGATGTATTTAAACGGGAATTTCGGGAGTGCTTTGTACCCGAGATTGTCCGGGAGAGGAAAGAGCAGGAATTTATGGATCTGAAGCAAGGAAATCGTTCGGTAGCTCAATACCTTGCAGTTTTCAACCGACTTGGAAAGTATGCTTCACATATTACCCGGGATGAGAAAAGGAAGGCGAAGAAGTTTATTGCCGGGTTGAGACAGGATTTGAGGCACGGTCAAGCGGGCCATAATTTTATATCTTTCTCAGACACGGTGCAAAGGGCCTTAGGGCAAGAAGAGGAGTATAAAAAGAAGGATCCAATCTTCAAAGCATCCATGGGACAAGGTAGGGGCTCAGCTTCGGGATCGAGCATGAGATTCAATCCGGGGAAAAGGCCTATGACTTCGGCAGCTCCTTCTCAGAAAGAATATTTCAAGAAGCCACGAACTGGAGGTCAGCATGCTCCTCAGGCTGCTCGAGTACCTCAGGCATTACCGGCTCCCCCGAGAGATCGACGAGATGTACCTCCGTGTACCCATTGTGGAGGACCGACCCACTCTTATAGCAATTGCAGAATAAGATTGAAATTGTGCTTGATTTGTGGGAAGGGAGATCATATGGCTTTCGCATGTCCTGATAAGAGACCGGGGTTTCAAGCTGGGGTACAAAGACCGATGATCCAGGCCCGTGCTTATGCCCTTGAGGGCGAGGAACAAAAGGTGGAAGCTGATCCGAATGCCGTGGTGGAAGGTACCGTTTGCATTCATAACACGAGCATTCACGCATTATTTGATCCGGGTGCCACGCATACTTTTATATCTTCTGATCTATGTGCTTCTCTATGCCTACCTGTTATTTGCTCAAATTCTTGTTATTATGTGAGTTCGCCTCTTGGAGGTAATTTGCAGACAGACCGGGTTGTTAGAGGTTGTTCAGTTTTGATAGAGGGGAAAGATTATCCGGCAGACTTCATTGTTATGCCTATGAAGAAGTATGGGGTAATCTTCGGGATGGATTGGTTGTATCGGCACCGGGCCGAGGTTGATTGTTTTAGAAAGAAGATAAAATTGGGAGCAGAGTTGATTGGAAAAGTGGGGTCGAAGAATGTACCTCTCTTATCGTTTATGGAAGCTCGCAAGTTAGTGAAAGATGGAGCCACGGGATTTATTGCCTATCTTCTTAACAAACCAAAGGATCAATTAAGTTTTGAGGATACGGATGTGGTAAAGGCATACCCCGACGTATTTCCGGAAAATTTAGGTTCTTTACCCCCGGATCGGGAGATTGAATTTGTTATTGATTTATATCCGGGATCAGAACCTTATTCTAAGACGCCGTATAGAATGGCTCCGGCAGAGTTGAAGGAGTTGAAGATTCAACTCGAAGAGTTACTTAAGATTGGATATATTCGACCGAGCTCATCTCCGTGGGGTGCTCCGGTTCTCTTTGTCAAGAAGAAAGATGGATCGTTGAGAATGTGTATAGATTACCGGGAGCTTAATCGGATGACTATCAAGAATAAGTACCCGTTGCCCCACATTGAGGATTTATTTGATATGTTACAAGGTTCAGGGGTTTATTCGAAATTGGATCTAAGACAAGGCTACTACCAATTGAAAATCCGGGAAGAGGATATACCTAAGACAGGATTCAATACCCGGTATGGGCATTATGAGTTCGTAGTGATGCCCTTTGGTTTGACGAATGCCCCTGCAGCATTTATGGATATGATGCATCGGATTTTTCAGCCATATTTGGATAAATTCGTCGTAATCTTCATTGATGATATTCTCGTGTATTCCAAGACTCCGGAAGATCATGCTAAGCATCTCGAATTGGTATTGGAGACATTAAGAGAGCACCGGTTGTATGCGAAGTTTAGTAAATGTGAGTTTTGGATCGACCGGGTTGCTTTTCTAGGTCATATTGTCTCAAGTAAGGGTTTGGAAGTAGATCCTTCAAAGATCGAGACAGTTATTCAGTGGCAGAGTCCGAAAAATGCTTCCGAGGTCAGAAGTTTCTTGGGTTTGGCTGGGTATTATCGGAGATTCGTTAAGGACTTCTCTAAGATTGCAGCTCCTTTGACGCGTTTGACAAAGAAGGAAGTCAAGTTTGCTTGGGATGAGGCGTGTGAGGCAAGTTTCCAACTTTTAAAGGAGAAATTGACCACTGCACCAATATTAGCACTTCCTGAAGGAACTGAAGGATACATGGTTTATACGGATGCCTCGAAAGAGGGACTGGGATGTGTGTTGATGCAGAAGGGTAGGGTGATAGCCTACGCCTCGAGAAAACTGAAGGATCATGAACAGAATTATCCCACTCACGATCTCGAGCTAGCGGCAGTGATCTTTGCTTTGGGGAAGTGGAGACACTACTTGTATGGAATTCCTTTCGAGATCTTTTCTGACCACAAAAGTCTTCAATACTTGTTTTCTCAGAAGGAGTTAAATAAGAGACAAAGGCGATGGATGGAGACTTTAGCGGATTATGAGTGCACAATCCGATACCATCCTGGAAAAGCTAATGTGGTCGCGGATGCACTTAGCAGGAAGGCTAGTGTATCTAGTGTGAAAGTGGAAGTTGGATATGAACCCGAGTCTTTCAAGTTAAGAGCAAGTATTCGGAATATTACAGTACAACCGGATCTTCAACCAAGATTATTTGAAACTCAGAGAAGAGATTCCGAAGTGCAGAAATTAGCTCAGAAAGCTAGGGATGATCCCGAATGTCCATTTGGGTTCGATGACACGGGACTCTTAAGATTTAAGAACAGGATTGTGGTTCCGGATGAATTGAAGAGGATTATTTTGGAAGAAGCTCACAGATCAGGGTATTCGATACATCCTGGAGGTAATAAGATGTACAAGGATTTGAAGCAGTTCTATTGGTGGAATGGACTTAAAAGGGATGTAACTAATTTCGTGAGACATTGTCTGACTTGTCAAACCGTGAAAGCCGAGCATCAGAAGCCATCAGGGCTACTTCAACCGCTACCTATCCCAGAATGGAAATGGCAACAGGTGGCAATGGATTTCGTTTCGGGTCTTCCTAGAGTGAAGGGTGGTCTTGATGGGATTTGGGTGATCGTGGATAGACTAACGAAATCGGCACATTTTCTGGCTGTTCGGATGTCGGATAAGGTACCTAAGTTAGCCAAGAAGTATGTTGATGAAATTGTTCGACTTCATGGTGTGCCTACCAGTATTGTATCAGATCGAGATCCGAGGTTCACTTCTAGGTTTTGGCAAGAATTGCAAAGAAATCTGGGAACAAGGCTCCAATTCAGCACAGCTTTCCATCCTCAGACAGATGGTCAGTCGGAAAGATTAATCAAATATTTGGAGGATATGTTGAGGGCTTGTGCATTGGATTTCTCGAGTTCGTGGAATGAGCAGTTATCCCTGATTGAGTTCGCCTATAATAACAGTTTTCAGGCTTCGATAGGAATGGCACCTTATGAAGCCCTTTACGGACGAAAGTGTAGATCCCCCTTATTTTTCGACCTTGAAGAGTGGAATTGGACGAAACAAGAGGGAGTGAAACGAGGTGAAATGAAGGAGAAGCCTTCCAAAGCCGTACAAGCTGCAATTGATAAGGTTCAACTCATTCAACAAAGAATGAAAGCGGCCCAAGATAGACAGAAAAGCTATGCGGATCGACGGAGAAAGGATCTTCAATTTGAAGTTGGTGATAGGGTGTTCTTGAAAGCTTCGCCGCGAAAAGGATTTTCAAGAATTGGAAAAGGAGGTAAGTTGAATCCTCGCTATCTGGGTCCGTATGAGATTCTGGAAAAAGTTGGAGATACTGCTTATCGTTTGAATCTACCCCCGAGTTTAACGGGAATCCACAACGTATTTCATGTCTCCCAGCTTCGCAAGTATTATCCGGATGAGTCCGAAATCCTACCTGAGGAAGAGGTAGAAATTGAGCCTAATCTCACCTTCGTTCAAAAACCGGTTAAGATTTTGGATCGGAAATTTCAAGAATTAAGAAACCGGCAAATCCCACTAGTTAAAGTGTTGTGGAGAAGTGATAAAACAGAAGAGGCTACGTGGGAGACCGAGGATAAAATGAGGAAGTTTCATCCCGAATTATTTTTGGACGATCAGTGAATCCGAGGACGGATTCTTTTAAGGGGGAGAGGTTGTGACGCCCCGATATTTCGGCCGTACAAGTATGACGTAATTGTTTACCAAAATGCGCGGAATAATTAATTATGTGTGTTTTATGTATTTAATTTAATTTTAATTATACTAAATGTTAATTGTTTTAATTTAATGTTATTAATATTAATTGCATTATATAATATAAGTATATATATATATATATATATATATATTAACGTACGTGTATGCATGGATTTAAAGTTATGCATGCATAATTAGTTATAAATCATATATTTGCATGCATTTTATAATTATAACATATTTATTTGCATGCATGTAATTATATATATATTATATACGTTGCATGCATTTTATATGTAATGTATTATAATTGAATTAGTTGGTTATTTTGTTAATGTTATGGCTTTTATTGTTTCATTGCGTTTGAGTGCTTCGTTTCTATTCGAATTGATACCGGAATTTTGTACGAATTTAATATGTTGAACTTATACGTGTCTTGTACATGAATATTTGTTCGTTTCGTATTTTCGAATTCATTTGCTTGTGTTTCGGATTTATTTTGTATGTTGGAATCCAAGTCGGGGGCTAACGAGCACTTAGCGCACCCTTGGTTCCGTATTTAATATCTTGAGCTCGGGAACTCGGATTCGAGTTCCGTCAACTCCGCTGAACTCGTAACGAAAATTCTAGTTTAGTAAACTTAGCCATATATTTTTCCCAACTCATTTCAACCTCCGAAAATTAACCGGAAAACCTATACGGCACCAAAACTGCCACCTTTCACCAAAATAGTCATATCTCTTACCATACTTGACCAAATTAACCATGGTTTGAACTTTTGAGACCCTAACTCAACCCTCTATCTGATCTTTATCCTCCCCAACCGGATTAATCCCTCATACTTAGAGAAATCAGCCCTCTTTCCTCTGTTTTTCCAGAATCCCGTAGCCAAGCCAACCTCTTGAGATTCAAGCTCAAATCTCTTTCAAACCTCCATTAATCCACAAGGTAAGCTTGGTTATGTTATGTACATCCATCATGAGTCATTTTCATTCATTCATCTCTGAATTTGAGCATCAATTCGTGAGCTTTTGACAGAAATGAATATATATAGAATTAGGTTTGGAATTGGTTGATCTTCTTCCATACTTGAGCTTTTTGGATGATTCCAAGCTTGAGAATGATTGTTTTGATATCTTCTTTTCATTTATGATCATTAATTGCATGGTAGTTGAAGTATTTATGAGATATTAACTTTAGAACATTGAGAAAACTTTGAAGAAAGTCACGTGTGACAGCCTTCCATGTTTGAACTGCTGTGGGACTGATTTGTAGGTTGTTTTTGTGGTGTTTTGCTGCACATATGACTGCCTAACTTATATGAATGTGTTGGGATTAAAGGAGATCATTTCTTGCCCTGTTTCTCGCGTTTTATACCCTGTTTTTGGGCCTGGAATTTGCTGTCACAGCTGCTGTTTGCCTTGCTCGTTTGCTGTCAGTTTTGGGGTGATTTTGAGCTAATTTCTTGCTGCAATTCATGTCATTTATAGCTTCATATATGTGGTCTATTTGTTGCTTGAATGGTGCTGAGTTTGAGTAAGGAAACCGGGGTTGGTTGCGCGTTTGTTGCTGCTGCGTTTGCTGCTGTCACGGGCGTGTCATTCCTGCGTGTTTCAGCTGGAACGGGGGTGTTTCTTGGGTGGCTGCTTCTGTACCGAGACACGGGGGTGTCTCGGTTTGCTCCTTGAAGGTGACACCCCCGTGTCACCTTAATTTTCCATGCCTGTTTGCTGTTTTCGCGAGCTGCCGCTGCTGCTGTTCATTCTTCCTTTTATTTCCTGCATGAACTTTGATTGTTAAATGGTTTGCATGCATTCTCTTATTGCTTTGCATGCATGTTATAGTTTGCATGCATTATTGTATAAATTTGCATGCATATATGAATGGAATTACTCTTACACTATTGCATGCATGCATAAATGGTAAAATCTCATTTTAATAGTTGCATGCTTGATTCTCCTGCATACGTGCACTATATATATATATATATATATATATATATATTTATATGTATTAATTATAATTTAATTTGTTTAAATTTTAAGAATTTAATTGTTATTTATTTCATGTTTAATTTAATTTCCTAAATTTAATTGAATGTATTTACTTGTTTATTTTCTAATTGTAAATGTGATTGAATGTATGTAATTATCGAATTCCTAATTTTATATGTGATTTACTTTATGCTAAGATTTATTTGAATTTCTTGAATTAATTTGATTGAAAACGTGAAATTATGAAAGTGAATGACTTGATGGTATGTTTTAAATTTATTAATCGTGCACATGAACATTTTTATGATATAATATGATCATTTATGCATTCACGTCATATTCATTTCATGGCCGAGCGTCATATGTGGTCATTGAGTCTCACTTCACTTTTCTTGCACAGATTTCGATCCCGTTGGAGACAAGGCCAATCCTTGAGGCTTTCGTATCTTCTTTTGTCGGTACAAGGTGGGTTTCTCTACTACTTAGATAAAACGACCCGATATATCCCCTATGTGAAAAGCTTTAAGCCAAAGTGATACGGTATATATATATATTGAGTCTTTTATCGAGTAAACGATTGCAAACGTAAAACCCTTATTTCTTGAATCCTACCAAATGTTTTGGCGAGTATTGATTGATTGATTGCACTGATTGGGGCCCGGGGTTCTTAGTGTGAGTGGCTATCCGAGGAAGCATGGGCTGACGGTGATCCCTCACACTAGTTCCCACTATTGAACAGCGGTACCGGACTCCGTCAGGAGATTGGCGGGGAAAGGGAGCTGAGTGCCATCTGGGGAGTCATGTAACCCCTTTTGGCCAATGACTGGGTGGACGGGTCTTGCAAGCCCGCCCACCAACCCGGAGGAAGAAGGTGTATATGACCGATTGAATAGAATCGATTGATTGAGCACAAAAGAATGATATGCATGAAAGACTTAATGAATGAATGACTGATTGAATCACACATGGTGTTGGTTGGAGTTGATGCACGCCCACTCGCCGGGCCACTAATGACCTATTGTAAAACTGATCATTATAATCCCTTTCGATGATTCCTCTATTTCTCCCACTTGGGAACCGTTTCTAAAACCTCGCTTGGGATTATAATCTGCATGTGATTGTTTAAATTCAGTTATATATTCTATTTATGCCAATGTTTTATACCCACCAGTCCCTTTTGGACTGAACCCGTTTGGTTTTCAGCTGTTTGGTGCAGGTGTCGAGAGAGCTAGGCGGGAATACGAGTCCTAGGTCTTGCATTCGTCTCTAGCTCTATATTTTGGTCTTACACTTACATCTCACACTTTTGATTTTTGTATATGGATACGTTATTGGAGCGTACACATGTTCTGGGCCGTGATGGCTTGTATTGATGTATATGAATTGTATTTTGGGGCTTGGATGCTCGTGGTATATATATGATATGCTTTGCTCGTTTATTGCTTCCGCTTTATTGATTTTCTCTGATTCGTATGGTTAAGGGTTAGCCCGCCTAGCATAGAGTGTGTGTTTGTCCCCGTTCGCCGTGATTTAGCTCGGGTATGGATCGTTCATTTCATATTCGGGTCGGGTCTCGGTGCGGGGGATGTGACACCTTACGCTCGGGTGTTACAGTTATGATTTTGATATAATACCTTGTCTATATGATGTTAGAAGCATGATCCTAAGCTTTAGACTTGAATTTCATGCATGATTCTTGAGATTTATGGAATTATATGTTAATTGGATATTTGAGCTTGAAGTGAGAATTGTGATGATCAAGGCATGAAACATGTGGTTATATTGTGTTTTATTGCACTTTAAGCATGTATGTACGTTTCCTTCTAGGAATTATAACATATGGATTTGAATTGCAAGTGTTTGGGGAATTTGGAGCTTGATCCGTAGCTCCCCTGTTTCTTCCCCTGTTCTTCTGCATCTTCTGTAAAACGGGAACGGCCCTTCCCGTTCCCCTTGTAATTAGGGAACGGCTGTTCCCATAGATTTGAATAATATGCAGGCGGCGAGAACGGGAACGACCGTTCCCACTTTGTCTCACAGACGGGAACGGCCGTTCCCATCTTCGGGGAGCATTTCGGGGAGGCGGGAACGGCCCTTCCCACTTTGAAGTAAAACCTGGAACGGCCCTTCCCACCCCATTGACAGAAGAAAACTTTCTGCATAAAATGTAAATTTTAGCACTATGATCCAATGATTTATTTGACCCCAATTTGTGATTATATGATCAATTACATGCCAAAACGTGATATTTAGATGCCACATTGTTTATTACATGATGTCTCGTACTTGATCACGCCGTGCGTCTTTTATGAAGTAATGTCCTTGAATTGTAGTCTCATGCATGTATATTGTCCCGTTTCTTGTCCAGTTATTCTCCAGGGAGGAGATTGTCGAGCATGAGCACGTTCACGTAGTCACGAGTCGTGTGTCGCCTGTCAGGTGAGGTTTAATTGCTAGTTATATAGAACCCGTATAACCTTTACGTGATCTTTCGGCCAAAGGTATTTATATTTATAATTTCATGAAATCACTTATCATTTCAAGTCACGTTCATGAAATGCAAGCAAGCAAGCAAGCCATGTTATTGTCATGAATCAAGCATGTTTTAGGCAAGTAGCATGACCGTTCACGTTGGGCCCGAGGGTAGTGACTAGAGCCAACCGGGAAAGCAAGGGCTGACGGGTAACTCTGGCACTATCCTCACCACATTTGGGGTGACCCTTGAATCTGCTAGGAGGTTAGTGGAGGAAGGAGCTCCGGGCTTAGGGATTCATGTACCCTCTGCTCAACACGCATGGATGTTGGGGCCTTGCAATCCCATCATCAACCGGAGGAAGAAGGAGATTGGGGATGAATCCGGCACCGCGGATTGTCCCCGGTTATTGCATGATTTCCATTCCATGAACGTGTTATATGATTACACAGGCACGATTGCACGATAATTGAGTTGCATGATCACTTATTGTTTAATAATCAAGCAAGCATGTTCATGTACATTTGGAGTTCGGTTGAAGACCGCCCTTACTCGCCGGGGCCATGTATTGATTGCATGAAAATAAACAAGTATTTAATATTGATAGTTGTATTCTCAGGCGCTATATTATTATTGAACTCATATATTTATCTTTTACAAATCTTTACCCAAGAATATAACCTGCATGTTATCTGCGCTAATATGTATGTAAACCCCTCACTCGATCTTCACAGACTGACACCTCCACCTTTCAGGTTATTGCAGGTACATGCTAGGTGGGAGTTGAGTCGAGTCGAGTCCAGTTCATGTAGTCGAGTCAACCATGGTTCGTGTATTTGGTTATTTATTGTTAATTATGGAATGAAAGTTATTGTTATTGTTTTACTTGAAGATGATAATGTATTGATATGAGAAGTTAGAATATATTTTACTTGGTAAGTGAGAAATGTCATGGGCTGATTAATGGAAATATTTGATAATAATTATTTATGCTTCCGCTTTAATTTCGTTGCATGTATAAGTAATCCCGCCTAGCTTGTCGTGTATTGCATTGTCACCCGTTCGCTATAGGTTGGTTCATGTACGAATTGGCCGTTTCGTATGTGGATTGACCTATAGTGCGGGGGTGTGGTACCTCCACGTGTTAAGGGTTGCTACATTATATTATTTTCTTAGTATGATAATAATAGTAACATGCTTAGATTTAATTAAATTATGCTTTAAGAATTTTATTTTATGAAATATATGATATTTATGCTAGTTTAGGAAAAATATGATAATATATGTGAATTTTATTTAATTAAATGCATGAGTTATGATATGATATAGTATATTCATATGTTTAAGTGTTCATGATCTTTTTTAATTAAATTCATGTCAAGAATAATTTATTTAGAATTATTTTTAATAGAGAATTAATATATTTTGCTATATTATGCTTCAAATTCTATGTTATAAATATGAATATGATCAAGTGTGTTACATACCTGCTTTGAATATTCAAATAGGCTCAAGAACATGTTCATGTTGTTCTTGATCAATTTTAAGTGCACTTGTGATAGTGTGTGTTCGATTTTATGTTATATAGTGATTAATTCATAAGAAATTTAATAGTAAATGTTTTTAATAGTAACTTTGACTTTTTGGTCAACCCATAAGCTGATAATTTCGAAAATATTATTAAAATAATTATAAAATAGGTTTTGGAATTTTTAAATAAAGATTTTATCCGAAATTTTCCAAAAAATCGGTAAATTGTGAATTATTTTCAAAATATAACCTACATTGTCAAATTAAATTCTAAATTTCATTTCTAATGTTATAATTAAGATTATAATGTGATTAATAAATATTTAAGTGGTTAAAGAATTCATGAAACCTGATTAATTACTTAATTTCCCTTAAACGGTTAAAATTAGAGTCTACAGGGAATTCTCTAACATGATATAGTTTATGTGTTTACTTGATGTAATCCTTTTATGCATGAACATTATGTGCTTATTTGATTAATATAAGGAACCTAGTTCTAAGCCTATAGTAGTTAATACTTTCAGGCGCACTGGAATCCACATTACAATGTTTGACTACCGGTATAGGTGAGGGTTAAAATGTTTTCAACTGGAATCATGCTATATATATGTATCTATATAAAAACTATTTTCAAGCCTACCCATCATATTGATTTACTACCCTATATACATATTATTGTACTACAATGTCCCTCTTAAGGAAAAATACTTTCATGCCGGAATCAACGTTTTACTAGAACATTATATATTTCAAGTCCATTTTATCAAAACATTGATTCCGGGTTATGCAAGCAAAATATTGTTCTTGATTTATGTTATGGGCCCCGGCGTGTAGCCGTGAGCAATTACCCGAAAGGTATCGGGCCGAGGGTATTGTTAGTGACACGGACCGCCACCACCTCTTGGTAGTGGTTTAACTGGAGGTTAGTTACTCCACGCCAAGGGATGAGGGAGAGATAGCTGCCTCCCGAATCTAGTTCGTGGTCTCTAGGGTTTGATTCCCTATTGACATCAAGGAGTAGGGGAGTTAATATTCTTGGTTTTATTGAAGTATCGGAGCCTGATCAGCCCGATACTATTTTACCAATTATTCAAGGAGTTATGGATGGAAAGACCTAGCTTGCGGGCATTAATGTTCTTGTTACAAACGGTTCATATTTCTACAAATATTCCAAACTACCCCTATCCCTGTTTTACAATTATTATGAACCGTTTCCTATTTGTTATATCCTATTGTTAATATTTCAGATCAAGATCTTCTTGATCATACACATATATATATACATATATCAATAAGTTATTATACCCCCCTTCACTTAGTCACTTTGACTAACCCTCTCGCCTATTTTTAAAATGCATGATTTCAGGAATCAATGAACGACAACTAGAGGTATCTTGAAGCATTACAACCATATGTGGGATCCGATCCTAAGAGTACACTGTCTTGAGCCTACTCTCTGTAGAAACAAACCATCTCATACTTTGTCCTTGCATGTCAACCTATTGTACTCTTTTGTGAACTACTTTGCTCAATAATGATAATCCTTGCTCATTGTACGTTATCCTCCCCGCTCATTGGTAAAGTTGAATCTCTTTATCTTCCGCTGCACTGTGTCACATACTCCATTCATATATTATCCTGACCGTTCGCCGTAGTATTTCCTGAATGTTGGGTCTAACCTCCACTCAGGGAGTATTGCGGTGCGGGGTTGTAGTGTTGGGGAGACGCTACAGGCCGTTTCGGAGGCCATGTAACGTTTGGGATTTTGAACTTTTTCGGTTTGATTCCTTTGCTTCTTAATTACTTTTATATGACTTATATGCATGATAATTTGATACTTTTTAACTTGTAACTTGTCATATGACTTGGTTATGCATGAGTTTTAATTATAACGTGTTTAATTGACTAACTGAGTGCATTTTGAGTAATTATGTGGATTGCATCTTATCTCATGCTTATTCTACATTTCCCGTACGTCGTATATGGTTCATTTCCTCGCATGCGAATATATATATTATATATACTTAAATAAATGTTGAATATGGTATGTTTATGATCTTATGAAACAAGTTTGTTTTCAAAAGTTAAGTATGAAAGCATATCTAAGCTGTTTTGGAAAATCCGTTTATATTCAAGTTCTGTAGCAAGGTTTGCCATGAAAGATTGGTTATGTGAATGTAATGTGAATGTGGGCCCTCTGAGCTATGGGTAAGGAATCCCTGGGATGGTATAGGGCCGTCGGGGCTCGGCCTGTGCATAGTTTCAATCCAAGATATCATATGCGACCTCGGGAGCTAGGGAAGGCGTGGTATTTTGATGCCTTCGGTGTGAAAGCTGGGGAGGACACATTATGGGTTAGCTACCCCGCGTGGGTTTCTGAAAGATATGGATGGTTAGGGCCTCGCGTGGCTCTTCCATCATGGGTGCGGAGGTTGGATATGTTTATGATTTATGTTTTAATATGATATGAGGAGTATGTTGGAAAACACGAAAGAGTTGAGCAGCGGAAGTTTAAAAATTTTCCACAAGTTTAATCGTTGTCTTGCAATTTTCGTACTGTAACGTTGGGTGTAACAAGAAACTCACTTTAATTAAAGCTTTCTTATGATGTTGTTACCGCCTAACAAACATCCTTCAAGCGGAAAGTCCCTCGAACGTCCTTCGATTTAGACCCCAAAGTAGAAGCGCTCCAAAGCGTATCCACACCAGACCTAGAACACGATCAAGCGAGTGAGAATGCTAGTTCTATGGCTTGTGTTAAAGGCTAGGATTTTTTTCTTTGAAAACTTTTCTTTTGGATTTTCTCAAAAACTTAACACTTCGTGAGTGTTGGTCTAAAGAATAAGAGAAGCACCATCCCTTGTATTTATACAAGGTGGATCGAGCCCCTAGGGTTTCTAAAACCTAATGGGCTTTTTATTCTTGCTCATTAATTATGTAGCACCTGAGCGCAAGGTACCACATCCCCCGTACCATGATCCGACCCGTATATGAAATGAATTTCCATACACGTACCAAATCATAGCGAACGGAGATATACACACTCGCGAAGCCAGGCGCGACTAGTCTATCACTTAAACCCCAACAACAACAACAACAACAATCAGAGTAACAGAAAAGCGGAAGCAATAATTCATATTCCATAGGTTGAGCTATATGCTCTAGGTACCAACAGTTATTCCATGTATTGAGCTATACACTCTATGTACCAACATTTAAGTTCAAGGAAGTCAAAACCCAATACATGTACACTCCAATTAACATTCATATACAAAGTCATAAATAGTGTATGCAAGTGTAAAACCCAAAATACAAGAGCTAGAGACGAATGCAAGACCTATGACTCGAATTCCCGCCTAGCTCCTGACACCTGCATAAAACAACTGAAAACCAAACGGGTTCAGTCCAAAAGGGACTGGTGGGTATAAAACAGGGCATAAATATAATATACGACGGTATTTAAACAGTCACATGCAAGCTATAATCCCAAGTGAGGTTTTTTTTTTAAAGAATTTCCCAAGTGGGTGCAACAGAGAAATCATCAAAAGGGATTAGAACGATTCGAGTGGGCGTGCATTATCTCTAACCAACACCTTGTGTAATTCATTTAAACATTCATTCATTCTTTCTTTTCATGCATAACATTCTTTCGTGCACATTCAATAACATTTACACCTTCTTCCTCCGGGTTGGTGGCAGGTTTGCAAGGCCCGACCACCCATTCATTGACCAAAAGGGGAACATGACTCCCCAGATGGCCCTCAGCGTCCATTCCTCGCTAACTCCTAACGAGGTCCGGTTACGCCGTTAATTGGTGGAACTAATTTGAAGGATCACCGTCGGCCCATGCCTCCCCAGATAGCCACTCACACTAAGTCCCTGGGCCCATTCGTGCATTCATTCATTCTCGCCAAAACATTTGGTAGGATTCAAAAACAAGGCTTTACATTGAAAACATTTACTCATGAAATGACTCTTTATACGTATAATAGTTTTGGCCGAAATCCTTACACATTAGGGTAGATAGGGTCATTAACTAATAGAAGAGAAACCCACCTTGAAACGACAAAAGAAGACACAAAAGCCTCACGGACCGGCCTCGTCTCCAACGGGATCAAAATCTGTGCAAGAAAGGTGAAGTGAGACTCAAAATGACCAAATAAGACGCTCGACAATGAAATGATTATGATATGAATGCATAAAAGAGTATGTTATGTAATGGACATGTTCATGTGCACTATTAATGTCTTAAAGACATATAAACGTTCATAGCTTTCATACTTTTCATTCTTGCATTCATATAGTCCTTGAGGTCATATGTCAATCACAAAACATAGCTTAATTGGAGTCATGTTACATATAATCCACAATTACGAGCCATAAATGCAATACAAGCAAGAAAAGAGACTCCCCAAAGCTGCCATTTCAAATGACACGACCGTGTTGAGTTTTCAAAGGAAATGGACACGGCCGTGTCCGAGGTTAAAATTAATAAAATTCCCAAGTCGAGGGCTTGACACGGCCGTGTTGAGTTTTCAAAGCATTTGGACACGGCCGTGTCCGATTTTCTGAAATATTTTTCCCCAAGTCGAGAGCCCAACACGGCCGTGTCCATTTTCAGTTCGAAGCTGACATGGCCCGTCAAGAAAGGGAAGAACAGAGCATAAGCTCTGTTTCGCGAGGGAAAAGCTTTGAAGAAGCAGGGCAACCACAAGGAAGCTCTTAGGTACACATAAACACGAATTCAATCCATATAATTCATATATAACATGTAACCCAAGTTAAAACACAAGAATACATGCTCAAAGTTGGTAAAAGATCATTCAATATCAAGCTTTCAAACATGGAAGCTTCAAGCTTCATCAATGGCATATCATGCTCTAATCATCAAACCTTAAATTTAAACATGTAAGAATGATAGAAAGCTTACAAGAATCATCTATCAAGCATCAAATTTCACTTTAAATCATGAAAACCAATGATCAAGATCAAACCCTCAATTCATGCTTTCATCCAAACCATAAGAATTCTCCACTCATGCCAAGCTATTCATAGATGAAAAGATAGAGGGGAAGATGGAGATTACAAATCCTAGCAAACCCTTGGAAAAAGATCGGATGAAAGCTAGAATTGAGCTCAGGTTTGGTTGATCAATAATGAAGGGTTTCTTGGAGTTCTCTTGCTTCTGGTGGGGAGGATGATGATCGATCAAAATGGGGATTAAGGGAGCAATTAGCTGATATTTAGTAAGGAAATTGGTAGGATACGGGTCGATCCAAGTTCGGAATGAAAGTAAACGGTTAACCATAAGTCATAAGGGTCGTAATGGCTGAAATACTCGTTGTCGGAGGTTCAAATGATACCGAAAAGGTACAAGGTCAAGTTTAAAGAATAGGTATCGTCGAAATAAGTTCAACGCCGTTTACGGATCTCAGTTTCGAGGTCCGAAGCTCAAGATATCACGAAAACCGTTCAGGGTTGCCTATTATACAAATAGGTCCCTAAACTTTCAAAAAGTGGCAATTAAGCCCAAACTCTATTTCCAATTGAGTCCAAAACATTCAAATAAATTACAATCAAGCCCACGGATTACACGAAACACATAATTTCATTCAATTAACACCAAATTCACGAAATTCACATTTTCACCATTCCGTTCATATATTCATAGCTCACATTGACATTCATATGAAATTTAAACAAATAAATCAAGTTATAAACGAATTCGATTAACAAATCAAAATACAAAATCATATAATTAAATGTAAATGCGCACGTAGCACTTACCTGCACATGTGAAAACACGGGGCATCACAACCTCTCCCCCTTAAAAGAATCCGTCCTCGGATTCATTTATCGTCCGGAAACAATTCGGGATGAAATCTTTTCATCTTATCCTCCGTCTCCCACGTAGCCTCTTCAGTTTTATCACTTCTCCATAAAACTTTAACTAGTGGGATTTGTCGGTTTCTTAATTCTTGAAATTTTCGATCCAAAATTCTAATCAGTTTCTGAACGAAGGTAAGGTTATGCTCAAGTTCCACTTTCTCAACGGGTAGGATCTCGGATTCATCCGGAAAATATTTTCGAAGCTGAGAAACATGGAATACATTATGAATTCCGGTCAAACTCGGGGGTAGGTCCAAACGGTAGGCCGTATCTCCAATTCTTTCCAGAATCTCATAAGGTCCCAAATATCGGGGATTCAGCTTTCCTCCCTTTCCAATTCGGGTGAATCCTTTTCGAGGTGAAGCTCTCAGAAATACTCTATCCCCAACTTCAAATTCAAGATCTTTCCTTCGCTTATCTGCATAACTCTTCTGTCGATCCTGGGCTGCTTTCATCCGTTGTCTGATTATTTGGACCTTATCAATTGTTTCTTACACTGCCTTAGAGGGTTTTTCCTTATTCTCCCCTCGTTTCACACCTTCTTGCTTGGGCCAATTCCATTCTTCCAAATTAAAGAACAACGGTGACCTGCATTTCCGTCCGTAGAGAGCCTCATATGGAGCCATTTCTATCGATGCTTGAAAGCTGTTATCATAGGCAAACTCAATCAAAGGCAATTGCTCATTCCACGAACTCGGAAAATCCAATGCGCATGCTCTCAACATATCCTCCAAATATTTGATTGATCTCTCTGATTGCCCGTCTGTCTGAGGATGGAAAGTTGTGCTGAATTGAAGCCTTGTTCCCAGATTCCTTTGCAATTCTTGCCAAAATCTAGAAGTAAACCTCGGATCTCGATCTGATACAATGCTGACCGGCACACCATGAAGTCGGACAATTTCATCAACATATTTCTTAGCTAACTTAGTCACTTTATCTAACATCCGAATAGCAAGAAAATGCACCGATTTCGTCAGTCGATCCACGATCACCCAAATTCCATCTAAACCACCTTTCACTCTAGGAAGACCCGAAACAAAATCCATCGCCACTTGTTGCCATTTCCATTCCGGGATAGGTAACGGTTGAAGTAGCCCCGATGGCTTCTGATGTTCTGCTTTTACAACTTGACAAGTCAAGCAATGTCTCACGAAGTTGATCACATCCCGCTTAAGTCCATTCTACCAATAAAATTTCTTCAGGTCCTTATACATCTTGTTTCCCCCGGGATGTATCAAATACCCTGATCGATGAGCTTCTTCCAATATCAACCGTTTCAATTCTTTCGGAACCACAATTTTGGTTTTGAACCTTAGAAGTCCAGTGTCATCAAACCCAAACGGACTCTCTGGATCATTTCTAGCTTTCAGCACTAATTTCTGAACTTCGGAATCCACTCTTTGAGCTTCAAATAATCTCTATTGAAGATCCGGTTGAACGGTAATATTCCGAATACTAGCTCTCAGCTTGACAGACTCAGATTCCTCTCCAACTTCCACTTTCACACTAGACACACCAGCCTTCCTGCTAAGTGCATCCGCGACCACATTAGCTTTTCCGGGATGGTATCGAATCGTACACTCATAATCCGCTAACATCTCCATCCAACGCCTATGTCTCTTATTCAATTCTTTCTGAGAAAACAAATACGGGAGACTCTTGTGGTCGGAAAAGATCTCAAAAGAAATTCCATAGAGATAGTGTCTCCACTTTCCCAAAGCGAAGATCACAGCCGCTAGCTCGAGATCATGAGTGGGGTAATTCTGCTTGTGATCCTTCAGTGTCCTTGAGGCGTAGGCAATTACTTTTCCATTCTGCATCAAAACACATCCCAACCCTTCTTTCGAGGCGTCCGTATAAACCATGTATCCTTCAGTGCCCTCGGGAAGTGCTAATACCGGTGCAGTGGTTAATTTTTCCTTCAAGAGTTGGAAACTCGCCTCACATGCCTCGTCCCACTCTAATTTAGCTTCCTTCTTAGTCAATCGAGTTAAAGGACCGGCTATCTTTGAGAAATCCTTCACAAACCTTCGGTAATAACCTGCTAATCCCAAGAAACTTCTGACCTCGGAGGCTTTCTTCGGACTCTGCCACTGAGTAACTGCCTCGATCTTCGAAGAATCCACTTCCAAACCCTTCCTTGAGACGATATGACCTAGAAAAGCAACCCGGTCGATCCAGAACTCACACTTACTAAACTTCGCATACAACCGGTGCTCTCTCAACGTCTCCAATACCAATTTAAGATGTCTGGCATGATCTTCCGGAGTCTTCGAATACACAAGAATGTCATCAATGAAAATTACTACGAATTTATCCAAGTAGGGCCGAAAAATCCGGTGTATCATGTCCATGAATGCTGCAGGGGCATTAGTTAAACCAAAAGGCATCACTACGAACTCATAATGCCCATACCGGGTATTAAATCCTGTCTTTGGTATATCCTCTTCCCGGATTTTCAACTGGTAGTAACCTTGCCTTAGATCCAATTTCGAATAGATCCCTGAACCTTGCAGCATATCGAATAAATCCTCAATGTGGGGCAACGGGTACTTATTCTTGATAGTCATCCGATTAAGCTCCCGGTAATCTATACACAACCTCAACGATCCATCTTTCTTCTTGACAAAGAGAACCGGAGCACCCCACGGAGATGAACTCGGTCGAATATATCCAATCTTGAGTAATTCCTCGAGTTGAATCTTCAACTCCTTCAACTCTGCCGGAACCATTCTATAAGGAGTCTTAGAATACGGTTCTGCTCCCGGATATAAATCAATAACAAACTTAATCTCCCGATCCGGCGTTAGAGAACCCAAATTTTCTGGAAATACGTCGGGATATTCCTTTACCACGGCCATCTCCTCAAAACTTGATTGATCCTTTAGTTTGTTAAGGAGATAGGCAATAAATCCCGTGGCTCCATCCTTTACTAACTTGCGAGCTTCTATAAACGATAAGAGAGGTACATTCTTCGACCCAACTTCTCCAATCCACTCATCACCCAACTTTATCTTCTTCTTAAAACAATCAACTTCGGCCCGGTGCCGGTATAACCAATCCATCCTGAAGATTACCCCATACTTCTTCATAGGCATCACAATGAAATCTGCCGGATAATCTTTCCCTTCTATCAAAACTGAACAACCCTTGACAACCCGATCCGTCTGCAAACTACCTCCCAAAGGAGAACTCACAAAATAGCAAGAATTTGCACAAGTAACAGATAGGCACAGAGGGGCACATAGATCACAAGATATGAAAGAATGCGTGGCACCCGGATCGAATAATGCATGAATGCTCGTGTTATGAATGTAAACGGTACCTTCCACCTGTTGGAAAACACGAAACAGAAAGCAGCGGAATTTAAAAATTTTTCCAACAAAAGGATCTTGGACTCGCAATCGTGTAACCAAATTCGTAGAGATAGAAAACTTACTTTTCTTTTATTCTTTCTTGAAGCGTTTCAAGCCACCCAAGAACGCTCTTCTCGCGGCTTGACAACCCGTCCCTCGAAAGTCTCTTTCTACTTCAGAATCCATTGTCGGGATAGCAATCCACACCAACCTAGATTCAATTCATGTTAGAGATGTTCTTAACAATATAACATAAAGAAAGAAACATGAAACGAGAAAAGCAGGATTGAAACTCCCTTCGAAACCAGTTTTGCGAAAGTAGAAAACTGCCAGTCACAAAACCCTCGTGAAAAAATTCGTCCTTCAGGATATGGACGAACGGTTTTCGCCATCTTCTTTGGTTCGATTTTTTCATTCGCTTCACGTCGGGTTCAGAATCGTTTCATCATCCCTTCTGATCGTTTTTGCTTAATCCCCACTTTTGGTAAAGCTCGAATCTTCAAAACTTCTAACTTGAAGTCTCTAGAGATAGTCCACCAACTTGGCTACAATCTAACTAGTAAGGATGCTAGTTCTCTAGTTAGTGTTTAGGCTTAACCTAGGGTTTTATTTTATCTTGGAGAAAGGAAGGTGTTCAACACATGAACCAAGAATTGTCTATTAGCTCTAAAGGGGAGCATGAGCTCCCCTATATATAAGAAAGGGGAGGGATGAAATTCCTAGTCCTTAATGGGCTAGGATTTTGGTCTCTCTCTCTCCTATTACTTGATCATCAAGTAATTTTGACTTTGACTTTGAATTCTAATTCAAATCAACTTTCAAGAGAGCTAAAAATATCCAAACTATTTTTGGATAATTTTATACTTTATTTATTTAAAATAAATAACTTATTTTATCTAATTAATTAATTCATAATTAATTAACTAGATTATTTTTTCTCCAAAATAAGACTTTCTTTTTAATTCAAAATTAAACCAAAGTCTATTAAATAATTAATCACATTAATTATTTAATACATAAATAAATATACACATATATTTATACACGTGTGTGACACGTGTCACAATGACACGTGTCACTCACGTGAGCCACACGTGTGGTTTCACACGTGTGGAACCCTTTTGGCTTGATTAACTCGTTTAATCATTTTAAAGCCTCAACTCATGTAACCAAGTTGTTGTGTGTGACCCTCTAGGTTCTCAATTCAATTAGCAGTGACCCTAATTAATTAATTCACTAATTAATTAATCAGTCCACAGATTAAACAACCATAGTCTAGCAACAGGTGTTTAACCCCTAGCTGAATTGGAATATTCGGATTCGACAGAACCTTTAAGTCATTGATTCATGTGAGATACAATCCTCCTACTTACTATCTCTCAACCAAGATCTAGGGTAAGGGAATAATTAGAACCCTAATAATCTGGTCTTAAAGCTAAGTGCATTTCATATCCATTTGATCTCAATCCAAGAAACCCTTTTCTTGATGTCTTGATCTACTGCCTTGGCCAAGGACTCCATATGGCATATGAATGACTTACACAATAAGAGATCACCTTGCAAATGCAAGTGTAGGTCCTTTCTTGATTCTCATTCACTTTCATGAGTCACTTGTGCAGCCCCAGCATAAGCCTTGAATCAGTTGTCTAAGGCGACACCCTTTAAAGCTTATACCAAAGACTACAGAGTTAACTCATAAAGTAACATGGAACCTCATGTCTAAGGATCAATTAATCACATCAATGACTCGTGAGATATTTCCTAATCTGGAAGTTTCCATTTCCTGAAATAGAAACTTCCTTTCCCATTTAGGAATGTTCTCACACGGGGCACCTCAGTGAACTTACTTATTAAAGTAAGCACCCTCATGTATCACGCACGTATCAACTATACACTTTGCACCTCCATGAAACAAGGTGGTCCTTCTTAAGGGCGTGATCCCACAAGCAAGCCTTAGAGGAGTCAGGTTGACACTCCCACTGTCTGTAGGACCCATCGGCTTGGAGTATTTTACTAATCATGACTTATGTGATATAGGGCTCGTTTCATGAACCATTTCACCTAAATGGTAGAGTCCTAAAGTCATCAGGATTAGGGGAGTTCTCATACATGCGCACGTAATGGAAACACACAAAACACGTATTGGCATATAAAGAAGTGTTTGCCTATAATCAATCGTATATTATTCAAAGATTGTCTGTGATACAAGAAAAGTCCCAAAGCAGATTACGTCGAATCGGCTTTCTAGGGCACTATTCCTAACAATCTCCCACTTGCCCGTAAAAGCCATTTAGGTATTCTAAGTCCCATCTTCTCAAGATGCACTTTGAGAGCCTATTGACTTTGGGCGTTTCCAAAGTGGATCTGCTATATTCTCTGCTGATGTGACCCTCTTGTTTACACATCTCTTAGGAAACACCTTTTCCTTATAAAGTGATTCGTAATCACGTGTTCAGTCTCTTGGTGAGGTCTTGGTTCTCTTACTTGAGCAACCATCCATTTTATCATACAATATGATAAAGGAGTTGTTTCATGCTAGGAACTTCATCTAACTGGTTAGATGGAGTTTCTTACCCAAACACTTAACTTAGCGTTATATAATACGACTAAGTTCTCAACTACGACAGTCGAGTTTTGCAATGTCCGTCCTTGGAACCCTTTCCAACACATTGCATTACCATTCTGGTAGAAGTTGTATCCTTGCAATGATTTCATAATCATCCATGTTTGATGAACGGTTACATCAAATATCCTTCTAACAACAAGATCTTTTGGGCTCTGTAAACTAATACATATCCTCATTTCTTCTCAAGTACTCTGAGGACATCCTTTACAGAGATCTAATGACCTTCTCTGAGGTCATATTAGATTCGGCCTACTACGCTTAGTGTTGTGCCATATCTAATTTAGTAAATAACTTTTCATACATTATGCACCCTTTCACTTAAAGGGATTTTGGACATTCTAACTTTCTTAAAGTTTATCTTAGGACACATACTCTTCAAAAGAGACGTTCCATTGTCCATACTAAACTCCTTTTAGTACCGTGGCTATGTACTCATTTTGTGATAATCCTTTTATTCTCTTAGATCTATCTTCTATAGATCTGAATGTCGAGAATATAGGATAATCACCAAGATCTTTCATGTCAAATTGTTTCTTAAACAAGAATTGGTAACTTTCACGTCATCCTTGACATTCCTAATGAGAAGGACATCGTCTTCTAAAGAACCAAAATTGACTCTTACATCACTAACTTTCATATGTACACTCTGAGACTTATTCGACTTCTATCTGTGTCAAACGATTTGACTGTGGAATCGAATTGTCTAACTCCTAGAAGCCTTTATCAATCCACAGATTGACTTTAGGGATTTGCATACCTTATGCATACTCCCACTGAATATGAGATTTATAGAAATACCTTATTTCAGTCTCTTTCAATCTCATATTGAACAAGATAGTTCTCATATTCATTTATCATATCTCATAGTCAGAATATGAGGAAGTGGTAAACATAATCCAAATGGACTTTTGCATTTCAATCGTCAAGAAGGTTGTAATGCTTTCCATTTACTCGAAGCTCCACGAGCTTGATCCTATCAGGTGGATCAACCAAGGTCAAAACTTGGTTTGAGTATATGGAATCCATATTGGATTTCAAGGCTTGCTTACACTACTCAGATTCCAAATCTGACAGTGTCTCCTCTTCAAGTAATTCCTTGGCTATCTAGGAACGCGTTCTAAACACGTCTTAAGAGAAGGGTTTCACACGTGTACATACTCTAAAATTTGGCTAAATTTTATCAGATGGGCTCGTTTCTTCTATATGTGGCGTGGATATTCATCCTTAAATTTCTTTGAGGTCTGCTTGCTTGTCTTTCTTCTTCTATAGGAACGATTCCTTGAGAAAGATACATTCCTTGAGACAAACAACCTTTGTCTAAGGGAATTGCAGAAACAATATTCAATATCGTTGTATAAACTTGAACTCATTTCAAACTTATCTCCCACTATCCTCTTCACTTAAGAGGATTCTACTAAATTCTTGGATAAGAATAATTAGGAAATTTAATATGCCACATTGCATAGTGCAACTAAAGGACTGATTTTGGAAGGTACTAAATTCAAAATCTCTAACTGCATATTCTGGGAGTTTATTCTTAGAATGATTATAAGTCAGTAAAGCTTGCTATGGAATGGACCATGTTGCATTAGATTTCATTCCCTCATTCGGAAACACTAAGGTGTTCTCGAATTAGTTTACTGAGAGATAATCCTATTATCTCTAAGATGAGTAAGGATTTAGTTGCTAAGATATTGGCTATCTCGATCATATCGATTTACCTATAACTTATGACTACTTCGGTTCCTAACCTCCTTTCGAAATTCTAAGAATTTCATATAAGTTTCGAATTTGTACTTTAACATGTACATTCATTCATAATGATTAAACTGACGATTGTATCTAGTGCTTACATTAAGCATCTTACACTCATCAGCACGGATCGAAATCCACTATAATTTTGGAACGTTCCACGTTTCTTATAAACGGGATTCAGGAACGCCTCCCTCATGACAGGATTCACAGGAAGTCAACACTATAGGTTCATTTTCATAGAATGATCCTAAGGTGTCTGACTTGCTAATCCTTTTATATCTCAACGTTCCAAAGTAATTCGAAGCTTTGTCATCTCACTTACTTTTGTTATCTCGTTGTATGTTCAGAACATTAGTGCCTTGAGTCTTTGCACAACGGCTTATGCAGAATTGACTTAAGACTAGTAAATTCTATTCCTAGTAGAATTACTAAACGAGGTAACATTTCAAAGTACTCATACTCTTTGCAGTTCCCTTTCAAAGTCCTTATTTGCTACCATAGAAGCAAACGTCCTATTTGATCTCTAGTGTCTTTTGGGCGTACCCCTTACATGCCCCTCCATTGGGCTCTTAAGGGTTTCTTCTTCTTTAGGCCTTCAAGCCTTTAACTTAGGGAGTTTTAGATGAAGAATTAACCATCTCAACCTTTTATTCCTTCTTAAGGATGCTCTCAACCATTATCAACTTAAATGATTAACTATGCTACATTAGCATCATTCTAGTTGAGCATAAAGGGTTTGAATGATAGTCGAAGCAATGTAAGCAATCAGTGCATTGAGAACTCTTTTCTCAGTTGATGATCGAGACCATAAGATCTTCAAATAAGATCTTTAGACCTTGTTCGTGTGCACTTGTTTCCTCATTTGGAATATTGAATAATTCCATAATGTTATACCTTGTAACATTTTTATGAGGTGGTTCAATTGCTTTTAAGTGGTTTGGAAAAATCCATTCACCTCAGATTGCTTCTCTTTTGGCCCGGGTCGACTTTTCACAATTGAAAACTTCGCCCTTTAGAGAACGCCTTTCTCTAGTCGGATCCTAAAATGAATTTTAGGATCCGAAGCCATTTAGAGTTAGTCAGGACTTAGTCAACTTATTTGACTTATGGATGGATACGAATGGGTTTGCATTTCATATTGTAGAGAATCACAGAACTACAACCTAAATGCTAAGCAGAGAAAATGTGGGCATGCTGAATTATAACGATATACAAAAGATAAGGTCTTTAATCTAATGTAGCTCCCACTGTTTTTCAAAGATCTATAATTCCCAAAGATCTAAGAGGAACACGTTTCCCAATGGGTACTAAGATCCTAGGCATTTTACCTCGAACCCACGACTCGCGGACATTCTAAGTAAGAACCCTAGGTAGGTACAACTTACCAATTCTAACACCTTTAGAATTCTTAGTAATTGTTTTTTGCATCACCTATCTTTCAATATGGACCCACGACTCGTGCGACATCTATATTTACTTAGGCGTTAAGCTAGACCCATCAATCATAAGATCATGACCAAAACTTAGTTCGAACGACCCACGACTCGCGGACATCGCCCTTGCTAAAATTGACCACGAAATATTGACCATTTAAAATGATTAATTAGGTAACTAAGAACTAATAAGCTCCACTAGCTATCCCACGACTCGCGGACAATAACTAGCTTTACTTACTAAACTTAAAACCTATTGATGGAATGCTAGGAATTTAATTCAAAATTTGCATCTCGAATTAAACACCTATTTGTTTGAAATTAGCTTAATATTTAATGGGAATTTTCGAATCAACCGGAGAGTTGTCCGGTTCGACCTCACCAACATATATGTTATCCAATTTTATTAGTCTTGATTAATGCAAGTACACTTAAATGCATATCAAACAAGCACATAAACAGATAACATGTCCTAGCATGATACTAACATGTAATGATCATGGGTTCTACCTATCTTATGCGTGATATGTGGGAGCCACTCCACAATCACAAGTTCTAACATACATGCCACATAAACAGTTTAAATCACATAAGGGAAAGCGGTAACAAAATACGAGCCCTATCTCTATTACATTTAACAATTGAGATTCCCCTCCCTAACATTTTGAGGGGTCTTCACTTATGGCCTCCTTGTTACTTGAATGTGGTCCATCTTACTCCTTGGGTGCATTGTCTCCAAAATGAAAATAAAACCTCACCACCTATCTCTACTCTCAAATTACAATAAAAAGAAAAAGACATAAAGTAATAAGGCTCAATCTTCATATTGGCCTTAGACAATTACACGGGGCATACCCCGGCCTCAAAAACAGTAATATGGAAAGCCACATAATAAATCACATAACAATACGCACATAAGTGAGGCTCCAACCTCAATTGAAAAACGCAACTATAGGGCTCCAACCCCAATTTAAACCATCCATGTGCATAAATTAAAACCATACATAGATCTAAACCCATGATCACCTAACATGCTATTGCGAGAATTTAAATTTAGCCAACAAATTAAAATTCTCGTTTCAAGTCCTAATGACTTAAAACACGACTTAGATGCAATTCTTGTTCAAGAGTCTTTTCAATAAAACCCGAAAAACAACAAACCAATAAAATTCCAATTAATTTCCAAAATTAATAATTTTATTCTTTCATTATTTTCAGAAAATAAAGATTGTAATTTTTCCAAAATTTAAATCGCTTAATTTCTCAAAAATCCCAATTTAATCAAAATTTTAAAATAATTTTATTTTAGCAAAACTGATTTTAAAAGATAAAATTAAAATAAAATTTAAATCAGGATTTTACGGACCGAAAACACAAAAACACGAAAAACGGGCCTGGGTGTGCGACGTGCTAGCACGCCTAGGCTCGTCCTTTTCGTGTTCCGTTTCGTGTCCAGGTTTCTCAAAACCAATTCAATCCAAAATTAAAAAATTCGATTTAAACATATTTCAATCAAAACGATTTTCAAAAACACAATTTAAGAAAACAGTTTCAGAAATTCAGGAAAAATTACAGTTTCGTATTTCAGGCTTTCTAAAAGAACTCATGAATACCTAATTCGCATCTAAGCCTAAGAATTTCTACCAAATTCAGAATAATTGAGACGAATCAGAAACACGATTAACGAGGTGGCTCTGATACCACTTGTTGGAAAACACGAATCAGAAAGCAGCGGAATTTAAAAATTTTTCCAACAAAAGGATCTTGGACTCGCAATCGTGTAACCAAATTCGTAGAGATAGAAAACTTACTTTTCTTTTATTCTTTCTTGAAGCGTTTCAAGCCACCCAAGAACGCTCTTCTCGCGGCTTGACAACCCGTCCCTCGAAAGTCTCTTTCTACTTCAGAATCCATTGTCGGGATAGCAATCCACACCAACCTAGATTCAATTCATGTTAGAGATGTTCTTAACAATATAACATAAAGAAAGAAACATGAAACGAGAAAAGCAGGATTGAAACTCCCTTCGAAACCAGTTTTGCGAAAGTAGAAAACTGCCAGTCACAAAACCCTCGTGAAAAAATTCGTCCTTCAGGATATGGACGAACGGTTTTCGCCATCTTCTTTGGTTCGATTTTTTCATTCGCTTCACGTCGGGTTCAGAATCGTTTCATCATCCCTTCTGATCGTTTTTGCTTAATCCCCACTTTTGGTAAAGCTCGAATCTTCAAAACTTCTAACTTGAAGTCTCTAGAGATAGTCCACCAACTTGGCTACAATCTAACTAGTAAGGATGCTAGTTCTCTAGTTAGTGTTTAGGCTTAACCTAGGGTTTTATTTTATCTTGGAGAAAGGAAGGTGTTCAACACATGAACCAAGAATTGTCTATTAGCTCTAAAGGGGAGCATGAGCTCCCCTATATATAAGAAAGGGGAGGGACGAAATTCCTAGTCCTTAATGGGCTAGGATTTTGGTCTCTCTCTCTCCTATTACTTGATCATCAAGTAATTTTGACTTTGACTTTGAATTCTAATTCAAATCAACTTTCAAGAGAGCTAAAAATATCCAAACTATTTTTGGATAATTTTATACTTTATTTATTTAAAATAAATAACTTATTTTATCTAATTAATTAATTCATAATTAATTAACTAGATTATTTTTTCTCCAAAATAAGACTTTCTTTTTAATTCAAAATTAAACCAAAGTCTATTAAATAATTAATCACATTAATTATTTAATACATAAATAAATATACACATATATTTATACACGTGTGTGACACGTGTCACAATGACACGTGTCACTCACGTGAGCCACACGTGTGGTTTCACACGTGTGGAACCCTCTTGGCTTGATTAACTCGTTTAATCATTTTAAAGCCTCAACTCATGTAACCAAGTTGTTGTGTGTGACCCTCTAGGTTCTCAATTCAATTAGCAGTGACCCTAATTAATTAATTCACTAATTAATTAATCAGTCCACAGATTAAACAACCATAGTCTAGCAACAGGTGTTTAACCCCTAGCTGAATTGGAATATTCGGATTCGACAGAACCTTTAAGTCATTGATTCATGTGAGATACAATCCTCCTACTTACTATCTCTCAACCAAGATCTAGGGTAAGGGAATAATTAGAACCCTAATAATCTGGTCTTAAAGCTAAGTGCATTTCATATCCATTTGATCTCAATCCAAGAAACCCTTTTCTTGATGTCTTGATCTACTGCCTTGGCCAAGGACTCCATATGGCATATGAATGACTTACACAATAAGAGATCACCTTGCAAATGCAAGTGTAGGTCCTTTCTTGATTCTCATTCACTTTCATGAGTCACTTGTGCAGCCCCAGCATAAGCCTTGAATCAGTTGTCTAAGGCGACACCCTTTAAAGCTTATACCAAAGACTACAGAGTTAACTCATAAAGTAACATGGAACCTCATGTCTAAGGATCAATTAATCACATCAATGACTCGTGAGATATTTCCTAATCTGGAAGTTTCCATTTCCTGAAATAGAAACTTCCTTTCCCATTTAGGAATGTTCTCACACGGGGCACCTCAGTGAACTTACTTATTAAAGTAAGCACCCTCATGTATCACGCACGTATCAACTATACACTTTGCACCTCCATGAAACAAGGTGGTCCTTCTTAAGGGCGTGATCCCACAAGCAAGCCTTAGAGGAGTCAGGTTGACACTCCCACTGTCTGTAGGACCCATCGGCTTGGAGTATTTTACTAATCATGACTTATGTGATATAGGGCTCGTTTCATGAACCATTTCACCTAAATGGTAGAGTCCTAAAGTCATCAGGATTAGGGGAGTTCTCATACATGCGCACGTAATGGAAACACACAAAACACGTATTGGCATATAAAGAAGTGTTTGCCTATAATCAATCGTATATTATTCAAAGATTGTCTGTGATACAAGAAAAGTCCCAAAGCAGATTACGTCGAATCGGCTTTCTAGGGCACTATTCCTAACACCACCACGGCATTTGGATCGGCTTCAACTTTCTACTCTTCGCCCTCAAGGGCATAAGCTCGTGCCTGAACCATCGGTCTCTGAGCCCCAGCTTGATATCCTGGAATCTTGTCTGGGCATGCAAAAGCCATATGATCTCCTTTCCCACAAATCAAACACAACTTCAATCTTTTTCGGCAATTGTTATAGGAATGAGTTGGCCATCCACAATAAGTACACGGAGGCTGATCGTTTCGGGATCCCTTAGGAGCTGGTGGAGCCTGAGGTGCTCATGGATCCAAAAGAAAGCGGTTTGGAAATAAGAAAGATAAGGGCAAGATGAAGTGCTTCAATTGTGACACTCTAGGTCACTTTGCTCGAGAATGTCCTCTGCCACCTAAGGACAAGGTAGCACTTGCATTTGCTTTATCTAGTCATACTTATGTCTCTAGCATTGTCTTATTAACTGAATCTTGTCCTGTGTGGATTGTGGACTCAGAGGCAACAGACCATGTGACTAGGGACCGAGAGGCATTTGTAGATTTTCGTCGAATTCCCGTCGGTACGAGGTGGATATATGTAGGCAACAATACCCGAGTAGAAGTAAAGGGTATTGGAACTTGCAAGCTGGAATTGCAAGAAGGCAAGGTCCTTATTCTACATGATGTCCTATTTGCACCGGAGATTCGACGAAATCTAGTATCTGTTGTTGTTCTACTAAAGTTAAGATATAGCTTGATATTTACTAGTGACACCATTAAACTTTACTATGGTGATGCATATTATGGTAGTCGACTTATTAGGGATGGTTTTATCGTGTTAAATTGTAAAAGACATATGTTTGACTACTATGTGGACCAAAGTACTTCGTTTAATGTAAGTTCTTCTAACAATGCGAATATTGATGTGGATGTTTGGCATGCTAGATTAGGTCACATAGAGTAAGATAGGATGAATCGATTGGCACGAGATGGGCTTTTAGGCCCTATCTCTAAGGTTGATTTGTCTGTATGTGAAAACTGTCTTGCTGGCAAAATGACACGTAAACCATTTGGACAGGCTACTCGAGCCGAATACCCATTGCATTTGATTCACTCTGACATTTGTGGTCCTATGAGTGTTAAAGCGAGACACGGAGCTTGTTATTTCATTACTTCCATAGATGATTTCACGCGCTTTGGTCATGTCTATTTGATCTCACACAAGTCTGAAGCATTGGATTGTTTCAGACGATACATAAACGAGGTTGAAAATCAATTAGATAAAAGGATCAAAACACTAAGGACTGATCGAGGGCGTGAATATCTATCAGATCAATTTAATGATCTATGTATTGAAAAAGGAATTACACGGCAATTGACTATTCCACACACACCGCAACAAAATGGTGTGGCAGAAAGGAGGAATAGGACATTGTTGGATATGGTGAGATCCATGATGGCGCAGGCTAACTTACCAATTTCATTTTGGGGAGATGCCTTATTAACTGCGTCTTACATCTTGAACAGAGTTCCTACAAAATCAGTCCCTTCTACTCCTTATGAACTTTGGAAAGGTAGAAAACCGATCCTTGATAACCTTAAACCTTGGGGATGTGCAGCCTACACTCTTGATTCTTTCAACAAATATGGAAAGTTAGGCACTCGAGGACGAAAATGTATCTTCATACGATGCTCTGATACCACTGAAGATTTAAACTTACTAAGCGGAATAAATAAATCTCCAAACATACCTTGATCTACGGATCGTTTGAGATGGTTCACAGATTCTTTGATTGAATTCTTCACGTACAAGCGGTCCAAGTTTGCTTAGGATAAGCAGACTTAATTCCACAACTTAAGTGCTTTGAATACGGTGAATGGAGAATTCCACAATATTCTCTCACAAGAATTTCTGTATATCGTGATGTGGGATTTCTGTGTTGATTGTGTTCTGGATATGTTCTGGATTGTCTTGTTATGGAGGGAGAGAGAGATTTCTCTATTTATTTGACAAGAGTTGAAATAACTTCCCGTTCAAATTCAAACTCTCCCACCAACCCATTTATCTATATGGGTTTCGGGTCAGCCCCATGGGCGACCCGTTTTATATTTCCAACATCTCCCACTCGCACATGAGGGCTGACCTCAAGCGATAACTGACTTGTATATAGTGTAGCCGTATATCCAAAATATTTCATACTTGCAAATAAGTCGTGTGACCGGCGAGCACAGTAAAGCCTTCAAATGTTATACACCGGTTAAGGATATATAACAGCTCACTTCACAAATGAGGATATTCATGTCTCGCTATACCCCAGATCCCTGTTTTGATTTCACTAGTTATAACATCTCTTGATCCCTCAAATTTTTTAAGAGCATATTTAACTATTCTCACAATGTATCCACAATCGTGTTCCAAACACAATTGGCTAGCCGGTGAATACATCTCACTGACATTCAACAGACAATCTTCCTTTCCAACCAGTAACTCTAGATTATCACCTTAGTTGCTTTCCTAGACATACGCCGCAACTCCGAATCTCTCGTGGATATTGGTGATATGCTAAAGTAGCAACACTGAAGTATAATCCTGAGATACTATTGACAAGTAATAAGCGTATAAAATGGGATTATCAAAAAAAATATCCAGGTCTCACACAATGACAAAGACGGGATCTATTTCTCATTACCTATGTAAGGTCAAATTTAGTACATGCGGTATGAAACACATGCTACGGTACATGACTTCAATTTTGAAGCGTATGTCGTTACTTATCAACAATAGTACCGTACAGATTTAAGTTCAAATGTGTCTCAAACATTTAACTTCTGAGTTTTGCTTCCAGTGTATCCTCAATAATTTCCGGCACTGAAGCCAAAAACTCAAATCTGACTGACAAGTTCTAGTGGTGTGTGGGATCCACTATGATTATCAAATACGCATATAGTATAATCTCATCCCTGCACATTTTCGAAATGTCAGAGGCGATTGCTCGTGTGAGAGAGCCAATCTCAACTTCTCCGACATACTTTTCAGATAACAACAAACATATATGTGTTCAGCTCAGAAAACAAACTTTATCATAGCATAGATATTAATCATTCATACATTCAACTAAGTACATCAAATCCTACGCAGTCCCAAAGACTTAACATGACCCATAAATACATCGTTAGATATTGGTTTAGTAAATGGGTCTGCTACCATAGCATGCGTAGATATGTATCTCACTATCACTTCCTTCTTCTCTATAATGTCACGCACAAAATTATATTTTTTGTCTATGTGTTTGGTTTTCCCATGATATTTGGGATCTTTAGTATAAGCCATGGCTGCCTGACTATCACAATAAACTGTCACAGCTCCCACTTTACTGTTTATCAATCCCAAATGATTGAAAAAACGCTTTAACCAAACTGCTTCTTGAACTGCAGAAGCACAAGCCACAAACTCTGCTTCCATAGTGGACAGAGATACACATGTTTGTTTCTTACTACTCCGATATATGGCGCCATCATTTAGCAAAAACGTATAGCCGGAGGTCGACTTTCGCTCGTCTAAGTCACCTACCCAATCAGCATCTGTGTATCCTCTTAACCATAAATTATTCCCTTGATAGCATAAGGAATATCCTGGAGTTCCTTTTAGGAATTTGAATATCCTTTTAACAGCTTTCCACTACCTTCGTCCTGGATTACATTGATACCTACTAACTAGACCCACGGCATAACATATATCAGGGCGAGTGCACATCATTGCATACATTAAACTTCCAATGGCACTAGCATATGGTACTTTGGACATATCTTGTATTTCTTGTGGAGTCTTAGGACACATTTCACGGCTTAATGATTCACCTTTTGCGACGGGAGTATCAATGGGATTGCAGTTTTCCATTTTGAATCGTTCTAAAATCCTTTTAGCATAAGGTTCCTGTGAGAGACCAAGTAATCTCTTAGAACGATCACGATGGATTTTTACTCCAAGTATATATTCTGCTTCTCCCAAATCCTTCATCTAAAAATTAGAGGATAACCATTTCTTAATGGTAATAAGATACTCTTTGTCGTTTGATGCTAACAAAATGTCATCAACATAGAGTGATAGAATTACAAACTTTTCTTTGGACCTTTTCACATAAACACAATGGTCTTCATCAATCATGACAAAGTTATATGAGATTATCGCTTGATGAAATCTCAAATACCACTACCTAGAAGACTGCTTCAATCCGTAAATTGATTTCTTTAATTTTCTTGACCCTTGAGACTAAAACCTATTGGTTGAACCATATAGATTTCTTCTTCAAGTTCTCCATTGAGAAATGCGGTCTTTACGTCCATTTGATGTAATTCCAAATCCATGTTTACTACGATGGCCAAAAGAAGGCGAATGGAGGTAAATCTCACCACTGGCGAAAAGGTTTCTTCATAGTCAATACCCTCTTGTTGAGTATAACCTTTTGCTACCAAGCGAGCTTTATACCTCTCAATCGACCCACCAGCTTTACGCTTAATCTTGAGAACCCACTTGTTCCCAATAGCCTTTCGTCCTTGTGGGAGGTCAACTAATTCCCACACTTTGTTTGACTCCATAGACTTCATTGCTTCTTCCATTGCATTTTTCCACTTATCCTTAGCGGGACATGATAGAGCCTCACTTACGGTTTTAGGCTCATCAATATCTTCTGAACAGATTTCAATGTTGTGCTTTTCAGACTTATCCTTACTATCAAGACAAGCCATAAAAGCATAACCCTCATTGTCAAAGTGTCATTTTGGCATGATTTTCCTACTAGTCTCTCGAGAATGTGATTCAAAGGAATTGTCTAAATTCAAATTGCTCCCACTTGGATCAAGTGGTAACGAATTATCTTCTGTTTCCATTGATCCACATTGTACGGGGCTATCTGTTGAATCTACCAACTCAAATAGAGGTTCTTTTTCCTTTATTTCACCCCTCTTAGGAAAATCCCTTTCCAGGAAATCTGCATTTCTCGATTCAATTTCAGTTACACTTCCATCACCACTGAAGATTTAAACTTACTAAGCGGAATAAATAAATCTCCAAACATACCTTGATCTCCGGATCGTTTGAGATGGTTTACAGATTCTTTGATTGAATTCTTCATGTTCAAGCGGTCCAAGTTTGCTTAGATTAAGCAGATTTAATTCCACAACTTAAGTGCTTTGAATACGGTGAATGGAGAATTCCACACTATTCTCTCACAAGAATTTCTGTATATCGTGATGTGGGATTTCTGCGTTTATTGTGTTCTGCTTATGTTCTGGATTGGTTTTTTTGTTATGGAGGGAGAGGGAGAATTCTCTCTATTTATTTGACGGGAACTTCCCGTTCAAATTCAAACTCTCCCACCAGCCCATTTATCTATATGGGTTTCGGGTTGTTTTATATTTCCAAGATACATAAAACAAAGGAAGGGAAAAATGATGGTTTACATTCTCGAAGAAGAAAAGGGAATGTCGGTTCGCTACGGCTTTCTGGTTGGCTGAGATGGGGTTGAAACGATGAAGGGTGCCGGAAGTGATTGGGACCAGGATTGATGGCTACCGGCAATAAGCATAGCAAATAATCAAAAGGGATCGATCATGAACCGAGCTAGGGTTTTGCCTACCAAATCATTTTTAAAACATACATATAATACAAAGGAAATCCTAACTCGTTTCACAACCACCAAAGCATAAAAGGAAACATAAACGTCCGGCGAGTACGGACCTCCTCAACTCCTCATACAAATCATAAATACATAAGAATTCATAAATTCATAACTCCTCAATACCTTGGTGATCGGGAATCAAACCCTCTCCACCCATATGGATTCTATATACATACGGGGTAGCTAACCCACGATATGCCTTCCCCTGTTATTCACCGAGGGCTCAAGGTAATAGCGCCTTCTCAACCTCCAAGAGTCGCACGCCACCACCTCAAACGGGAAGTGCACAGGCTTAACCTGTAGCGCCCCCTAACATTACAACTCCCGCACCATACTACCCTCGAGTGGATGTGAGACCTAGCACTCGAGAAATACTACGGCGAACGGTATAGACGGTACTTAAGTAGAGCATAGGGTAAAATGCAGCGGAAAATGAAAGAATTTAAAATTTGCAACAAGCAACATGATAACACACAGAATACTGCATGATATTGTAAGGGGGTAGTATGATAGTGTAGTGTACGGAGTTAATGTGTAAGAGCAATTTAATAGCAATATATACGTGATCAGGATTAAATGCTCTTAATCTAAGCCTGATCTAATAAATATGACACCTATAGCTTCAAGATACCTCTAGGTGTCGTTGTCCTCGCTTCCTGAAATCATGTATTTAAAAACAGGCGAGGAATTAGTCAAAGTGACTAAGTGAAGGGAGATTAGATTTAGATATATATATGATTATATATATATATATAAAATGATAGCAATAGGATATAGCAAATATGATATGGTTTCATAAGTTAGAAACCGGGATAGGGGTATTTGGAGTTTATTTATAAATGATAAACCATTTAATAAAAGATTTGTACCGCCTGCAAGTAAGGCGTCTCCCTCCGATCTCCTTAAAATATTTGTAAAATAGTACTGGGCTGATCAAGGCACCGGTACTTTAATAAAACTAAATATGATAATAACTCCGCAACACCGTAGTGTCAGTAGGGGAGCAAACCCTACCGACAATATGTAATATGTGGGAGGAAGCTATCTCTCCTAGGGAGGTTATTCTCCCTTGTAAGTCTCTTGGCGTGGAGTAACTAACCTCCAGCTAAACCACTACCAAGAGTTGGGGGCGGTCTGTGGCACCAACAATACCCTCGGCCCGATGCCTTCCGAGTATTGCTCGACAAAGCTGCACGCCAGGCCCATTTTGATAAATGATAATGATAATTGAATTGCTTAGTCGGGAATCAGTTCTTAATATTAATAGGACTGAAATATATATTGTCCGGATAAGATCCTGATTCCGACTTAATGGTATTTTCCTCATAAAGAGGAATATTATATTATATTAATATTTATAAATTGAAAATCAAATAATAGATAGGTAGATTTGGAAATCATTTTATAATTAGATATAGATATATACATGATTCCAGTTGAAAATGTTTTAACCCTCACCTAGTATCAAAATTCAAACAGATTGGAACGGATCCCACTGTTCAGTGCAATTGTCGCCTGAAAATAATTACTACTGACTTAGAACTGGGTTCTTATTATTCTAATCAAACAATCACATAAGGTTTAGGAAATATAACATATTAGAAAATTCTTATAACAATTAGAAATTTTCCCGGTAAAATTTAATTTGAATTGTTTAAGGAAATTTAATTAATTAATTATGTTTCAAGAATTCTTAAATCACTTAAATATTTATTAATCATGCTGTGACCAAAAATTAGAGTATTAGGAATTAAATTTAGGATTTAATTCAACAATGTAGGTTGATTTTGAAATTATTTTATAATTTTATTAATTTTTGAATTAATTTGGAAAAATCTTTATTTAAAATTCCAAAATCCTATTTTATAATTAATTTTAAATTAATTTCGAAATTATTTAATTAAATGTTGACCAAAAAGTCAGAGTTACTATTAAAAACATTTACTATTCAATTTCTTATGAATTAAACACTTTATAACACAAAATTAAACACACACACACACACACTATCACACGTGCACATGATTTTGATTCAAGAACATTATGAATGTGTTCTTAAGCTTATGAAGATGTTCATACTAGTTCATGATCACATTCAATAAATTTTTGAATTCATAACATATAATTAAATTCAAATGTAACACTTTAATAATAAATTAAATCCAAATAAATTATTCTAAGTATAAATTTAATCAAATAAGAACATAATTATTTAAATACATACTCATGCTACATCATATCATAATTCATGAAATTAATTAAATAAAATTCCATAATGTAGGCACATTACACATAAAGCTAACAATTATGCATATATATTATAAAAATAAATTCCTAAAGCATAATTTTATTATTCCTAAGCATGCTACTAATATTATTATATTAAAAACATAACATAAAGCATGAAATAATAAAAGAAAATCGTACCTTATGAGAGGGGGAGAGAGGGTCACGAGAGAGAGAGAGAGAGAGAGAGAGAGATGTGGGAGATTGTGATGTGATTTCTTATGTGAAGTTGGGAGGCTATTTATAGGTATGTCTTGGGGGCTTATGTTGCAATTTTAGGGACTTAATTAGATGAATCATGGTGTGAGTAAGCTAGGTTCATTTATTAGGGGGGTTTAGTTGTATACTTATGTGTATGTTTAAGATATAATTAATTTATTTAGTAATCATAACAAAATAAAAATAATTCTAAAATGGGATGAAAATGATAAAAAATTCGTAGAAGAATGTCTAGGGTTTAGTTTGAAATGAGAGAACTTGCAAAATAAAGAGAATCGAAAAAGCTTTCTAATGGTTATAAACACTTAACGTTTGAATGTCTACATTTAAAGTAGTAGTCGTTCGGGAATTTTGAAAAATACGACAAAATTCATAAACGAAGCTAGAATGTGAATTGATTCCCGAGAAAGTGTCCATGATTCTTGAAGTAATTCAAGGATCATTTTGACTGTAATATTGTATGTCAAATATTGGACGGTTTGAAAATTAGTTTTTACGGTGGAAATAGTACTTTGGGAAAAAATAAAGAAAAATTTATAAAACGAATTAGGATTTGAACTAGAGTCTGGAAAAGATCCTAAAATTCATAAAATAATCCAAGGATCATAATGGTTATAATATTGTATAGGAAAAACGTTGAAATTCGGAAATTTCTAATTTAGGGCAAAATTAGGGTTTTCCGGCCGGTTTTGATTTCTACGGAAGCTACGTTAAGAATTAGGGTTTGGAAATCATACCAAAATTCATAAAATTTTGCAAGGATTCTATCGAGCCCAATATTGAATAGGTAAAAGTGTTTCGAAAATTCCTACAATTAAAGGTGAATAGTAACTAGGGACCTAAATGGAATTTTCAACAAACAATTTTTAAAATGTATTTCGGAATGATGAAAGCTATGATATGAGTTTGGAAAATATGAAAATCAGCTTTCTAAGGTTTAGGTAAAGGTTTAGGGTTCAATGAATGAATAGTGATATGGTTCTCTCAAGAAGGCACAATTATAGTTCGAAACATAGATGCACATAATTCACATAGAATGAAATGGGTAATGGACTAAGGATATAAAAACTTTCCTCTTAACCCTTTACTTACCCGTGCTATCCTGATCTATCCTCAGATTCTATTCCTGTTTCGGAACAACTCTGGGTAATGTTTCTGCATCTTTTCTTCAGTTTTCCAGGTTTGTTCCTCTGTTCCATGTCCTTTCCACAATACTTTAACAAGGGGAATTTTCCGATTCCTTAGTTCTTGGAATTTCCTATCCAAGATTTCGGTTGGTCTTACTGTATAAGTCAAGTCGGGCTTTAGAGGAACTTCTTCTATTGGCAAAATGTGGGATTCATCCACAAAATATTTACGGAGCTGAGACACATGGAATACGTTATGTATTCCAGTGAGGTTTGTTGGTAAATCTAGGCGATAGGATGTCGGTCCAACGTTCTATGATTTCAAAAGGTCCTATGTATTTGGGATTCAGTTTTCCACCTTTCCCAATACGTGTGAAACCTTTTCTTGGTGATGCCTTTAAAAACACTTTATCGCCTACTGTAAATTTTATATCCTTTCTCCAGGTATCGGCATAACTCTTCTGCCTATCTTGAGCTGCTCGCATTCTTTGATGGATAATTTCAATCTTTTCTGTAGACTCCGCTATCCACTTTCTAATGGTTTTCCTGGTATCCCCTCTTTCAGTTGCTTTAGTTTCTTCCATATCCCAGTATAACGGAGACCTACATTTTCTTTGTAGCACCCGAGCGTAAGGTACCACATCCTCCGCACCGAGACCCGACCCGCATATGAAATGGAAGTCCATACACGTGCCGAATCACGGCGAACGGGGACACAACACACACGCTAAGCTAGGCGGGAGCTAACCCTTAAACCAATCAAGCACCAACAGATATATAATCAGAGTCAAAATGATAAATACGCGGAAGCATAATCATAAGTCATAAGTCATAATCAACGTGGCCACACGGCCTACAAAACAAGTACGCCCGAATTCATAACAATTCATATCATATAGTAGAGTATGACAAAATAAAGTATGTAGTGAGTGCTAAGTACAAATGCAAGACCTAGACGACTCGTATTCCCGCCTAGCACTCCAAAACCTACATAACACAACTGAAAACAATACGGGTTCAGTCTATAGGAGACTGGTGGGTATAAAACGGGGCATAATATATAAATATCGCGGAATTTAAACATATTCATGCAAGTAGTAATCCCGACGAAGTTTTTAGAACAATTTCCCAAGTGGGTGAAAACAAAGAAAGACATCTTCGGGATTACCACAATCATTTTCATTCATAAAGGTATTCATAGCCCTGGCGAGGGGCGTGCATTATCTCCAACCAACACCTCGTGTAATCATAATCATTATTCATAATCAATATTCATTCGTTATCATGCATAATCAATCTTTTGTGCACAGTCATACGATTCATAATCATACATATACTCCTTCTTCCTCCGGTTGGTGGACAAGTTAGCCAGACCTGACCACCGGTTCATACATAGGCACAATGAGGGTACATGAATCCCTTAAAGGCACTCGGCTCCCATTCCCCGCCAATCTCTTAGCGAGGTCCGGAGTCGCCGTTAGTTTGGTGGAACTAGTACACGGGATCACCGTCGGCCCTCGCCTCCCCGGATCGCCACGTGCACTAAGTCCCGGGGCCCGTGTGATTCATAATCATATCATGCATTCGCCAAAATCAGGTAGGAATTTATACATAAAAGGGTTCACGTTTAAAAATCATTTACTCGATAAAAAGACTCGATATACATATATTATAATTTTTTGGCTTAAAACTTTTCAAGTAGGGATATATCGGGTCATCTTAACTAATAGAAGAGAAACCCACCTCGTGTAATCACAAGAATTACGCACAAGCAACTCAAGGCTCGCCCTCGTCTCCGACCGTACCCGAATCTGTGCAAAAGAGACAGTGTAAGACTCAAAATGACCACTTACGACGCACGGCAATGTTATGCATATGATATGAAATGCATACAATTTTTAATTCATGAGATGAATTCAAATAAGCAATTAATTCAATTAATACATTTCATTCACAATGATTTCACGTTCATACGTTCCATAATTTATAAATCATATATATCACATTACGAAAAACATATAACAATTCCATATTCAAGAGCACAATTTTGTTGTCATAAAATAATTGAAATAAAACAAATAATTCAATTTAAACATTTAATACACACCTTTACAATTTCATCAAATTGGTACATATTCAAAACATAAAATATAAATTATAAAACACATATATATATACAACTGAATATAAAAAAAAATATATGGATACTATATATATACATACAATACGTACCTATATATATATATATATATATAAAATACACTATTAATATATATACTTATTTATATAATACACAACCACATGCATGCATATACTATAATTTATATACATATATATATATATATATATATATACGCACTCATGCATGCAAATATTACACATGCATAACTAAGAGAAGAGAGAGAAGGGAAAGACAGACGGCAGGATTGGTACGCAGCCGCTCCCCCCATTTCAACTACACTACGCCCCCCCACTACGTCGCTGGGTATATATATATATATATATATATTACATGCATAATATATATATATATTACATGCACGCACACTCATATATAATATACACACACAGATCATATATATATATACACAGATCACATATATATTCATATATACACACAGATTACATATATACAATATACACACACATATTATAGATATACGTATATACATAGATCAAATATATATATATATATATATATACACACACACGTACATATATTATACATGCACCACAAATTTGGCAGCAGCAGCACAGCAACATCGCGGCAGCAGTAGTTCATTCAACACAGCAACTTCAGTCCATATTTACAGCAGCAGCAGCGGCATTCAGGGCAGGAAAAACAGAGCAAAACATAACAGCAACAGAGCAGGCATAAGCAGCAAATTAAGGGCTAAACTCAAGCATAAATTCATGCCAAAATGCACAAGAAACAACAGCAATTACCAAGGAAACACGACAGACACAGAACAGACGCAGCAGCAACGGATTTCCAGAAACAGAGGAGCAAAAATTTTAGATCTAATAAAGCTGTGATTAAATCACTCAAACACGGTTCATATATCATAAATCATACCCCTAAGTTCATATAAGATCCATTAATTCAGCACGGAACAACAGACCAAGTTGTGCAGATTCAAAATCTCCCAGATTCACACTGTTCACGAAATTGCTCCAAAATCCACAAAACTGAATCACGGACAAATTCAATCGGTAGGAAAGATTAAGAACAGAAACTAAACACATAACACACATTACCTGCAAGAAAGAAGTGAGGAAGAAGAAGATAGGGGCTGGTTTCTCACTCTCTCGGCCAAGAACGAAGGAAATGGAGAAGAGCTTCAAAATCAGCTGAATCCTTGCTTCTGTGAACAGTGACGGGCTGAGGTGATAGGTGGTCTGAAATGTGATGGAGTTGGTGTAATATGGTCAAGGTTAGGTGGATTTAGGTTAGGGTATGGGCTAAGTATTAATTTAACAGCTGGAGAGGGTACAATTTCAGTCGCGTCAAGTTTCGGTCGAATTTCGAAGGTTCAAACGGGATTAGAAAAATATAAGGCTTGTTTCGCTCAACCCGAATTCTCGATATGAGTTCAGCGAAAGTGACGGAACTCGAATCCGAGTTTCGTAGCTCAAGTTACGGCTTCCGGAACCAAAGGTGCGCTAAAAGCCCTTTAAAGTCCATTTGGTCCCGTAAAAGAAATTAAATCCGAAAACACGTAAAAGAGATCGAAAACGAGCGTCGAGCATACACACGTAAACATAACTCACATAATTTACACATATAAAAAATTCACAAAAATTGGAATTAAATTCGGACACGAACGGCGCACGTTTCAAAGGCATTAAATAATTGTTCACAAAAATTCAAATAATTCCCTATATTTCGTAAAATGATTCGGTAATTAAAATAATTATACAATTAATTAGCGAAATGATATTAATTAATGCATAATTAACATATAAACACATAATTAACATAATAATTTACATTAACGTAATTAAGTAAAATTAATTAAACTAATTACAAAATTAATTAATTAAAACTAACGAAAGTAATTAATTAAATTAAAATTAAATTAAATAAATAACCAAATAATCACATAATTAATTAATTTAAATTGCACAATTAATACACATACGACATACCTGTACGAACGAAAAATCGGGATGTTACAACATCTCCCCCTTAAAAAGAATCCGTCCTCGGATTCACTGTTCGTTCGAAAACAATTCTGGGTGAAACTTTCTCATCTTCTCCTCCGTTTCCCATGTAGCCTCTTCGGTCTTATCACTCCTCCAAAGGACCTTAACCAGTGGAATACGCCGATTCCTGAGTTCCTGAAATTTCCGATCCAATATCTTAATCGGTTTTTGTACGAAGGTAAGACTCGGTTCCAATTCCACTTCTTCAACCGGTAAAACCTCAGATTCATCTCTGTAATACTTTCGGAGTTGGGAAACGTGAAAGACATTATGAATTCCTGTTAAACTCGGAGGTAAATCCAAACGATAAGCTGTATCACCCACTCTCTCCAAAATCTCAAACGGTCCCATATACCGGGGGTTCAATTTCCCACCTCGACCAATTCTTGAGAATCCTTTACGTGGAGACGCTTTTAAGAAGACTCTATCTCCAACTTCGAATTCAAGGTTCTTCCTTCTTTGGTCGGCATAGCTCTTTTGTCGATCTTGAGCAGCTTTCATCAGTTGTCTAATTATTTGGACTTTATCTATTGCATCCTGCACGGCCTTAGAAGGTTTATCCTTCTTTTCTCCTCTTTTCACTCCTTCTTGTTTAGTCCAATTCCATTCTTCTAAGTCGAAGAACAACGGGGATCGACACTTTCTTCCATAAAGAGCTTCATACGGTGCCATCTCAATCGAGGCCTGAAAGCTATTATTATAAGCGAATTCGATTAATGGCAACTGCTCATTCCACGAGCTCTGAAAATCCAAAGCACACGCCCTCAGCATATCCTCTAAATACTTAATCAACCTCTCTGATTGTCCATCGGTTTGAGGATGGAAAGCTGTGCTAAACTGAAGCCTTGATCCCAAATTCTTTTGAAGTTCTTGCCACAACCTTGAAGTAAACCTTGGATCTCGATCTGACACAATACTAACCGGTACTCCATGAAGTCTCACAATCTCATCACAATACTTCTTGGCTAGTTTATTCATTTTGTCGGACATCCTGATGGCCAGAAAATGAGCTGATTTGGTTAAACGATCCACGATTACCCAAATCCCATCAAATCCTCCTTTCACCTTTGGCAAACCCGTAACGAAGTCCATGGCAATCTGTTGCCATTTCCATTCTGGGATCGGTAATGGTTGAAGTAGCCCTGATGGCTTCTGATGTTCCGCCTTCACCACTTGGCAAGTCATACAGTGTCTCACGAAGTTGATTACATCCCGTTTCAAACCCTTCCACCAATAGAATTGTTTCAAGTCTTTATACATCTTGTTCCCTCCGGGATGTATCGAATACCCTGACCGATGGGCTTCTTCGAGTATACTCCTTTGCAACTCTTCCGACACAACAACTCGATTCTTGAATCTCAGAAGTCCAGTATCATCAAACCCAAAAGGACCTTCTGAATCTGTTTGAGCCTTCTCTATTAACTTCTGAACTCCAGGATCAGTTCTCTGAGCATCAAACAATCTCTGTTGAAGATCTGGCTGAATCGTAATGTTCCGAATACAAGCCCTTAATTTGAACGACTCATCTTCCTTCTGAGTTTCCAACTCCAAACTAGCCACGTTAGCTTTCCTACTAAGTGCATCTGCGACCACGTTAGCTTTACCTGGATGGTATCGAATCGTGCACTCATAGTCTGCCAAAATTTCCATCCAACGCCTTTGTCTCTTGTTCAACTCCTTCTGAGAGAAAAGATACTGAAGACTCTTGTGGTCGGAAAATATCTCAAAAGAAACTCCATAAAGATAGTGCCTCCATTTACCCAGAGCAAAAATCACGGCTGCGAGTTCTAGATCATGAGTGGGATAGTTCTGTTCATGCTCCTTCAACTTCCTTGAGGCATAAGCAATTACTCTTCCATTCTGCATCAAAACACAACCCAAACCTTCCTTCGAGGCGTCCATATAAACCATGTATCCTTCTGTACCTTCAGGAAGTGTTAACACCGGTGCCATTGTTAATTTCTCCTTCAAGAGTTGAAAACTAGCCTCACAAGCTTCATTCCACTTGAACTTAGTCTCTTTCTTTGTCAGTCGGGTTAAAGGACCTGCAATCTTCGAAAAATCCTGTACGAATCTCCGATAATAGCCTGCCAAACCCAAGAAACTTCTTACCTCTGAGGCATTCTTTGGACTTTGCCACTGAGTAACTGTCTCAATCTTAGAAGGATCTACTTCCAGACCTTTACTCGAGATAATGTGGCCTAGAAAAGCTACCCGATCGATCCATAATTCACACTTGCTAAACTTGGCAAACAATTGGTGCTCCCTCAAAGTGTTCAATACAATTCTCAGATGTCGAGCATGATCCTCAGGAGTCCTCGAATAGACCAGAATATCATCGATAAAGATCACCACAAATTTATCGAGGTAGGGACGAAAAATCCTGTGCATCATATCCATAAAAGCAGCTGGGGCATTAGTTAACCCAAAGGGCATCACTACAAACTCATAATGCCCATATCGAGTGTTGAATCCTGTCTTAGGAATATCCTCTTCTTTGATTTTCAACTGATAGTATCCTTGTCTCAAGTCGAGTTTTGAATACACCCCCGAACCCTGCAACATGTCGAATAAATCCTCAATGTGGGGCAAAGGATACTTGTTCTTCACTGTCATCCGATTGAGTTCCCGGTAATCTATACACATCCTCAAAGTTCCATCCTTCTTCTTACCAAAAAGAACTGGCGCACCCCAAGGTGAAGAACTTGGCCGAATATATCCTATCTCAAGCAACTCTTCAATCTGAATCTGTAGTTCCTTCAATTCGGCCGGAGCCATCCGATATGGAGTCTTAGAAAATGGTTCGGATCCCGGATGTAGGTCTATCACGAATTCAATCTCACGATCCGATGGCAAAGAATCCAAACTCTCAGCAAACACATCAGCAAATTCCTTCACAACTTCGGTATCTTATAACTTCACATGATCTTTCGGCTTGTTGAGGAGATAAGCAATAAATCCCATGGCTCCCTCTCTTATTAGTCTGTGAGCTTCCGTGAAAGACAAGAGAGGCATTGATTTTGAACCAGCACCCACAATCAAATCATCTCCCAAAATAACCTTCTTCGTAAAACAGTCCACCTTGGCCCGATGCCGAAACAACCAATCCATCCCAAGAATAACCCCATATCTTTTCATAGGCATAATAATCAGATCTGCAGGATAATCTCTCCCTTCCAAACTGACTGAACACTCTCGAATAATCTGATCTGTCTGAAGACTTCCACCGAGAGGAGAACTCACCAAATAACAAGTATGTAAACAAGTAACAGGCAAGCACAGAATAGCAGCTAAATCACACGAAATAAAAGAATGCGTCGCACCAGGATCAAAAAGTGCATGAATGTTCGTGGTATGAATGCATATAGTACCTTCCACCACGGTGGTAGGGTCGACCTCTACATCCTGTTCCTCACCCTCAAGGGCATAAGCACGTGCCTGAATCATAGGTCTCGGTGCTCCCCTTTGAAATCCAGGGTTCTTTTTAGGACAAACGTCAGCCATGTGATCTCCCTTCCCACAAATAAGGCACAAACCCAATCTTCTTCGGCAGTTGTTATAGGAGTGGGTCGGTCCTCCACAATGAAGGCATGGAGGTACAGTGTGACGAAAATCAGTAGAATTAGGTGTTGCGGGTAGAGTCCTCAGGGCCTGTGGAGCTGATCCTCCCAACCGTAACTTCTTAATAGGACCCTTGTTCTGTGGAGCAGCATGTACCATCGGCCTCTTCCCAGAGCTCGATCCAGAATCTCGTCCCATAGGTGCTCTAAAAACTGGATCCTTCTTCTTGTACTCCTCCTCCTGTACTAAGGCTCTTTGAACAGTATCAGCAAAAGACTCAAAGTTATGCCCGGCCTGACCATGCCTCAAATCCTGCCTCAACCCTGCAATAAACTTTCTGGCCTTCCTTTTCTCATCCCTGGTGATTTGCGGAGCATACTTCCCGAGCCTGTTAAAAGTAGCAATATACTGGGCCACAGTACGGTTGCTCTTCCATAAACTCCTGCTCCTTCCTCTCTCGAACTACCTCGGGTACCATATAACCTCTGAACTCCCTCTTGAAGATCTCCCAAGTTACGTCCTGTCCATCGACTTCCAATCTCTCTTTCGTTCTCTCCCACCAATCATAAGCCTCGCCATCCAGCTGAAAGACAGCAAACTGAGCCCTCTCATGTGTAGTAAACTGTCTGATCTCGAAAATCCTCTCCAATCGAGTAAGCCATCCCTCTGCTACAGCATCATCTAAAGAACATGAAAACCGAGGGGGGTTATAGCTCAGAAATACCCCATGAGAATCCCTGTGGTTCGGCTGAGGTGCTAACTGTTCTGCCGACGGTGGTGGTGCTTGAGCTCTCCGTTGCTCAACAAAGTTATACACGGCTTCCACAAAATTCTCCATATTCATTGGAGGTGGTGGTCGCTGCGGTGATGGAGACCTGTGTCTATCTCTCCTTGGCGGCATCCTGTCCAAGAATCATCAAAATGCATGCCATTTTTAATTCATGTATGAAATGCGAATGATTCAAGCAAAGTCAAGAGTTGGAGCACATAATCACATAAGAAATGCATATGCAACACGTTTACAAGTTGTTCCTAAAAGAGCCGTACGACCTAAACTGACTCGACACGACACGAGAGCCAGGGTTTTGCAACCTCAGGCTCTGATACCACTTAAGGATGTAGCACCCGAGCGTAAGGTACCACATCCCCCGCACCGAGACCCGACCCGCATATGAAATGGAAGTCCATACACGTGTCGAATCACGGCGAACGGGGACACAACACACACGCTAAGCTAGGCGGGAGCTAACCCTTAAACCAATCAAGCACCAACAGATATATAATCAGAGTCAAAATGATAAATACGCGGAAGCATAATCATAAGTCATAAGTCATAATCAACGTGGCCACACGGCCTACAAAACAAGTACGCCCGAATTCATAACATTTCATATCATATAGTAGAGTATGACAAAATAAAGTATGTAGTGAGTGCTAAGTACAAATGCAAGACCTAGACGACTCGTATTCCCGCCTAGCACTCCAAAACCTGCATAACACAACTGAAAACAATACGGGTTCAGTCTATAGGAGACTGGTGGGTATAAAACGGGGCATAATATATAAATATCGTGGAATTTAAACATATTCATGCAAGTAGTAATCCCGACGAAGTTTTTAGAACAATTTCCCAAGTGGGTGAAAACAAAGAAAGACATCTTCGGGATTACCACAATCATTTTCATTCATAAAGGTATTCATAGCCCTGGCGAGGGGCGTGCATTATCTCCAACCAACACCTCGTGTAATCATAATCATTATTCATAATCAATATTCATTCGTTATCATGCATAATCAATCTTTTGTGCACAGTCATATGATTCATAATCATACATATACTCCTTCTTCCTCCGGTTGGTGGACAAGTTAGCCAGACCTGACCACCGGTTCATACATAGGCACAATGAGGGTACATGAATCCCTTAAAGGCACTCGGCTCCCATTCCCCGCCAATCTCTTAGCGAGGTCCGCAGTCGCCGTTAGTTTGGTGGAACTAGTACACGGGATCATCGTCGGCCCTCGCCTCCCCGGATCGCCACGTGCACTAAGTCCCGGGGCCCGTGTGATTCATAATCATATCATGCATTCGCCAAAATCAGGTAGGAATTTATACATAAAAGGGTTCACGTTTAAAAATCATTTACTCGATAAAAAGACTCGATATACATATATTATAATTTTTTGGCTTAAAACTTTTCAAGTAGGGATATATCGGGTCATCTTAACTAATAGAAGAGAAACCCACCTCGTGTAATCACAAGAATTACGCACAAGCAACTCAAGGCTCGCCCTCGTCTCCGACCGTACCCGAATCTGTGCAAAAGAGACAGTGTAAGACTCAAAATGACCACTTACGACGCACGGCAATGTTATGCATATGATATGAAATGCATACAATTTTTAATTCATGAGATGAATTCAAATAAGCAACTAATTCAATTAATACATTTCATTCACAATGATTTCACGTTCATACGTTCCATAATTTATAAATCATATATATCACATTACGAAAAACATATAACAATTCCATATTCAAGAGCACAATTTTGTTGTCATAAAATAATTGAAATAAAACAAATAATTCAATTTAAACATTTAATACACACCTTTACAATTTCATCAAATTCGTACATATTCAAAACATAAAATATAAATTATAAAACACATATATATATATACAACTGAATATAAAAAATATATATGGATACTATATATATACATACAATACGTACCTATATATATATATATATATAATACACTATTAATATATATACTTATTTATATAATACACAACCACATGCATGCATATACTATAATTTATATACATATATATATATTCATACGCACTCATGCATGCAAATATTACACATGCATAATATATATATAATTACATATATAAAATACAATGCATGCATGCATATACTACAGTATATATATATATATATTACATGCATAATATATATATATATTACATGCACGCACACTCATATATAATATACACACACAGATCATATATATATATACACAGATCACATATATATTCATATATACACACAGATTACATATATACAATATACACACACATATTATAGATATACGTATATACATAGATCAAATATATATATATATATATACACACACACGTACATATATTATACATGCACCACAAATTTGGCAGCAGCACAGCAACATCACGGTAGCAGCAGTTCATTCAACACAACAACTTCAGTCCATATTTACAGCAGCAGCAGCGACATTCAGGGCAGGAAAAACAGAGCAAAACATAACAGCAGCAGAGCAGGCATAAGCAACAAATTAAGGGCTAAACTCAAGCATAAATTCATGCCAAAATGCACAAGAAACAACAGCAATTACCAAGGAAACACGACAGACACAGAACAGACGCAGCAGCAACGGATTTCCAGAAACAGAGGAGCAAAAATTTTAGATCTAATAAAGCTGTGATTAAATCACTCAAACACGGTTCATATATCATAAAGCATACCCCTAAGTTCATATAAGATCCATTAATTCAGCACGGAACAACAAACCAAGTTGTGCAGATTCAAAATCTCCCAGATTCACGCTGTTCACGAAATTGCTCCAAAATCCACAAAACTGAATCACGGCCAAATTCAATCGGTAGGAAAGATTAAGAACAGAAACTAAACACATAACACACATTACCTGCAAGAAAGAAGTGAGGAAGAAGAAGATAGGGGCTGGTTTCTCACTCTCTCGGCCAAGAACGAAGGAAATGGAGAAGAGCTTCAAAATCAGCTGAATCCTTGCTTCTGTGAACAGTGACGGGGCTGAGGTGATAGGTGGTCTGAAATGTGATGGAGTTGGTGTAATATGGTCAAGGTTAGGTGGATTTAGGTTAGGGTATGGGCTAAGTATTAATTTAACAGCTGGAGAGGGTACAATTTCAGTCGCGTCAAGTTTCGGTCGAATTTCGGAGGTTCAAACGGGGTTAGAAAAATATAAGGCTTGTTTCGCTCAACCCGAATTCTCGATATGAGTTCAGCGAAGGTGACGGAACTCGAATCTGAGTTCCGTAGCTCAAGTTACGGCTTCCGGAACCAAAGGTGCGCTAAAAGCCCTTTAAAGTCCATTTGGTCCCGTAAAAGAAATTAAATCCGAAAACACGAAAAAGAGATCGAAAACGAGCGTCGAGCATACACACGTAAACATAACTCACATAATTTACACATATCAAAAATTCACAAAAATTGGAATTAAATTCGGACACGAACGGCGCACGTTTCAAAGGCATTAAATAATTGTTCACAAAAATTCAAATAATTCCCAATATTTCGTAAAAGAATTCGGTAATTAAAATAATTATACAATTAATTCATAATGACACTTAATTAGCGAAATGATATTAATTAATGTATAATTAACATATAAACACATAATTAACATAATAATTTACATTAACGTAATTAAGTAAAATTAATTAAACTAATTACAAAATTAATTAATTAAAACTAACGAAAGTAATTAATTAAATTAAATAAATAACCAAATAATCACATAATTAATTAATTTAAATTGCACAATTAATACACATACGCCATACCTGTACGAACGAAAAATCGGGATGTTACATTCTTCCATATAAGGCTTCATAAGGTGCTGCTTGGATCGATGCCTGATAACTATTGTTATACGCAAATTCCACAAGAGGTAAACATTCTTTCCAGTCATCTTGAAAATCCAAGGCACAAGCTCGCAACATATCCTCTAGATATTTGATCGTCCTTTCTGATTGACCATCGGTCTGAGGATGTGCGGCTGAACTGAAATGCAACATAGTCCCCATTGTTTCTTGAAGACTTTGCCATAATTGTGAAGTGAATTTCGGATCTCTATCGGAGACTATACTAATGGGTACACCATGTAACCTTATAATCTCTTTCTGATACAACTTTACTAGAGAACCGACCTTGTCAGTAGTCTTGACCGTTAAGAAATGTGCAGACTTAGTCAATCGATCAATGATAACCCATATACTATCATATCCTCCTTTAACTTTTGGCAAGCCCGTAACAAAATCCATGGTAATTTGTTCCCATTTCCAAGTAGGAACTGGTAGCGGCTGTAACTTTCCTCCGGGTTTCTGGTGGTCCACTTTGACTTGTTGGCATGTCAAGCACCTTTTGACATATTCGGCAATATCTCGTTTCATTCCATTCCACCAAAAATGTTTCTTGAGATCATGATACATTTTTGTTCCTCCTGGATGTATCGTATATCGAGTCTTATGTGCCTCATCCAGTATTTCTTTTCGAGTTGTAGGAGGTACACAGACTCGGCCTTTATATCTCAAGATCCCATGGTTATCTGTTGTGAATTTGATCTCAATATCCTTTTCCTTGGAATTGAGACATTTCTTAATCCATTCATCCTGTGCTTGGGCTTCCCTAAGTCTTTCTTTTAATGGTGAGGATATCAGTATATTGGCCAGTCGGGATTTCGAGATGACAGTTATGGGTTTGCTTTTTCCGTCTAATGCTGATAGACTGGATTTTCGGCTCAAAGCATCTGCCACTACGTTGGCTTTTCCTGGATGGTACTGGATTTTGCAATCGTAGTCTTCTAGAAATTCCATCCATCTTCTTTGTCTCATATTCAACTCCTTTTGAGTGAATAAATATCTCTAACTTTTATGATCGGTAAAGACTTCAAAAGTTACCCCGTACAGATAATGCCTCCATTTAGCTAAAGCGAATATTGTGCAGCTAATTCTAAATCATGTGTGGGCTAATTCTCTTCATAAGGTTTAAGTTTCCTTGAGGCATAGGCTATAACCTTACCATTTTGCATTAGAACACACCCTAATCCTTCTTTGGATGCATCCATATAAACTACATAACCTTCTTTTCCTTCAGGTAAGGCTAATACTGGGGCAGACGTTAATCTTTGCTTCAGTTCTTGAAAACTTCGTTCACACTTTTCTGTCCATTCAAACTTTCCTTGTTTCTTGGTTAACTGAGTAAGAGGCGCTGCTACCCTGGAGAATTCTTCTACAAACCTCCTGTAATATCCGGCAAGTCCTAGAAAACTTCTCACTTCTGATGGGTTCTTTGGTGCCTGCCAATTTATTACAGTTTCAACCTTTGAGGGATCTACTTCTATTCCAACACCGGATATTATATGTCCAAGGAAGGACACTTTTTCCAACCAAAATTCACACTTGCTGAACTTTGCATATAACTTATGATCTCTTAAAGCTCTTAACACTTTACGAAGGTGTTCAGCATGTTCTTCTGGGGTTCTTGAGAATACCAGAATGTCGTCAATAAAGATGACCACGAACTGGTCCAAATATGGTCGGAATGTTCGGTGCATTCAATCCATGAATGCAGCTGGGGCATTGGTTAACCCAAAAGGCATTACTACAAATTCGAAGTGGCCGTAGCGGGTATTAAAAGCAGTCTTTGGAATGTCCTCCTTTTTTATCCTCAGCTGATAATACCCTTGTCTTAAATCCAACTTGGAGTACACTCGTGATCCTTGAAGAATATCAAACAGTTCTTCAATATGGGGAAGAGGGTATTTGTTCTTGATTATCATACGATTGAGTTCTCGATAATCGATACACAATCGCAATGATCCGTCTTTCTTTTTGACAAATAGCACAGATGCTCCCCATGGGGATGTGCTAGGACGGATGTATCCTGAGGCTAACAACTCATCAAGTTATTTTCTCAATTCTTGGAGCTCGGCTGGAGCCATTCGATAAGGTGTTTTAGAGAATGGCTCAACTCCAGGAACTAAGTCAATTACAAATTCTAGTTCCCTGTCAGGAGGTAATGAATTCAGATGCTCAGGAAAGACATCAGTGAATTCTTTTACTACCTCTACTTCCTCAATTTTCAGCTGATCTTTAGGCCTATTTAACAGATAGGCAATGAATCCAGTAGCTCCATTACTCACTAACTTCTTAGCTTCGGCAGCTGTAACCAATGGTACTGATTCAAAATTTTCTTTTGACCCAGAGCTATCACTTTTTCCTAAGGTGACTTCTTTCTTGAAACAATCCAACTTAGCATGGTACTTAGTAAGCCAATCCATTCCCAAAATAATTCCATATTTTGACATCGGTAATTCTATAAGATCTATCGGGTAGTATTGGGTACCAATCCGTATAGGACAACGTTTATATCCTCTATCCGTAGTAAAACAAGCTCCCAAAGGAGAACTTATTTCGAGCATATAAGGTAATGATTCAAGTAGAAAATTGAAATGCGCACATAATTGAGATGCAACAAATGAATACGTCGCGCCAGGGTCATATAAAGCAGTAACTGGCGTGTTTAGAATATGTACCGTACCATCAACGTGTTAGGAATAGTGCCCTAGAAAGCCGATTGTATATCCGCTTTGTGCTTTTCCTTATTGTAATCACAAACAATCTTTGAATGAAATAACGAATTGAGGCAACACTTCTTTATATGCTCTTGTTTGGTATGCGTTTACTTTAGCTGTGCATGTATGAGAACTCCCCTAATCCTGATGACTTTAGGACTCTACCATTTAGGTGAAATGGTTCATGAAACGAGCCCTATATCACATAAGTCATGATTAGTAAAATACTCCAAGCCGATGAGTCCTACAGATAGTGGGAGTGTCAACCTGACTCCTTTAATGCTTGCTTGTGGGATCACGCCCTTAAGAAGGACCACCTTGTTTCATGGAGGTGCAAAGTGTATAGTTGATACGTGCGTGATACATGAGGGTGCTTACTTTAATAAGTAAGTTCACTGAGGTGCCCCGTGTGAGAACATTCCTAAATGGGAAAGGAAGTTTCTATTTCAGGAAATGGAAACTTCCAGATTAGGAAATATCTCACGAGTCATTGATGTGATTAATTGATCCTTACACTTGAGGTTCCTTGTCACTTTATGAGTTAACTCTGTAGTCTTAGGTATAAGGTTTAGAGGGTGTCACCTTAGACAACTGATTCAAGGCTTATCCTGGGGCTGCACAAGTGATTCATGAAAGTGAATGAGAATCAAGAAAGGACCTACACTTGCATTTGCAAGGTGAGCTCTTATTGTGTAAGTCATTCATATGCCATATGGAGTCCTTGGACAAGGCAGTAGATCAAGACATCAAGAAAAGGGTTTCTTAGATTGAGATCAAATGGATATGAAATGCACTTAGCTTTAAGACCGGATTATTAGGGTTCTGATTATTCCCTTGCCCTAGATCTTGGTTGAGAGATAGTAAGTAGGAGGATTGTATCTCACATGAATCAATGACTTAAAGGTTCTGTCGAATCCGAACATTCCAATTCAGCTAGGGGTTAAACACCTGTTGCTAGACTATGGTTGTTTAATCTGTGGACTGATTAATTAATTGGTGAATTAATTGATTGGGGTCACTGCTAATTGAATTGAGAACCTAGAGGGTCACACACAACAACTTGGTTACATGAGTTAAGGCTTAAAAATGATTAAACGAGTTAATCGGGCCTAGAGGGTTCCACACGTGTGAAACCACACGTGTGGGTCACGTGACTGGACACGTGCCATTGTGACACGTGTGCCACACGTGATTGTTTAATAAAATATTAAATAATTAATTAGTTAATTATTTAATAGACTTTAATTTAATTTTGAATTAAAAAGAAAGTCTAATTTTGGAGAAAAATATCTAGTTAATTAATTATGAATTAATTAATTAGATAAAATAAGTTATTTATTTTAAATAAATAAAGTATAAAATTATCCAAAAATAGTTTGGATATTTTTAGCTCTCTTGAAAGTTGATTTGAATTAGAATTCAAAGTCAAAGTTGGAAAATACTTGATGATCAAGTAATAGGAGAGAGAGGGACCACATCCTTGCCCAACAAGGATTGGGTTCGGCCGTCCCTCCCCTTACCTATATATAGGGGAGCTCATGCTCCCCTTTAGAGCTAATTGACAATTCTTTTGGTTCATGTGTTGAACACCTTCCTTTCTCCAAGATTAAATAAAACCCTAGGTTAAGCCTAAACACTAACTAGAGAACTAACATCCTTACTAGTTAGATTGTGATCAAGTTGGTGGACTTTCTCTAGAGACTTCAAGTTAGAAGTTTGAAGATTCGAGCTTTACCAAGGAGAGGGGATCAAGCCGCGAGAAGAGCGTTCTTGGGTGGCTTGAAACGCTTCAAGAAAGAATAAAAGAAAAGTAAGTTTTCTATCTCTACGAATTTGGTTACACGATTGCGAGTCCAAGATCCTTTTGTTGGGAAAATTTTTTAAATTCCGCTGCTTTCTGATTCCTATTTTCCAACAAGTGGTACCAGAGCCACCTCGTAAATTGTGTTTCTGATTCGTCTCAATTATACTGAATTTGGTAGAAATTCTTAGGCTTGATGCGATTGAGTATTTGTAATTATTTTAGAAAGCCTGAGTTACGAAACTGTATTTTTTCTTGAAAGTTTCTGAAAATTGGTTTTTGCAAAATTTAATTTTTGAATACTATTTTAGATTTGAAACTGTATAAACTGTTTTTGGATTTCTTGGATTGGTTTTGCTTTTGAACGAAAACACGAAACGAAAACCCGGATTACGACGAACACGCGAAACCCCACGCGCGAAGCCCAGGGCAGCCGCCCAGCACCCTCCCGCAACCGCGCGGGAGGCCTTTCCGGGCGCGCGCCTAGGGCGGCCGAGACTGGCCGCCCAACCCCGCCCGCCACTCAGCCGAGAAGGCTGCGAGCATTATGATTATATATATATATATATATATAAAATGATAGCAATAGGATATAGCAAATATGATACGGTTCATAAGTTAGAAACGGGGATAGGGGTATTTGGAGTTTATTTATAAATGATGAACCGTTTAATAAAAGATTTGTACCGCCTGCAAGTAAGGCGTCTCCCTCCGATCTCCTTAAAATATTTGTAAAATAGTGTTGGGCTGATCAAGGCACCGGTACTTTAATAAAACTAAATATGATAATAACTCCGCAACAACGTAGTGTCAGTAGGGGAGCAAACCCTACCGACGATATGTAATATGTGGGAGGAAGCTATCTCTCCCACGGAGGTTATTCTCCCTTGTAAGTCTCTTGGCGTGGAGTAACTAACCTCCAGCTAAACCACTACCAAGAATTGGTGGCGGTCTGTGGCCGAAAAGTCCGATGCATCATATCCATAAATGCTGCAGGGGCATTAGTTAATCCGAAAGGCATTACTACGAATTCGTAATGTCCATACCGGGTATTAAATCCTGTCTTAGGTATATCCTCTTCCCGGATTTTCAATTGGTAGTAACCTTGCCTTAGATCCAATTTCGAATAAACCCCTGAACCTTGCAACATGTCAAACAAATCCTCGATGTGGGGTAATGGATATTTATTCTTGATACTCATCCGATTAAGCTCCCGGTAATCTATACACATCCTCAACGTTCCATCTTTCTTCTTAACAAAAAGAACCAGAGCACCCCACGGAGATGAACTCGGCCGAATGTATCCAATCTTAAGTAATTCCACAAGTTGAATTTTCAATTCCTTCAACTCCACCGGAGCCATTCTATAAGGAGTCCTACAGTACGGTTCTGATCCCGGATATAAATCTATGACAAACTCGATCTCACGATCCGGTGGCAAAGAACCCAAATTCTCCAGAAACACATCGGGAAAATCCTTAACCACGGCGGTCTCCTCAAATTTAATTTGATCCTTAGGCTTGTTGAGAAGATATGCAACGAATCCCATAGCCCCGTCTCTTATTAACTTACTAGCTTCCATAAACGATAAGAGCGGTACATACTTCGACCCCACTTTTCCAATCAACTCTTCCCCCAATTTAATTTTCTTCTTAAAACAATCCACTTCGGCCCGGTGCCGGTGTAACCAATCCATACCGAAGATTACCCAATACTTCTTCATAGGCATCACTATGAAATCTGCTGAATAATCTTTCCCTTCTATCAAAACCGAACAACCTCGAATAACCCGATCCGTCTGCAAACTTCCTCCGAGAGGCAAACTCATAAAATAACAAGAATTGGCACAAGTAACAGGTAGGCACATAGAAGCACATAGATCGCTAGATATGAAAGAGTGGGTAGCACCCGAATCAAATAATGCATGAATGTTCGTGTTATGAATGCAAACGTTACCTTCCACCACGGCGTTTGGATCAGCTTCTACATTTTGTTCCTCGCCCTCAAGGGAATAAGCACGTGTCTGGATCATAGGTCTAGGAACACCTTCTCGAAACCCTGGAGCTTTACCCGGACAAGTATCCGCCATATGGTCACTTTTCCCACAAATGAGGCATAACCCCAACCTCCTTCGGCAATTGTTATAAGTATGAGTTGGTCCCCCACAATGAGTACATGGAGGTACATCTCGGCGATTTCCCGTAGGAGCTGGCAAAGCCTGAGGTGCTCGTATAACATGAGGAACATTTTGACCTCCAACTCGAGGCTTTTTGAAATACTCTTTCTGAGGAGGAGCGGCTGAAGTCATAGGCCTCTTACCCGGATTAAATCTCATACTCAATCCCGATGCCGAGCCTCTACCCTATCCTATTGGTGCTTTGAAGATTGAATCCTTCTTCTTATACTCTTCTTCTTGCTCCAAAGCCCTTTGCACCGTGTCCGAAAAAGATATAAAATTATGCCCCGCCTGTCCATGTCTCAAATCCTGTCTCAGCCCGGCAATAAACTTCTTCGCCTTCCTCTTCTCATCACGGGTAATATGTGGAGCATACTTCCCAAGTCGGTTGAAAATAGCAATATATTGAGCCACTGTTCGATTCCCTTGTTTAAGATCTATGAATTCTTGCTCTTTACGCTCCCTAACAACATCGGGAACAAAACACTCTCGGAATTCCCGTTTAAAAACCTCCCATGTCACCTCTTCGCCATCCAGTTCAAGCTTTTCCCTTGTTCTTTCCCACCAATCATAAGCCCCGCCATCTAGTTGAAATATAGTGAATTGGGCCTTCTCTTGAGTAGTGAACTGTCGAACTCCAAATATTCTTTCAATTTTTGTTAACCAACCCTCCGATACCTCATCATCAATGGAACCAGAAAATCGAGGAGGATTGTAGCTCAGAAATACTCCATGAGGATCCCTATTGTTGTTTGGTGGAGCCGGTTGCTCAACGGGTTGTGGTGGTGGAGCTTGAGCTCGTCTATGCTCGACATAATTAAATACCGCTTCCATAAAGTTTCCCATATCCATCGGAGGCGGTTGTGGTTGTTGTTCTTGTTGTTGTGGTGTAGGAGATCGATCAAGGTGTCGGCGTCGCCCCGGTGATCTCTCATGATGTGTACGCGGAGGCATTCTGTCAAAGAAACACTGAAATGCATGTTTCTCTTAGTTGATGCATGAAGGTGCAATTAATTCAATCAAACTTCAACAATTAGAGCACATAAGCAATTAGAGCACATAAGCACGTAAGGAATGCATATGCAATCACATTGTCAAGTAGTTCCTAAAGCCGAACGACCTAAACTGACTCACCCGACCAGAGAGCCCGGGTTTTGCAACCCGAAGCTCTGATACCACTTAAGGATGTAACACCCGAGCGCAAGGTGTCACATCCCCGCACCGGGACCCTACCCGAATATGAAATGGACAATCCATACCCGAGTTAAGTCACGGCGAACGGGGACAAACACACACGTTATGCTAGGCGGGCTAACCCTTAAACCAAACGAATCAGAGTAAATCACTAAAGCGGAAGCATTAGTGTAACAAAACATATCATATATATGTACCACGAGCATGCAAGCTCCAAAAATAATTCATATACAATACGAGGGTATCCAAAAGAGCCATCACGGCTTAAACTATCAAGAACGCTCCAAATACAATAATCATAAATAAAAGTATGCAAGTGTAAAGACAACTACAAGAGCTAGAAGCAAATGCAAGACCTATCGACTCGAATTCCCGCCTAGCTCCCTGACACCTGCACAACACAACTGAAAACAAGCCGGGTTCAGTCCAAAAGGGACTGGTAGGTATAAAACAGGCTTCATATATAAATATTACAGAATTGAAACATATACATGCAAGCTATAAACCCGTAAGAAGTGTTAGAAGCTTTCCCAAGTGGGTGAGATAAAGAAAGGCATCTACGGGTTTATAACTATCATATTCATTCATAATTAGGCATAGGGTTTCAAGGCCCGACGAGTGGGCGTGCATAATCTCCAACCTTCTCCTCGTGTAATCATATCATAGTTTATTCATTAACGTACATATGTTTGGTGCACATACATTCATGATCATAATCATACATATACACCTTCTCCCTCCAAGTGGTGGATGGGTTAGCAGGACCCGACCACCGGTTCATACATAGGCCAGAGGGGGTACATGAATCCCCCAAAGGCACTCAGCTCCCATTCCCCGCTAATCTCATAGCGAGGTCCGGTATCACCGTAGTTGGTTGGGACTAATACATGGGATCATCGTCGGCCTTTGCCTCCCCGGATAGCCACATGCACTAAGTCCCAAGGCCCGTGCATAACAATCATATCTCGCCAAAACATAAGGTAGGATTCATAAAAGAAAGGTTATACGTTTGCAATCATTTACTCGAGAAAAGACTCAATATATATATATAATCATATTACTTTGGCTTAAAACTTTTCACATAGGGAGATATATCGGGTCAATTTATCTATTTAGAAGAAAAACCCTCCTCGAACCGACAAAAGAAGATACGAAAGCCTCAAAGACCGGCCTCGTCTCTAGCGGGATCAAAATCTGTGCAAGAAAGGTGAAGTGAGACTCAAAATGACCAATTAAGACGCTCGGCAATGAAATGATCATGATATGAATGCATAAAAGAGTATGTTATGTAATAAACATGTTCATGTGCACTATTAATATCTTAAAGACATATAAACATTTATTTCAATCATTTCAAGAATCATTTAAAGCCGTTCAAGTTCATAACCTTCACATTTAAATCAATTGATCCACGAATTTCAAATAAAATCATAACACGTAGTATAACATGAATACAATTAGAAAATAGGCAAATAGAAACATTTAAGTCATGTTCGGAAATTAAATAACACAAAATAGATAACAATTAAATACTAAAATTTAATTAAATTAAACAATACTATTTAATATATATATATATATATATATATATATATATCATCAAACATGCATTAAATAATATATAATACATATATATCAATCTATTTATATATATAATATAGTATTGCATGTATTTAATAGCAACATGCAACAAATAAACATGCATTGTAATGAGTACGTATAAAAACATGCAATCTACCACAATATGAATAATTATGCATGCATTTAATAACAAACATATGAAATTAGTATCTTATTCATGCAACATATAAATATAAGGACGTAGCCATGCATGCATGCAAACCTGGGAAAATAGAAAACAACATTAAATCATGCAGATCAGTTTTAAAAATCGAAATTTCTCCAGAAAGAGCAGATGTCGCGGCCGCGACCCATTTTCTTCAAGAAATGGTAGCGGCCGCTACCCTATTTTTCAGCAAATTTTCCTTCCAAATTAGCAGAATACGTGAAGCAGCTTAAATATGAGTCGCGGGCGCGACCGAATTTCATGCATTTAGGGTCGCGGGCGCGACCCTGCGCGCTACAGCAGAAATGGTGCAGAAAGATGGAGAAAAACAGAGCATCAACAAATCAACTTCAACCCAACAAGATCAGGTAAGTTAAGGCAATAAATATGCAGCAAAAAGACTCCAAATCAACATGCAGCCCCAAGAAGAATCAAACGTGAGATGAAGGATGTGATGATCATTTCATTCTATAACTTCAATATCTCATTAATGCAATCTCATAAATGCTTCAACTACTAGCTAATACATTACCATAAATGCAAGGAAGAGATCAATACAATCATATTCATGCTTGGAATCAATCAAATTCGTTAAGAATTGAAAGAGATCAACTTAAGAACCCATAACCTAATTATCTCTTCAAGGCAGCCATATATCCATGAAACCATGATCAAAATTAGGGATGAATGAATGAAAATGACTCATAATGGATGCATAATAAAACTCTAAGCTTACCTTGTGGATTAATGGAGGTTTGGAAGAGATTTGAGCTTGAATCTCCAAGGATTGGCTTGAGCTACAGGAAAACTGGAAAGCAGGGGAAAGATGGCTGAATTTCTCTAAGTGAGAGAGTGTGGGTCGGTTGGGGAGGATCATGATCAGCTAGATAGTTGAGTTAGGGTTCTAAAGAATCAAACCATGGTTAATTTGGTCAAGGTTTGAATAAGATATCTTCATTTTAGTAAACTGTGGCAGATTTGGTTTCCGTTTCGTGTTTCGGTTGAATTTCGGAGGTTCAAATAAATTTGGAAAAATATAAGGCTAAGTTCATCAAACTTGAATTTTTTATACGAGTTCAACGAAGTTGACGAAACTCAAATCCGAGTTTCCTAGCTCAAGTTATCAAATACGGAACCAAGGGTGCGCTAGTTGCTCGTTAGCCCCCGATTTGGATTCCAAAATCAAAATAAATTCGAAACGCATGCAAACGAACCCGAAAACATGAAACAAACATATATTCATATACATTACACGTATAAGTCCAACATATTAAATTTGCACGAAATTTCGGTATCAAATCATAAAAAAACGAAGCACTTTTATAACACTCATACACAAAGCATTCAAAATCCATAACATTTCAAATAATAAAAAAAAATTAAATTCGTATATATATATATTATAAATAATAATGCATGCATTAATTAAGCTTTTAAAATAAAACACACTAATTAATTCAATTAAATTCAAACCACGAAATAAATTGCATATTTAATATTAAATAACTTAGGTTATAAATAATTAACATTTTAATATTTAAAATAAAATAAAATAAAATATATAAAACACTTATAAATACTTAATTCGCGCAATTTGGTAAACACATACGTCATACCTGTACGGCCGAAATATCGGGGCGTCACATAATTAAACCACAAAATTACATTTAGAGTACACATTTCATGCATAAGAATTCATATAAAACCATAGGATCACATTTAGTTTAAACTATCAAATTTGAAGCACATAAATTCATTTAATTAAACATATAACATAATATTTATATTTATAACATATATTACCTATATTACATATATACATATACGTAACATGCATCATTTATATCACATTAAGAATCACATGCATGGGAAAAGAATTTTAAACACACTTACTATGCATGAAATCCTATACCAGGCAAACTTCACAAATTATCATGCAAAAATAGAATGAAAATGGATTAAACATGCAAAGAATGAATTAAAGAGCAGCTAATCATCACCCCATCTCCCCGCCCGGGGGAGATTTTCTTCATAAAAGTACCCTCCCGGATACATTTCATGCAGAAACTTTTTTCATGGCACGTACCCGGTCGGGTACTTTCTTGAGAAAAGTCTCCCTGGCAGGGGAGACAATTCAGTCGTGGAAAATAGCGAAATTCACCCCTGTTCAGCCCTGCTTCTCAACCAAGCCACATACCAACTCAAAGAGACATGTAAAGGCAGCAAAATCAGCAGCAAATCAGCACAAAAACTTCCTCAAATGGGCTGGAAACGAACAACAGCGGGTAAGGTAAGGAAATGGCACTAATTCATGCATATCTCAACTTGAAACCTTAAGAACATTAATGATAATTCACTCATGCCTCAACTACCACAAAAGTCAGGTATATTCAACAATAAATGAAGCATAAATGATCCATATTCCAGCTCCAATTCAAGCCAAACACCAAAGAATGTGATGGAATTCAAAAATGGAATAAAACCTAACTATTCATGTCTTGAGCCAAAACTAAATCAAACATGGATGAAACTCAGATTTTCTTGGATGCAAATGACCACTTAATCATGTACATATCAAATACAAGCTTACCCTTGGAAGATGGTGAAGGAAAATGAAGATTAGAGCTCAATTTCTTCAATGGGTGAATAGTGATGGGAATGGGTATTGCTGCTCCAAAAATCTGATTTCTCTCCCTTCTCTTGTGTATGGAACGAAATGGAAGGAATATGGGGTGATAAAGGGTTGAGTTAGTGAGATGTGGGTCCAGGTTTGAGGGCATTGGCTAAGAATTGAGGGACTTATGTGCAAATTAGTGAAAGGTGGCCATATGAGCTTGAGTCAAAATTACGGACTGATTTCGGGGTATCAAACGAGGTCAAAAAATTACAAGGACTATTCCATTGCACTCGAATCGTCGAAACGAGTTCAGCGGAGGTGACGAAATTCAAATCCGAATTCCCGAGCTCAAGTTACACTACCCGGAACCCAAGGTGCGCTAAATACACTTTAGCCCCCTTTAGATCACCCAAAGAAAACAACTCCTGAAAACCCACCATATAAACCCGAAAACACATAACGAGCACGTATTCAAGTTCACGACTCATAAATCTTCAACATATTAAAATGGCACGAAATTTTGATCTCAAATAGAACACGAACGCATCTCATTTCAACAAATAGGCATATCATTAGAATAATAAAATTCAAATTCAAGAAATAATAAATAAATAAAAATAAAAATTTAACGAATTAAAATTAAAAAAAAATTATGAAAAAGGCTATTTTTCAATTAGGTCCAAAACTTTTAAAAAGTGTCAAATAAGTCCAAATTCAAAATTTTCAATTAAGTCCAAAAATAAATAAGATCGTACAATTAAGCCCTTAACTCATATAAATCACATAATTTACGAAATTAGCTTCTTCGGGAATTAAATTCACATATCATAAATTCATAAAATTCATATCATAAATCACTTGAGGCAAATTTTGACATATAATTCAAATATTTCATATAAATTCAAATAATAAAATATAAGAATTTCTAGTAATAAAATATAAATAAATTATATGCATCAATTAAATATGAAATTAAAATAATTTAAATTGCGCACATACGTCATACTTGTACGGTCGCGGAGTCGGGGTGTCACAATCCCCCCTCCCCCCCTAAAAAGGACTTGCCCTCAAGTCCGACTCAAGTCCTCAAACAACTCCAGATATAACCTTCTCATTTTCTCCTCGGTTTCCCAAGTCGATTCCTCGGATCTTATGAACCTTTTCAATAGTATCGGCAATCTTTTCCTTAGACTCGGCTCTCTCGAGCTTATTCTCTTCGGTCCACCTCCAATCCTCAATGTCCCAAAATAGAGGAGACCTACACTTTCTTCCGTAAAGTGCCTCGTACGGAGCCATCTTAATCGAACCCTGATAGCTGTTGTTATAAGAAAACTCAACCAAAGGTAGGTGCTCGTCCCATTTATCTTGGAAATCCAAAGCACACGCTTTGAGCATATCCTCTAAGTACTGAATTAGCCTTTCAGATTGGCCGTCTGTCTGAGGATGCGAAGCCGTGCTAAACTTGAGCCTGGTGCCCAAACACTTCTGAAGATTCTGCCAAAAGATCGAAGTAAACCGTGGATCTCGATCCGACACAATACTAGCCGGAACTCCATGTAACCTTACAATCTCCCGAACGTACAACTTGGCTAGCTTTGGAACTTTCTCAAACATCCGAACCTTGAGGAAATGGGCAGACTTAGTCAATCTATCCACAATTACCCATATTCCATCAAACCCTCCTTTAACTCTAGGCAAGCTGGACACAAAGTCCATAGTCACTTGCTCCCACTTCCACTCGGGAATAGGAAGTGGTTGGAGAGTTCCTCCCGGCTTCTGGTGCTCTGCCTTCACTTTTTGACACGTTAGACATCGCTTCACAAAGTTCACGACGTCCCTTTTCATGCCATTCCACTAGAATTTCTCTTTCAGGTCCCGATACATTTTAGTACGTCCCGGATGAATTGAGTACCTCGAGCGATGTGCCTCCTCAAGTATAATCCTCTTGAGCTCTTCTGGGACACATATTCTCGCTTCGAACCTTAACAAACCGAAATCATCAATCCCAAACTTAGAATTCGGATGGTCTCTAGAACGAGCTACCAACTTCTGAATCTAGGCATCCGTAGCCTGAGCTTCTAACAATTGTTGTTTCAAATCCGGTATTATCGTGAGATTCGCCAACCAAGTTCCTGAAACCAAGATCTCTGAACCCAAACATGAAGAACCCGCTTCCAAATTAGCCACATTCGCCTTTCTACTCAATGCATCGGCGACCACGTTCGCTTTACCCGAATGGTACTGAATGGTGCAATCATAGTCCTCTAGTAACTCCATCCAACGCCTCTGTCTTACATTCATATCTTTCTGAGAAAAGAGATACTTGAGGCTTTGGTGATCCGTAACACCTCGAAGGTTGCACCGTAGAGATAGTGTCGCCACTTCATCAAAGCAAACACAACGACAGCTAATTCGAGATCGTGGGTAGGGTAATTCTTCTCATGCTCCTTTGACTTCCTTGAAGCATAAGCTACCACTCTACCGTGCTGCATCAAAACACAACCAAGACCCTCTTTCGAAGCATCTGTATGTACTGCATAACCCTCGGTACCCTCGGGTAGGGTAAGAACCTGTGCTGAAGTTAACTTCACCTTGAAAGTCTGAAAACTCACCTCACACTTATCATCCCATTCAAATTTCACTTCCTTTTTAGTTAAGCGAGTCAACGAGGCGGTAATTTTAGAGAAATCCTTAACAAATCTGCGGTAAAAGCCGGCCAACCCAAGAAAGCTTCTAATCTCGGAGGCATTTCTCGGTCTCTCCTAACGAAGCACGGACTCAACCTTAGACGGATCAACTTCAATTCCACTACCGGAAATTATATGACCCAAAAACATAACTCGGTCGATCCAGAATTCGCACTTGCTGAACTTTGCATACAACTTATGTTCCCTCAAAGTTTCCAAAACGATCCGTAGATGTTGGGCATGCTCTTCAGCCGACCTAGAATACACCAGAATGTCGTCTATAAAGATCACCACGAACTTGTCGAGAAAAGGCCTGAACACTCGGTGCATCATATCCATAAATACGGCTAGAGCGTTAGTTAATCCAAATGGCATGACAACGAATTCAAAGTGCCCATATCTTGTGTTAAAACCAGTCTTCAAAATATCTTCTTCCCTGATACGCAGCTGATAGTAGCCCTGCCTCAAATCTAACTTGGAGTAGACTTTCGAGCCTTGCAGAATATCAAATAACTCCTCGATGTGAGGCAAAGGGTATTTGTTCTTCACAGTCAACCGATTCAACTCACGGTAGTCTATACACATCCGTAGCGTTCCATCTTTCTTCTTTACAAACAGAACGGGAGCAGCCCATGGAGAAATGCTCGGACGAATGTACCCGCAAGCTAGAAGCTCATCAACTGCGTCTTTAACTCCTTTAACTCTGCAGGAGCCATTCTATAGGGAGTTTTCGAAAAAGGCTCTGCTCCGGGATAAAGGTCGATTACGAACTCGATGTCCCTATCAGGTGGCAAAGAACCCATGTCTCAGGGAATACATCAATGTACTCTCGTACGACCTCCGTCTCCTCAAGTTTGGCCTGATCCTTCGGTCTATTCAAAAGATAGACTACAAAACCTGTCACACCATCCCGGACCAGTTTACTCGCCTCAATGAAAGAAATAAACGGGCTTGACTTCACCTTCTCTCCCTTAAACACCACTGAACCAAAAGAAACCTTCTTCTCCCGACAATCCATCTGAGCCCCATGTTCAGATAACCAATCCATTCTGAGGATTACATCGTACCTCTTCATCGGCATTTCAATCAAATCGGCGAGGAAAACCCTGTCTTCAAAATTCACTGGACAACCCCGATAAATCCTGCAAGTTAGAAGACTGCCGCCAAGAGACGAACTAACCACATAATCATGCACACAGAGGGTAACAGGAAAGCACAACGAAGAAGCAAGATCCCGAGAAATAAAGGAATGAGATGCCCCGGGATCGAACAATGCATGAAATGTGATGCCCTGAATGCTTACGGTACCTTCAATCACGGCATTAGAATCAAGATCTACAGCTTTCTCTTCTTCAACCCCGAGGGCATAAGCTCTAGCCTGAATTGGGGGCATCTGATTGTTCCCCGCTGCATGTTCTGGATTTTTGTTTGGGCATTGATTAAGCATGTGATCCGACGAGCCACAACCGTAGCACCTCTTGTGAAGTTTAAAACAATTTTCAATGAGATGATTACCCTTGCAATATTTGCATTGGACTTGAGGCGGTACCGGTAATGCTAGAGGTTGAGCTTTTTGTCCTGTCGGCTTGAATTGCTTGTTTTGAGGCTTTGTCGGTGCAAAAGCTTGGTAAGCCGGCCTCTCTCCATATTTGTTCTGACCTCCCGAGCTAGAACCCTGTACGGTATGAGAAGTCCTCCTCCTCCTAGCTACCACTCGATCCTCTACCTTTAAGGCCTTCTCGGTGACTAATGCCCAAGTATCGGTATCAACCGCTTCGAGTGCATCCTTCATATCTTCTCTTAAACCTCGAGAGAACTTCAAAGCCTTGTGGCGGTCATCGTTGGCAATGTTGGGAGCATACCTTGACAAACGGTCGAACTCATCAATGTATTCGGTGACCGTCTTCTCACCTTGTTTCAAGTCTATAAACTCTTGGAGTCTTCGGTCCCTAGCGGCGATTGGAATGTACTTGTTACGAAACTCCCAAGTGAATGTCTCCCAATTAATCTAGTCACCTGCGGTATCCAAACGGGCTCGGATGCTAGTCCACCAACTGTAAGTCTGGCCTTGCACCATTGTGAGGGTGCACCTTGCCTTCTGAACTGATTCACACGGTATCAACTCCCAAATTCTCCCTATTTGGATTAGCTACTCATCGGCTTGAATATCATTCCCACCTTCAAACTTGGGGGGGTTCTGTAACGCCCCAGTTTTTTCAGTCGTTCAGGTACGCATGCCACGCGTGTGAGTTTTGAGATATAGGGTTATTTAATTTCTTTTTTGTTAAATTTATTTGCGCGATTTAATTTATTTACTTGTAACCTTTCGTGAATTATATGATTTAAATCGCTAATTTTCGTGAATTTAATTACGTGCGTATGTGTTTAATTATTTATATGAATTTAATTGCAATATCATACACAAACACGCATATCTCTTTTCGCGAGCCTCACCATTTTATCCCTCATAAATTCCCGAACTCGTTGCCTATCTTTTTATTTAATTCAGAAATCTCTTTCTTTTCTAACCGTATTTCAAATTCGAGTCCAAACCACACGAAAATATCCTAACACCAAAATATATAGTCTAACCGTGGGACCCACCTTGACTCTCTCTCTCTCTCTCTCTCTCTCCGTGCATCAGACAGCCCCTTCTCTTCTTCCTTTTCTTTCTCTTCTTTCCTCATTTTTCTTCTTCAATTCCTTTCCCTTTTTTCTTGTTCTCCCTACCCCGATTTCTTCATTTCGCCCAAATCAAGAGGGGATAAGCCTCAGACCACCGCCGGCACCCCCTACTCCGATCACCTTTTCAGCCGGCGATGGCCACTACTTCCACCGCCTTTCTCCATTGCTTTCCCTTTTCAGAGCTGCATAAAGAAATAAGGAGCAGAAGCGCCGTCCCGCCTCCTCTATCCTTCTAGCTTCACTGCCACCTCAAGCCACCGTGGGCGGCCATCGACAACTCTTCCATCCGGACCACCTATTCAGTGCCGTCACTCCGCCTCTATTTCTGTTTAAACGAAAGTGAGAAGAGACACAGTAGCAGCAACAACCGGCACTCCATAGCTGATCGCCACTCCACCACCTTGAATTCGGTCCTCGGTTGGCTTCGCAGCTGCAATCAACCGCCGCCTAGTTCCAGCTCCAGACCACCAGATACCCTTCACTCTTCCTCTAAGCCGTAAGCCTTCTGCCAATAGAGCATCTTATAATTCGTGCATAGTTTGTTAATTTAAATTGTATGTTCACGTTCATTGAATTGAGAATCAGTAGTGTATAAATTGAATTTTGATATGGAATCTGTACATGAATTTGCTAATTGTGGATTGATCTCTACTTTAATTTTGTTTGATTGGGAATATCATTAGGAATACGATTTAATTGAATTGGTTGCAATGTTAATTAAATGGGATAAATACAGTCACCCCCCTATCCTTTGGGGGCATGTGCACTTTCCCCCCTATGCTTCAAATCGGTGCACATTGCCCCCTCATCTTTGCAAAATGGAACACTTCACCCCTTTGAACACACTTTGACCGTCGATTTCTTTTTCGTCACGGAGACCCAAGCTTCAAGACCACCGCCATCGTGTTCGTCTCTCTAAGGAGAACAAAACTCATACCCCGCTTGACTCTATTAGCCGCTACAAGCTTAGTTCATCGTGCGTCGTCTTTAACTGATGATTTCTGCTTCGTCGGTTGTCGGATTTTGATTTCGAGATCATTGCTGTGTTCCTTGCGTCGAGAGCTTCAGTTTGATATATAATATCAACACATTTGAAATCGGATTTGTACAGATTTACTTTGTTAAAGTTTATTGAAAGGGGTGAAGTGTTCCATTTTGAAAAGGTGAGGGGGCAATGTGCACCGATTTGAAGCATAGGGGGGAAAGTGCAAATGCCCCCAAAGGATGGGGGGTGACTGTATTTATCCCTAATTAAGTTGCTACCATGGTTTAAACTAATTGAGTTGGGCTTAAGCGTGAAACTCTTGGATTAATAATGAATTTGTCACATAATATTAATTTGGATTATGACATATTTGATCAACTGATTAATTTGGGTGCATGCTAAATGGCTGATGTAAAATCTATTTATTATATGTTCAATTTTAACAATTTCAAATAAACGGGTCATTTAAACTTAATTAAGTATAAGCTAATTATCTTGATTTGGACTAGTTTTAATTGAACTTGTTTATTAGTTAACCTATTGCATTAACTAAGTTAGCATATCAACTTTGAGAGGTGTGAGACTGTGAGTGGTGTTGCGTGAGTGCTACTTATACTATATATACACATAAATATATGGTGCACTATGAATAAGACCTATAAATGTTAATTTTAATGCCGTGCTTAACTTTTGTTGTTGAATTACTTGGCTGAGTATATTAATTAAAGTTTGAGTGTGTGCTTGTATGATATCTATTTATATTAGTTCTTAATTTATGAAGAGAGGGTTATACAATTAACTGGATTAGTTCCAACTAGTCTGCTTGTCGACTCTTTAATGTGATGTTTTATTATTTATGTTAGTTCAGTGTTGTGTTTGTGTGATATATATATATATATATATATATATAAACTGGAATTGGCTTGTTTGATTAAAAATGTGTCTTTGTGAATTGTTCTAATTATCTTATAATTTTCATATACATGTCGAACTAATCCACGTCATCTCATATTATTGCCGTGCGTCTTGTTTGATCTCGTATTGAGTCATTTCTCACGAGTACACCATATTCTTTGTCCTTGTCCAACTTTTCTCCAGGGCGGCGATCATCGTTCGAATAGGCACTATCTTGCATACCTGTCTTGTCCCGTCGCTTGTCAGGTGAGGGTGTTTTCCGTTCTAGTTACGTATTAACCCTAAAACCTACATGAGTAAGTATTGGCCTAAATTCTATAATTATATTTATATATTGATTTCAAACAAGCTATCCAGTCAATGTTAATTGAAACTGAACCTATTGTTATTGTTATTGACTGACCGTTCCTGTTTTGGCGAGATACTGTACTGCACATTGATTGTGGGCCCTGGAACTTGTGTATTAAGCAAGCTGGGGAGGCATCGGGCCGACGGTAAGCTCTTGCATAGTTCCACATTGTTGGGATGATCCCTGAATCCACTAGGAGATTAGTGGAGGAAGGAGTTTCGGGCTTAGGGAGTCATGCACCCTATGCTCACCATGACTGGATGGTGAAGGCTCGCAACCTTCCCATCATTGGAGGGAGAAGGAGATCTTGGGAGAATCTGACACCATGGGTGACCCAGGGATTATTGTCGTGATTGATTGCACTGATTGACTGTACTGAGTGTGAACACTATTGCACTATTGCACTGTATAATAACGATTGAATTGCATGATCACCTTTAAATAACTGAAACTTAATCATTGTACACTGTCGGAGTTTGGTTGGAGATTGTGCACGCTCACTCGCCGAGCCACTGATAGCCTAATTGTAACTAAGTGTCTAAAGTGATAGTGGTAAAGTCCGAGCATAGCTTAAGTGATCTCTTACCCTCACGGGAACTACTTTATCTAAAACGTTGCTCGGGATTTACAACTTGCATGTGCATGTTTCTATATATACGTATACCTCCTGCTCACTCAGTCTTCTAGAGACTGATCCCTTTTTTTCCGTTTCTCTTCCAGGTTCTTTGCAGCTGGTTGCTAGGCGGTGTTAGAGTCTTTGTGTCTTTGTCCGAGTCCTCCACTTGTACACTCACTGCATATTGTACTATTTATTGTATTGATCGATCTTTTGAGCTGAATTGAATTCGGGATAGGTTAGGACAGGTGCCATACTTAGTGGAACCCGTATTTATTTTCTCGTTGAAATTGGATTTATTGACTTGTTATTGAATAAATAGTTGCCTTGCTTCCGCATCTTGATGTTGTTGAATTGTTCCAGGGTTAGATTCCGCCTAGCTAGGACAGTCCTTTTTATTGTCTTCCGTTCGCTGTCAGTTTGGATCATATACGGACTAGCCATTTCATATGTGGATCGAGCTCATAGTGCGGGGCATGTGGTGCTCTCGTCGCGGGTGCTACATCTTTAAGTGGTATCAAAGCCAGGTTGCAAAATCGGAGTTCTAGCATCGTGTCGTGTCAAGTATAGGTCGAATGGCTTAGGAACAATGTGTTAATGTGTGCACCGCATTGAACATGAGCATTGTTATTGCTACTTTATACGGGAAATATTGTTATATATGCTTCTTTCAGAACTTTGTTGACTTATATGTTGCCTTTTGCATTGAATCCATGCTTTTAGTGTTAATTATATGGCATGAGCATATACTAATCGCATGCATTTATTTTGAAATGAGCTATGATTTCTAGGTTACGAAGATGATATCAAACCACGGCCAGTTTGTACGACCACCTCAATGTATCACAAGCTTCTTCCGTTAGCATGTTCTACGAAATTTAAGAGTCAAGATCTCCTTCTCTATTTGGGCTATGGTTCGAGTGATAGGTCCGAAATAGAAGGATTAATTGTGGGAGCAACTTATAAGTTTTATTAAAGTTGGTGACTGCTTGGCAAGATAGTGGTAGGAAGTGATGCTTACAATTTACAAGATAGATACGTGAGCTTACATTATGAAAAGAAGTTGTTGGGAGATTTATTCAATTCAAGAAAGAGGTGAAGGAAGCTTTGAGAGTATTAATAATTCAAGGTTCGGATTCGTAGGCAAATTGAGGATCTTCAGCTCGTTGGAACTAAAACCAAGGTGTGAGAAGAAAGTAACTCAAGTGATTCAGGTCGAAGTAAAATTTTGGGAATCATGATCGAGATGAGTCGAGACCCTCCGGACCTTGGAATAGGACTCGGTTTGATTTGGAAAAAATTAAATAAATAAAATAAATTTAATTTAAGAAATCGACCGATTTTGGAGTTAATGGAAAGCCAAGATGTTAAAGATTCCATATTCGGGCGGAGTGAGTCCATATCCAAGCTGAATTGTCGTGTTGTGGGGTAAATTGGAGCTTAACTTCATGGGTATAGAAGTACCTGAGTTCAGAAGTACCTGAGTTCAAGAATCACAATTTCGGACTACAAAGTTATATGGGTGGATACAAGAAAACTTTAATCAAGGATATATTTATGGTCAAGGTTAGGGCAACACCTAAAGAGTGATCCTCGGGAAAGAATCAGGTTCTAGAAATTTCAATCACGGGCGATGGAAATGTATAAGTTGATGTAGGGAATTTTGAAGAATTGGAAGACCGTGGGTAACAAGAGATGACAAACAAATTCGAGACCAGCATGTAATTCAACAAACAAGGAACAAGTACCGGATTAAAGTCCATCGCTACTACGGTGACAGGTTCAATGCATTCATAAGCACGTGCATCATACATCGCTTTGAATTATTTAAATTTCTTTAATTATATACGCATCTCTTATTTATGTAATTGCTCCAGCCTGTTACATTTTAATTGTTTACAAGAGTGATGTGTGCATCAGCATCTCAACCCCACATGCATTTTGAGTGTTTTCTTGATAGAAACTCTTCCCACCTTACTTATTAAGCATTCCTCCAACCGGGACACAACCGAATCATGATAAGGAAAGGGAAATAATTGGGTTGCAAAATGTGGATAAAAGAGGAAGAGCAATTTAGGGGTCGAAAAAGTAGTCGGGAGTGGGAATGGTAGAAGTGGGTTGCTATTCCTACCAATCGTTTCAAAAGTAACGTGAGAAAATTTTTGGACAAGTGGCATGATTAGAATCATTTATATCAAGGAAGTTAAATGGAAGGAATTGAGAATCTTCAATTTAAGAATTGATGCCATGAGCTCAACGGATGAAAATGGATATTCTTAAGGGAGAGAGCCGACCGGGGGATGATTTGAAATTTGGAATTGTGCTTAAGTGGCCAAAAAAAAAAAAAAAAAAAAAAAAAAAAAAAAGAGGGAAGAACTAGAAGACTTTGACATTTGAGGATCTCCAAGGTCGGGATGAGAGAATCTTGAGAATAATTTTAAAAGGGTAAGTGCTTCAAGAATCGAAAATGGATATTCAAGAAAGATGGGAGATTTAGTACTTGATGAAATTCAGGACCGAGGTGGGGAAAATTTCGAGGATAATATAGGAAGGCACAAGTGCTTCAAAGAAATGTCAAAAAGTATTTAAAGAGTATTTGGGAATTAAAATCATAAAATAGGATAAAGATTGATCAATAATAACCGGAAGTGCAGAATCAACGTCACTAGTAATCTCGCTACAAGAAGCGTGAATTCAAATTTTCAAGTGTGAAGGGGTCGTGTTGGCTTACCATGTTCAATATCTTGAAGATGGCGGGATAAGAAGGGAATACTCAGAATCAGTAGGAAGGGTACTAGATAATAACAGTTTGATCGGATCTTCATATTTCATAAGGACAATGTAAGAGTTAATTCAACCAAGTTTGGGAAATTTAATATTTAGGTGACAATGTACAACATGAACAAGAGGGATTATCGGCTCGTCATTCATTTTTCTATGAGGAACTGGGGACGCTATTAAGATTAGAAACTGGAATTCGAGCTACTAAATTACTAGCTTGAGCAACCAAGCAGGACGAATATCATTTGTGAAGAAGAATGGGTTAGTCGGATAAGACTAAGCACGCACTCAAGGGTTGAAAACTTACGACAGCGGTGTTAAAAATAAAGGATTTAATCGGGGGGACGAAGACTAAGGGATCATTGGAATATATATTGGGTATTTCAAGGCATAGCACTACGGGTAAAGGAAGTACCAACCAAAGAATCAAGTGTTCAACCAAAGATTCGTCTATCCTTCTATATAAGTACACACTAAAGAATGAAAGATCAGTGGGAACTGAGCCAGCTAAGGATCAGATTATGCAACTATACCAGAAAGTTACCCACTCCAGATATCTTTGCATCGGTGAACAGTACATTTAAGCATACATATCATGTGCGTCATGCATTTTTATTATTGTCGTATATGGTTCCTTGTTACTTGTTAATTATTTTATATGAATGATAATTGGTGTATATGATATCTTTTACCTGTTCCTTACTTGAAGACTTGTGTGAGTGTTTTTTAAGTGTTCTCTTTTAGTGTTGTATTCGTTGTTCGGGGAGACTGGGTTCTCTCGTTGCTTGTTTGAGAGATGGGGTTCTCTCGTTGGTTGATTGAGAGACGGGGTTCTCTCGTTGTTTGAGAGACGGGGTTCTCTCACTGGTTGTTTGAGAGACGGGGCTCTCTCATCGTTGCTTGTTTAACTTATTCTAGCAACAGATTAGATTCTCAAGTGTTTAGGTTTCGGTGAGTTAAGGGTCGTGATTTAATAACAATTGAAGACCCCTTGTTGATTGAAGACCTTTTCCGAACTAATTCCTGACGGGGAGTTGCTAACCCGCGTGGGATGAACACGGGAGAGTTGCTTATGAGTCCAGAACACGAGACAGTAGACCTGGGGACCAGGTCCTCTTAAGGGGGAGAGATTGTAACGCCCCAGTTTTTTCAGTCGTTAAGGTACGCGTGCCACGCGTGTGAGTTTTGAGATTTAGGGTTATTAAATTTCTTTTTTGTTAATTTATTTACGCGATTTAATTTATTTACTTGTAACCTTTCGTGAATTATATGATTTAAATTGCTAATCTTCGTGAATTTAATTACGTGCGTATGTGTTTAATTATTTATATGAATTTAATTGCAATATCATACACAAACACGCATATCTCTTTTCCCAAGCCTCATCATTTTATCCCTCATAAATTCCCGAACTCGTTGGCTATCTTTTTATTTAATTCGGAAATCTCTTTCTTTTCTAACCGTATTTCAAATTCGAGTCCAAACCACACAAAAATATCCTAACACCAAAATATCTAGTCTAACCGTGGGACCCACCTTGACTCTCTCTCTCTCTCTCCGTGCATTAGACAGCCCCTTCTCTTCTTCCTTTTCTTTTTCTTCTTTCCTCATTTTTCTTCTTCAATTCCTTTCCCTTTTTCTTGTTCTCCCTACCCCGATTTCTTCATTTCGCCCAAATCAAGAGGGGATAAGCCACAGACCACCGCCGGCACCCCTACTCCGATCACCTTTTCAGTCGGCGATGGCCACTACTTCCACCGCCTTTCTCCCTTGCTTTCCCTTTTCTGAGCTGCATAAAGAAATAAGGCGCAGAAGCACCGTCCCGCCTCCTCTATCCTTCTAGCTTCATTGCCACCTCAAACCACCGTGGGCGGCGATCGACAACTCTTCCATCCGAACCACCTATTTAGTGCCGTCACTCCGCCTCTATTTCTATTTAAACGAAAGTGAGAAGAGACACAGTAGCAGCAACTACCGACACTCCATAGCTGATCGCCACTCCAGCTCCACCTTGAATTCGGTCCTCGGTTGGCTTCGCAGCTGCAATCAACTGCCGCCTAGTTCCAGCTCCCGACCACCAGACTCCCTTCACTGTTCCTCTAAGCCGTGAGCCTTCTGCCAATAGAGCATCTTGTAATTCGTGCATAGTTTGTTAATTTAAATTGTATGTTCACGTTCATTGAATTGAGAATCAGTAGTGTATAAATTGAATTTTGATATGGAATCTGTACACGAATTTGCTAATTGTGGATTGATCTTTACTTTAATTTTGTTTGATTGGGAATATCATTAGGAATACGATTTAATTGAATTGGTTGCAATGTTAATTAAATTGCTACCATGGTTTAAACTAATTGAGTTGGGCTTAAGCGTGAAACTCTTGGATTAATAATGAATTTGTCACATAATATTAATTTGGATTATGACATATTTGATCAACTTATTAATTTGGGTGTATGCTAAATGGCTGATGTAAAATCTATTTATTATATGTTCAATTTTAACAATTTCAAATAAACGGGTCATTTAAACTTAATTAAGTATAAGCTAATTATCTTGATTTGGACTAGTTTTAATTGAACTTGTTTATTAGTTAACCTATTGCATTAACTAAGTTAGCATATCAACTTTGAGAGGTGTGAGACTGTGAGTGGTGTTGCGTGAGTGCTACTTATAATATATATACACATAAATATATGGTGCACTATGAATAAGACCTATAAATGTTAATTTTAATGTCGTGCCTAACTTTTGTTGTTGAATTACTTGGCTGAGTATATTAATTAAAGTTTGAGTGTGTGCTTGTATGATATCTATTTATATTAGTTGTTAATTTATGAAGAGAGGGTTATACAATTAAATGGATTAGTTCCAACTAGTCTGCTTGTCGACTCTTTAATGTGATGTTTTATTATTTAAGTTAGTTCAGTGTTGTGTTTGTGTGATATATATATATATATAAACTGGAATTGGCTTGTTTGATTAAAAATGTGTCTTTGTGAATTGTTCTAATTATCTTATAATTTTCATATACATGTCAAACTAATCCACGTCATCTCATATTATTGCCGTGCGTTTTGTTTGATCTCATATTGAGTCGTTTCTCACGAGTACACCATATTCTTTGTCCTTGTCCAACTTTTCTCCAGGGCGGAGATCATCGTTCGAATAGGCACTATCTTGCATACCTGTCTTGTCCCGTCGCTTGTCAGGTGAGGGTGTTTTCCGTTCTAGTTACGTATTAACCCTAAAACCTGCATGAGCAAGTATTGGCCTAAATTCTATAATTATATTTATATATTGATTTCAAACAAGCTATCGAGTAAATGTTAATTGAAACTGAACCTATTGTTATTGTTATTGACTGACCATTCCTGTTTTGGAGAGATACTGTACTGCACATTGATTGTGGGCCCTGGAACTTGTGTATTGAGCAAGCTGGGGAGGCATCGGGCCGACGGTAAGCTCTTGCACAGTTCCACATTGTTGGGATGATCCCTGAATCCACTAGGAGATTAGTGGAGGAAGGAGTTCCGGGCTTAGGGAGTCATGCACCCTATGCTCACCATGACTGGATGGTGAAGGCTCGCAACCTTCCCATCATTGGAGGGAGAAGGAGATCTTGGGAGAATCCGGCACCACGGGTGACCCAGGGATTATTGTCGTGATTGATTGCACTGATTGACTGTACTGAGTGTGAACACTATTGCACTATTGCACTGTATAATAACGATTGAATTGCATGATCACCTTTAAATAACTGAAACTTAATCATTGTACACTGCCGGAGTTTGGTTGGAGATTGTGCACGCTCACTCGCCGAGCCACTGATAGCCTAATTGTAACTAAGTGTCTAAAGTGATAGTGGTAAAGTCCGAGCATAGCTTAAGTGATTTCTTGCCCTCACGGGAACTAGTTTTTCTAAAACGTTGCTCGGGATTTACAACTTGCATGTGCATGTTTCTATATATACGTATACCTCCTGCTCACTCAGTCTTCTAGAGACTGATCCCTTTTTTTCCGTTTCTCTTCCAGGTTCTTTGCAGGTGGTTGCTAGGCGGTGTTAGAGTCTTTGTGTCTCTATCCGAGTCCTCCACTTGTACACTCACTGCATATTGTACTATTTATTGTATTGATCGATCTTTTGAGCTGAATTGAATTCGGGACAGGTTAGGACAGGTGCCATACTTAGTGGAACCCGTATTTACTTTCTCGTTGAAATTGCATTTATTGACTTGTTATTAAACAAATAGTTGCCTTGCTTCCGCATCTTGATATTGTTGAATTGTTCCAGGGTTAGATTCCGCCTAGCTAGGACAATCCTTTTTATTGTCTTCCGTTCGCTGTCAGTTTGGATCATGTATGGACTAGCCATTTCATATGTGGATCGAGCTCATAGTGCGGGGGATGTGGTGCTCTCGTCGCGGGTGCTACAGGTTTTGATTCCTGAACTCCCATAGAATGTGAGTGACTTGCCCTCCTTCTTGATTGACAACCGGAGGTGTATTCTGGCGATACCGAGTATCCAAATATGCACATAATCTCGCCATAAATCCCTCAGGTTCGATGTTGTTCTCGGGTTGTGGGGAATGATCCCGGTGATGTCTACGGCCCGGACACTTGTCACGGTGATGATCTCTTCTCGGAGGCATCCTACAAAATCCAAAGAATTCCAACATACATGCGTATGGTTAGTACATGATTATGTGAACTGTAACAGCCCAAAACAGGGCCTGGATGAAAATGGTAAACTAAGGGCATTGGTAAAGCGTTTATAGACCGTGATCCAACTTTATAAACCTTCATGCATTGCATTCTTACATGAACTTTGTGGTCATATGTGATCTGACATGTTTTAAGGGGGAATTCTTGACCTTTGATACAGTTTACTATTCATTTCCCAAGCCTATATTACCCAATGCTTCAATGGAACCCTATAGGTTCATATCACATGTTTTCCTATCCTTTGAACTTGTTTTCCAGGCTCCAGAAACCTTCCTTGAACCATAAGGGCATTTTGGGAACTTACCGACCAAAGTTACTATTCATCTAAAAATGAGCTTTTGATTCTGATATCTTTCCTACCCAAGTTTACAGTCAAATCGATCCTTGAGTCGAGACGAATCTATTGAAATCATTCTTGACTTGAAAATCTATTCCGAGCTTTGTTTTATTTGAAAACGTTTACGAAAACCCTAGTTCACTATTTCTACTACGAACGGTTTTCATTCGGAAAATGTTTTCTCTCTGGATTTGCATTACTCGAGCTATTTCAAGATTTTTGAAATGTTTTACAACTCTTGATTCAAACCCTAGCTCGAAATTTTGAAGCGTACGCTTGTACGTAAGAATTCACTATTCATTCTACGTTTTTAACTTTTTAACGGTAAAACGTTTTATAGTCGATATTGGATTCAAAACGCTTCTCGATTTATTTCTTGAATTTTGGAAACAATCCGGACTTGAAAATCATTCTAGAAAGTCATTTTTAACTCGTGTTCAGTTTCGGGCTCAAAACTTTTATTCACTAAAACTAATGTATCTTTCAAACGGTAAATCCGATTTCGACGAATGAATATGCGTTTCGAAGCTAATTTTCTTGCCGTCGGAATGGTTATACTTCCAGACACTCACCTTCACGTTTTGGCAGTGAAAATACCGAAATATCCCCCAGCAGTCCCATTTTAGCTTCAAGAACAAAGTTAGCTTCCAAGAGAAGTTTTACCATTTTGCTCTCCTACCCTTCCTTACATTTTATTTCCAAGGTGAGGGGCTTCCCAACACCTATAAATACCCCCCTCATGCCATTGAATTCCTTGCTCATATGTTGTGTTAACAACTCCCTTTCTTCCTCCCTCTCTCCCCCTCTTGCCGTGAGGCACTCCCCCCCCCCCCCCCCCCCTTGCTAGGTTAGTTGTTTTTATTTTATGTTATGTTTTTATGTTAAGTTTTAGTTTAGTTTATGTTTTTATGTTATGGTATGTTTATATTTTGTTTAGGTTGGGTCTTAGGGTCTTCCCTAAGACATATAGGATTTTATTTTATGCATTTATTATATAGTTTTTATGATATGTTTGTTAGTAGTGAATTATGATTTAATTGTTTAGTATATGCTATGAAATGTTATGAATTGCTTTAGTATATGGTATGATCATGTTATGGAGCTATTATATGATGATAATTGATGCATGATTATGATATTTAATTTATGTTCAAGCATGTTATGCAATAGAATAGTAACCTATGATCAATTATATTATAACTTGTTACATGTTACTATATGGTCTCAATTGATGAATGCTACATGATTAATGGTCTTGATATGCTATGACTTATGTCTATGTATCTTATTACATTGTTACAATGTTGCATGACTCATATGTTATGACTTGAGCTTATGATATGATATGGATTAATGGAATAGTGCTTTGATTATATGTTATACACTTTGATAGTGTCACATGTTATAACCTAAGATAGAATAGTGTTTCATAACTTGATGTTATGCTTTAATTAGACCTCTTAACCATAGGTTATGCCTTTAACCTAGATCACACTTGCTTATAATAACATGAACTTGAAACTATAGATTATAATCAAGATCATAATTGAATTAGGGTGTGTGTATGTGTGCATGCCGTGTGTGTGTGAGTGTGTTCGTGTGTGTGCATGAGTGTGTGTTTAGTGTGTGGGTTTGACCCGACCCTTTGACCCGACGAGTGAATAGTAACCTGTGAATAGTAATCCGTGAATAGTAATCTGGAATAGTAATCGTGAATAGTACTTTTAAATAGTAAAAGTGAATTAAAACTTGTGCTTTCTTAATAGACATTTACACTTAGGGTTTTCAAATCCGGGGTCTAAAATGTGATTTCAAAATGTGTTTTCTTTCGAGGACTTGTTTTATAACCTAAGGTTTTGCGATAGGATTCATAATTTGATTAATTCCTAATCGATTATAGTAAGATCATAGTCCCACGTTAATGATAACTCACTTTAAGGATTCCTTTATGTGTTATCCTTCTCTAATACCTTAAATGGTATTACTCTCTTGTCATTACATGTTCTGTACTTGTTTTATATGTTTATGTGCATCGTGATAGAAGTGTGTCTTAGCTCACCTTAGTACACACTTACAGGAGTTAAGGTTGAGCACTGGAATCCCCAGGGCACTGCATAATCTATCCTACCTACTGTTACTAATAGGTGAGGTTATAAATGTTTTCAACTGGAACCATGAATACTTAATGATTCAATCGTTTTGAGACTCTAAGCCTAGTGCTTTACATTCTTGTTTTGAAATACCCTTTATAAGGGATGATTCTTCAAAGAACCCAGACCTATCCATATTCATTTATCAAAGGCACATGTTTTCAAAGTAATGCATCAATGGTTCATGTTTTCAAAGTATAGCATCAATGGTTCATATTTTCAAAGTAATGCATCAATGGTTCATGTTTTCAAAGTAATGCATCAATGGTTCAATGTTTTCAAAGTATTGCATCAATGGTTCAATGCATATGTTCAATGGTTCATACATTCGGATTTATTCTGGATGTCATCAATGGTGCAAGCAATCAATGGTTAATAGTATGGGCCCGGCGGTTATGTGTAGAGGTGATGCTCGGGAGGTGAGCGCCAACGACATCACTAATACCGGCCGCCACACTAGGCGATTGATACCGACTTTAATCAGGAGGTTTGGTTAAGTCAGGACAATTGTCGGGAATGGACCGCAAATCTATTCCCAAATCAATGGTTAATGGTCACTTAGGGGTCGCTCCCCGAAGTGAAACTTGGTGGAGGATGGTGCATGTGTGTATGTGTTAGGGTGTTGTTGATCTCGGTCCGACACCCTATTAATGGTCATGTTTTCTGGAGTAAGGATGGAGAAGCCTAGCTTGCGGGCATCAATGTTTTCATAAAGTTGGTTCATATCTTGCAAAGTTGTTCCCTACCCTTATCCCGTTTTATGAAAATCATATGAACCAAATCATAGCATATGTGTGCGCGTGTGACAGCATTCATGAAAGTGTTTTGAAAACTCTCATTTCTTATAGCATTGCATCAAAGGGTTTTATCACTTGAACTTATTCTTAAGTTCTTCATTAAAGCTTTGCATTAAAGGTTTTACCTTATGAACTTCACTTCAAACGTTTACTTTAAGTACTTTCTTTTAAAGATATCCCTCACTTAGTCACTTTGACTAATACCTCTACCTGTTTTCTGGCCTCATGGTTTCAGGTCTTGCAGCCACAGTCTAGAGGTATCTTGAAGCTCTAGAGTGTTCATTTTGTTTGAGTCAGGACTTTACTTTATTAATCTATTTTGTGTCCTGCATATGTTATATGGCTGCATTGATACTTTACCTTATGCTTTTGTAATAATCCTTCTGCTACTTGGATACTGCTACAATTGCTATCATGTGCTCTTGTGATAATGTTGATATAGTAATGTTAATAGTCTCTTCTGCTTAACGATCAGTACTTGCTTGTTTATATGCCATCACGCACATGTTTTGAAAAGTTTTAAAATACTCTGATTTTCCGCTGCATAAGCCACATAGTTAAACACTATTTGTTAATCGTTAATGGATATACCGTTCGCTGGGGTATTTCTTGAGTGATGGCTCACACCATTACTTGAGGGGTGCTTCAGTGCGGGGGTTGGGGCGCCGCTCTCTACCAGCAAAGTGGGGGCGCTACATGCACAATTCATAGAAATTCAAGTAAATGAGGCACATAAATGCACATAACCACATTATCCTAATCCGAACGACCTAGACAACCTAACTCGACACTAGAGCTCCGGTTTTGCAACCGAGAGCTCTGATACCACTTTAAGATGTAGCGGCTGGAACTGTGGGCCACCACATCCCCCGCACCTAAACCCGGACCCACATATGAAATGGACATCCATACATGAGCCCAAGTCTAAGCGAACGGGAACCTACACTCACACACTAGGCTAAGCGGGGCTAAAACTCGAACAGAGCGCGCAAACAAACAAATAAGAATGCGGAAGCAACAACATAAGGATCGACAAGAGCTCTATACTAACATTTACATCATTTAAAATGGCCTGACGGCCCGAAAATAGGTCAAGTATTTACATAATTCTCCGAAAACATAATTAGGATTCAAAAATAATTCATAAAAACAATCAAAATGCAATAGGTAAATATGTCGACTCGACCTAAACTCGAAAGTACGACACAACCGACGCACTTCACCGCTTAGCTCGAGCAACCTGCAACTAAAGTGTTAAATGGAAGGGGTCAGTCAAAACTCGACTGAGTGAGGGGGCTAACGCACACCCACACCATAAATACATATAGAGCATAACAAATAATCAAAAGGGATCGATCATGAACCGAGCTAGGGTTTTGCATACCAAATCATTTTTAAAACATACATATAATACAAAGGAAATCCTAACTCGTTTCACAACCACCAAAGCATAAAAGGAAACATAAGCGTCTAGCGAGTACGGACCTCCTCAACTCCTCATACAAATCATAAATACATAAGAATTCATAAATTCATAACTCCTCAACGCCTTGGTGATCGGGAATCAAACCCTCTCCACCCATATGGATTCTATATATATATGGGGTAGCTAACCCACGATATGCCTTCCCCGGTTATTCACCGAGGGCTCAAGGTAATAGCGCCTTCTCAACCTCCAAGAGTCGCATGCCACCACTTCAAACGGGAAGTGCACAGGCTTAACCCGAAGGCCCTTGCCGTACCAGGCATCCTTACCCACAATCCCTGGGCCCGGATTCATAAGAAACATACCAACAACCCATCTTTCAGGGCACAACTCGCTGAATCATAAAGGAAATGTACAAGGGATTGAAAATCATAAGCTTATATACGTCCGTACTTATACCATTTTCATAAATTCGTAAAGGGGATTCATAAAATCATAAACGTATCATAAGCATTCGTATTTAACCATATAATACATATATTGTAACATCCCGCTCGTACGACTTATAAGGTACACCACATTTCACCCTTTTTATGTGTGTAATTATGTGATTTTGTATTTTGTGTGGCCCTATTTTGAACTCTTTTAGAGTTTAGGGTCCTTTTTGTAATTTTCACTTGTTAGGGATTTTTTTGGTCATTCCTCGTTCGATCGAGATTTTGACCTATTGGACCCCTACAACTCGTTCGGGGCATCGAGACGAGTCCGTAGACTCTGAGTTTGCCCAATTCTGACGTCGTTAACCCTTCTTCCTATCGTTTTCGCGTACTAGGACCCGAGATATAATACCCAGACCCTCGTAGTTCGTGCCATAATTCCAGTCTCAGCATTCTCTCTCTCTCTCGCGATTCAATCACTATTCACACACAATCACGGTGTGTTTTCACACACTGCTCAAACTCGCTCATTTCTCGATCGAATTTGACGAATGAGTAGTCCATTTCGGAGAGCTCAACGGCGTGGTCACAACCGTACCAAGATCTCGACCAACCAGCGACCGATGATGGAGATATCGCCGGATTTCAGTCGTGCAGACGGGTGGTGGCGGACCGCGGCTTCGTCGCCCATTCGTGGCGGCCTCCGGCGACGATTTTGGGACACGTGCCCCAGACCCAGAGAGAGGGCTTCCCGGCGCATCGGTGGACATTGACGGCGCGGACATCCGGGCCGCGACGGCGCCGCACGAGTCACCTTAAGCTCGCGGCGGCGGCACGCGACACTGTAGCGGCATCTCCCGCCGCGCTCCGATGGCTTTTTCGACGACTCAGGATGGTTTCCAAGGTTTTTCGACCCCTGGGTCTCATTTCCGACCTCGGTTTGGCTCAATTCGTGGCGTAGGTGGCGGTTCCGGTGATTGGAGTGGCGGCAGAAACTTTGGAGGTTAACGGGGGCCCTTTTCGTCGATCTTTTGGCTACGGACTCTTCACAAAAGTTGTTCGTAACGACGAGGACTATCATCCACTAATCACGCGACTCTTGATTTTGCCGTTTGGCGGCGGATCGTGGCTATGCAACGGCGGTGCAACGGAGGGGGTCAGCTCCGGGGATATTTTTCGACGACCACCTTGGGGATTTCGAAGAGCTCGTTATGGGTAAGATAATGCCTCTTTCGGATTCGATTTTCGTTCACCAATTTGGAAGTAATTTCGATTCGAAGATTTTAGGGTTTCGTATTGTTGGATCTGAAATTGGAGACGTTTGGCTTGGAATTTCCAGAAATTGATCGAGGATTTGGAACAAGCACGAGGAATTCTTACAAGCGTGATTTTTCGGGATTTTTCCGGCACGTTCAGGCGGTGGTCGAGTGGCGGCCGGCCACTGTTCCAGCGGCTCCGGTGGCGGCATTCCGGAGGGTTTCGGACAGTTAGTCCGCCTCATTGTGATGAGTCCAACGCCACTTTCCATTCGTCAATCGGATGTCCGGTTGATTTGTTACGAATTTATTTGTGTATTTGTGATTATTTGAATTGATTGTTTTAAATGCAAATTAATTGTCATATGCTTGAATTGTCGATCGAAATGAATTCCATTGTATATGAAATAATGTATTAAATGCAATGTGATATGTATGGACGTTTTGGTTTGCAAATTGAATCCTGATATATTGAAATTTAGCTATTTGCTTAACTTTAAGGGGTGTATGTGTAATTTCGCTAAACATATAAATTGTATGACTTCAATTAATTAATCCTTGTCGATTGATAAACAAATATGCTAATTATGATTTCGATTAAGAGACGTTATTATGCCTAAGTTTGAAGCTTTTTAATTAGTCTAATCACTTAAATTGAATTGGAATTTATTATATGATATAAGAATTTGTTATGCAATTTATGACTTAGCAAGAATTAAATAGTTAAATGGCTTAGTTGGAATTTGGTATGTGCTATATGAATTGAAATGAAATAATGTGACTTGCATTGCTTTCTCATTTTGTTTGTTTGAATTAATTGTTTGCTTTGAATTACCCGATCCTTGTCTTTTGAAAACGAGCATACTATTCTTAATAACTTAGAAATAATTTATCGTGCTATGTATGATTTAATTGGCAACTCTTGGAAGTAAGAAATGATTTATTCGTAAATATGAATTGGTTATGTAATGAATGAATATGTCGCAGTATTTAATATGATTTGATTGAACTATGTAATGTTTTCTTTTGCATGTAATTAATATGAATTTGAACTCTATTTATGTGACTGCATCTCTTGAGTGTTTGAGCATCTGTCGTGTGTCTCTGTGTGGTTGTCTGAGAATGAGTCTGAGTTTTGTATTGTGTTTTGCATATCTGTTGGTTCAGGTGCACCCGGGGTGGTGACAAGTGGGTCGTGCAGGTTCCGGGGTGCACCGTTTGCTGTGTCTTCAGCTTTGTCTGGTACCAGGTGAGGGTTAGGATCTTTTCTTTTAGCTAAACGACCTATGACCCTTAAGTGCTAATGTTTCTAGCCCGCATGCGACTATATATTATATATATAGTTAAATATGTGCTAAGTATGATATGTTATGATCTTATGAACACCTTTTGAATTTTGAAAGTATGTATACGGGCGTATGTAAGCTTGAGTTTTGAAATGTAATGCCCCGACTTTTCGACCGTACAGGTATGACGTATGTGTTTCCTATTTGAACGATTTAAGTGTTTAATTACATTAACTTTTATATATTTATTTGATTCTTGCCATACTTGAATCTATTTCTTGTTTCATTTGAATTTTATTTGAATTTTCAACGTATTTGCTTATATACGTATGATTATGCCTTGTTTGATTCCGATTCGATTTTCGTTTTTCATGATAACTTGGTATAATTGAATTATATGTATTATGATCTTATCTATGTGTTCGTTGCATGATTTTTTTCTCGGTTGCATGAGTTTTGAATTTATTTGGAGTTTTGGAACCAAAACGGGGGGCTAACGGGCAATTAGCGCACCCTTGGTTCCGTATGTGATATCTTGAGTTCAGGAACTCGGATTCGAGTTTCGTCACCTCCATTGAATCCGTATTGACGATTTGGAAACAATGGGACAAGCCTCATGCCTTTTTAAGATCATTTAGATTCCCAAATTTCAACCGAAACAAGCACCTCGTACTTAAAAATGACAAACCATTGACTTTTCTCCAAGTTACGACCCTAATTAACGCCCCTAGACCCTAAACCCAAGACCTAACCCACTTGCCTCACTCATTCTCCCTCCCTATCAGCCCTCACATGAACCAAACCCCTCTCACAACCCATAATTTTCGGCCACAAAGTGAAAGAGAAGGAGAAGGAAAGGAAGAAGAAAACCCCATTGCAAAACCTTGGAGAAATTGAGCTCATCTCCCTATCTTTTCTCACTTTTTCTTGAAGGTAATCTTATTTTCCAGTAGTACAGCTTCTTGTAATCATTTTATGTTAGGCTTTTCATGATTTCATCCATTTATGAATTAGGAATGAAGATGATGTTGAATAGTGACTTCTTGCAATTTTGTTGATTAACTTGAATCCCTTGGACTTCCTTTGATTTGCATGACTAATATGTGTTCCTTAGGCATGTAATTAGATGGTTATGAACTTGTTTTCCATGGTTGTTGAATATTTTTGGATTTGCCATTGTTGGAGCTTGAAGATATGAATTTGATGCTTACTTCTTGATGCATTACTTGAAGTTCTTGTTGTTTAATGTGATATAGCTCGAATATATGAGTTCATGACCTGATTTAGGGTGCTTTTAGGTTGAGTTTTGTGTTGGCTTGGTGACTTTTGGCTTCCATTTCATTTTTTCCTCGGTTTGTGTGTTTTTTTGGATACTGACCCAAATCCACGGGGGTGGATTTGAGTCAGTAGGCTTCTGGACAGAATCCATGGGGGTGGATTTTTCCCTTTGGAAAAATCCATGGGTGTGGATTCTGTCCTGCGCCTTTTTCGTTACTCCGGTTCCATTTTTATTCTTTTTCTTCGCTCGTTTGATCTTCCTCCACCTCTTTTATGACTTCTATGCTATGCTAATATGTATTATTATGTGTTATGATTAATGTATCAAGTTTATGACTCGTTTTAATATAATTTGTGAAAGTTATGAAACGGTTGAATGTGTAAAACCTTTATGTATGGAACTTTTTGAATAAATTACTTGTCTATATGGCATCATAACATGATTTTCACATCTTATGCATCTCATATCATAAGCATAACATAGCCGAGCGTCGTATGTGGTCATTTTGAGTCTCACACTACCTCTTTTGCACAGATACGGGTTTGGTCGGAGACGAGGGCGACCTTTGAGGCCTGGCTTTACTTCTTTTGTTTCTTCAAGGTGGGTTTCTCTTCTAATAGATATCTTGACCATGTATAACCCTTATGTGAAAGGTTTTAAGCCAAAATTATATATATGTAATTAGAGTCTTTTCTCGAGTAAATGGTTTCAAATGTAAGCCTTTTGTTTCATGAATCCTACCTTATGATTTTGGCGAGATTATGTATGTATGAGCACGGGCCAAGGCACTTAGTGTATGTGGCTATCTGGGGAGGCATGGGCCGACTGTGATCCCATACACTAGTTCCAACCATGAACTACGACGCAACCGACCTCGTTAGGCGTTTTTGCGAGGAAGGGGAATCGGGCTCTTGAGGATTCATGTACCTCACTAGCCACTATGTATGAGGTGGGCGGGTCTTATTGGAAAACAGGAATCAGAAAGCAGCAGAAATTTAAAATTTTTCCAATAAAAGGATCTTGGACTCGCAATCGTGTATCCAAATTCGTAGAGATTAGAAACTTACTTTTCAATAGTCTTTCTTGAAGCGTTTCAAGCCACCCATGAATGCTCTTCTAGCGGCTTGATCCCCTCTCCTTGGTAAAGCTCGAATCTTCAAAACTTCTAACTTGAAGCTCTCTAGAGATAGTCCACCAACTTGACTACAATCTAACTAGTAAGGATGATATTTCTCTAGTTAGTGTTTAGGCTTAACCTAGGGTTTATTTTATCTTGGAGAAAGGATGGTGTTCAACACATGAACCAAAAGAAGATCATCAATTAGCCCTCGAGCTCCCCTATATATTGGAGAGGGAGGGGACGCCGAACCCTAGTCCTTTTGGGGCAAAGATTTGCTCACTCTCTCCAATTACTTGATCATCAAGTAATTTTGACTTTGACTTTGAATTCAAATTGAAATCAACTTTTAAGAGAGCTAAAATATCCAAACCCTTTTGGATATTATTATACTTTATTTATTAATAAATAAATAACTTATGTATCTAATTAATTAACTAGATTATTTTTCTCCAAAATAAGACTTTCCTTTTAATTCAAAATTAAACCAAAGTTTATTAAATAATTAATCACATTAATTATTTAACACATATATCATATATATATACACGTGTGAGACACGTGTCACAAGGACACGTGTCACTCACGTGACCTACACGTGTGGTTTCACACGTGTGGAACCCTCTAGGCCCGATTAACTCGTTTAATCATTTTAAAGCCTTAACTCATGTAACCAAGTTGTTGTGTGTGACCCTCTAGGTTCTCAATTCAATTAGCAGTGACCCTAATTAATTAATTCACTAATTAATTAATCAGTTCACAGATTAAACGACCATAGTCTAGCAACAGGTGGTTAACCCCTAGCTGAATTGGAATGTTCGGATTCGACAGAACCTTTAAGTCATTAATTCATGTGAGATAAAATCCTCCTACTCACTATCTTTCAACCTAGATCTAGGGCAAGGGAATAATTAGAAACCTAATAATCCCCGTCTTAAAGCTAAGTGCATTTCATATCCATTTAATCTTAATCCAAGAAACCCTTTTCTTGATGTCTTGATCTACTGCCTTGGCCAAGGACTCCATATGGCATATGAATGACTTACACAATAAGAGATCACCTTGGAAATGCAAGTGTAGGTCCTTTCTTGATTCTCATTCACTTTCATGAATCACTTGTGCAGCCCCAGCATAAGCCTTGAATCAGTTGTCTAAGGCGACACCCTTTAAAGCTTATACCTAAGACTACAGAGTTAACTCATATAGTGACATGGAACCTCAAGTCAAAGGATTAATTAATCACATCAAGGACTCGTGAGATATTTCCTAATCTGGAAGTTTCCATTTCCTAAAATAGAAACTTCCTTTCCCATTTAGGAATCTTCTCACACGGGGCACCTCGGTGAACTACTTATTGAAGTAAGCACTCTCATGTATCACGCATGTATCAACTATACACTTTGCACCTCTACGAAACAAGGTGGTCCTTCTTAAGGGCATGATCCCACAAGCAAGCCTTAGAGGAGTCAGGTTGACACTCCCACTGTCGGTAGGACTCATCGGCTTGGAGTATTTTACTAATCATGACTTATGTGATATAGGACTCGTTTCATGAACCATTTCACCTAAATGGTAGAGTCCTAAAGTCATCAGGATTAGGGGAGTTCTCATACATGTACAGATAAAGTAAACGCATACCAAACAAGAGCATATAAAGAAGTGTTGCCTCAATTCGTTATTTCATTCAAAGATTGTCTGTGATTACAATAAGGAAAAGCACAAAGCGGATATACAATCGGCTTTCTAGGGCACTATTCTTAACAATCTACCACTTGCCCGTCAAAGCCATTCTAAAGCTACTCTAAGTCCCATCTTCTGAAGATGACCTTGGAAAGCTTCTCGACTAAGGGGTTTAGTAAGTGGATCTGCCACGTTGTCTGCTGATGCGACCCTTTCAATTTGCACATCTCCTCTTTTGATAATATCACGGATTAGGTGATACTTCCTCATAATGTGCTTTGTCCGTCGGTGAGATCTTGGTTCTCTTGCTTGAGCAACCGCCCCAGTGTTGTCACAAAACACAGTAATGGGGTCTTTCATGCTAGGAACAACATTCAACTCTTGAATGAAGTTTCTAATCCAAACACCTTCCTTAGCTGCATCATTTGCGGCTAAGTATTCTGCCTCAGTGGTCAAATCTGCAGTGGTCGTTTGCTTGGAACTCTTCCAACTCACTGCTCCGCCGTTTAGGGAGAAAATGTTTCCTGACATTGACTTAAAATCATCTAAGTCAGATGCAAAGCTTGCATCGCAGTATCCTTCGATAGTAAGATCTTTCTGACCTCCGTAAACTAAGAATAAATCTTTAGTACTTTTCAAGTACTTAAGAATATTCTTCACGGCAGCCCAGTGACCATCTCCAGGGTCAAATTGGAAACTACTTGTTACACTAAGTGCATAAGCCACATCCGGTCGAGTACATAACATTGCATACATTATGCTACCTATTGCTGATGCATAAGGTGTATGTCATTGTTTCCTTGTCAAGGTTAGTCTTAGGACACATCTTCTTAGAAAGACATTTTCCTACACTCATAGGAAGGTTCTTAACCTTTGCTGACTCCATATTGAATCTCTTCAATACTTTGTCAATGTACATCGACTGTGATAGTCCTATTAACCTTCTAGATCTATCTCGATAGATTTTGATTCCAAGGATATAGGACGCATCACCAAAATCTTTCATCCCGAATTGGTTCGATAACCATAACTTAGTCACATTCATGTCATCCTTCGAATTTCCAATAAGAAGAATGTCATCAACATAAAGTACTAAGAATTGCACTGAGGTCTCCAATTCCTTTCTATACACACAGGATTCATTCAAAATTTGAATGAAGCAAAACGCTTTGACTGATTCATCAAACCGAATGTTCCAATTCCTAGAAGCCTGTTTCAATCGATAGATTGATCTTTGGAGTTTGCAAACCTTTTGCTCACTCCATTTAAATGTCTTTATCAATGTCACCCTTGAGAAAGGCTGTTTTCACATCCATTTGCCATATCTCATAGTCATAATATGCAGCAATGGCAAGCATGATCCGAATAGACTTTTGCATTGCAACTGGTGAAAAAGTTTCATCAAAGTTCATGCCGGGTCTTTGAGTGAATCCTTTTGCAACCAGTCTTGCTTTGTAGGCTGCAATGCTTCCATCAACTCCAAGCTTTCTCTTAAAGATCCATTTGCAACCTATGGGTTTGACCCCATCAGGCAAATCTACCAAGGTCCAAACTTAGTTGGAGTTCATAGAATCCATGTCGGATTTCATGGCTTCTATCCACTTTTCAGAGTCAGAATCTGAAAGTGCCTCCTCATCTGCTATAGGATCATTATCCTTTTGAGAGATTTCATGGAAGAATCCATACCATCTCTCCGGCTGTCTAGGAGTGCGTTCAGAACGCCTTAGAGAAAGATTAACGTGTGTATCGAAATTCGTGATTGGTTGTGGTTGATCAGAAGGGGACGTTTCTTCAGTGGGTGGCGTGGGGTCACTTTGTACTTCCTCTAATTCTATGATCTTGCCTTTCTTTTCTTTAAGGAACGATTCCTCAAGAAAAGTAGCATTTCTGGAAACAAACACCTTTTACTCAGATTGATAATAGAAGTAGTATCCTATGGATTCCTTAGGATAACCTACAAAGTAGCATAAGTTAGAACGAGATTCTAACTTATCGCCCACTGTCCTCTTCACATAAGCAGGACAACCCCAAATTCTTAAGTAAGAATAACTAGGGATTTTACCATGCCACATTTCATAGGACGTTTTAGGGACTGACTTAGAGGGAACTAGATTCAAAATCTTTGCTGCACTTTCTAGGGCATATCCCTAGAAAGAAGGTGGTAAGTCAGTGAAACTCATCATGGAATGTGTGACGCCCCACTTCTCGATCAAGGTAGGGTCTGGCACGAGAGTGTACGATTTACCTTTCTATGCACGATTTATGTGGTTGTACGCTTTAATTTGATAAACATTAGGCGCTTATGTGAAATACGTGAGTCGCATGAGATACGTGGCTTCATGACTTGATAATTATGTGCTCGTATTGTTACCTTAAGCTTTGATAGCATGTTTTATGATTAAACGAAACAATGTGCTTGTTTGGACATTAAAGCATAATTTAGGGACTGAATGGTAAATTTATTTTTGTAGCCTGGAACTGGTTAGAACTTAATGAATCTGAGTAGATAATTCGATTACGAGTTCGTGGGTTTTTGAATCGCTCAATTCGGAGTCCGGACGAAGAAGTTATGGCCATTTTACGAAAAGTCAACCCTTTTAAGCCTAAATGTTGACCTGCGACCCAATTTCAATTTTGACCCAATTTGAGATCCAATTTCACTTAAATCCGACCCGTATGACCCGCTCCATGATCCTATTCAGCTAACCCAAATCAGATCCTAAACACCAAACATAAGTTACGTTATTTTCTAAGAATCATATTCATTCTCTCCCAACACTCTTTCAAAGTCTATTCATATTCTCTCAACAACTTCAAGCCACCTTCAAGCCATCTTCAAGATCCAAGAGTGGAGACTAAAGCTGGAGATTCAAGACTAGAGAACAAGATTCCCTATTCGATTTCCAGCTCCCAAGGTAAGATTTGTGTGTTCTTTTCATGGGTTTGTGTCCTTGGAGCTTTAAACTTGAATGTGAATCTAGGGTTCATGTTAGATGGATTAGATGGAAATATGTTTATCTTGATGCTAGGAACGATTTGATATAAGAATTTCTTGTTTTCATGTTCATTTGAAGATTTCACCATTAAAACACCTTGAAGCTTTCATAAGAACTTATGCATGTTCATGCCCTAACTTGTTTTAACTTGATTTGATAGTGGATTCATGTTCCTTATGTGCTTTTATGAAGAATAGGATAGGTTTCCTTGAGTTTCATGCTTATTTGAAGAATCCTCCATTGATTACTTTGAAGCTTTCTTGAGAATTCTTGCATGTTTATGTTCTTGTGTGATTTAGCTTGATTTGATGATTGATTCTTGTTCCTTGAGCAATTTCATGAAGAATGTGATTAATTCCTTTGAGTTCTTGCATGATTGTTAATTTCACCATTGTTATGCTTGAAGTTTTCATGAAACTTGTAGAAGATGAAGTTCTTGGATGAATTGCTAGCTTTCTTGATGTTTATATGTTCCTAAGTGCTTTATTATGTAACTTGATGATTTATGATGCTTAATTGTGGTTTTGGAAGCTTAATTTCATTTTTTGGGGTGTTTTGAACTCATTCCCGTCGAGTTTGAAGTTGCTGTCATGGTTTTTTTAAGTTCTGGGCAGAATCCACTAGGGTGGACTTCTGCTATGTAAAAATCCACGGGGGTGGATTTCAGGCAGTAGCTTCTGGACCAAATACGCGAGGGTGGATTTTTTGTAAAGGAAAATCCACGGGGATGGATTGTCCCCAGCCTTGTTTTCTTGATTCGTTTCACTTGTTTTGTCTCTCGTTTGTTCCTTACTTATTTATATTATGTCTCTAATGTATTGTGACCTCGTTATATGTTGTGACATCTCATGCATACCTTATATTATGATCTTTATACCTCAATCATGCTTAAGTTATCTTAATTGACTGAGTTATGCGTTTAATTAAATTGTGTGACGTCCTTTATGACTTAGACTCATGTTTCTAAGCACTATAATGCCTTGCATGCCTCAATTATGTGTAAGATTGTGCTAAGTGTGACACCCCGGGTTTTCGGCCATCCAGGTACGCACTTACGAGAGAGCTAATTGTGCAATTTAAATCATTTTAATTTCATATTTAATTGAATTATAATTAATTATTTGAAATTCTTATATGAACTATTTGAATTTATATGAAATATTCAATTTATATGTCAAAATTTGCCTAAGTAATTTATGATATAAATTTTATGAATTTTATGATATGTGAATTTAATTTTCGAGCATGCTAATTTTTGTGAATTATGTGATTAAGGGCTTAATTGTATGATTTATTTAATTTTGGACTTAATTGAAAATTTGAACTTGGACTTATTTGAAACTTTTCAAAAGTTTTGGACCTAATTGAAAAATATCCTTTTTAATAAAATTTTATATATTTTAATTCGTTTAATTAATATTTTAAAATTTAATTTATCATTTCTTTGAAAATTTTAATTTTTATTATTTGAATAATATGCTTAATTGTTGAAAATGTGTTGCGTTTGTGCTCGATTGGAGATCGAATCTTCGTGCCGATTTAATATGCATGAATTATACGTGTTATGAATTCGTTTATATGCTCGTTTTAATTTTTCAGACTTGTTTGATATGGTAACGAACCATATTTTAATTGTTGGGGATTCGAGGGCGTAACTAGTTTTAGCGCGCCTTGGATTCCGGAGACCGTAACTTGAGCTAGGGAATTCGGATCCGAATTTCGGAAGTATCGCCGGACTCGTAACAAAATTTGGAAGCTAGAGAACTTGGCCTCACTTTTTTCTAAGCCCGTATTTAGTCTGAAACGAACTGTTCGAGTAGATCTGCCACCTTGAAATATTTTGAAGCAAGGAGAAAGGGAATGCTGATATTTAGTGTTAAATGGGTAGGATTCGGGTCGGTTCAAGTCCGGTTCATTTAGTAAACGGTTCAACAAGTTATAAGAAACGAGGTTGTGGAAAGATTCGTTGTCCAAGGTTCAAACGGTATCGAAATAATACAAGGTCAAGTTTAATGGATAGGTAACGTCGAAACAAATTCAAATCCGGTTACGGATCTCGATTTTGAGGTCCGAAGCTCAAGATATCACGAAAACCGTTCAGGGTTGCCTATATTCAAATAGGTCCCTAAACTTTCAAAAAGTGGCAATTAAGCCCAACTCAATTTTCCAATTGAGTCCAAAACATTCAAATAAGTTACAATTAAGTCCACGAATACACGAAACACATAATTTCATTCAATTAACACCGAATTCATGAAATTCATATTCTCACATTTTCATTCATATAGTCATAATTCAAATTAGAACTCATATAAAATTTAAACAATTAAACAAATTAGAAACAATTCAATTAATAAAACATGATATAAATTCATATAATTAAATGAAATTGCGCATGTAACTCATACCTGCACGTGTGAAAACACGGGGCGTTACAACCTCTCCCCCTTAAAAAGAATCCGTCCTCGGATTCATTGCTCGGTCGGAAACAACCCTGGATAGAACTTCTTCATTTTCTCTTCCGTTTCCCAAGTGGCTTCTTCCGTCTTATCATTTCGCCATAACACCTTCACCAAGGGAAACCGTCTGTTTCGAAGTTCTTGAAATTTCCGATCCAGAATCTTCACCGGTTTCTGAACAAAAGTGAGATTCGGTTCAAGCTCAACCTCTTCAACCGGTATGATCACTGACTCATCGGGATAGTACTTCCGAAGTTGTGACACATGGAAGACATTGTGAATACCCGTTAAACTTGGAGGCAAATCCAATCTGTAGGCTGTATCTCCGATTCTCTCCAAAATCTCATAAGGTCCTAAATATCGGGGATTCAACTTTCCTCCTTTTCCAATTCGGGTAAATCCTTTTCGAGGTGAAGCTTTCAGGAATACCCTATCCCCAACTTCAAATTCAAGATCTTTCCTTCGCTTATCTGCATAACTTTTCTGTCGATCTTGAGCTACCTTCATCCGTTGTCGGATAATTTGAACCTTTTCAATAGCATCCTGAATAGCTTTGGAAGGTTTATCTTTCCTTTCACCTCTTTGTACCCCTTCTTGCTTACTCCACTTCCACTCTTCCAAGTCGAAAAACAACGGGGATCGGCACTTCCTTCCATAAAGAAACTTATACGGTGCCATCTCTATCGAAGCTTGATAACTGTTATTGTAGGCAAACTCAATTAAGGGCAATTGTTCATTCCATGAACTCGAGAAATCCAACGCACACGCCCTTAACATATCCTCAAGATATCTGATTAATCTTTTGGATTGCCCGTCAGTCTGTGGATGAAAAGCTGTACTGAACTGAAGCTTAGTTCCCAAACACTTCTGTAACTCTTGCCAGAACTTGGAAATGAATCTCGGATCCCTGTCTGAAACAATACTAGCTGGCACTCTATGTAACCGAACAATCTCATCATAATACCTCTTAGCCAGCTTACCTATCTTATCCGACATCCGAACTGCGAGAAAATGCGCTGACTTGGTTAACCTGTCCACGATTACCCAAATTCCATCGAATCCACCTTTCACTTTAGGTAAACCCGATACAAACTCCATCGCAATCTGTTCCCACTTCCATTCGGGAATAGGTAGTGGCTGTAACAATCCTGACGGCTTCTGATGCTCAGCTTTCACTAGCTGACAAGTCAGACAATGCTTCACATAATTCACTACGTCTCTCTTCAACCCATTCCACCAAAAATACTGTTTCAAGTCCCGATACGTCTTGTTTCCACCAAGATGTACCGAATACACAGTTTTATGAGCTTCATCCAAAATAGCTCTTCTCAACTCCTTTGGAACTACCACCCTGTCCTTAAATCGAAAGATTCCCATATCATCGAATCCAAACGGACACTCGGAGTCTGATCGAGCCTTCTCAATCAACTTTTGAATCTCAACATCCGTCCGTTGTGCTTCCAATATCCGTTGCCTTAACTCTGGACGTACTGAGATGTTACCAATACGAGCCTTTATCTTAACCAATTCCATTGGTTGTCCAATATTTACTTTTAAAGTGGAAACACTAGCCTTCCTGCTCAATGCATCCGCGACCACATTAGCTTTGCCTGGGTGATACTTAATCACACAAACATAGTCCTCGAGAGTCTCCATCCATCTTCGTTGCCTTCTATTCAACTCCTTCTGAGAGAATAAGTACTGAAGACTCTTATGATCAGTGAAAATCTCAAATGAAGTTCCATACAAGTAATGTCTCCACTTCCCTAAGGCAAAAATCACCGCTGCAAGTTCAAGGTCGTGAGTGGGGTAATTCTTCTCATGCTCTTTCAATTTCCTAGAGGCATAAGCAATTACTCTCCCGTTTTGCATCAAAACACAACCTAAGCCTTCATGGGAAGCATCCGTATACACCATAAACCCTTCAATCCCATCAGGAAGTGCAAGTATCGGTGCAGAAGTTAACTTATCTTTCAAGAGCTGAAAACTGGCTTCACACTTCTCATCCCACTTAAACTGAACTTCCTTCTTAGTTAATCGGGTTAACGGAGCCGCTATCTTAGAAAAATCCTTAACAAATCTTCGGTAATAGCCGGCTAAACCCAAGAAACTTCGGATTTCAGAAACATTCTTAGGACTCTGCCACTTCGAAACTGCCTCTATTTTCGACGGATCCACTTCTAATCCTTTGCTCGAAATGATATGTCCCAAGAAACTCACCCTGTCAATCCAAAACTCGCATTTACTGAATTTGGCATAAAGCTGGTTATCTCTTAAAGCTTCCAATACCGATCTCAAATACCGAGCATGATCTTCTTCTGACCTTGAGTACACCAAAATATCATCGATGAAGATCACAACAAACTTATCCAAATACGGCCGAAAAATCCGATGCATCATGTCCATAAAAGCTGCCGGCGCGTTAGTTAATCCAAATGGCATCACCAGAAATTCATAATGTCCATACCGGGTATTAAATCCTATCTTAGGAATATCTTCCTCCTTGATCTTTAGCTGATAATATCCTTGCCTTAAATCGAGCTTGGAATACACTCTTGACCCTTGTAGCATGTCAAACAAATCCTCTATATTAGGGAATGGATATTTATTCTTTACAGTCATCCGATTCAACTCCCGGTAGTCAATGCACATCCTCAAAGTTCCATCTTTCTTCTTAACAAAGAGGACCGGCGCGCCCCATGGTGATGAACTTGGCCGAATATAACCATTCTTGAGAAGATCCTCCAGCTGAACTTTTAACTCCTGTAACTCTGCCGGTGCCATCCGGTAAGGAGTCTTAGAATAAGGTTCAGATCCCGGATATAAGTCTATTACAAATTCAATCTCTCGATCCGGAGGCAAAGAACCTAAGACTTCGGGAAACACTTCAAGATATTCCTTCACCACTTCTGTCTCTTCGAGTTTTACCTGATCTTTCGGCTTATTCAAGATATAGGCAATAAACCCCGTTGCCCCATTCCTTATCAACTTATGAGCCTCAGTAAACGACAAAAGAGGTGCACCCTCTGCTTCTTTCCTTACTACCACTTCTGCTCCCAACTTGACTGTCTTGGTGAAACAATCAACCGTGGCGTGGTACCGAAACAACCAATCCATTCCCAGAATAACCCCATATCCGTTCATCGGCATTACCACTAAATCTGCCCGATATTCTCCGTCTTCAAACCCAAACACACAGTCTCTGACCACCCGATCTGTCTCAAGACTTCCACCCAACGACGAACTCACCACATAACAAGCATTCAAGCACATAACAGGCAAACACAAAGTTTTAATTAATTTGCAAGATATAAAAGAATGAGTAGCGCCAGGGTCAAATAATGCATGTATGTTCGTGTTATGGATGCATATCGTACCTTCCACCATAGCATTGGGATTAGCTTCCACATCTTGCTCTTCACTTGCAAGGGCATATGCACGAGCTGGGATCATCGGCCTCTGAGCTCCCGGTTGATAGCCCGGAGTCTTGTCTGGACAAGTATTGGCCATATGTGTCGCCTTCCCGCAAATCAGACATTGTCCCAACCTCCTTCGGCAAGTATTGTAAGTGTGAGTAGGCCCTCCACAATGCATACAAGGTGGCCTATCATGTCGAGGGTCATTAGCAGCTGGCGGCGCTTGTGGCTTTGGCGGTGCAACTCCCATAGGTCGAAACTTCTTAGCTTGCCCTTGAAATGGTTGAGGAGGAGATACCATAGGCCTTTTCCCTTTTCCAAACCCCGATCCTTGTCCCATTTGCATACGAGGTAAGGGGTCCTTTTTCTTGTACTCCTCTTCCAATACCAGAGCCCTTTGTACAGTGTCAGCGAAAGATTTGAAGTTATGGCCTGCATGCCCATGTCTTAGATCCTGTCTCAATCCCGAAATAAACCTCTTTGCCTTTCTCTTTTCATCCCTTGTAATGTGAGGTGCATACTTGCCAAGCCTGTTGAAAAGAGAAAGATACTGAGCCACCGTTCGAGTCCCTTGCTTTAGATCCATAAACTCTTGTTCTTTCCTTTCTCGAACGACCTCGGGCACAAAAGCTTCTCTAAACTCCCTTAGGAAAACTTCCCAATTAATTTCTTCTCCTTCCACTTCGAGCTTCTCCCTAGTACGTTCCCACCAATCATACGCCTCCCCATCCAGTTGGAAAATAGCAAACTGGGCCTTCTCTTGAGATGTGAATTGTGGAACATTAAAAATCCTCTCAATCCTTGTGAGCCATCCTTCCGATATAGCATCATCAACCGAACCCAAAAATCTGGGAGGGTTATAGCTTAAAAACAACCCATGGTGATCTCTCGGGTTATTTGGAGGAGGTGCTTGATGTTCAGCCTGCGGTTGTACTGGAGGATCCTGAGCCCTTCTATGCTCCACGTAGTTATATACCGCTTCCATAAAATGCTCCATATTCATAGGCGGTTGTGGAGGATTAGGAGAACGATCTCTATGATGATGACGATCCGGAGACCTTTCCCGATGTCTTCTAGGAGGCATCCTGTTCACTCAAACACTAACATGCGTGCTAGATTTAGTTCATGCGTGGCAATGCATTAAATCAATCAATCATTCAAGTCAGAGATCGAAACACCTTATCACATAAAAATGCAATGCTCCCAAATTAACAAATAATTCCTACAGCCGAACGACCTACTGACTCAACACGACACTAGAACCCTGGTTTTGCAACCTTGGGCTCTGATACCACTCAAAGGATGTAACGCCCGAGCGCGAGACGTCACATCCCCCGCACCATGACCCGACCCGTATACGGCATGGATTTCCATACACGTGCCGAATCATAGCGAACGGAGACATACACTGTAACGCCCCGACTTTTCGGATGTAAAGGTAGGACGTATGTGTTTACCTATTTGCGCGAATTAATTGTTTGTACGTGTTTTATATTTACTTTTATAATAATTGTTATTATTTTATTACATTATATTATATTATCTTATTATAATATTATTAAATTTTATATATATGTTTCGTATTATATATATATATATATATGTTTAATTATTTATATATATATATATTTATACGTTGGAAACTATATATGCATGAGAAAATATATTTATGCATGAAGATTTTAAATATGCATGCAAATTAATATAAATTTTTGCATGAAAATCAGAATTCTGCATGGGAATGATTTTTGCATGGGTTTTATTTCATATGCATGCAAATTAATATATTTTTGCATGAAATCATATTTATGCATGGGATTTTAAATTTATGCATGAATTTCATAAAATGTGCATGTTATTAATTTTGTGCTTCGTTCTCTTATGAAATGATATCAAATTGCCACGAATTTGTAATATGTTGTACATATATGTGTTATGGACATGATTTTATGCTCAATTTATGTTTTCGAATTCATTTGTTATGTTAACGAATTTAATTTTAAGTGAGGAACCGAAACGGGAGCTAACGAGCACTTAGCGTACCCTTGGTTCCGAATTTAATATCTTGAGCTCGGGAACTCGGATTCGAGTTCCGTCAACTCCGCTGAACTCGTAACGAATATTCGAGTTTAGTAAACTTAGCCTTATAATTTTCCTAATTCATTTGAATCTCCGAAATCCAACCGAAAAACGAAACGGAGACCAACTTGACCTTGTTACACTAATTCATCCCTAACTTGGCCAAACCACAACCAAATTAACCATGGTTTAATTCCTTTTAACCCTAACTCAACCATTTATCTAGATATTTCAAGCCTTGACCGAGATAACCCTCATACCATCCCCAAAACTTCAGCCAAAGCTACTGCTCTCAGTCCAGTCCCGTAACCCTTCACCATTTGGAGATTTTGGAGTTCGATTCTCATCCAAACTTCAACCAATCATCAAGGTAAGCTTAGGGTTGTATTGTATGATTAATTCTGATCATTTTCATCCTTTCATTCATGATTTTGAGCATGGCTTAATCATTTCTGGACTGTTTTACCGAAAGTTATAGGTTTTGGACAAAATCTTGATCTTCCTCGTTTCTTTATGGTTTTGCTTGATTCCAAGCCTGAGTTTAATTATTTTGACATCCTCATATCATTTATGATTTTTGATTTCGTGGTTGTTGAGTTATTCATGAGATATCATCTATGAAATTTTCAGAAAATCCCACATATATGTCACGTATGCTCCATGCTTTGATTGATCACTTTTGGAGCTGTTTCCCTTGTTGAATATTTGATGTTTTGCTGCGTATTTGATGGCCTTAACTGAGTTGTATAGATGGAGAAGGTTCGAGTTCAAGCTTGCCCTGTTTTCATCGATTTTTGCTCTGTTTTTCTGGACTATTTTTGCTGTCAAAAACTGCTCATTTCCTTCCTTCTTCTTGCTGTCAATTTCGTGATCTTGTAGCATATATTCTTGTTGAATTTTGCTGCCTTTCATACCTTGTTTTGTTGCTCGTATGGCCTGCTATTCCTGCGTACATAGCTGCTCTGTTTCTGCGTGTTTCTGCTGTCAACGAGAGGCTACTGTTTTTGCTGTCACGGGCGTGCCATTCTTGGCCTTTCCTGCGCGGAACGGGCGTGCAGCAAAGCCTGGGACTTCTGTACCGAGACACGGGGGTGTCTCGGTCCAGGCTTGGTGGTGACACGGGGGTGTCACCCCATTCTGCTTGAATTCTGTTGCTGCGTTTTCATGAGACTGCTGCTGTTGCTGCTGCCGTTTCCATTGCTGCTGTTGTGTGTGTTGCATGCATTGCATGTGTGGGTGTGTGGTGTTGCATGCATGTGTAGTATATATGTAATATTTGTGTATATATGCATGCATGGTTGTGTGTGAGTGTACGTGCATGTATATATATATAGTATATATATATATTGTATATTAAATATATGATTACTTATATATATAATGTATTATAAATATTTATTATATATTTTAAATATTATTTGATTTAATTTAATTACTGAAATTAATTGATTCCATTTCGCGTATTTAACTATCGACTTTTGATTGAACGTTTTATTTATTTTATTCCTAAATGTGAATATGAATATTATATGTGTTATGCTTATTGAATGAATTTTAGATTAATTGATATGCATTATGAATTTATGAATTTATGAATATTATGAATGAATGATTTGAATTTATGAAATTTATATGAACCTATGAATGTTATGAATTTATGGAATTTATATGAATTTATGAATATTATATGAATGTTATGAATTTATGAAATTATGAAATCAAATGAAACATATGAATGAATGATTTGAATTATATGTTTTAAATTCCTTAATCGTGCACATGAACATTTTTATGATATAATATGATCATTTATGCATTCATGTCATATTCACCTCATTGCCGAGCGTCATATGTGGTCATTGCGTCTCATACCTTTTCTTTTACACAGATTCGGGTTTGGTCAGGGACGAGGACGAGCCTTGAGACGCTTGTGCCTTATTTTGCTTTGGAAAGAGGTGGGTTTTTCTTCTATTAGTTAAAACAACCTTATATATTCCTTATGTGCAAAGTTTTAAGCCAAAATCATATATATATTTATAGCGAGTCATTTCGGGTAAATAATTTCAAACGTATGACCCCTTTTTAATTATGAAACCCTACCTTATGTTTTGGCGAGATTGTATGGATGTTATGTTCACGGGCCCCGGGACTTAGTATATGTGGCTAACCGAGGAAGCAAGGGCTGACGGGGATCCCATATACTAGTTCCAACCAAACTACGGTGATACCGGCCCTCGCTAGGAGTTTTAGCGAGGAATGGGAGCTGCGTGCCCTTGGGGGATTCATGTACCCCCATTGGCCTATGTATTTATCGGTGGTCAGGTCTAGCTAACTTGTCCACCACCCGGAGGAAGAAGGTGTATATGTATGATTATGATCATTTTTGTATGTGCACGAAAGATATGTGTGATAACCAATAATTATGATATGATTACACGAGGAGAAGGTTGGAGATTGTGCACGCTCACTCGCCGAGCTTAAACCCTTATGAACAATTATGAATGAAAATGATCGTCGTAATCCCGTTGATGTTTTCTATTGTTTTAACCACTTGGTAAATTCTTATCAAACTTCACACGGGATTAGGGCTTGCGTGTATGTGTTTAAATTACGCGATATTATATATCTTATGCCCCATTTTTATACCCACCAGTCTCTTTTAGACTGAACCCGGTTGTTTTCAGCTGTTTTGTGCAGGTATAGGAGTGCTAGGCGGGAATACAAGTCGTCTAGGTCTTGCATTTATGTTTAGCACTTCTTTTCAGTATCATATTCATACCCTTGTTGCTACTTTTGTATTTGATTCTAGTATCGATTGGAGCGTTATGATTTTGTAGGCCGTGAGTGCCGTGCATATTTGAATGCTCTTGTATATTGATTTTTGGAGCTTGTTAGCTCATTGTATATATGCTATGTAGTTCTTGCTTCCGCGAATTTTATTTAACTCTGATTTTATGATTCCTGCACTGATTGGTTTAAGGGTTAGTCCCGCCTAGCATAGCGTGTGCGTTGTGTCCCCGTTCGCCGTAGATTTGGCACGTGTATGGACTTCCATTTCATATACGGGTCGGGTCTCGGTGCGGGGGATGTGGTACCTTACGCTCGGGCGCTACATCCTTAAGTGGTATCAGAGCTTAGGGTTGCAAAACCCGGGCTCTAGTGTCGTGTTGAGTCAGTTAGGTCGTTCGGCTTTAGGAACAACTTGTCAATGTGTTGCATATGCATTGTTTACGTGCTTGTGTGCTCTAAATCTTGAATTTTGATCGAATTAATTGCACTTGCATGCATGGACTAAAGATAGCATGCATATTAGTGTTTCTGGAACAGGATGCCTCCACGTAGACATCGTGAGAGATCTCCCGGACATCGTCGTCATCATGATCGATCCCCTACGCCTCCACCTCAACCACAAGCACCACCGATGGATATGGGGAATTTTATGGAAGCAGTTTTCAACTATGTAGAGCATAGGAGGGCTCAAGCTCCCCCACCACAACCAGCAGGACAACAAGCTCCTCCACTAAACCATAACAATAGAGATCCTCATGGGGTGTTTCTGAGTTACAACCCCCCTCGGTTTTCTGGTTCTATTGACGATGCGGTCTCGGAGGGTTGGTTGATTCGACTAGAGAGGATATTTGGGGTCCGACAATTCACCACGCAAGAGAAGGCCCAATTTGCTATATTCCAACTCGATGGGGATGCATATGAATGGTGGGAACGAACAAGAGAGAAGCTTGAAGTCGATGAAGAGGAAGTAACTTGGGAAGTTTTCAAGAGAGAATTCCGGGAATGCTTCGTACCGGAAGTGGTAAGGGAAAGGAAGGAGCAAGAATTCATGGAGTTAAAGCAAGGAGCGCGTACGGTGACCCAATATCTCACAGTATTCAATAGGCTTGGGAAATATGCTCCTCATGTCACCCGGGATGAGAAGAGAAAGTCAAGGAAATTTATTGCGGGGTTAAGACAGGATTTGAGACACGGTCAGGCAGGTCACAATTTTGAGTCTTTTGCCGATACGGTACAGAGGGCTTTAGTTCAAGAAGAGGAGTATAAGAAGAAAGATCCGATTTTTAGGCCACTGATGGAGCGAGGTTCTGGAGCAAGTTCGGGAAAGCGACCTATGGTTCAAGCTACTTCCCCTCCTAAGATTCCATTTAAGAAGCCAAGAATGGGAGGACCAACTCTACCAGTTCCAATAGCTTTGCCTGCACCAACAAGGGATCGACAAGGTTCGAGTGAAGCACGATTCTCCAAGCCACCATGTACATATTGTGGAGGGCCAACCCACAATTATCACAATTGCTGGAAGAGGTTGGGTTTATGCTTAATATGTGGAAAAGCTGATCATAGGGCGGATACATGCCCCGACAAGACTCCGGGATTTAAAAAGGGAGTTCAAAGGCCAATGATCCAGGCTCGTGCTTACGCCCTTGAAGGTGAAGAGCAAGATGCAGAAATCGATCCCCCAGCAGCGGTAGAAGGTACCCTATGCATACATAACATGAGCATTCATGCACTCTTTCATGCACTTTTTGATTCGAGTGTCACGCATTCTTTTATTTCTTGTGACTTAGTTGCTATTCTGTGCTTGCCTGCTATTTGCTTTTTCTTCTTGTTGTTTGGTGAATTCGCCACTGGGTGGTAGTCTTCAGACAGATCAGTTGGTTCGGGAGTGTTCAGTTCTGATGGAAGGATAAGTTGTGGTAATCTTCTTCGATGACATTTGGGTTTATTCGAGAACTCTAGAGGATCATGCAAGGCACCTCAGAATTTTGTTGGAGACCTTAAGAGAGCATCGGATTGTATGCTAAGTTTAGCAAAGGCGAGTTTTGGATTGATCAGGCAGCATTTCTGGGTCATATTATTTCAAGGAAAGGTTTGGAGGTAGACCCTTCCAGGACTGAGATGGTTATTCAATGGCAAAGCCCGAAAACTGTTTCAGAAGTAAAGCGTTTCTGGGGTTTGGCAGATTACTATCGAAGCTTTGTACAGAATTTTCGAAGATTACAGCTCCTTTAACCTGATTGACTAAGAAGGTGGGTAAGTTTGAGTGGGACGAGGTATGAGGATAGCTTTCAACTTTTAAAGGAAAAGTTGACCACCGCTCCTGTATTAGCACTTCCTGAAGGTACAGAAAGATATACAGTTTTACGGACGCCTCAAAAGGAAGTTTGGGATGTGTGGCGATGCAAAATGGAAGAGTGATCGCCTATGCCTCAAGGAAACTGAAAGAGCATGAACAGAACTACCCCACTCACGATTCGGAATTAGTGACAGTGATCTTTGCTTTGAGTAATGAAGGGGACTTGGAAGTATTAAATACAGTGGATTTGCTGCTCAAGGCATTTAGAAACATGGAAGTGGTTAAAATTAATGGCAGAGAACAGGTAGTAATAAATGAAGACGAGGAAAGGTGAGAGACCTGAAGGAGAATTACGGTAAGGGAATTTTCGAAGCTGTGACATCAGCTCTGTTTGAGGTAAACGAATACAACCCGAGTGGACGTTACATTATTTTAGAAATGTGGAACTACAAGGAAGGTAGAAGAGCTAACCTGAAAGAAGGTGTTGAGATTTTATTGAAGCAATTCTATTGATGGGATTTGGGTTATCGTGGACAGGTGGACAAAATCCGCTCATTTTCTTGCGACCAGAATGTCCGATAAGTGAGTAAGTTGGCTAAGAGATACAATGATGAGATTGTCAGGCTTCATGGGGTACTTGTTAGTATTGTCTCGGATCGGGATCCCAGGTTTACTTCAAAGATTATGGCAAGAATTACAGAAGTGTTTGGAAACAAGGCTTCAATTCAGCACAGCTTTCCATCCTCAGACCGACAGACAATCAGAAAGGTTAATTAAGTATCTGGAGGATTTGTTGAGAGCATGTGCATTGGATTTTCGAAGTTCGTGTAATGAACAGTTGCCGTTAATTGAGTTTCTTGCTACAATAGCTATCAAGCTTCGATTGAAATGGCCCTTATGAAGCTCTTTTATGGACGTAAATGTCGATCATCGTTGTTCTTGGACTTGGAGGAATGGAATTGGACCAAGCAAGACGGGATTAAGAAAAAGGAAAGGAAGGAAAAACCCTCTAAGGTGGAACAAGAGGCTATTGATAAGGTCCAGATAACTAGACAACGAATGAAGGCCGTTTAGGATCGACAGAAGAGTTATGCAGATTTTGGAGATAAGGTTTTCTTAAAGGCTTCCCCACGAAAAGGATTTTCAAGGATTGGACGGGGAGGAAAATTTAACCCTCGGGTTATGGGACCATATGAGATTTTGGAGAAGTGATAAAACCGAAGAGACTACGTGGGAGACGAAGGATAAGATGTAAAGGTTTCACCCCGAGTTGTTTCCGAGCGAGCAATGAATCCGAGGACGGATTCTTTTAAGGGGGAGAGATTGTAACGCCCCGACTTTTCGGATGTAAAGGTAGGACGTATGTGTTTACCTATTTGCGCGAATTAATTGTTTGTACGTGTTTTATATTTACTTTTATAATAATTGTTATTATTTTATTACATTATATTATATTATCTTATTATAATATTATTAAATTTTATATATATGTTTCGTATTATATATATATATATATATATGTTTAATTATTTATATATATATATATATTTATACGTTGGAAACTATATATGCATGAGAAAATATATTTATGCATGAAGATTTTAAATATGCATGCAAATTAATATAAATTTTTGCATGAAAATCAGAATTCTGCATGGGAATGATTTTTGCATGGGTTTTATTTCATATGCATGCAAATTAATATATTTTTGCATGAAATCATATTTATGCATGGGATTTTAAATTTATGCATGAATTTCATAAAATGTGCATGTTATTAATTTTGTGCTTCGTTCTCTTATGAAATGATATCAAATTGCCACGAATTTGTAATATGTTGTACATATATGTGTTATGGACATGATTTTATGCTCAATTTATGTTTTCGAATTCATTTGTTATGTTAACGAATTTAATTTTAAGTGAGGAACCGAAACGGGAGCTAACGAGCACTTAGCGTACCCTTGGTTCCGAATTTAATATCTTGAGCTCGGGAACTCGGATTCGAGTTCCGTCAACTCCGCTGAACTCGTAACGAATATTCGAGTTTAGTAAACTTAGCCTTATAATTTTCCTAATTCATTTGAATCTCCGAAATCCAACCGAAAAACGAAACGGAGACCAACTTGACCTTGTTACACTAATTCATCCCTAACTTGGCCAAACCACAACCAAATTAACCATGGTTTAATTCCTTTTAACCCTAACTCAACCATTTATCTAGATATTTCAAGCCTTGACCGAGATAACCCTCATACCATCCCCAAAACTTCAGCCAAAGCTACTGCTCTCAGTCCAGTCCCGTAACCCTTCACCATTTGGAGATTTTGGAGTTCGATTCTCATCCAAACTTCAACCAATCATCAAGGTAAGCTTAGGGTTGTATTGTATGATTAATTCTGATCATTTTCATCCTTTCATTCATGATTTTGAGCATGGCTTAATCATTTCTGGACTGTTTTACCGAAAGTTATAGGTTTTGGACAAAATCTTGATCTTCCTCGTTTCTTTATGGTTTTGCTTGATTCCAAGCCTGAGTTTAATTATTTTGACATCCTCATATCATTTATGATTTTTGATTTCGTGGTTGTTGAGTTATTCATAAGATATCATCTATGAAATTTTCAGAAAATCCCACATATATGTCACGTATGCTCCATGCTTTGATTGATCACTTTTGGAGCTGTTTCCCTTGTTGAATATTTGATGTTTTGCTGCGTATTTGATGGCCTTAACTGAGTTGTATAGATGGAGAAGGTTCGAGTTCAAGCTTGCCCTGTTTTCATCGATTTTTGCTCTGTTTTTCTGGACTATTTTTGCTGTCAAAAACTGCTCATTTCCTTCCTTCTTCTTGCTGTCAATTTCGTGATCTTGTAGCATATATTCTTGTTGAATTTTGCTGCCTTTCATGCCTTGTTTTGTTGCTCGTATGGCCTGCTATTCCTGCGTACATAGCTGCTCTGTTTCTGCGTGTTTCTGCTGTCAACGAGAGGCTGCTGTTTTTGCTGTCACGGGCGTGCCATTCTTGGCCTTTCCTGCGCGGAACGGGCGTGCAGCAAAGCCTGGGACTTCTGTATCGAGACACGGGGGTGTCTCGGTCCAGGCTTGGTGGTGACACGGGGGTGTCACCCCATTCTGCTTGAATTCTGTTGCTGCGTTTTCATGAGACTGCTGCTGTTGCTGCTGCCGTTTCCATTGCTGCTGTTGTGTGTGTTGCATGCATTGCATGCGTGGGTGTGTGGTGTTGCATGCATGTGTAGTATATATGTAATATTTGTGTATATATGCATGCATGGTTGTGTGTGAGTGTACGTGCATGTATATATATATAGTATATATATATATTGTATATTAAATATATGATTACTTATATATATAATGTATTATAAATATTTATTATATATTTTAAATATTATTTGATTTAATTTAATTACTGAAATTAATTGATTCCATTTCGCGTATTTAACTATCGACTTTTGATTGAACGTTTTATTTATTTTATTCCTAAATGTGAATATGAATATTATATGTGTTATGCTTATTGAATGAATTTTAGATTAATTGATATGCATTATGAATTTATGAATTTATGAATATTATGAATGAATGATTTGAATTTATGAAATTTATATGAACCTATGAATGTTATGAATTTATGGAATTTATATGAATTTATGAATATTATATGAATGTTATGAATTTATGAAATTATGAAATCAAATGAAACATATGAATGAATGATTTGAATTATATGTTTTAAATTCCTTAATCGTGCACATGAACATTTTTATGATATAATATGATCATTTATGCATTCATGTCATATTCACCTCATTGCCGAGCGTCATATGTGGTCATTGCGTCTCATACCTTTTCTTTTACACAGATTCGGGTTTGGTCAGGGACGAGGACGACCCTTGAGACGCTTGTGCCTTATTTTGCTTTGGAAAGAGGTGGGTTTTTCTTCTATTAGTTAAAACAACCTTATATATTCCTTATGTGCAAAGTTTTAAGCCAAAATCATATATATATTTATAGCGAGTCATTTCGGGTAAATAATTTCAAACGTATGACCCCTTTTTAATTATGAAACCCTACCTTATGTTTTGGTGAGATTGTATGGATGTTATGTTCACGGGCCCCGGGACTTAGTATATGTGGCTAACCGAGGAAGCAAGGGCTGACGGGGATCCCATATACTAGTTCCAACCAAACTACGGTGATACCGGCCCTCGCTAGGAGTTTTAGCGAGGAATGGGAGCTGCGTGCCCTTGGGGGATTCATGTACCCCCATTGGCCTATGTATTTATCGGTGGTCAGGTCTAGCTAACTTGTCCACCACCCGGAGGAAGAAGGTGTATATGTATGATTATGATCATTTTTGTATGTGCACGAAAGATATGTGTGATAACCAATAATTATGATATGATTACACGAGGAGAAGGTTGGAGATTGTGCACGCTCACTCGCCGAGCTTAAACCCTTATGAACAATTATGAATGAAAATGATCGTCGTAATCCCGTTGATGTTTTCTATTGTTTTAACCACTTGGTAAATTCTTATCAAACTTCACACGGGATTAGGGCTTGCATGTATGTGTTTAAATTACGCGATATTATATATCTTATGCCCCATTTTTATACCCACCAGTCTCTTTTAGACTGAACCCGGTTGTTTTCAGCTGTTTTGTGCAGGTATAGGAGTGCTAGGCGGGAATACAAGTCGTCTAGGTCTTGCATTTATGTTTAGCACTTCTTTTCAGTATCATATTCATACCCTTGTTGCTACTTTTGTATTTGATTCTAGTATCGATTGGAGCGTTATGATTTTGTAGGCCGTGAGTGCCGTGCATATTTGAATGCTCTTGTATATTGATTTTTGGAGCTTGTTAGCTCATTGTATATATGCTATGTAGTTCTTGCTTCCGCGAATTTTATTTAACTCTGATTTTATGATTCCTGCACTGATTGGTTTAAGGGTTAGTCCCGCCTAGCATAGCGTGTGCGTTGTGTCCCCGTTCGCCGTAGATTTGGCACGTGTATGGACTTCCATTTCATATACGGGTCGGGTCTCGGTGCGGGGGATGTGGTACCTTACGCTCGGGCGCTACATACACACTCGCTAAGCCAGGCGGGACTAACCTATAACTGAAACCCCCAATAACAACAACCAGAGCAATAAAAAGATAGCGGAAGCAATCATTCATATATTACATATTGAGCTAGAGCTCTAGGTACCAACATGTAATTCATATATAGATTGAGCTATACGCTCTATGTACCAATAGTTCAAGAAAAATACATATAGGTACCAATATTCATGTACGTTCCATACATATACAATTCACAAGTAACAAAAGTAATCAAATGCGTGTAAAGGAAAGGCTAGACACGATGCAAGACTCTCCCTGACTGGTATCCCGCCTAGCATCCCCTTTCCTACAAAAACAACTGAAACAACTCCAGGTTCAGTCTTAGACAGATTGGTGGGTATAAAAACAGAGGCATAATATCATAATATTGCGGAATTGAAACACATACATGCATGTTATAATCCTTATTCGAGGTTTAGAAGCATTTCTCCCAAGCGGGAACATAAAGTACAACGAATAGGATTATAACAATTCATTCGTTCATTAGGTCATTAATAGCCCGGCGAGAGGGCGTGCATTATCTCCAACCACCACCACGTGTAATCCATTATTCATTCATTCATTCATACATTACATTCTTTCGTGCACATACATTAGAACATTCATTCGTTCATACATATACTCCTTTTTCCTCCGGGTAGGGAACGGGTTTGCAAGACCCGAGCCCTCATTCATTAATGCTAGAGGGGTACATGAATCCCCAAAAGCCGGGACCCCTTTCATCCACTAATCTCCTAGTGAAATCCAGGTTGCCGAAATTGTTGGGACTAGTATATGTGGATTCCCGTCAGCCCATGCTTCCCCGGTTCACCAATACACTAAGCCCCGGGCCCTCATTCATTGTGATCATTCATACATTTCTCGCCAAAACATTTTGGTAGGACATTCATAATAAAGGCTTTCGTTCAAAAACATTTGCTCGTTAAAACTTGGCATAAATACCTATATAGGGTTTTGGCTAAAATCTTGCACATTAGGTGTTCGGGTCATATTGTTATCTAATAGAAGAAAAACCCACCTGGTAGACAAAAGAACCCGACACGCTCTCACTGCCCGACCTCGTCACCCACCGGATCAAAATCTGTGTGACAAAGGTAGTGTGAGACTCAATCATGACCACATTAGACGCTCGGCTATGCAATAACATGCTATGGAATGCTTAAAATGCAATAATATGTTCAATATCATTCATAAGTCATCAATATCATATATCATCATACTTTCATGCTTTCATGCTTTGCATTCATAAGTCATCAATATCATATATCAATCATAAAACATTACTTTAACATAATCATGTTACATATCATTCATAAATACGAATAATAAACACAAAACAAGCAATAAAAGAGTTCCCTCAAAGCTGTCATTTCAAATGACACGGCTGTGTTGAGTTTTCAAAGGAAACGGACACGGCCGTGTCCGAGGATTAAAATCGGAAAAATTCAAAGTCGAGGGCTTGACACGGCCGTGTTGAGTTTTCAAAGCATTTGGACATGGCCGTGTCCGAGATTAAAATTCAGAAAAATCAAAGCCGAGAGCCCAACACGGCCGTGTCCATTTTCAGTTCAAAGCTGACATGGCGTTTTCAAAGAGAAAACAGAGCATAAGCTCTGTTTCTCGAGGGAAAAGCTTTGCAAAACAGGGGCAGCTCTAAGGAAGCTCTTAAACACACTTACACATGCTTATAATTCATATATTTCACATATATCATGCAATCCAATCATATATACAAGAATTCACACCCAAAGTTGGCCAAAAATCACTCAAAACAAGCTTTCAACCATGGAAGCTTCAAGCTCCATTAATGGCACAACATGCTATACACAACCAACATGAGATTCAATGATATAGAAATGATGAGGAAGTTATAAGGTTCATATTTCATGCATCAAGTTTCCAATCAAACCATGAGACACCAAGGTTCAAGATCAAACCCTCTATTTATGCTTTCATTCAAACCATATCAATCCTTCACTCATGCCAAGCTATTCATAGATGAAAAGATAGAGGAGAAGATGGAGATTCCAAATCCTAACTTACCTTGGAAGAAGATGGAAGATTGGTTGATCTTGAGCTTAGGGTTAGATTGATCAAACAAGGGTTTCTTGGAGCTTCTCTTCTCTCTCTTGGGATGATGATGATCGATGAATGAGATGAAGCAAGGAGAAAGGGAATGCTTATATTTAGTGTTAAATGGGTAGGATTCGGGTCGGTTCAAGTCCGGTTCGTTTAGTAAACGGTTCAACAAGTTATAAGAAACGAGGTTGTGGAAAGATTCGTTGTCCAAGGTTCAAACGGTATCGAAATAATACAAGGTCAGGTTTAATGGATAGGTAACGTCGAAACAAATTCAACACCGGTTATGGATCTCGATTTCGAGGTCCGAAGCTCAAGGTATCGCGAAAACCGTTCAGGGTTGCCTATATTCAAATAGGTCCCTAAACTTTCAAAAAGTGGCAATTAAGCCCAACTCAATTTTCCAATTGAGTCCAAAACATTCAAATAAGTTACAATTAAGTCCACGAATACACGAAACACATAATTTCATTCAATTAACACCGAATTCATGAAATTCATATTCTCACATTTTCATTCATATAGTCATAATTCAAATTAGAACTCATATAAAATTTAAACAATTAAACAAATTAGAAACAATTCAATTAATAAAACATGATATAAATTCATATAATTAAATGAAATTGCGCACGTAACTCATACCTGCACGTGTGAAAACACGGGGCGTTACACATGCACTCTATCTGAACTTGATTTATTCTATAGCCTCTCTTATGCTATATTCGTATTGAGTGACAATAAATGTTTCATTTGTATTTAGCTTGTCTCCTACTTGTGCAATTGTATAAATACTTCCTTGGACAAATTGCCCTACAATGTGATAACTCTAATAACCCTCGTATTATGCAACCTTGAGATTTATGAGTTATGTTGAATAGATTTGAAGCGAAGCATGAATAGGTACTTGTGAAACCATGTTATTTTCTTGTTTCGGGATGGATGACTTTGGGTTGAGAGTATGTCTAATTTACTTATTAGAGAATCATACTTAATTAGTTAACAAAGGGTTGGTTCATATCAAGTTGTTAGAAACTATAGGGGATGTTTGTGTATTAATTCCAAACTTATGTAAATCACCTAAGGGATCTATTTGTAATATTTCTAAACAATGAAGGTGTGTAAACTTGAGTTCGTACTCCAATGCATGTTATGAATTTGTAAGGTATGATTAAATAAATTGAGAATTGTCGTTTACGTTTGAAACGTGGCTTTATGTGATTAAGTGGTACCTTCCATTTTGAACGTGACACATATGCGATAACACCTTTAGAACTCTTATTAATTGTTTTTTGCATCACCTTTCTTTCAATATGGACCCACGACTCGTGCGACATCCATATTTACTTAGACGTTAAGCTAGACCCATCAATCATAAGATCATGATCAAAACATAGTTCGAACGACGACCCACGACTCGCGAACATCGCCCTTGCCAAAATTGATCACGAAATATTGATCATTTAAAATGATCAATTAGGTAACTAAGAATTAATAAGCTCCACTAGCTATCCCACGACTCGCGGACAATAACTAGTTTCACTTACTAAACTTAAAACCTATTGATGGAATGCTAGGAATTTAATTCAAAATTTGCACCTCGAATTAAACACCTATTTATTCGAAATTAGCTTAATATTTAATGGGAATTTTCGAATTAAGCGGAGAGTTGTCCGGTTCGACCTCACCAACATATATGTTATCCAATTTTAATTAGTCTTCATTAATGCAAGTACACTTACATGCATTTCAAACAAGCACATAAACAGATAACATGTCCTAGCATGATACTAACACGTGATGATCATGGGTTCTACCTATCTTATGCGTCATATGTGGGAGCCACTCCACAATCACAAGTTCTAACATACATGCCAGATAAACAGTTTAAATCACATAAGGGAAAGCGGTAACAAAATACGAGCCCTATCTCTATTACATTTTACAATTGAGATTCCCCTCCCTAACATTTTGAGGGGTCTTCACTTATGGCCTCCTTGTTACTTGAATATGGTCCATCTTACTCCATGGGTGCATTGTCTCCAAAATGAAAAAAAAAACCTCACCACCTATTCTACTGTCAAAAAAATGAAAAAGTACTGAAAAGTAATAAGGCTCAATCTTCATATTGGCCTTAGACAAATACACGGGGCATACCCCGGCCTAAAAAATAGTAATATGGAAAGCCACATAATAGTACGCACATAAGTGAGGCTCCAACTTCAATTGAAAAAACGCAACTATAGGGCTCCAACCCCAATTTAAACCATCCATGTGCATAAATTAAAACCATACATAAGTCTAAACCCATGATCACCTAACATGCAACTTGCGAGAATTTAAATTTAGCCAATAAATTAAAATTCCCGTTTCAAGTCCTAATGACTTAAAACATGACTTGATGCGAGTCTTATTTATAAAAGTTTTCAATAAATCCCAAATTACCAAAACAAATAAAATTCCAATTAATTTCTGAAAATTAATAATTTTATCAAAGATTTAGTTTCCCAAAATTTTAAACAGTTTCTATTTCTAAAAAAATCCCAATTTTTAATTTTTATTCAAAATAAATTAATTTAATTAAAAACAAGCTTTAATAAAATAAATAAAATTTCGACTGGATTGCACGAAATACGAAAACGGATTACGAGAAAAACGGGGCCCGTATGCGAAGGGAATACGCTCGCGCGGTAGGCACGCACAACGCGCGGCCAAGGCCGCGCTAGTGCACGCGCTGCGCGCGGCCCCTGTCGGAGGCTTATGGGTGGTTGGGCGAGCAATCCCGCACGCCTTGCGGGATTCTCGCCCAGCGTGGGCGGACGACGGGCGGGCGCACCCAGGCCTACCTGGGAGGCTCCCGTACAGTCGTGCCAGAGGTGCTGGGCGGGACGCCCTGCGCGCGCCTGGGCAGGCGGGCGGTGCGTGCGAAGCCCACGAGCGTGACACCTTCGCGCGCGGGGTTTCGCTTGTTCGTCGTAATCTGGATTTTCATTCAAAAGCAAAACCAATCCAAGAAATCAAAAAACAGTTTATACAGTTTCAAATCTAAAAAAGTTTTCAAAATGAATTTTACAAAACAGTTTTCAGAAACTTTCAGGAAAAATATAGTTTCGTAATTCAGGCTTTCTAAAAGAATTACAAATACTCAATCGCATCAAGCCTAAGAATTTCTACCAAATTCAGTTAAATTGAGACGAATCAGAAACACGAGTAACGAGGTGGCTCTGATACCACTTGTTGGAAAACAAGAATCAGAAAGCAGTGGAGATTTAAAAATTTTCCAACAAAAGGATCTTGGACTCGCAATCGTGTATCCAAATTCGTAGAAATTAGAAACTTACTTTTCAATAGTCTTTCTTGAAGCGTTTCAAGCCACCCAAGAACGCTCTTCTCGCGGCTTGATCCCCTCTCCTTGGTAAAGCTCGAATCTTCAAAACTTCTAACTTGAAGCTCTCTAGAGACAGTCCACCAACTTGACTACAATCTAACTAGTAAGGATGCTAGTTCTCTAGTTAGTGTTTAGGCTTAACCTAGGGTTTATTTTATCTTGGAGAAAGGACGGTGTTCAACATATGGACCAAAAGAAGATGATCAATTAGCCCTAAGGGGAGCTCGAGCTCCCCTATATATTGGAGAGGGAGAGGACGCCGAACCCTAGTCCTTTTGGGGCAAGGATTTGGTCCCTCTCTCCAATTACTTGATCATCAAGTAATTTTGACTTTAACTTTGAATTCAAATTCAAATCAACTTTTAAGAGAGCTAAAATATCCAAACCCTTTTGGATATTATTATACTTTATTTATTAATAAATAAATAACTTATTTATCTAATTAATTAATTCGTAATTAATTAACTAGATTATTTTTCTCCAAAATAAGACTTTCCTTTTAATTCAAAATTAAACCAAAGTCTATTAAATAATTAATCACATTAATTATTTAACACATATATCATATATATATACACGTGTGAGACACGTGTCACAAGGACACGTGTCACTCACGTGACCCACACGTATGGTTTCACACGTGTAGAACCCTCTAGGCCCGATTAACTCGTTTAATCATTTTAAAGCCTTAACTCATGTAACCAAGTTGTTGTGTGTGACCCTCTAGGTTCTCAATTCAATTAGCAGTGACCCTAATTAATTAATTCACTAATTAATTAATCAGTTCACATATTAAACGACCATAGTCTAGCAACAGGTGTTTAATCCCTAGCTGAATTGGAATGTTCGGATTCGACATAACCTTTAAGTCATTGATTCATGTGAGATACAATCCTTCTACTTACTATCTCTCAACCAAGATCTAGGGTAAGGGAATAATCAGAACCCTAATAATCCAGTCTTAAAGCTAAGTGCATTTTATATCCATTTGATCTCAATCCAAGAAACCCTTTTCTTGATGTCTTGATCCACTGCCTTGGCCAAGGACTCCATATGGCATATGAATGACTTACACAATAAGAGATCACCTTGCAAATGCAAGTGTAGGTCCTTTCTTGATTCTCATTCACTTTCATGAATCACTTGTGCAGCCCCAGCATAAGCCTTGAATCAGTTGTCTAAGGCGACACCCTTTAAAGCTTATACCTAAGACTACAGAGTTAACTCATATAGTGACATAGAACCTCAAGTCTAAGGATCAATTAATCACATCAATGACTCGTGAGATACTTCCTAATCTGGAAGTTTCCATTTCCTGAAATAGAAACTTCCTTTCCCATTTAGGAATCTTCTCACACGGGGCACCTCAGTGAACTTACTTATTGAAGTAAGCACCCTCATGTATCACGCAAGTATCAACTATACACTTTGCACCTCCATGAAACAAGGTGGTCCTTCTTAAGGGCGTGATCCCACAAGCAAGCCTTAGAGGAGTCAGGTTGACACTCCCACTGTCGGTAGGGCTCATCGGCTTGGAGTATTTTACTAATCATGACTTATGTAGCACCCGGGACGATAGGCACCACATCCCCCGCACTATGAGTCTAATCCACATATGAAATAGGCAGTCCACACATGAATTGGACTTACAGCGAACGGGTGACAATCAAAAGAACAGTCCTGACTAGGCGGAAGCTAACCCTGGGACAATCAACAAAAACCAAAATGCGGAAGCAAGGAAATCATTTATGTAATATCCATGAAATAAATGAAATCCAATACGAATATAAATATGGGTTCCACTAATCAGTACACCTGTCCTAACCTGTCCCGAATCAATACAAGGAAACAACATAACAACGGGTTCAACTGGCTCCAGAACCTGTCCTAACCTGTCCCGAATCAATATCAATTCAATAAGGGCACATCGGCCAACAATAATAAATCAATACGGTACTTAGAGACAATATAACATACAGTGAGTGTAAATGAGTGAGACAAGAACAATGACTCGACAATCATAACTCCGCCTAGTAACCAACGCCTGCAAAAGAAACTGGAAAAAGGGGGAAGGAGGGGTTAGTCTCTAGAAGACTGAGTGAACTGGAGCGATACATATCATATAGAAACATACACATGCAAGTCATAAATCCCGAGCAAGGTTTTATTTAAAGTTAGTTCCCAAAAAGGGCAAAAGAATGACTAAGCAATGCTCAGACTTTACGACTATTCATATTAAATTCATTAAGTTCATAAATCATACTCAATCAATAAGGCTCGGCGAGTGAGCGTGCACAATCTCCAACCAAACTCCGACCGTGTACGACAAATATCATTAATACATTAAATAGGTGATCATGCAATATATCATAATACACACAGATCACATATCATGTCCTGAATATATTCGTTTGGGCAATCCGTTTCCCGGCCTTTCCGCACGGTGCTTATCAATCATATCATAATCAATCAATCAATCATAATCAATCATATATAAGTTCCAACCTTCTTCCTCCGGGTTGGTGGTGGGTTTGCAAGGCCCGGCCACCCAATCATTGACCAAAAGGGGTTACATGACTCCCCAGATGGCACTCAGCTCCCTTTCCCCGCCAATCTCCTGACGAGGTTCGGTACTGCCGTTCAATAGTGGGACTAGTGTGAGGGTTTACCGTCAGCCCTTGCCTCCTCGGGTCCCCACTCACACCAAGCCCCTGGGCCCCATTCAGTGCAATCAATCAATCATTCTTTCTTTTCTCGCCAAAACATTTGATCCATGAGTAACATAACATATTTCATCATTATCCATTTGAAAAGGGGTTTACTCGATCAATATTTACTCGATCAATCAATATTTACTCGATCAATATTTTACTCGATGACTCCACTTTGAAAATGGTATATGTATATATATATATATATATATATATAAGGTTTTGGCCCAAAACTTATCACATACGGGTTGTAGGGATTGATATGTAACTAGAACGAAAACACCCTCACCTGGAATACCACGAGACAAGAAACAAGAGCAATACGGGTGCCTATTCAATTTGGAAGTCTCCGCCGCTGTGCCACCGCCGATTCGGCCATCTCCTCCGCGATTCACACAAAAAGGAGGCCGGAAATGAAACAGGAAGGGTCGAAAATGTAGGGTAGGGTAGCGGTTGGCCGGCGAGAGTCACCGAATCGCCGCCGGCGAAGAGGTGGCACAAACCGCCACCTTCGAACCACCGCTGCGCTGCCGCTGGTCAATTTCAGGCCACGAAACTGGTACGGTTGTGACGGGCTCGTCGAGCTGATAAATTTCCACTATTGGTTCGTCGAATTCCGTCGAGAAACGAGGGAGAACGAGCATGTGTGTGTTTTCACACCTTCACTGTGTGTGAATAGTGATGGATCGCTGGAGAAGACGATGAAGGCTGAGTCTGCTGTTCTGGCATGCAAAACGAGGAAACCCGAGCATATATCTCGGATCCTCGTACTAAAAAACGATCGGAAAAATGGGCTAACGAAGTCAGAATTGGGTAAACTTAGAGTCTACGGACTCGTTTCGCTGCCCCGGACGCGTTAAAGGGATCAAAGAAGTCAAAATCTCTACCAAACGAGAAGTGACCGGAAAACCCCCCTAAAAGAAGAAAATTACAAAAAGGGCCCTAACTCTAAAAGAGTTCAAAAGAGGGCCACAAAACGCACCAATCACATAATTAAACACGTAAAAAGGTTGAAAGGTGACGTACCTTTTTTATCGGATGAGCGGGGCGTTACAATCTTCCCTCCTTCAAAAGGACCTGTCCTCAGGTCCTACTGTTGGACCGAAGAGCTTCAAACTGAAATTGTATCGATTTATTTCCCGAAACTGTTTAGCATCATAGCCCTGGTTGTGAAGTTTACTCCCCTTATTTGTATCAACCTCTTCAGAGTCTGGTAGTCAAAAAGATCTACTCGAACACTTGGCCGTTAGTCACTTCAAAACTCGTTCGACCGCTACTAGTCCATTGCCTCATCACTTGTTAACCTTTGTCTATCCAGGCGTAACGCAAACACGACAAACAAGAGAGAATCCCATCTCTCAACACACAAGTGAGGAAACCCCGTCCCTCAGCACACACAAAAGAGAGAACCCCGTCTCGCGGGCACAGAATTGAGAGAACCCCATCTCCTAGCCTAAGTCTGTCAGATTCTATTGGAAAACACGAATCAGAAAGCAGCGGAATTTAAAAAATTTTCCCAACAAAAGGACCTTGGACTCGCAATCGTGTAACCAAATTCGTAGAGATAGAAAACTTACTTTTCTTTTGTTCTTTCTTGAAGCGTTTCAAGCCACCCAAGAACGCTCTTCTCGCGGCTTGATCCCCTCTCCTTGGTAAAGTTCGAATCTTCAAACTTCTAACTTGAAGTCTCTAGAGAAAGTCCACCAACTTGATCACAATCTAACTAGTAAGGATGCTAGTTCTCTAGTTAGTGTTTAGGCTTAACCTAGGGTTTATTTGATCTTGGAGAAAGGAAGGTGTTCAACACATGAACCAAAAGAATTGCCAATTAGCTCTAAAGGGGAGCATGAGCTCCCCTATATATAGGAAAGGGAGAGGGACGGCCGAACCTATTCCTTGTTGGACAAGGATTTGGTTCCTCTCTCTCCTATTACTTGATCATCAAGTATTTTCCAACTTTGACTTTGAATTCTAATTCAAGTCAACTTTTAAGAGAGCTAAAAATATCCAAACTATTTTTGGATAATTTTATACTTTATTTATTATAAAATAAATAACTTATTTTTATCTAATTAATTAATTCGTAATTAATTAACTAGATTATTTTCTCCAAAATAAGACTTTCTTTTTAATTCAAAATTAAACCAAAGTCTATTAAATAATTAACACATTTAATTATTTAATACATATATATATAATATATATATATTCACACGTGTGTGACACGTGTCACAGTGACACGTGTCACTCACGTGAGCCACACGTGTGTGACACGTGTCACAGTGACACGTGTCACTCACGTGAGCCACACGTGTGATTTCACACGTGTGGAACCCTCTTGGCCCGATTAACACGTTTAATCATTTTAAAGCCTCAACTCAAGTAACCAAGTTGTTGTGTGTGACCCTCTAGGTTCTCAATTCAATTAGCAGTGACCCTAATTAATTAATTCACTAATTAATTAATCAGTCCACAGATTAAACGACCATAGTCTAGCAACAGGTGTTTAACCCCTAGCTGAATTGGAATGTTCGGATTCGACAGAACCTTTAAGTCATTGATTCATGCGAGATACAATCCTCCTACTTACTATCTCTCAACCAAGATCTAGGGTAAGGGAATAATCAGAACCCTAATAATCCGGTCTTAAAGCTAAGTGCATTTCATATCCATTTGATCTCAATCCAAGAAACCCTTTTCTTGATGTCTTGATCTACTGCCTTGGCCAAGGACTCCATATGGCATATGAATGACTTACACAATAAGAGATCACCTTGCAAATGCAAGTGTAGGTCCTTTCTTGATTCTCATTCACTTTCATGAATCACTTGTGCAGCCCCAGCATAAGCCTTGAATCAGTTGTCTAAGGCGACACCCTTTAAAGCTTATACCTAAGACTACAGAGTTAACTCATAAAGTGACAAGGAACCTCAAGTCTAAGGATCAATTAATCACATCAATGACTCGTGAGATATTTCCTAATCTGGAAGTTTCAATTTCCTGAAATAGAAACTTCCTTTCCCATTTAGGAATGTTCTCACACGGGGCACCTCAGTGAACTTACTTATTAATGTAAGCACCCTCATGTATCACGCACGTATCAACTATACACTTTGCACCTCCATGAAACAAGGTGGTCCTTCTTAAGGGCGTGATGAGAGGAGGATTTACATGTGTATCGAAATTCATGATTGGTTGTGGTTGATCAGTAGGGGACGTTTCTTCAGTGGGTGGCGTGGGGTTACTTTGTACTTCTTCTAATTCTATGATCTTGCCTTTCTTTTCTTTAAGGAACGGTTCCTCAAGAAAAGTGGCATTTCTGGAAACAAACACCTTTTGCTCAGATTGATCATAGAAGTAGTATCCTATGGATTCCTTAGGATAACCTACAAAGTAGCATAAGTTAGAACGAGATTCTAACTTATCTCCCACTGTCCTCTTCACGTAAGCAGGACAACCCCAAATTCTTAAGTAAGAATAGCTAGGGATTTTACCATGCCACATTTCATGGGGCGATTTAGGGACTGACTTAGAGGGAACTAGATTCAAAATCTTTGCTGCACTTTCTAGGGCATAACCCCAGAAAGAAGGTGGTAAGTCAGTGAAACTCATCATGGAACGAACCATATCAAGTAAGGTTCGATTCCTTCTCTCAGAAACTCCATTAAGCTGAGGAGTTCCCGGAGGAGTCCACTGAGAGATAATCTCATTATCTTTAAGATGATTAAGGAATTCTTCACTAAGATACTCGCCTCCTCGATCAGATCGAAGTGCTTTGATCTTGTGATCAGTTTGGTTCTCAACCTCCTTTTGAAATTCTAAGAATTTCTCAAAAGCTTCAGATTTATACTTCATTAAGTATACATAACCATACCGACTAAAGTCATCAGTAAAGGTTATGAAATACTGATGATTGTTTCTAGTGCTTACACTAAGCGGTCCACAAACATCAGTATGAATCAAATCCAAAACCTAAGTGGCACGTTCCATAGTTCCTTTAAAAGGAACTTTGGACATTTTTCCTTTGAGACAGGATTCGCAAGAAGTTAACTCTTTGAGATCATTTTCAGAGAATGATCCTAAAGTGTTTATCTTGCTAATTCTGCTAGCGTGCCGTAAGGGAGATGAAACTTTGTCATCTCTCTTACGCTTTGTTTCTCATTGTATATTCATAATATTGATATTTTGAGTTAGGTAAAGTCCATTACTTAGAGTACCGATGTGAATGGAAGAGTTGTTCCGCTTGATAAAATATTTACCATTCTTAATATAAGTTTCATAACCTTCACAATCTAATATTGGAACTGAAATTATATTACGAATAATGCTCGGTACATAAAGGACTTTATTTAAGACTAACTCAAAACTACCTAAATCTAATCTAATTGTACCTAAAGCTCGAGCTTCAACGTTTGAGCCATCGCCGATCTTCAAGACACATTCCCCTTCTTTGAGTTGTTGGACTTCACTTAGCATCTGTACATCATTACAGATATGAGTTCCACAACCGGTATCAAGTACCCAAGAACTAGAATTAATAGAAAGATTTATTTCAACGAGAAAGATACCTTTCTTTAGAGTAGCCTTGTACTCTGGGCAGTTTCTCCTCCAATGTCCCGCTTTGCCACAGTGGAAGCAAACATCCTCTTTCTGATCACGCTTCTTCTTTTGGGCCTTTCCCTTCGAAATGCCACCAGTGGGCCTAAGGGGTTTCTTCTTCTTCTTTTGGGCTTTCTTGCCCTTACCTTTAGAAGGCCCAGAAGAGGAAGATGGAGCATTCACCATCAAAACCTTATTGTCCTTCTTGATCGTGCTTTCAGCAGTCACAAGCTGACTAATCAGCTCAGCTACTGTAACAGCCCGAAACAGGGGCAAGTTGAAAATTACGAAAATACCCCTACAGCTCAAAAATATTCCTACATTTCCCGAAACACTTTCACTACCCAATATTTTAACCAAAAGAATCCTCACATTATTTCGAGGATCGTGATACTCTCTGTAAACCATAATTCCCATCCTAGCTCCCGTAGTATCAAAAACCGGCAAAAACCCTAGCTTATGATTCGATCATCAATAAATCCCTACTCATCTACTTTTTGATATCCAAAATTATAACTAAAACGATCCTTAAATTATTTTATGAATTTTCATGCATTTGCCAAAAACTCGATCTCACCATAGCATATTTTATAAATATTTTCCTTTCTAAAAATCATCATTTTATTTTGAACAAATTAGCTTTTATTCAATAGTCGAAATTATACTTGAAACGATCCTTCAATTTTTCTCTACATTATGGTGATTTTTCCCAACTTTAAACTCTATCGTAGCTTCGTTTATATAATTTTCCTATGATTTTCATCATCTTTAATATTTATAATTTATAAACAAAAGCTCTAAATATTTCACATTTATAATCAAAACAAAGCTCATTTTTCACCCATTCTTTCATTAATTCACTACTTCAAGTTTTTACCTCTCGACTCTTGAATAAATTTTATATCATTTTACATTTATTTTTAATCAAGATGACATCATCCATGACCTCATGAATTTCTAGAAGGATTAAACAAATGAGCATAATTTCTCCACATTACCTAGTTAATTACCAAGCATTTGTTCATAATGTAATTTAACCACATCTCCTAATTTATTACCAAGCATTTGTTGAAATCATAAGCAACCACATCTCCCATAAACTCTCATTTATTGCTTAGAAACCCCTCATGACTACCTATAAATACCCCCCTCCAGCCTCATTTATACCTCACAAATCAACACACAAAATCACTCCCTCTCTCCCTAGCTCACGCCCCAACCCCCTCTCTCTCTACAAGGTATGTTTTCTTCTATTATTTCATGCTTTATATTATGTTCTTAGTATAATGTAGTCATAGCATACTTAGATTTAATTAAATTATGCTTTAGGAATTTATTTTATGAAATATATGTTATTTATGCTAGTTTAGGAAAAATGTGATAAGATATATGCATTTTATTTAATTAAATGCATGAGTTATGATATGATATGATATGAATATGTGTTTAAATAATTATGATCTAGTTTGATTAAATTCATGTCAAGAATAATTTATTTAGAATTATTTTTCATAGAGAATTACTATATTTTGCTATATTATGCTTCAAATTCTATGTTATAAATATGATTATGATCAAGTGTGTTACACACCCTCTTTGAATATTCAAATAGGCTCAAGAACATGTTCATGTTGTTCTTGAACAATTTTAAGTGCACGTGTGATAGTGTGTGAGTGTGTGTGTTCGATTTTGTGTTATAAAGTGTTTAATTCATAAGAAATTGACTAGTAAATGTTTTAAATAGTAATTTTGACTTTTTGGTCAACCCATAAGCTGATAATTTCGAAAATAATATAAAAATAATTATAAAATTAGTTTTGGAATTTTTAAATAAAGATTTTATCCGAATTTTCCAAAAATCAGTAAATTATGAATTATTTTCAAAATATAACCTACATTGTCAAATTAAATTCTAAGTTCCATTTCTAATGTTATAATTAAGATTATAATATGATTAATAAATATTTAAGTGGTTAAAGAATTCATGAAACCTGATTAATTACTTAATTTCCCTTAAACGGTTAAAATTAGAGTCTACCGGGAATTCTTTAACATGACATAATTTATGTGTTTACTTGATGTAATCCTTTTATGCATGAACATTATGTGTTTTATGTGCTTATTTGATTAACATTAGGAACCTAGTTCTAAGCCTATAGTAGTTAATACTTTCAGGCACACTGGAATCCACATTACAATGTCTGTCTACCGGTATAGGTGAGGGTTAAAATGTTTTCAACTGGAATCATGCTATATATATGTATCTATATAAAAACTATTTTCAAGCCTACCCATCATATTGATTTACTGCCCTACATACATATTATTGTACTACAATGTCCCTCTTAAGGGAAAAATACTTTCATGCCGGAATCAACGTTTAACTAGAACATTATATATATTTCAAGTCCATTTTATCAAAACATTGATTCCGAGTTATGCAAGCAAAATATTGTTATTGATTCCTGTTACGGGCCCCGGCTGTAGCCGTAGCGAGCAATTACCCGGAAGGTATCGGGCCGAGGGTATTGTTGGTGCTGCGGACTGCCACCACCTCTTGGTAGTGGTTTAACTGGAGGTTAGTTACTCCACGCCAAGGGATGAGGGAGAGATAGCTGCCTCCCGAATCTAGTTCGTGGTCTCTAGGGTTTGATTCCCTATTGACATCAAGGAGTAGTGGAGTTAATATTCTTGGTTTTATTGAAGTATCGGAGCCTGATCAGCCCGATACTATTTTACCAACTATTCAAGGAGTTATGGGTGGAAAGGCCTAGCTTGCGGGCAATAATGTTCTTGTTACAAACGGTTCATATTTCTACAAATATTCCAAACTACCCCTATCCCTGTTTTACAATTATTATGAACCGTTTCCTATTTGCTATATCCTATTGCTATTATTTCAGATCAAGATCTTCTTGATCATATACATATATATATATATATACACATATACATATAAGTTATTATACCCCCCTTCACTTAGTCACTTTGACTAACCCTCTCGCCTATTTTTAAAATGCATGATTTCAGGAATCAATGAATGACAACTAGAGGTATCTTGAAGCACTACAACCGTAGGTTGGATCCGATCCTACGAGTACACTGTCTTGAACCTACTCTCTGTAGAAACAAACCATCTCATACTTTGTCCTTGCATGTTAACCTGTTGTACTCTTTTGCAAACTACTTTGATCAATAATGATAATCCTTGCTCATTGTACGTTATCCTCCCCGTTCATTGGTAAAGTTGAATCTCTTTATCTTCCGCTGCACTGTGTCACATACTCCATTCATATTATCCTGACCGTTCGCCGTAGTATTTCCTGGGTGTTGGGTCTAACCTCCACTCAGGGAGTATTGCGGTGCGGGGTTGTAGTGCTGGGGAGGCGCTACAATTAAAGTGGTATCAGAGCCCCAGGTTGTGGAAATCTGGGGTTCATCATTCATAGACTCTTGTATGTACTCTTGTCTTTAGTGCTTAAATTGTGATCAATCACTGTTGGTGCGGCCGACCAGCATGTGATTTGTTACAATTGTAGTACTAAACCCTTCCTTGATCAAGTCAAGCATACAGTCTTAATCCATACCAAAATCTCAAGTTCTATCAAATCCTTCAATTATCAAATTTTTGGTAGATTCGGTTACAAGATCTACATCTCCTTCATCATACTAGTATTCTTAACTCATGGAAGCACTTCACTTATACTTTCTAATTCGTTCAAATCCTAAGTTATTAGAATTGCTTCAAGATACCAGTAGGACCGAAAACTAACTTATTAATTTCCTGTGCCTTTATATTGCTTTATGTTCGCTAAGGATGTTGTGTCTGTTAATTGCTATTACTTGAAAATTTTAATTTTGCGATCATCTGCACATCATTCTCAACTACCATGCATTATATTATCTCTATAAGGGTGGTTGCAGCTTAAAATTGTCATCCCCAAAGTTGTTAAAGGTATGCATTCTAAACACGCCAGTTACTGATCCTGGCGCCATGCATTCATTGCATCACTTATGTGCGCATTCAAATTTCTTACTTGAACAATTGCCTTATGTGTTTAAAAGTAAGTTCTCTTTTGGAAACCTGCTTATCATGGATAGCGGATACAAACATTACTTTAAGTTATTATGAAACATGAGGAGAATCTGAGGACAGATTCTTTTTAAGGGGGAAGGATTGTAACAGCCCGAAACAGGGGCAAGTTGAAAATTACGAAAATACCCCTACAGCTCAAAAATATTCCTACATTTCCCGAAACACTTTCACTACCCAATATTTTAACCAAAAGAATCCTCACATTATTTCGAGGATCGTGATACTCTCTGTAAACCATAATTCCCATCCTAGCTCCCGTAGTATCAAAAACCGGCAAAAACCCTAGCTTATGATTCGATAATCAATAAATCCCTACTCATCTACTTTTTGATATCCAAAATTATAACTAAAACGATCCTTAAATTATTTTATGAATTTTCATGCATTTGCCAAAAACTCGATCTCACCATAGCATATTTTATAAATATTTTCCTTTCTAAAAATCATCATTTTATTTTGAACAAATTAGCTTTTATTCAATAGTCGAAATTATACTTGAAACGATCCTTCAATTTTTCTCTACATTATGGTGATTTTTCCCAACTTTAAACTCTATCGTAGCTTCGTTTATATAATTTTCCTATGATTTTCATCATCTTTAATATTTATAATTTATAAACAAAAGCTCTAAATATTTCACATTTATAATCAAAACAAAGCTCATTTTTCACCCATTCTTTCATTAATTCACTACTTCAAGTTTTTACCTCTCGACTCTTGAATAAATTTTATATCATTTTACATTTATTTTTAATCAAGATGACATCATCCATGACCTCATGAATTTCTAGAAGGATTAAACAAATGAGCATAATTTCTCCACATTACCTAGTTAATTACCAAGCATTTGTTCATAATGTAATTTAACCACATCTCCTAATTTATTACCAAGCATTTGTTGAAATCATAAGCAACCACATCTCCCATAAACTCTCATTTATTGCTTAGAAACCCCTCATGACTACCTATAAATACCCCCCTCCAGCCTCATTTATACCTCACAAATCAACACACAAAATCACTCCCTCTCTCCCTAGCTCACGCCCCAACCCCCTCTCTCTCTACAAGGTATGTTTTCTTCTATTATTTCATGCTTTATATTATGTTCTTAGTATAATGTAGTCATAGCATACTTAGATTTAATTAAATTATGCTTTAGGAATTTATTTTATGAAATATATGCTATTTATGCTAGTTTAGGAAAAATGTGATAAGATATATGCATTTTATTTAATTAAATGCATGAGTTATGATATGATATGATATGAATATGTGTTTAAATAATTATGATCTTGTTTGATTAAATTCATGTCAAGAATAATTTATTTAGAATTATTTTTCATAGAGAATTACTATATTTTGCTATATTATGCTTCAAATTCTATGTTATAAATATGATTATGATCAAGTGTGTTACACACCCTCTTTGAATATTCAAATAGGCTCAAGAACATGTTCATGTTGTTCTTGAACAATTTTAAGTGCACGTGTGATAGTGTGTGAGTGTGTGTGTTCGATTTTGTGTTATAAAGTGTTTAATTCATAAGAAATTGACTAGTAAATGTTTTAAATAGTAATTTTGACTTTTTGGTCAACCCATAAGCTGATAATTTCGAAAATAATATAAAAATAATTATAAAATTAGTTTTGGAATTTTTAAATAAAGATTTTATCCGAATTTTCCAAAAATCAGTAAATTATGAATTATTTTCAAAATATAACCTACATTGTCAAATTAAATTCTAAGTTCCATTTCTAATGTTATAATTAAGATTATAATATGATTAATAAATATTTAAGTGGTTAAAGAATTCATGAAACCTGATTAATTACTTAATTTCCCTTAAACGGTTAAAATTAGAGTCTACCGGGAATTCTTTAACATGACATAATTTATGTGTTTACTTGATGTAATCCTTTTATGCATGAACATTATGTGTTTTATGTGCTTATTTGATTAACATTAGGAACCTAGTTCTAAGCCTATAGTAGTTAATACTTTCAGGCACACTGGAATCCACATTACAATGTCTGTCTACCGGTATAGGTGAGGGTTAAAATGTTTTCAACTGGAATCATGCTATATATATGTATCTATATAAAAACTATTTTCAAGCCTATCCATCATATTGATTTACTGCCCTACATACATATTATTGTACTACAATGTCCCTCTTAAGGGAAAAATACTTTCATGCCGGAATCAACGTTTAACTAGAACATTATATATATTTCAAGTCCATTTTATCAAAACATTGATTCCGAGTTATGCAAGCAAAATATTGTTATTGATTCCTGTTACGGGCCCCGGCTGTAGCCGTAGCGAGCAATTACCCGGAAGGTATCGGGCCGAGGGTATTGTTGGTGCTGCGGACTGCCACCACCTCTTGGTAGTGGTTTAACTGGAGGTTAGTTACTCCACGCCAAGGGATGAGGGAGAGATAGCTGCCTCCCGAATCTAGTTCGTGGTCTCTAGGGTTTGATTCCCTATTGACATCAAGGAGTAGTGGAGTTAATATTCTTGGTTTTATTGAAGTATCGGAGCCTGATCAGCCCGATACTATTTTACCAACTATTCAAGGAGTTATGGGTGGAAAGGCCTAGCTTGCGGGCAATAATGTTCTTGTTACAAACGGTTCATATTTCTACAAATATTCCAAACTACCCCTATCCCTGTTTTACAATTATTATGAACCGTTTCCTATTTGCTATATCCTATTGCTATTATTTCAGATCAAGATCTTCTTGATCATATACATATATATATATATATATACACATATACATATAAGTTATTATACCCCCCTTCACTTAGTCACTTTGACTAACCCTCTCGCCTATTTTTAAAATGCATGATTTCAGGAATCAATGAATGACAACTAGAGGTATCTTGAAGCACTACAACCGTAGGTTGGATCCGATCCTACGAGTACACTGTCTTGAACCTACTCTCTGTAGAAACAAACCATCTCATACTTTGTCCTTGCATGTTAACCTGTTGTACTCTTTTGCAAACTACTTTGATCAATAATGATAATCCTTGCTCATTGTACGTTATCCTCCCCGTTCATTGGTAAAGTTGAATCTCTTTATCTTCCGCTGCACTGTGTCACATACTCCATTCATATTATCCTGACCGTTCGCCGTAGTATTTCCTGGGTGTTGGGTCTAACCTCCACTCAGGGAGTATTGCGGTGCGGGGTTGTAGTGCTGGGGAGGCGCTACAATTAAAGTGGTATCAGAGCCCCAGGTTGTGGAAATCTGGGGTTCATCATTCATAGACTCTTGTATGTACTCTTGTCTTTAGTGCTTAAATTGTGATCAATCACTGTTGGTGCGGCCGACCAGCATGTGATTTGTTACAATTGTAGTACTAAACCCTTCCTTGATCAAGTCAAGCATACAGTCTTAATCCATACCAAAATCTCAAGTTCTATCAAATCCTTCAATTATCAAATTTTTGGTAGATTCGGTTACAAGATCTACATCTCCTTCATCATACTAGTATTCTTAACTCATGGAAGCACTTCACTTATACTTTCTAATTCGTTCAAATCCTAAGTTATTAGAATTGCTTCAAGATACCAGTAGGACCGAAAACTAACTTATTAATTTCCTGTGCCTTTATATTGCTTTATGTTCGCTAAGGATGTTGTGTCTGTTAATTGCTATTACTTGAAAATTTTAATTTTGCGATCATCTGCACATCATTCTCAACTACCATGCATTATATTATCTCTATAAGGGTGGTTGCAGCTTAAAATTGTCATCCCCAAAGTTGTTAAAGGTATGCATTCTAAACACGCCAGTTACTGATCCTGGCGCCATGCATTCATTGCATCACTTATGTGCGCATTCAAATTTCTTACTTGAACAATTGCCTTATGTGTTTAAAAGTAAGTTCTCTTTTGGAAACCTGCTTATCATGGATAGCGGATACAAACATTACTTTAAGTTATTATGAAACATGAGGAGAATCTGAGGACAGATTCTTTTTAAGGGGGAAGGATTGTAACAGCCCGAAACAGGGGCAAGTTGAAAATTACGAAAATACCCCTACAGCTCAAAAATATTCCTACATTTCCCGAAACACTTTCACTACCCAATATTTTAACCAAAAGAATCCTCACATTATTTCGAGGATCGTGATACTCTCTGTAAACCATAATTCCCATCCTAGCTCCCGTAGTATCAAAAACCGGCAAAAACCATAGCTTATGATTCGATAATCAATAAATCCCTACTCATCTACTTTTTGATATCCAAAATTATAACTAAAACGATCCTTAAATTATTTTATGAATTTTCATGCATTTGCCAAAAACTCGATCTCACCATAGCATATTTTATAAATATTTTCCTTTCTAAAAATCATCATTTTATTTTGAACAAATTAGCTTTTATTCAATAGTCGAAATTATACTTGAAACGATCCTTCAATTTTTCTCTACATTATGGTGATTTTTCCCAACTTTAAACTCTATCGTAGCTTCGTTTATATAATTTTCCTATGATTTTCATCATCTTTAATATTTATAATTTATAAACAAAAGCTCTAAATATTTCACATTTATAATCAAAACAAAGCTCATTTTTCACCCATTCTTTCATTAATTCACTACTTCAAGTTTTTACCTCTCGACTCTTGAATAAATTTTATATCATTTTACATTTATTTTTAATCAAGATGACATCATCCATGACCTCATGAATTTCTAGAAGGATTAAACAAATGAGCATAATTTCTCCACATTACCTAGTTAATTACCAAGTATTTGTTCATAATGTAATTTAACCACATCTCCTAATTTATTACCAAGCATTTGTTGAAATCATAAGCAACCACATCTCCCATAAACTCTCATTTATTGCTTAGAAACCCCTCATGACTACCTATAAATACCCCCCTCCAGCCTCATTTATACCTCACAAATCAACACACAAAATCACTCCCTCTCTCCCTAGCTCACGCCCCAACCCCCTCTCTCTCTACAAGGTATGTTTTCTTCTATTATTTCATGCTTTATATTATGTTCTTAGTATAATGTAGTCATAGCATACTTAGATTTAATTAAATTATGCTTTAGGAATTTATTTTATGAAATATATGCTATTTATGCTAGTTTAGGAAAAATGTGATAAGATATATGCATTTTATTTAATTAAATGCATGAGTTATGATATGATATGATATGAATATGTGTTTAAATAATTATGATCTTGTTTGATTAAATTCATGTCAAGAATAATTTATTTAGAATTATTTTTCATAGAGAATTACTATATTTTGCTATATTATGCTTCAAATTCTATGTTATAAATATGATTATGATCAAGTGTGTTACACACCCTCTTTGAATATTCAAATAGGCTCAAGAACATGTTCATGTTGTTCTTGAACAATTTTAAGTGCACGTGTGATAGTGTGTGAGTGTGTGTGTTCGATTTTGTGTTATAAAGTGTTTAATTCATAAGAAATTGACTAGTAAATGTTTTAAATAGTAATTTTGACTTTTTGGTCAACCCATAAGCTGATAATTTCGAAAATAATATAAAAATAATTATAAAATTAGTTTTGGAATTTTTAAATAAAGATTTTATCCGAATTTTCCAAAAATCAGTAAATTATGAATTATTTTCAAAATATAACCTACATTGTCAAATTAAATTCTAAGTTCCATTTCTAATGTTATAATTAAGATTATAATATGATTAATAAATATTTAAGTGGTTAAAGAATTCATGAAACCTGATTAATTACTTAATTTCCCTTAAACGGTTAAAATTAGAGTCTACCGGGAATTCTTTAACATGACATAATTTATGTGTTTACTTGATGTAATCCTTTTATGCATGAACATTATGTGTTTTATGTGCTTATTTGATTAACATTAGGAACCTAGTTCTAAGCCTATAGTAGTTAATACTTTCAGGCACACTGGAATCCACATTACAATGTCTGTCTACCGGTATAGGTGAGGGTTAAAATGTAACGCCCCCACCCGTACCAGAACAAGAGGAGAGCGGCGTCTCAACCCCCGCACTGAAGCACCTCTCAAATAATGGTGTGAGCCATCACTCAAGAAATACTCCAGCGAACGGCTATCTATCAGAACTATACATGTACAACGATGTGGCTATGCAGCGAAAAATCAGAGTATTTTAAAACTTTTCAAAACATGTGCGTGATGGCATGTAACAAGCAAGAACATATTGATCGTGTAAGAGAGACTCGGCATATCAGAACATATAACATATTCACATATAAGTACCGATACAGCAGAGTTCAAAATATCGGTAACAGAGTAGCAGAAAGAGTATAACGAAGATACTCAAGTATTCAGAAACATATACAGAAACATAAAGTGATGCAGCCATAAAACATATGCAGGACACAAAAGAGGAAGTAATACTAAGTCCTGACTGAAACAAAAATGACAATCTAGAGCTTCAAGATACCTCTAGACTGCGGCTGCAAGACCTGAAACCACGAGGCAAGAAAACGGGAGAGGTATTAGTCAAAAGGACTAAGTGAGGGAATACTTTAAAGAAAGTACTGAATTAAAGAACTTGAAGTAAAGTTCGAAACTGTTAAATGCGATGCTTTAAAGAAGAACTTGAAACAAGTTCGATTGATAAAACGCTTTGAATGCGATGCTGTAAAAGAATACACGTTATAAAACATTTTCATGAATGCTATCACACGCGCACACATATGCTGTTGATGGTTCATAGTTCTTTCATAAAACGGGATAAGGGTAAAGTGAACTTTTCCAGATATGAACCATCCTTTATGAAACAGAATTTTGCCCGCAAGCTAGGCTCCTCCATCCTTACTCCAGAAAACATGATTCGGTAGAGTGTCGGACCAGGATCAACGATAATTCCACGTTTAGTAGAGTATCGGACCAAGATCAACAATAACCCCACATATAGTAGAGCATCGGACCAAGGTCAACAACAACTCCGCACATAGTAGACTATCGGACCAAGGTCAACAACAACTCTTACCAACGCATACAAACATGCACCATCCTCCACCGGTTGTCACTTCGGGTAGCTAGCCCTAGGCGACCTGTAAACATGTAATGGGAACAGATTTGTTGTCCGTTCCCAGACAAATTGTCCTAACTTAACAAACCTCCTGTTAAAAGTTGGTGTCAATAGTCTAAGTGTGGCGGCCGGTATTGGTGATGTCGTTGGCGCTCACCTCCCGAGCATCACCTCCACACATAACCGCCGGGCCCAAACTGTAAACTGTATGCTTGCATTTAAGATTAGCAGTGACCAGAGTAACACTCCAGTATGCTAACTATAACATGTGAAACTGTAACTGTAACATATGATGCTATCTGTAAAACATATGATTCTGTCTGAAAACATGTGATTCTGTCTGTAAACTGTACTTTGAAAACATATGCAAAACATGTAACTGTCTTTGAACAAGAATGCAGAACTTTGGGAAACATATACTGTAGATCAAGGTATACTATTAAAGTATGAATGATCCTTTCAAGAGAATGTCCCGATAAAAGGGATAGTTCAAAACGAGGTTTAGCTTTGAATTTCAAAACATATGATACGATAGTATAATCGTGGTTCCAGTTGGAAAACATTTATAACTTCACCTCACCTAAGTACCAAAAGGGAGGTAGACAGATTATGCGGTGCCCTGGGGATCCCAGTGCTCAACTTTAACTCCTGTAGGTGGCGTACTAGAGTGAGCTTAAGAACTAAGACCCACTACTAACCAAGATGCATATGAAATGCAAGAAACAAATGAACAAGGAACATGTAACACAAGAGAGTAATACCATTTAAGGTATTCAAGAAAGTAACACACAAAGGAATACGTTAAAGTGAGTTACTCTTAACGTTAGACTATAATCTTACTATAACCGAGTAAGCTTTAGTCAAATTATGAATCCTATCGCAAACCTTAAGTTATAAAAGAAGTCCACGAAAGAAAACACATTTTGAAAACACATTTTAGACCCTGGATATGGAAACCCTAGGTGCAAATGTCTATAGAGAAAGCACAAGTTTTAATTCATTTTTACTATTCAAAAGCACTATTCAAAAGTACTATTCACAGTTACTATTCACAGGTTACTATTCACAGGTTACTATTCACATGTCGGGTCAAAGGGTCGGGTCAAACCCTTACTATACACACACCCACACACACACGGTACACACACACACCATGCACGAACACACACACACACACGGCATGCACACACACACCCACCCTAATTAAATTATGATCTTGATTATAACCTATAGTTTCAAGTTCATGTTAATATAATCAAGTGTGATCTAGGTTAAAGGTATAACCTATAGTTAAGAGATCCAATTAAGGCATAAGATCAAGTTATGAAACACTAATCTATCTTAGGTTATAACATGTGACACTATTAAAGCGTATAACATAATCAAGGCACTAATCCATTAATCCAAATCATACCATAAGCTCAATTCATAATTCAAGAGTCATATAACAATGTGACAACATGTCACAACATATCTCATATCATATCATATCATATATCATGAACCTTTAGGCATGTAACATGTAACAATTTAATTCCATATCAACATGTAACAAGTTGTGACATAATTAATTGTAAATCACTATTCCATTAGCTAGCATGCATGAACATAATTCAAATTCCATAATCATGCATCAATTCTCATAATATAACAACCATATCACATGATCAAAGCATATACTAGAGCAATTCATAACATATTCAAGCATATACTAAACAATTAAAACATATAAACATCTACACAAACATATCATGAAAACTATATAATAAATGCATAAAATAAAATCCTATATGGCTTAGGGAAGACCCTAAGACCCAACCTAAACATAATATAAATGTACCATAACATAAAAACATAAACTAAACTAAACATAACATAAAAACAAAACAAACTAACCTAGATCTAGTGGGGGGTGCCGACGGCAATGAGGGGGAGGAGAGGGAGAGAAAGGGTGTTGTTAACACAACTTTGAGCAAGGAATGAAATGCCATGGGAGGGGTATTTATAGTTGTGAAGAAGCCCCTCACCTTGCAAATAGAGATGGCTTAAGGGTAGGAGAGCAAAACAAGAGTTCATCCACTTGTATCTTCTAGAAGCTTTAGGGATGTTGAAGCTAAAAATGGGACTGCTGGGGGTAATTCTGTAATTTCGTCCCCCAAGACTCAAGGATAAGTGGCTGGAAGTTTAACCATTCCGACGGCAAGAAAATTAGCTTCGAAATGCATATTCATTCGTCGAAATCGGATTTACCGTTTGAAAGATACATTAGTTTTAGTGAATAAAAGTTTTGAGCTCGAAACTCGACACGAGTGAAAAACGACTTTCTAGAATGATTTTCAAGTCCGGATTGCTTCCAAAATTCAAGAAATAAATCGAGAAGCATTTTGAGTCCAAAATCGACTATAAAACGTTTTACCGTTAAAAAGTTGAAAACGTAGGATGAATAGTGAATTCTCACGTACGAACGTACGCTTCAAAATTTTAAGCCAGGGTTTGAATCAAGAGTTGTAAAACATCTCAAAAATCTTGAAATAGCTCAAGTAGTGCAAATCCGAAGAGAAAACATTTTCCGAATGAAAACCGTTCGTAAAAGGAATAGTAAACTAGGGTTTTCAAAAACGTTTTCAATAAAACAAAGTTCCGGAATGGATTTCCAAGCCAAGAATAATATCAAAAGACTCGTCTCGACTCAAGGATCGATTCGACTGTAACTTGGGTAGAAAAAGGTATCAGAATCAAAAGCTCATTTTTTGATGAATAGTAACTTTGGTCGGTAAGTTCCAAAAATACCCTTATGGCTCAAGAAAGACTTTCTGAGTTCGGGAAACCAGTTCAAATGATTGGGAAACATGTGTGATGAACCTCTAGGGTTCGAGTAGCAATATGAACAAGGTAGGCTCGGGTTATGAATAGTAAACTGTATCAAAGGTCAAGAATTCCCCCTTAAAACATGTCAGAACAAATACGAGCACCAAGTTCATGTAAGAATGCAATGCATGATGATTCAAAAAGTTGGATCACGGTCTATAAACGCTTTACCACTGCCTTAACTTACTGTTTTCATCCAGGCCCTGTTTTGGGCTGTTACAATCACCCCTCCTTAAAGAGAATCTGTCCTCAGATTCTTCCGCTGTAACTGCAAACAACTCAGGGTGATGCTTCTGCATTTTCTCTTCTGTCTCCCAGGTTGCCTCTTCTATCCCATGTCCCTTCCAAAGGACTTTAACCAAAGGAATCTTCCTATTCCTTAACTCTTGAAACTTCCTGTCTAGAATCTTAGCGGGCTTCAAAACATAAGTCAAATCCGGTTCTAACGGTATCTCCTCTATCGGCACAACCTCTGTCTCATCCGAGAAACACTTGCGAAGCTGAGATACATGAAATACGTTGTGGATTCCTGTTAGACCTACAGGCAAATCCAATCTATAAGCAGTCGGTCCGACTCTCTCTAGTATCTCATACGGTCCAACATATCTCGGGTTTAATTTCCACCTTTCCCAATTCGGGAAAACCCTTTCCTTGGCGATGCCTTCAGAAATACCTTTTCGCCCACTGCGAATTCCAAATCCCTTCTTCGTCGATCAGCATAACTCTTCTGTCTGTCCTGGGCAGCTTTCATTCTCTGGCGAATGATCTGAATCTTTTCTGTCGCTTCTCTTATCCATTTAGCTGAATTCACTCTGATCGGTCCTTCCTCAGTACATCTCGCTTCATCCAAATCCCAGTATAACGGGGATCTACATTTCCTCCCATACAGAGCTTCATACGGAGCAGCTTTAATAGAAGCTTGATAACTATTGTTGTATGCAAACTCCACAAGAGGTAAACAATCTTTCCAACTTTCCTGGAAGTCCAAAGCGCAAGCTCTTAGCATATCTTCCAAGTATTTGATCATCCTTTCTGATTGTCCATCCGTCTGAGGATGCGCTGCAGTACTGAAGTTCAACTTTGTTCCCATCAAAGTTTGAATTTCTTTCCATAAGTGCGACGTGAATTTCGGATCTCTGTCCGAGACTATACTGTTCGGGACTCCATGTAATCTAACAATCTCTTGTTGATACAGCTTTGCCAACGTGCTGACCTTATCCGTCGTTTTTACTGGCAAAAAGTGCGCTGACTTTGTCAATCGATCAATGATCACCCAGATGCTATCTTGTCCTCCTCTGACTTTGGGTAATCCAGTGACAAAATCCATCGTGATTTGCTCCCACTTCCATGTCGGAATCGGTAATGGTTGCAACTTCCCACTCGGCTTCTGGTGCTCAGCTTTAACTTTCTGACAAGTTAAGCACTTCTTGACATAGTTGGCTATGTCTCTCTTCATTCCATTCCACCAGAAATGCGTCTTAACATCTTGATACATCTTAGTACCTCCGGGATGTATCGTGTACTTAGTCTTATGCGCTTCGTCGAGAATCTCTTTCCACAAAACAGTTGGTACGCATACTCGACCTTTGTACCTCAATATTCCATGTTCATCAACCTTGAACTTGGTCTCATCATCTTTCTCCTTAGATTCGAGACATTTCTTGATCCACTCGTCGTTCTTCTGAGCTTCCAACACTTGTTCTTTCAAAGGTGATATCATTACAACGTTCGCGACTCGAGCTTTAGTTATCACCTCCATTCTTTCTCTTTTATCAGTCTCGGGGTTGGCAGAAATCTGTGCCAAACGAACTTTCCTGCTTAGAGCATCTGCTACAACATTCGCCTTTCCTGGATGGTATTGAATAATGCAATCGTAGTCCTCCAGAAATTCCATCCATCTCCTTTGTCGCATATTCAACTCCTTCTGAGTGAATAGATATCGCAGGCTCTTATGATCAGTAAAGATCTCAAACGTAACTCCATACAGGTAATGTCTCCACTTTCCCAGAGCAAAAATTATCGCGGCTAACTCCAAATCATGTGTCGGGTAGTTGACTTCATGCGTTTTGAGTTTCCTTGATGCATACGCAATCACTTTTCCATTCTACATCAAAACTCCTCCTAGTCCTTCTTTCGAAGCGTCGGTGTAAACAATATATCCTTCTTTTCCTGCTGGTAACGCTAACACGGGTGCAGTTGTTAGCATCTCCTTCAATCTTTGAAAACTTTGCTCACACTTCTCCGTCCAGTCGAACTTCCCTTCTTTCTTAGTCAACTTAGTGAGAGGTGTAGCTATCTTCGAGAAATCTTGGACAAACCTCCGATAGTAACCAGCTAATCCCAGAAAACTCCTCACTTCTGAAGGATTCTTCGGTGACCTCCAATCCATAATCGTCTCGATCTTCGAGGGATCTACTTCGATTCCAGATCCTGATATGATGTGTCCGAGAAACGTAACTCTCTCAAGCCAAAACTCACATTTACTGAACTTCGCATATAGCTTGTGATCCAGCAAAGTGCGTAACACGATTCAAAGATGTTCAGCATGTTCCTCCGGTGTCTTCGAAAATACTAAAATATCGTCGATGAAGATCACTACGAACTTGTCAAGAAACGGCTTGAATATACGGTGCATCATATCCATGAATGCAGCTGGTGCGTTTGTCAAACCAAACGGCATTACCACAAACTCATAATGTCTGTATCGGCTGTTGAAAGCAGTCTTCGGAATATCTGCTTCCCTGATCTTCAATTGATAATACCCTTGTCTAAGATCTAACTTGGAGTAGACCTTCGATCCTTGAAGTATATCGAACAGCTCTTCAATATGAGGGAGAGGATACTTATTCTTGATTGTCATCCTGTTCAACTCCCGATAGTCAATGCATAAACGCAATGATCCATCCTTCTTCTTAGCGAAAAGCACAGGCGCTCCCCACGACGACGTGCTCGGTCGAACATATCCAGACTCTATCAGTTCGTCCAATTGCTTTCTCAGTTCATCTAATTCAGCTGGAGCCATTCTGTAAGGTGTCTTTGAGTACGGCTCAGCTTCTGATATCGTCTCGATCGTAAACTCCAACTCTCGGTCAGGGGGTAACGAATCCAAATGCTCAGGAAACACATCTAGGAACTCGTTCACCACTTCCACTTCTTCGATCTTAAGTTGATCTTTCGGTCTATTCAAAAGATAAGCCACAAATCCACTAGCTCCTTTCTGAATCAACTTCTTAGCTTCCATCGAAGAAATCACTGATAACTTCTCAACTTTCCCTTCTTCTTATGTCCCACTTTCATCTTCTTCCAAGATGATCTCTTTCTTGTAACAATCCAACTTAGCTCGGTACTTAGACAACCAATCCATACCAAGTATAACATCGTATCTTGTCATCGGCAACTCAATAAGATCCGTCAGGTAACAACGGGTACCAATACTTATAGGGCAGCGTTTATATACTTGATCCGTAACAAGGCAAGTTCCCAAAGGAGAACTCACTTCAAATTTATATGGCAAGTATTCAAGCGGAAATTGTAAATGCGCACATAATTTAGAAGCAACAAATGAATGCGTGGCACCAGGGTCATACAAGACCTTAACTGGCGTTTTAAGAATGTGCACAATACCTTCCACAACAGACGAAGGATCAACCTCCTCCTTACCATCCAAAGCATAAGCTCTGCCTTTGACCACCGGTTTGTTCGTCGTACCCACCACTGCTTTTCCTTTATCCTGGACCCCAAATCTCCTGATCTTGTGCGGGCAACTATCCATCTGGTGCTCAGGGGAACCACACGCGAAACACTGTCCAGCTTTCTTGCGACAGTTCTCCTCAGTGTGTCCCGTTCGGCGACAATATCGGCAAACAATTTCCTCTGGACTTGGCTGAGGTGCTCTCTGCTGTCGTGGTGCCTTCTGATACTGCTGTGGCGCTTTCTGCTTCTGTGCTTACTGTTTCGGTGGAGCATTCTGCTGCGGACGCTGTGGTGTTACCATTGGCCTCTTTCCAGTTCCTTGGGGAAAAGATCCGAAAGGTCGCTTATTACCTTGATAAGGCTTAGGGTTAGAGGGTCCTTGACGTGCAGTAGTTATCTTGATCTCCTTGTGTGCAGCCTCAACCCTTAGCGCTCTATCAACAGCCTGGTTGTAGGTCTCAATAACCAAGGAAGCAAGTGCCAACCGAAGTTTGGGCTTCAGTCCATCGATAAACCTCTTCGTTTTGCAACGCTCATCATTCAGAATATGAGGTGCATACTTGATCAGCCTCACAAACCTAGCCTCATACTCCATCACATTCATAGTTCCCTGAACCAGACTCATAAACTCAGCCTCTCGTGCATCACGAGTCACTTGAGGCGTATACTTCTGCTGAAACTCCCTGATAAACTCATCCCAACTTCCTTCAACGTTATTCTCGATCCACATATGCTGAACGTGCTTCCACCAAGTGTATGCAGCTCCTTCCTTAAGAAAAGTAGCATACCGAACTCGTTCACGATCCTCTGGGTAGATCTCCATAGCCTCGAAAATCTTCTCAAGACTGGTAATCCAATTCTCAGCCTTTAGGTCGTTCGGTTCTCCATAGAACTTAGGCGGATTCATCCTCAGAAACTTCTCCAATGACCTTTCATTAGGAGGGTTATCTCTCGGTGCACAAGCCCTCATAAATTGTCGTAGCACATCCCTTAATTCCGGAGTTCCTTCCCTTTCAGGGGGTGGCGTGACATCTCTTTGGGGTGGCAGTGGTGGTACACGATTCCGGGGTGCTCTTCTCGGTGGCATGTTGTTACTGAATTCATAAGCATTCAGACACATATATTCGATGCATGACATATAATGATTCACAGAATCCGTAACCACATATTCACATTCTCACGTAGTCACACATAAGCATGAGAACAACACATTCCCATAACAACATGTCAGCAAAGATTCAAGATCTCCACACATATCATCTAATCAGAAACAACTATCAGACAACATATAAACGAGAACAGAAGCTCGGGTAACATATCAACTTATCAGAAACGTGTATAACATATCCCAAAACATGATCAACATGTAAAACGGGAACAGAACGTGTACTGTTATATCAACAAGAACTGTAGCATGACCAGAAGCATGATCAACATATCCAGAAGCGTATTCAACATATCAAGAACAATAGCATGCTAATAATAAATGAAATGGCATGATCCTATCAACGGTCCTAATGGTATCTTGAAGCAACTCTAAGACTCATGCAATGACAGTTATGGAAAGCAGTAAACAGATATCCAACATAAAGCCGAAAGTGTTATAACTGTGCAAGGTTTGGTAAAATTTACTACAGGCCACAAGTTAACAGTATTAATTCAAAATGGGGAGGACCCGATACTATCGAGTTGACTCCCTTACAGGCCTTACCAATCCGTCCAACCCTGCTGAAAATAACCTAGTAGGTACCAAGTCATCTGAACCGTCATCCGTGGTGCCAAAAGTCGGGGATCATCTACCAGAGCTATACATCCCCTCATCCAAAAGTCAGTCCTGAACTGTCCCGGCTATACGTCCGCCATCCATAGATAGATATATATGCATCAGTACTATATACATAAATCTCCCATCAGCAATCAACCTTGATAACTGTGGTCCAAAGAACCCCTGGTGGTGTCATCAGAAACGGCAACGACCTCACCCTGTCCGTGTCCTGCTGGATCATCTCCGCCATCATCATCATCATCAGACCCTCCATCGCCTCTATCAGATTGATCCTGCATAGGCTCGGGCTCCTGAGAGGCCTGACTGACATCCTGACCCTCGACCTCCTCAACTGCTTGCTCATCGGATAAGTGATAGGTATCATACAGTCGAGCTCTCACACGGGCACGATAGTGCTGGTGACGCTCCATAGAGGTATCGCGATCGATAGTCATCTGCATAAGATCTGCCTCCAGCTCAGCAATACGAGCAGCCCTCTGATCAGTAATATGAGTCATCTCTGTAGCATGCTCACGAGTGATGTCCCTGTCAATCTGGTACTGCAGTGACTGATCCTGATGGCGCATAGACTCCAACCTGACCTCACGGGTCCTCTGATACTCCTGAAAGTAACCATCCCTCTCAGACTCGAGATAGTGCACAACTCTGTTAGGACAGGAATACCCAGGTCTGCCACTGTTCCTAGACCTGCGCCAGGTGTAGAAACGAGTGCCTCCACGGCGAGAAACTGCCACAGTACGCGGGGCCTCAAACTGCTCAAAGAAAGCCTCATCCATCTGCTGATTAGGTTCCTGGTGTGGCTGAACTGCCATAGCTATACAGAAGATACCACAGATATGAAATCCAGATAACAGAACCATGCAATCCCCAAATATCCTGTCTCGATGCAATATGAGAATGATCCTGGATGCAATGCGTGAACAATCCATGATGCAACATGAGAGCAATCTAGGTTAAGTCTCTTCTTACTTAACCCGATGCTCTGATACCACCTCAGGCTGTAACGCCCCCACCCGTACCAGAACAAGAGGAGAGCGGCGTCTCAACCCCCGCACTGAAGCACCTCTCAAATAATGGTGTGAGCCATCACTCAAGAAATACTCCAGCGAACGGCTATCTATCAGAACTATACATGTACAACGATGTGGCTATGCAGCGGAAAATCAGCGTATTTTAAAACTTTTCAAAACATGTGCGTGATGGCATGTAACAAGCAAGAACATATTGATCGTGTAAGAGAGACTCGGCATATCAGAACATATAACAGATTCACATATAAGTACCGATACAGCAGAGTTCAAAATATCGGTAACGGAGTAGCAGAAAGAGTATAACGAAGATACTCAAGTATTCAGAAACATATACAGAAACATAAAGTGATGCAGCCATAAAACATATGCAGGACACAAAAGAGGAAGTAATACTAAGTCCTGACTGAAACAAAAATGACAATCTAGAGCTTCAAGATACCTCTAGACTGCGGCTGCAAGACCTGAAACCACGAGGCAAGAAAACGGGAGAGGTATTAGTCAAAAGGACTAAGTGAGGGAATACTTTAAAGAAAGTACTGAATTAAAGAACTTGAAGTAAAGTTCGAAACTGTTAAATGCGATGCTTTAAAGAAGAACTTGAAACAAGTTCGATTGATAAAACTCTTTGAATGCGATGCTGTAAAAGAATGCACGTTATAAAACATTTTCATGAATGCTATCACACGCGCACACATATGCTGTTGATGGTTCATAGTTCTTTCATAAAACGGGATAAGGGTAAAGTGAACTTTTCCAGATATGAACCATCCTTTATGAAACAGAATTTTGCCCGCAAGCTAGGCTCCTCCATCCTTACTCCAGAAAACATGATTCGGTAGAGTGTCGGACCAGGATCAACGATAATTCCACGTTTAGTAGAGTATCGGACCAAGATCAACAATAACCCCACATATAGTAGAGCATCGGACCAAGGTCAACAACAACTCCGCACATAGTAGACTATCGGACCAAGGTCAACAACAACTCTTACCAACGCATACAAACATGCACCATCCTCCACCGGTTGTCACTTCGGGTAGCTAGCCCTAGGCGACCTGTAAACATGTAATGGGAACAGATTTGTTGTCCGTTCCCAGACAAATTGTCCTGACTTAACAAACCTCCTGTTAAAAGTCGGTGTCAATAGTCTAAGTGTGGCGGCCGGTATTGGTGATGTCGTTGGCGCTCACCTCCCGAGCATCACCTCCACACATAATCGCCGGGCCCAAACTGTAAACTGTATGCTTGCATTTAAGATTAGCAGTGACCAGAGTAACACTCCAGTATGCTAACTATAACATGTGAAACTGTAACTGTAACATATCATGCTATCTGTAAAACATATGATTCTGTCTGAAAACATGTGATTCTGTCTGTAAACTGTACTTTGAAAACATATGCAAAACATGTAACTGTCTTTGAACAAGAATGCAGAACTTTGGGAAACATGTACTGTAGATCAAGGTATACTATTAAAGTATGAATGATCCTTTCAAGAGAATGTCCTGATAAAAGGGATAGTTCAAAACGAGGTTTAGCTTTGAATTTCAAAACATATGATACGATAGTATAATCGTGGTTCCAGTTGGAAAACATTTATAACTTCACCTCACCTAAGTACCAAAAGGGAGGTAGACAGATTATGCGGTGCCCTGGGGATCCCAGTGCTCCACTTTAACTCCTGTAGGTGGCGTACTAGAGTGAGCTTAAGAACTAAGACCCACTACTAACCAAGATGCATATGAAATGCAAGAAACAAATGAACAAGGAACATGTAACACAAGAGAGTAATACCATTTAAGGTATTCAAGAAAGTAACACACAAAGGAATACGTTAAAGTGAGTTACTCTTAACATTAGACTATAATCTTACTATAACCGAGTAAGCTTTAGTCAAATTATGAATCCTATCGCAAACCTTAAGTTATAAAAGAAGTCCACGAAAGAAAACACATTTTAGACCCTGGATATGGAAACCCTAGGTGCAAATGTCTATAGAGAAAGCACAAGTTTTAATTCAAAAGCACTATTCAAGATTACTATTCATAGTTACTATTCACAGGTTACTATTCACAGGTTACTATTCACATGTCGGGTCAAAGGGTCGGGTCAAACCCTTACTATACACACACCCACACACACACGGTACACACACACACCATGCACGAACACACACACACACATGGCATGCACACACACACACACCCTAATTAAATTATGATCTTGATTATAACCTATAGTTTCAAGTTCATGTTAATATAATCAAGTGTGATCTAGGTTAAAGGTATAACCTATAGTTAAGAGATCCAATTAAGGCATAAGATCAAGTTATGAAACACTAATCTATCTTAGGTTATAACATGTGACACTATTAAAGCGTATAACATAATCAAGGCACTAATCCATTAATCCAAATCATACCATAAGCTCAATTCATAATTCAAGAGTCATATAACAATGTGACAACATGTCACAACATATCTCATATCATATCATATCATATATCATGAACCTTTAGGCATGTAACATGTAACAATTTAATTCCATATCAACATGTAACAAGTTGTGACATAATTAATTGTAAATCACTATTCCATTAGCTAGCATGCATGAACATAATTCAAATTCCATAATCATGCATCAATTCTCATAATATAACAACCATATCACATGATCAAAGCATATACTAGAGCAATTCATAACATATTCAAGCATATACTAAACAATTAAAACATATAAACATCTACACAAACATATCACGAAAACTATATAATAAATGCATAAAATAAAATCTTATATGGCTTAGGGAAGACCCTAAGACCCAACCTAAACATAATATAAACGTACCATAACATAAAAACATAAACTAAACTAAACATAACATAAAAACAAAACAAACTAACCTAGATCTAGTGGGGGGTGCCGACGGCAATGAGGGGGAGGAGAGGGAGAGAAAGGGTGTTGTTAACACAACTTTGAGCAAGGAATGAAATGCCATGGGAGGGGTATTTATAGTTGTGAAGAAGCCCCTCACCTTGCAAATAGAGATGGCTTAAGGGTAGGAGAGCAAAACAAGAGTTCATCCACTTGTATCTTCTAGAAGCTTTAGGGATGTTGAAGCTAAAAATGGGACTGCTGGGGGTAATTCTGTAATTTCGTCCCCCAAGACTCAAGGATAAGTGGCTGGAAGTTTAACCATTCCGACGGCAAGAAAATTAGCTTCGAAACGCATATTCATTCGTCGAAATCGGATTTACCGTTTGAAAGATACATTAGTTTTAGTGAATAAAAGTTTTGAGCTCGAAACTCGACACGAGTGAAAAACGACTTTCTAGAATGATTTTCAAGTCCGGATTGCTTCCAAAATTCAAGAAATAAATCGAGAAGCGTTTTGAGTCCAAAATCGACTATAAAACGTTTTACCGTTAAAAAGTTAAAAACGTAGGATGAATAGTGAATTCTCACGTACGAACGTACGCTTCAAAATTTCAAGCTAGGGTTTGAATCAAGAGTTGTAAAACGTCTCAAAAATCTTGAAATAGCTCAAGTAGTGCAAATCCGAAGAGAAAACATTTTCCGAATGAAAACCGTTCGTAAAAGGAATAGTAAACTAGGGTTTTCAAAAACGTTTTCAATAAAACAAAGTTCCGGAATGGATTTCCAAGCCAAGAATAATATCAAAAGACTCGTCTCGACTCAAGGATCGATTCGACTGTAACTTGGGTAGAAAAAGGTATCAGAATCAAAAGCTCATTTTCTGATGAATAGTAACTTTGGTCGGTAAGTTCCAAAAATACCCTTATGGCTCAAGAAAGACTTTCTGAGTTCGGGAAACCAGTTCAAATGGTTGGGAAACATGTGTGATAAACCTCTAGGGTTCGAGTAGCAATATGAACAAGGTAGGCTCGGGTTATGAATAGTAAACTGTATCAAAGGTCAAGAATTCCCCCTTAAAACATGTCAGAACAAATACGAGCACCAAGTTCATGTAAGAATGCAATGCATGATGATTCAAAAAGTTGGATCACGGTCTATAAACGCTTTACCACTGCCTTAACTTACTGTTTTCATCCAGGCCCTGTTTTGGGCTGTTACATAAAATGTTTTCAACTGGAATCATGCTATATATATGTATCTATATAAAAACTATTTTCAAGCCTACCCATCATATTGATTTACTGCCCTACATACATATTATTGTACTACAATGTCCCTCTTAAGGGAAAAATACTTTCATGCCGGAATCAACGTTTAACTAGAACATTATATATATTTCAAGTCCATTTTATCAAAACATTGATTCCGGGTTATGCAAGCAAAATATTGTTATTGATTCCTGTTACGGGCCCCGGCTGTAGCCGTAGCGAGCAATTACCCGGAAGGTATCGGGCCGAGGGTATTGTTGGTGCTGCGGACTGCCACCACCTCTTGGTAGTGGTTTAACTGGAGGTTAGTTACTCCACGCCAAGGGATGAGGGAGAGATAGCTGCCTCCCGAATCTAGTTCGTGGTCTCTAGGGTTTGATTCCCTAATGACATCAAGGAGTAGTGGAGTTAATATTCTTGGTTTTATTGAAGTATCGGAGCCTGATCAGCCCGATACTATTTTACCAACTATTCAAGGAGTTATGGGTGGAAATGCCTAGCTTGCGGGCAATAATATTCTTGTTACAAACGGTTCATATTTCTACAAATATTCCAAACTACCCCTATCCCTGTTTTACAATTATTATGAACCGTTTCCTATTTGCTATATCCTATTGCTATTATTTCAGATCAAGATCTTCTTGATCATATACATATATATATATATACACATATACATATAAGTTATTATACCCCCCTTCACTTAGTCACTTTGACTAACCCTCTCGCCTATTTTTAAAATGCATGATTTCAGGAATCAATGAATGACAACTAGAGGTATCTTGAAGCACTACAACCGTAGGTTGGATCCGATCCTACGAGTACACTGTCTTGAACCTACTCTCTGTAGAAACAAACCATCTCATACTTTGTCCTTGCATGTTAACCTGTTGTACTCTTTTGCAAACTACTTTGATCAATAATGATAATCCTTGCTCATTGTACGTTATCCTCCCCGTTCATTGGTAAAGTTGAATCTCTTTATCTTCCGCTGCACTGTGTCACATACTCCATTCATATTATCCTGACCGTTCGCCGTAGTATTTCCTGGGTGTTGGGTCTAACCTCCACTCAGGGAGTATTGCGGTGCGGGGTTGTAGTGCTGGGGAGGCGCTACAATTAAAGTGGTATCAGAGCCCCAGGTTGCGGAAATCTGGGGTTCATCATTCATAGACTCTCGTATGTACTCTTGTCTTTAGTGCTTAAATTGTGATCAATCACTGTTGGTGCGGCCGACCAGCATGTGATTTGTTACAATTGTAGTACTAAACCCTTCCTTGATCAAGTCAAGCATACAGTCTTAATCCATACCAAAATCTCAAGTTCTATCAAATCCTTCAATTATCAAATTCTTGGTAGATTCGGTTACAAGATCTACATCTCCTTCATCATACTAGTATTCTTAACTCATGGAAGCACTTCACTTATACTTTCTAATTCGTTCAAATCCTAAGTTATTAGAATTGCTTCAAGATACCAGTAGGACCGAAAACTAACTTATTAATTTCCTGTGCCTTTATATTGCTTTATGTTCGCTAAGGATGTTGTGTCTGTTAATTGCTATTAATTGCAAATTTTAATTTTGCGATCATCTGCACATCATTCTCAACTACCATGCATTATATTATCTCTATAAGGGTGGTTGCAGCTTAAAATTGTCATCCCCAAAGTTGTTAAAGGTATGCATTCTAAACACGCCAGTTACTGATCCTGGCGCCATGCATTCATTGCATCACTTATGTGCGCATTCAAATTTCTTACTTGAACAATTGCCTTATGTGTTTAAAAGTAAGTTCTCTTTTGGGAACCTGCTTATCATGGATAGCGGATACAAACATTACTTTAAGTTATTATGAAACATGAGGAGAATCTGAGGACAGATTCTTTTTAAGGGGGAAGGATTGTAACAGCCCGAAACAGGGGCAAGTTGAAAATTACGAAAATACCCCTACAGCTCAAAAATATTCCTACATTTCCCGAAACACTTTCACTACCCAATATTTTAACCAAAAGAATCCTCACATTATTTCGAGGATCGTGATACTCTCTGTAAACCATAATTCCCATCCTAGCTCCCGTAGTATCAAAAACCGGCAAAAACCCTAGCTTATGATTCGATCATCAATAAATCCCTACTCATCTACTTTTTGATATCCAAAATTATAACTAAAACGATCCTTAAATTATTTTATGAATTTTCATGCATTTGCCAAAAACTCGATCTCACCATAGCATATTTTATAAATATTTTCCTTTCTAAAAATCATCATTTTATTTTGAACAAATTAGCTTTTATTCAATAGTCGAAATTATACTTGAAACGATCCTTCAATTTTTCTCTACATTATGGTGATTTTTCCCAACTTTAAACTCTATCGTAGCTTCGTTTATATAATTTTCCTATGATTTTCATCATCTTTAATATTTATAATTTATAAACAAAAATTCTAAATATTTCACATTTATAATCAAAACAAAGCTCATTTTTCACACATTCTTTCATTAATTCACTACTTCAAGGTTTTACCTCTCGACTCTTGAATAAATTTTATATCATTTTACATTTATTTTTAATCAAGATGACATCATCCATGACCTCATGAATTTCTAGAAGGATTAAACAAATGAGCATAATTTCTCCACATTACCTAGTTAATTACCAAGCATTTGTTCATAATGTAATTTAACCACATCTCCTAATTTATTACCAAGCATTTGTTGAAATCATAAGCAACCACATCTCCCATAAACTCTCATTTATTGCTTAGAAACCCCTCATGACTACCTATAAATACCCCCCTCAAGCCTCATTTATACCTCACAAATCAACACACAAAATCACTCCCTCTCTCCCTAGCTCACGCCCCAACCCCCTCTCTCTCTACAAGGTATGTTTTCGTCTATTATTTCATGCTTTATATTATGTTCTTAGTATAATATAGTCATAGCATACTTAGATTTAATTAAATTATGCTTTAGGAATTTATTTTATGAAATATATGCTATTTATGCTAGTTTAGGAAAAATGTGATAAGATATATGCATTTTATTTAATTAAATGCATGAGTTATGATATGATATGATATGAATATGTGTTTAAATAATTATGATCTTGTTTGATTAAATTCATGTCAAGAATAATTTATTTAGAATTATTTTTCATAGAGAATTACTATATTTTGCTATATTATGCTTCAAATTCTATGTTATAAATATGAATATGATCAAGTGTGTTACACACCCTCTTTGAATATTCAAATAGGCTCAAGAACATGTTCATGTTGTTCTTGAACAATTTTAAGTGCACGTGTGATAGTGTGTGAGTGTGTGTGTTCGATTTTGTGTTATAAAGTGTTTAATTCATAAGAAATTGACTAGTAAATGTTTTAAATAGTAATTTTGACTTTTTGGTCAACCCATAAGCTGATAATTTCGAAAATAATATTAAAATAATTATAAAATTAGTTTTGGAATTTTTAAATAAAGATTTTATCCGAATTTTCCAAAAATCGGTAAATTATGAATTATTTTCAAAATATAACCTACATTGTCAAATTAAATTCTAAGTTCCATTTCTAATGTTATAATTAAGATTATAATATGATTAATAAATATTTAAGTGGTTAAAGAATTCATGAAACCTGATTAATTACTTAATTTCCCTTAAACGGTTAAAATTAGAGTCTACCGGGAATTCTTTAACATGACATAATTTATGTGTTTACTTGATGTAATCCTTTTTGCATGAACATTATGTGTTTTATGTGCTTATTTGATTAACATTAGGAACCTAGTTCTAAGCCTATAGTAGTTAATACTTTCAGGTACACTGGAATCCACATTACAATGTCTGTCTACCGGTATAGGTGAGGGTTAAAATGTTTTCAACTGGAATCATGCTATATATATGTATCTATATAAAAACTATTTTCAAGCCTACCCATCATATTGATTTACTGCCCTACATACATATTATTGTACTACAATGTCCCTCTTAAGGGAAAAATACTTTCATGCCGGAATCAACGTTTAACTAGAACATTATATATATTTCAAGTCCATTTTATCAAAACATTGATTCCGGGTTATGCAAGCAAAATATTGTTATTGATTCCTGTTACGGGCCCCGGCTGTAGCCGTAGCGAGCAATTACCCGGAAGGTATCGGACCGAGGGTATTGTTGGTGCTGCGGACTGCCACCACCTCTTGGTAGTGGTTTAACTGGAGGTTAGTTACTCCACGCCAAGGGATGAGGGAGAGATAGCTGCCTCCCGAATCTAGTTCGTGGTCTCTAGGGTTTGATTCCCTAATGACATCAAGGAGTAGTGGAGTTAATATTCTTGGTTTTATTGAAGTATCGGAGCCTGATCAGCCCGATACTATTTTACCAACTATTCAAGGAGTTATGGGTGGAAATGCCTAGCTTGCGGGCAATAATATTCTTGTTACAAACGGTTCATATTTCTACAAATATTCCAAACTACCCCTATCCCTGTTTTACAATTATTATGAACCGTTTCCTATTTGCTATATCCTATTGCTATTATTTCAGATCAAGATCTTCTTGATCATATACATATATATATATATACACATATACATATAAGTTATTATACCCCCCTTCACTTAGTCACTTTGACTAACCCTCTCGCCTATTTTTAAAATGCATGATTTCAGGAATCAATGAATGACAACTAGAGGTATCTTGAAGCACTACAACCGTAGGTTGGATCCGATCCTACGAGTACACTGTCTTGAACCTACTCTCTGTAGAAACAAACCATCTCATACTTTGTCCTTGCATGTTAACCTGTTGTACTCTTTTGCAAACTACTTTGATCAATAATGATAATCCTTGCTCATTGTACGTTATCCTCCCCGTTCATTGGTAAAGTTGAATCTCTTTATCTTCCGCTGCACTGTGTCACATACTCCATTCATATTATCCTGACCGTTCGCCGTAGTATTTCCTGGGTGTTGGGTCTAACCTCCACTCAGGGAGTATTGCGGTGCGGGGTTGTAGTGCTGGGGAGGCGCTACAATTAAAGTGGTATCAGAGCCCCAGGTTGCGGAAATCTGGGGTTCATCATTCATAGACTCTCGTATGTACTCTTGTCTTTAGTGCTTAAATTGTGATCAATCACTGTTGGTGCGGCCGACCAGCATGTGATTTGTTACAATTGTAGTACTAAACCCTTCCTTGATCAAGTCAAGCATACAGTCTTAATCCATACCAAAATCTCAAGTTCTATCAAATCCTTCAATTATCAAATTCTTGGTAGATTCGGTTACAAGATCTACATCTCCTTCATCATACTAGTATTCTTAACTCATGGAAGCACTTCACTTATACTTTCTAATTCGTTCAAATCCTAAGTTATTAGAATTGCTTCAAGATACCAGTAGGACCGAAAACTAACTTATTAATTTCCTGTGCCTTTATATTGCTTTATGTTCGCTAAGGATGTTGTGTCTGTTAATTGCTATTACTTGCAAATTTTAATTTTGCGATCATCTGCACATCATTCTCAACTACCATGCATTATATTATCTCTATAAGGGTGGTTGCAGCTTAAAATTGTCATCCCCAAAGTTGTTAAAGGTATGCATTCTAAACACGCCAGTTACTGATCCTGGCGCCATGCATTCATTGCATCACTTATGTGCGCATTCAAATTTCTTACTTGAACAATTGCCTTATGTGTTTAAAAGTAAGTTCTCTTTTGGGAACCTGCTTATCATGGATAGCGGATACAAACATTACTTTAAGTTATTATGAAACATGAGGAGAATCTGAGGACAGATTCTTTTTAAGGGGGAAGGATTGTAACAGCCCGAAACAGGGGCAAGTTGAAAATTACGAAAATACCCCTACAGCTCAAAAATATTCCTACATTTCCCGAAACACTTTCACTACCCAATATTTTAACCAAAAGAATCCTCACATTATTTCGAGGATCGTGATACTCTCTGTAAACCATAATTCCCATCCTAGCTCCCGTAGTATCAAAAACCGGCAAAAACCCTAGCTTATGATTCGATCATCAATAAATCCCTACTCATCTACTTTTTGATATCTAAAATTATAACTAAAACGATCCTTAAATTATTTTATGAATTTTCATGCATTTGCCAAAAACTCGATCTCACCATAGCATATTTTATAAATATTTTCCTTTCTAAAAATCATCATTTTATTTTGAACAAATTAGCTTTTATTCAATAGTCGAAATTATACTTGAAACGATCCTTCAATTTTTCTCTACATTATGGTGATTTTTCCCAACTTTAAACTCTATCGTAGCTTCGTTTATATAATTTTCCTATGATTTTCATCATCTTTAATATTTATAATTTATAAACAAAAGCTCTAAATATTTCACATTTATAATCAAAACAAAGCTCATTTTTCACCCATTCTTTCATTAATTCACTACTTCAAGGTTTTACCTCTCGACTCTTGAATAAATTTTATATCATTTTACATTTATTTTTAATCAAGATGACATCATCCATGACCTCATGAATTTCTAGAAGGATTAAACAAATGAGCATAATTTCTCCACATTACCTAGTTAATTACCAAGCATTTGTTCATAATGTAATTTAACCACATCTCCTAATTTATTACCAAGCATTTGTTGAAATCATAAGCAACCACATCTCCCATAAACTCTCATTTATTGCTTAGAAACCCCTCATGACTACCTATAAATACCCCCCTCAAGCCTCATTTATACCTCACAAATCAACACACAAAATCACTCCCTCTCTCCCTAGCTCACGCCCCAACCCCCTCTCTCTCTACAAGGTATGTTTTCGTCTATTATTTCATGCTTTATATTATGTTCTTAGTATAATATAGTCATAGCATACTTAGATTTAATTAAATTATGCTTTAGGAATTTATTTTATGAAATATATGCTATTTATGCTAGTTTAGGAAAAATGTGATAAGATATATGCATTTTATTTAATTAAATGCATGAGTTATGATATGATATGATATGAATATGTGTTTAAATAATTATGATCTTGTTTGATTAAATTCATGTCAAGAATAATTTATTTAGAATTATTTTTCATAGAGAATTACTATATTTTGCTATATTATGCTTCAAATTCTATGTTATAAATATGAATATGATCAAGTGTGTTACACACCCTCTTTGAATATTCAAATAGGCTCAAGAACATGTTCATGTTGTTCTTGAACAATTTTAAGTGCACGTGTGATAGTGTGTGAGTGTGTGTGTTCGATTTTGTGTTATAAAGTGTTTAATTCATAAGAAATTGACTAGTAAATGTTTTAAATAGTAATTTTGACTTTTTGGTCAACCCATAAGCTGATAATTTCGAAAATAATATTAAAATAATTATAAAATTAGTTTTGGAATTTTTAAATAAAGATTTTATCCGAATTTTCCAAAAATCGGTAAATTATGAATTATTTTCAAAATATAACCTACATTGTCAAATTAAATTCTAAGTTCCATTTCTAATGTTATAATTAAGATTATAATATGATTAATAAATATTTAAGTGGTTAAAGAATTCATGAAACCTGATTAATTACTTAATTTCCCTTAAACGGTTAAAATTAGAGTCTACCGGGAATTCTTTAACATGACATAATTTATGTGTTTACTTGATGTAATCCTTTTTGCATGAACATTATGTGTTTTATGTGCTTATTTGATTAACATTAGGAACCTAGTTCTAAGCCTATAGTAGTTAATACTTTCAGGTACACTGGAATCCACATTACAATGTCTGTCTACCGGTATAGGTGAGGGTTAAAATGTTTTCAACTGGAATCATGCTATATATATGTATCTATATAAAAACTATTTTCAAGCCTACCCATCATATTGATTTACTGCCCTACATACATATTATTGTACTACAATGTCCCTCTTAAGGGAAAAATACTTTCATGCCGGAATCAACGTTTAACTAGAACATTATATATATTTCAAGTCCATTTTATCAAAACATTGATTCCGGGTTATGCAAGCAAAATATTGTTATTGATTCCTGTTACGGGCCCCGGCTGTAGCCGTAGCGAGCAATTACCCGGAAGGTATCGGACCGAGGGTATTGTTGGTGCTGCGGACTGCCACCACCTCTTGGTAGTGGTTTAACTGGAGGTTAGTTACTCCACGCCAAGGGATGAGGGAGAGATAGCTGCCTCCCGAATCTAGTTCGTGGTCTCTAGGGTTTGATTCCCTAATGACATCAAGGAGTAGTGGAGTTAATATTCTTGGTTTTATTGAAGTATCGGAGCCTGATCAGCCCGATACTATTTTACCAACTATTCAAGGAGTTATGGGTGGAAATGCCTAGCTTGCGGGCAATAATGTTCTTGTTACAAACGGTTCATATTTCTACAAATATTCCAAACTACCCCTATCCCTGTTTTACAATTATTATGAACCGTTTCCTATTTGCTATATCCTATTGCTATTATTTCAGATCAAGATCTTCTTGATCATATACATATATATATATATACACATATACATATAAGTTATTATACCCCCCTTCACTTAGTCACTTTGACTAACCCTCTCGCCTATTTTTAAAATGCATGATTTCAGGAATCAATGAATGACAACTAGAGGTATCTTGAAGCACTACAACCGTAGGTTGGATCCGATCCTACGAGTACACTGTCTTGAACCTACTCTCTGTAGAAACAAACCATCTCATACTTTGTCCTTGCATGTTAACCTGTTGTACTCTTTTGCAAACTACTTTGATCAATAATGATAATCCTTGCTCATTGTACGTTATCCTCCCCGTTCATTGGTAAAGTTGAATCTCTTTATCTTCCGCTGCACTGTGTCACATACTCCATTCATATTATCCTGACCGTTCGCCGTAGTATTTCCTGGGTGTTGGGTCTAACCTCCACTCAGGGAGTATTGCGGTGCGGGGTTGTAGTGCTGGGGAGGCGCTACAATTAAAGTGGTATCAGAGCCCCAGGTTGCGGAAATCTGGGGTTCATCATGTTGGAATTCGTCAACCCTAACGCAGCGGAAATTAAAATTTTAGGGATTATAAAACAAGTTTTTATCGGAATTCCAAACAAGATCACCTTTGATTAAAGATTTACGATTTAAACCAAAGAAGAATCAAATACCTCTTTTGCTTCCGGTTGATGACGATGATGTGAAGGTTTTCCAAAACCTATCCGGTTCTCTTCTATTCGATCTTCTTCCAAGAATCCCACGCGGAATTCCTCTAAGGTAGTCCACGACTCGTAATTGAATAACTAATCAATTAGCACACTAGAACACTAATTAGATATTGATTATCTAATAGTATTCTCAATACTGTATTGAGAAAAGAGAGAGAAGAGAGAGACTTGGAGAGAAAGCAGAAAAGAAGAAAAACAACGATCTTTTCTTTCTTCTCACAAATCTGTTTATATGCTTAACCCTAGGTCAAAAACCTTATGGGCTAAGCTAGTTGATATAATGGGCTTTAATTAAATTACTACTAATTAAATTAAAAGGCCCAATATTTATTTAATTAGTGGACTTAATTTAATTACAATAATTAAATCAAAAGTCCAACATCTAATTAAATTTGTGGACTTAAAAATTAATTACTCCTAATTAAATTTCAGGTCCAATTAATTTAAATACACTTATTTAAATTAATGTTAACTCTTTAACATCTATTCTCAATAGCTTAACAATTAAGCATAAATTAATTAATACAATTATTAATTAATTACTCTCTCATAAATTAAACTCTTTTAATTCATCAATCAATCTCTATTGATCTTTAGATAATCTTGTTGTTCAATTCGAGTCATTGTGTGACCCCTTAGGTTCACCAATGAATAGTAGTAGGCCCACATTCTTAATGTGGTATTTCAGATAATCTTTTATCTTATTGATTTAATTGAACTCTTTCAATTAATCACTGTTTAATTAAAACTTCTTTTAATTAATCAGTACCTACAGATCATGATCGATGTCTAGTGACAAGCTCATGACCACCCATCCAACAGGTGAAGTTTATGCTATGAACCTTTCAGTCTCATGGATACCGTGAGATAAGATCCTTCTATCGTCCAATCCCCGATTAGGACTTAGGGCATGGGAATGATAGAACCCTATTAGTCCTAATGCTATGAATTAATTCTAATAGCAATTCCATTTGATCTAACACTCTAGGAAACCCATTTCCTAATTTAGATCTCACTACCTTGCGCAAGGATTTAAGTGGAATGTGCTACAATAGAACTCATGGGTGATTCACTCGTTCTTCTAGACGAGCGATAGATTCTATGTTGGCCTCTCATATGCCCCCATACATGATTCGAACAACGCCAACATACAACCATAACGAGATTCATGGAACCCATGAATCTCTAGGCGCATATCAAACATTGCCCTTGTCATGCACAGAGCATCAATGGAGCCTCAAGTCTAAGGACCATTTAGACACTACCATAACTAGGGAACCAACCTCATCATTAAGGCGTAAAAGCCTTACCCCATTGAGGTGTTCCTGTCGGGATCCTCAGTGTACTTGTTCCCTAACAAGCACCCCCATACGCGTGTGAATGTCTCTACATTCAATACTTATGAAACAAAGTAACCTTTCTAAAAGGCACGTCGTATGAGCAAGTCTCAAACGAGTCAAGTCAACATCCCCGTGCTTATTAGACTCTTCGACTTGGAGTTGGTTTAGGTCACGCCATAGAGACTTGTTTCATAACCTCCATCCCTATGCGAGGTCAAGTCTCGTAGCTTAATGTGACCTTGGGGTTTCATCCATACACAAACAGTTATAATATGCAATTAATAAACTTGAATGTGACATGATGAATTGGCCACATAGAATTAAACGACTATGAAACGTTACATTTATTATTTCATTAATGTCACAAATTGCTGCTAATAAGAGTAGTTTACAAAAAAAGGCCTAAACTATTTGGCTCTTCTAGGGCACTACTCTAACAATCTCCCACTTGCCCTCAGAGCCAATTGCCCATAGCCTTAAGACCCATCTCCTGGAGATGTCCTTCAAAGACCTTTTGGCTAAGAGGTTTAGTAAGTGGGTCTGCTACGTTTTCTGCCGAGGGTACACGTTCCACAATAACGTCGCCTCTTTCTATGATTTCTCTAATTAGATGAAATTTTCTTAGGATGTGCTTTGACCGTTGATGAGCTCTTGGTTCCTTTGATTATGCAATCGCTCCGTTATTGTCACATAAGACAACGATCGGGTCAGCAATGCTAGGCACTACATCCAACTCTTGGATGAAGTTTTTCATCCACACACCTTCTTTCGCTGCCTCTGATGCAGCTATATACTCCGCTTCACAAGTGGAGTCGGCAGTAGTTTCCTGTTTGGAACCTTTCCAACTTACTGCACCACCATTTAACCGGAATATGAATCCGGACGTGGATTTAAAGTCGTCTACATCCGACTGGAAGCTTGAGTCGGTGTATCCTTCTAGTTTCAGTTCTCCCTTTCTGCCATATACAAGAAATAAATCCTTAGTCCTTTTCAAGTACTTAAGGATGGATTTCACGGCAGACCAGTGACTCTCACCAAAGTTTGATTGAAATCGACTTGTAACGCTCAAAGCGTATGCGACATCAGGTCTAGTACATAACATAGCATACATTATGCTCCCTATTGCAGATGCATAGGGTATACGAGACATCCTATCCTTCTCTTCTTCAGTGTTAGGACACATTGATTTAGAGAGGATCAACCCATGTCTCATTGGCAGGAATCCTCTCTTACATTCCTCCATACTGAACCGTTTCAGTACTTTGTCTATGTACTGAACTTGGGACATACCTATTAATCTCTGTGATCTATCTTTATAGATTTTTATACCGAGAATAAAGGAAGTTTCTCCCAAGTCTTTCATGGAAAACTGAGTAGACAACCAAGTCTTTGTTGTTTGCAACACATCTTTCTCATTCCCAATGAGTAAGATATCGTCTACATACAACACCAAAAATTGTACGACTCGACCACTAATTTTCTTGTAAACACATGGTTCATACTCGTTCTTGATAAAGCCAAACGATTTGACTGTCTCATCAAAACGGATGTTCCAACTTCTAGACGCCTGTTTGAGTCCATATATGGACCTCTGGAGTTTGCAGACTTTCTGTTCGCTCCCACTGGATATGAAACTTTCCGGTTGTTCCATATAAATGTCTTTATCCAAATCTCCATTTAGAAAAGCCGTTTTCACATCCATTTGCCATATTTCGTAATCATAGTACGCAGCTATGGCTAGAAGTATCTGAATGGATTTAGGCATTGCTACAGGGGAATACGTTTCCTCAAAGTCAACACCTGGCCTTTGAGTGTATCCCTTAGCAACCAACCTAGCCTTGTAGGTTGCCACTTCTCCATCAGCTCCAAGCTTTCGCTTGTAGATCCATTTACATCCTATAGCTTTCTCGCCTTCAGGAAGATCTACCAAGGTCCATACCTTGTTGGAGTACATAGAGTCCATTTCAGAATTCATGGCTTACTGCCATTTCATCGAATCTCTATCCGATATTGCATCATCATATGATCTTGGATCACTATCCGATTGACCGGTTTCAGTTAGCAAATTGAGTCGGTCTGGCGGTCTAGTTGTTCTCGCGGATCTGCGAGGGCTTGTATTTACTTCTTGTTGTGGGAAAGAGGAAGATTCCATTGCTTGATCATTTGTAGGTTCTTGTTGAACTTCAGTAAGTTCTGCAATCTTGCCTGACTTTTCAACTAGAAACTCTTTTTCTAGAAAAGTGGCATTCCTCGAAACAAACACCTTTTGTTCCGAGGGATCATAAAAATAGTAACACACAGACTCTCTAGGGTATCCTACAAATTTGCACAAACTGGATCTGGAATCCAATTTGTCTCCCACTAGTCTTTTGACGTATGCAGGACATCCCCAAACTCTAAGGTATGAATAAGTAGGGGGTTTTGAAAACCACATCTTATATGGTATTTCGGGCACAGATTTGGAAGGAACTAAATTAATTATCTTCGCAGCCGTTTCAAGAGCATAACCCCAAAACGATATTGGAAGATCCGTGAAACTCATCATGGATCGGACCATATCCAATAAAGTCCGATTTCGTCGCTCGGACACCCCATTCAGCTGAGGAGTCCCGGGCGGAGTCCATTGTGAGATAATCCCATTATCTTTCAAATAACCAATAAAGAGATCACTTAAATACTCGCCACCTCGATCTGATCGAAGAGCCTTAATTTTGCGATCTGTTTGGTTCTCAACCTCTGTCTTAAACTCTATGAATTTCTCAAAGGCCTCAGACTTATGTTTCATCAGGTACACATACCCATATCTACTGAAATCATCAGTAAATGTGATGAAGTAATTACAGCAGTTTCGGGTACTAACATTTAGTGGTCCGCAAACATCTGTATGGATCAAATCCAAAAGATTTTGGCTTCGCTCTACATGCCCTTTAAAAGGGGACTTAGTCATCTTTCCCTTTAAACAGGATTCACAAGTGGTTAACTCGTTTAGATCATTCGTACTGAATGATCCTAAGTTAACCATCTTTAGAAGCCTATTCTTGGAGATATGTCCAAGTCTAGCATGCCAAATCTTTGCTGAAGTTTGGACATTTGATTTTCGTTTGTTTTCTCGTTCGACATTTAGGAGATTTAAATTAGTATTAGTTAAATACAAACCATTTTGTAAAGACCCTAATGCATGTGAAGAACCATTCTTCAAAATGTAAAACATAGCATTAGTAATAGAGAAGGAAAAACCTTCCAAGTCTAGTACAGGAATGGAAATAATGTTTTTAACTAACTCTGGAACAAATAAAACATTGTTCAATACTAAAATAAAACAATCTCCTAACTTTAACCTAACATATCCTATGGCCTTTGCTGCAACTCTTGCTCCATTGCCCACTCGAAGAACATGTTCTCTTTCATCAACCTCACGGACGTTGCTCATTCCCTGTAACGTATTACAGATGTGAGAAGCGCATCCAGAGTCTAATACCCAATTATTAGAATTGAATGAAAGGTTAATTTCAATGAGATTTATACCTTTTGTAAGGGTAGCTAAGTACTCCTTACAGTTCCTTTTCCAATGCCCTGGTTTCTTGCAATGGAAGCACTGATCCTCAGCTTGATTGGTCTTTTTCTTAGTGTTCGCTTTCTTAACCCCACCGGTGGGCTTAAGGGTCTTTTTCTTCTTTTGGAAACTCTTTCCTTTGCCCTTCTTAAGCTTTGCAGCCTTAGTCTGGGATGAAGATGAACCTACTAAGAAAACAGTTTTGTCTTTCTTCATAGTTCGCTCGGCAGTTACGAGCATGTTCATCAGTTCCTCAACTGAAACTTTAGCTCCATTCATATTGAAGTTTATTATGAACTGTTTGAACGAAGGTGGCAGAGAGGTTAAGATCAAATCTATGTAAAGCTCATTATCCATGATCACCTCGAGACTTGCAAGCTTTTCAATAAGGCCTAAAGCCTTAATACAGTGTTCATGAACACTTGATCCCTCAGCCATCTTGAGTGAGAATAACTCGTTAGATGCCGCGAATCGATCAATCCTATTGATGGGCTTGTAAATCTGTTCCAAGTGAAGATGGATCTCTGACGAGTTGCGCATCTCAGCATGCTGCCTCTGTAACTCGGGAGACATAGTGGCAAGCATTAGACATCTAGCCTGTAGATCATCTTCTTGCCACTTAAGAGCAGTTTCCCTCTCATCTGCTGCCATATCATCAGGTATGACATCGGGAGGAGACTGTGTCAAAACATAGGTCCTCTTTTCGGAATCCAAGACAATCTTGAGATTGCGAAGCCAATCAGCATAATTCGAGCCAGTCAATTTATTGGCCTCAAGGATAGCACTAAGTGGATTTTTAGACATCACGATTTTAGCAGAAAATCTACATGTAAGCAGAAAACGTAGTATGAGTGACGGATATGAAATAATAACAATTACAAATGATATGGACTTTTATCAAATGTGGTCTCCCACTATTTTAATCAAACTCCTTTGACCCCCTTATAGAATTTAGAAAAATCATATTTTTTCAAATAGTGGGTATTAAGATCCTCAAGCACTTATTATCGGACCCACGACTCGTGAGACATCCGACTTTAAGTCTTAAGGTAGACGATCTTATCATCAATTGTATCTCTATACAACTCTTAATATTATTTTGCATTACCTTTCATATAGACCCACGACTCGTGCGACATCTATACTAATCAGTATTTAAATCCGACCCGTCAATCCCTAAGATTTCTCCATCGCCATTATGAATATCCCACGCCTCGTGGCCAATACCATAACTTTGACTTTGAAAAATTGCATCTTTTATGCAAAGAATTATTTTAGTTTAATTAATCTCGTCATTTCGTATCCCACGCCTCGTGGCCAATACTTAATGATTTGATTAATTCTAAAACAAATAATTCTATTGACAGAATGCTTGGAGATTTATAAAATCGAATTTTATCCTTCAATTTCCATTTGGATTTAATATTTATATTGTCTGAGACTATCTAAGACGGTTCGGGGTATAAGAATTTCAAAAATTCTACCAAGACTCATCAATTGTAATTATTATCTTATTTTATCTTAATTAATGCATGAACACATTTATGCACATAAAGATAACATTCATAACAAGATAATAAAGCCTAGCATGCTCCTATAATATGGATAATCATGGGCCTCCTATGCATGGTCCATAATAGCCATTTTATGGACCATGGTTCTATTCATGCATCAAGCGGAATTAAACACACAGAGAGCACTCAAATAGAACCCTATTCTATTACATCAAAATAAATGCACCCAAACACTTTTGGGGCCTTGATGGACTTCTTATTTCGTTGCTTACTCCGTCTTGTTTCTCCATCTCCTAATCTAATTAGAGATCTCACCCTAAAACTACTCTCTTTACAAAATAAAGGGGGATTACATATTAAGGGGGAGAAAATAAAAAACAATGCTTACAACAATTGAATAAGAGGCTCGCAGGCTCTCGTTTAAAACCAACATCAAAATGCATAAATAAAATAAAATAAAACCATACATAGCGCAAATAAAGCCCATGATTGATCTAAACATACATCCAATGCATTGCATAAAATAAATTTACCAAGTAAATAGTCATTATGCGATTTAAAGTCTTTAAATAATTTCTAAAATTATTTATTGACCAAGGATTATCTTTTAATTCACTAATTAAATTAATCCTTCAATTTTAATTAAATTGAATTCTCTAATCCAATTTAATTCCAATTAGATCTCTATCTAATATATTATGCTTCTGTTTTAACAATTCTATTTTGGGCAAAAATAATTAATTTTCAAGTAAAACAATTTTACAAAATTAATTACAAAAATTTAGTTTTAAAACAATTTTAAAAACTATGGCTTTAAAAATAAGATCGAAACTTATCAAAATTAACTCAACAAGTTGAGTTAGCCTAGCCGGCTGAAGGAGCAGTTGCACTGCTGGGTGTCGCAGGTTCGACACCCAGCTACCCCAATTTTATGAAATATTTTTGCAAAAAGAAAGGGGTGCCATGTGCAACACATGGGCTGCTGGAGCACCAGGCAGTGGGCCGAGGCCCAGCCTGCTTCGCGGCCCATCTCCGGGATTGCACAAGGCGGCCCAGTGACGGTCCGGAGGAGCCCAGCTTACTGCTGTTGGAGGCCCAACCCACTGCTGCCCTAATCTGCAAGGGGCTGCGACTTGGACTGCAAGCAAGCCCAATCCGCTGCCCTAAAGCAGCAAACCACACACACACACTGTACAGTTTCGCCAAATCTGTACAGATTCATTTTAAAATCTTATTTTAAAATAAAATATAGATAAATTATAATTTTATGAAATTATGAAAAACAGTTTTTCGATTTTCACAAAATCTCATAATTTTCATATAGTTTTAAAACAAGAACTTTTCTTCAAATTTTAAAACTCATGCCCAAACGAATCTCAAATTAAAACAAGCATGACACGCATCAAAATATCAATCAAATTAATACAAGGAACTAAAAAATCGTAAATCAATCAAAGTATGGCTCTGATACCACTGTTGGAATTCGTCAACCCTAACGCAGCGGAAATTAAAATTTTAGGGATTATAAAACAAGTTTTTATCGGAATTCCAAACAAGATCACCTTTGATTAAAGATTTACGATTTAAACCAAAGAAGAATCAAATACCTCTTTTGCTTCCGGTTGATGACGATGATGTGAAGGTTTTCCAAAACCTATCCGGTTCTCTTCTATTCGATCTTCTTCCAAGAATCCCACGCGGAATTCCTCTAAGGTAGTCCACGACTCGTAATTGAATAACTAATCAATTAGCACACTAGAACACTAATTAGATATTGATTATCTAATAGTATTCTCAATACTGTATTGAGAAAAGAGAGAGAAGAGAGAGACTTGGAGAGAAAGCAGAAAAGAAGAAAAACAACGATCTTTTCTTTCTTCTCACAAATCTGTTTATATGCTTAACCCTAGGTCAAAAACCTTATGGGCTAAGCTAGTTGATATAATGGGCTTTAATTAAATTACTACTAATTAAATTAAAAGGCCCAATATTTATTTAATTAGTGGACTTAATTTAATTACAATAATTAAATCAAAAGTCCAACATCTAATTAAATTTGTGGACTTAAAAATTAATTACTCCTAATTAAATTTCAGGTCCAATTAATTTAAATACACTTATTTAAATTAATGTTAACTCTTTAACATCTATTCTCAATAGCTTAACAATTAAGCATAAATTAATTAATACAATTATTAATTAATTACTCTCTCATAAATTAAACTCTTTTAATTCATCAATCAATCTCTATTGATCTTTAGATAATCTTGTTGTTCAATTCGAGTCATTGTGTGACCCCTTAGGTTCACCAATGAATAGTAGTAGGCCCACATTCTTAATGTGGTATTTCAGATAATCTTTTATCTTATTGATTTAATTGAACTCTTTCAATTAATCACTGTTTAATTAAAACTTCTTTTAATTAATCAGTACCTACAGATCATGATCGATGTCTAGTGACAAGCTCATGACCACCCATCCAACAGGTGAAGTTTATGCTATGAACCTTTCAGTCTCATGGATACCGTGAGATAAGATCCTTCTATCGTCCAATCCCCGATTAGGACTTAGGGCATGGGAATGATAGAACCCTATTAGTCCTAATGCTATGAATTAATTCTAATAGCAATTCCATTTGATCTAACACTCTAGGAAACCCATTTCCTAATTTAGATCTCACTACCTTGCGCAAGGATTTAAGTGGAATGTGCTACAATAGAACTCATGGGTGATTCACTCGTTCTTCTAGACGAGCGATAGATTCTATGTTGGCCTCTCATATGCCCCCATACATGATTCGAACAACGCCAACATACAACCATAACGAGATTCATGGAACCCATGAATCTCTAGGCGCATATCAAACATTGCCCTTGTCATGCACAGAGCATCAATGGAGCCTCAAGTCTAAGGACCATTTAGACACTACCATAACTAGGGAACCAACCTCATCATTAAGGCGTAAAAGCCTTACCCCATTGAGGTGTTCCTGTCGGGATCCTCAGTGTACTTGTTCCCTAACAAGCACCCCCATACGCGTGTGAATGTCTCTACATTCAATACTTATGAAACAAAGTAACCTTTCTAAAAGGCACGTCGTATGAGCAAGTCTCAAACGAGTCAAGTCAACATCCCCGTGCTTATTAGACTCTTCGACTTGGAGTTGGTTTAGGTCACGCCATAGAGACTTGTTTCATAACCTCCATCCCTATGCGAGGTCAAGTCTCGTAGCTTAATGTGACCTTGGGGTTTCATCCATACACAAACAGTTATAATATGCAATTAATAAACTTGAATGTGACATGATGAATTGGCCACATAGAATTAAACGACTATGAAACGTTACATTTATTATTTCATTAATGTCACAAATTGCTGCTAATAAGAGTAGTTTACAAAAAAAGGCCTAAACTATTTGGCTCTTCTAGGGCACTACTCTAACACATCATTCATAGACTCTCGTATGTACTCTTGTCTTTAGTGCTTAAATTGTGATCAATCACTGTTGGTGCGGCCGACCAGCATGTGATTTGTTACAATTGTAGTACTAAACCCTTCCTTGATCAAGTCAAGCATACAGTCTTAATCCATACCAAAATCTCAAGTTCTATCAAATCCTTCAATTATCAAATTCTTGGTAGATTCGGTTACAAGATCTACATCTCCTTCATCATACTAGTATTCTTAACTCATGGAAGCACTTCACTTATACTTTCTAATTCGTTCAAATCCTAAGTTATTAGAATTGCTTCAAGATACCAGTAGGACCGAAAACTAACTTATTAATTTCCTGTGCCTTTATATTGCTTTATGTTCGCTAAGGATGTTGTGTCTGTTAATTGCTATTACTTGCAAATTTTAATTTTGCGATCATCTGCACATCATTCTCAACTACCATGCATTATATTATCTCTATAAGGGTGGTTGCAGCTTAAAATTGTCATCCCCAAAGTTGTTAAAGGTATGCATTCTAAACACGCCAGTTACTGATCCTGGCGCCATGCATTCATTGCATCACTTATGTGCGCATTCAAATTTCTTACTTGAACAATTGCCTTATGTGTTTAAAAGTAAGTTCTCTTTTGGGAACCTGCTTATCATGGATAGCGGATACAAACATTACTTTAAGTTATTATGAAACATGAGGAGAATCTGAGGACAGATTCTTTTTAAGGGGGAAGGATTGTAACAGCCCGAAACAGGGGCAAGTTGAAAATTACGAAAATACCCCTACAACTCAAAAATATTCCTACATTTCCCGAAACACTTTCACTACCCAATATTTTAACCAAAAGAATCCTCACATTATTTCGAGGATCGTGATACTCTCTGTAAACCATAATTCCCATCCTAGCTCCCGTAGTATCAAAAACCGGCAAAAACCCTAGCTTATGATTCGATCATCAATAAATCCCTACTCATCTACTTTTTGATATCCAAAATTATAACTAAAACGATCCTTAAATTATTTTATGAATTTTCATGCATTTGCCAAAAACTCGATCTCACCATAGCATATTTTATAAATATTTTCCTTTCTAAAAATCATCATTTTATTTTGAACAAATTAGCTTTTATTCAATAGTCGAAATTATACTTGAAACGATCCTTCAATTTTTCTCTACATTATGGTGATTTTTTCCAACTTTAAACTCTATCGTAGCTTAGTTTATATAATTTTCCTATGATTTTCATCATCTTTAATATTTATAATTTATAAACAAAAGCTCTAAATATTTCACATTTATAATCAAAACAAAGCTCATTTTTCACCCATTCTTTCATTAATTCACTACTTCAAGTTTTTACCTCTCGACTCTTGAATAAATTTTATATCATTTTACATTTATTTTTAATCAAGATGACATCATCCATGACCTCATGAATTTCTAGAAGGATTAAACAAATGAGCATAATTTCTCCACATTACCTAGTTAATTACCAAGCATTTGTTCATAATGTAATTTAACCACATCTCCTAATTTATTACCAAGCATTTGTTGAAATCATAAGCAACCACATCTCCCATAAACTCTCATTTATTGCTTAGAAACCCCTCATGACTACCTATAAATACCCCCCTCAAGCCTCATTTATACCTCACAAATCAACACACAAAATCACTTCCTCTCTCCCTAGCTCACGCCCCAACCCCCTCTCTCTCTACAAGGTATGTTTTCGTCTATTATTTCATGCTTTATATTATGTTCTTAGTATAATATAGTCATAGCATACTTAGATTTAATTAAATTATGCTTTAGGAATTTATTTTATGAAATATATGCTATTTATGCTAGTTTAGGAAAAATGTGATAAGATATATGCATTTTATTTAATTAAATGCATGAGTTATGATATGATATGATATGAATATGTGTTTAAATAATAATGATCTTGTTTGATTAAATTCATGTCAAGAATAATTTATTTAGAATTATTTTTCATAGGGAATTACTATATTTTGCTATATTATGCTTCAAATTCTATGTTATAAATATGAATATGATCAAGTGTGTTACACACCCTCTTTGAATATTCAAATAGGCTCAAGAACATGTTCATGTTGTTCTTGAACAATTTTAAGTGCACGTGTGATAGTGTGTGAGTGTGTGTGTTCGATTTTGTGTTATAAAGTGTTTAATTCATAAGAAATTGACTAGTAAATGTTTTAAATAGTAATTTTGACTTTTTGGTCAACCCATAAGCTGATAATTTCGAAAATAATATTAAAATAATTATAAAATTAGTTTTGGAATTTTTAAATAAAGATTTTATCCGAATTTTCCAAAAATCGGTAAATTATGAATTATTTTCAAAATATAACCTACATTGTCAAATTAAATTCTATGTTCCATTTCTAATGTTATAATTAAGATTATAATATGATTAATAAATATTTAAGTGGTTAAAGAATTCATGAAACCTGATTAATTACTTAATTTCCCTTAAACGGTTAAAATTAGAGTCTACCGGGAATTCTTTAACATGACATAATTTATGTGTTTACTTGATGTAATCCTTTTTGCATGAACATTATGTGTTTTATGTGCTTATTTGATTAACATTAGGAACCTAGTTCTAAGCCTATAGTAGTTAATACTTTCAGGTACACTGGAATCCACATTACAATGTCTGTCTACCGGTATAGGTGAGGGTTAAAATGTTTTCAACTGGAATCATGCTATATATATGTATCTATATAAAAACTATTTTCAAGCCTACCCATCATATTGATTTACTGCCCTACATACATATTATTGTACTACAATGTCCCTCTTAAGGGAAAAATACTTTCATGCCGGAATCAACGTTTAACTAGAACATTATATATATTTCAAGTCCATTTTATCAAAACATTGATTCCGGGTTATGCAAGCAAAATATTGTTATTGATTCCTGTTACGGGCCCCGGCTGTAGCCGTAGCGAGCAATTACCCGGAAGGTATCGGACCGAGGGTATTGTTGGTGCTGCGGACTGCCACCACCTCTTGGTAGTGGTTTAACTGGAGGTTAGTTACTCCACGCCAAGGGATGAGGGAGAGATAGCTGCCTCCCGAATCTAGTTCGTGGTCTCTAGGGTTTGATTCCCTATTGACATCAAGGAGTAGTGGAGTTAATATTCTTGGTTTTATTGAAGTATCGGAGCCTGATCAGCTCGATACTATTTTACCAACTATTCAAGGAGTTATGGGTGGAAAGGCCTAGCTTGCGGGCAATAATGTTCTTGTTACAAACGGTTCATATTTCTACAAATATTCCAAACTACCCCTATCCCTGTTTTACAATTATTATGAACCGTTTCCTATTTGCTATATCCTATTGCTATTATTTCAGATCAAGATCTTCTTGATCATATACATATATATATATATACACATATACATATAAGTTATTATACCCCCCTTCACTTAGTCACTTTGACTAACCCTCTCGCCTATTTTTAAAATGCATGATTTCAGGAATCAATGAATGACAACTAGAGGTATCTTGAAGCACTACAACCGTAGGTTGGATCCGATCCTACGAGTACACTGTCTTGAACCTACTCTCTGTAGAAACAAACCATCTCATACTTTGTCCTTGCATGTTAACCTGTTGTACTCTTTTGCAAACTACTTTGATCAATAATGATAATCCTTGCTCATTGTACGTTATCCTCCCCGTTCATTGGTAAAGTTGAATCTCTTTATCTTCCGCTGCACTGTGTCACATACTCCATTCATATTATCCTGACCGTTCGCCGTAGTATTTCCTGGGTGTTGGGTCTAACCTCCACTCAGGGAGTATTACGGTGCGGGGTTGTAGTGCTGGGGAGGCGCTACAGCTACAGTACCACCAGCATGATTCATGTTGAAGTTAAGGACAAATGGGTTGAATGATGGTGGGAGCGAAGCTAGCAACAAATCCACTGAAAGCTCATCTTTCAGTGGCATGTCCTTGGAAGCAAGTTTCTCAGTAAGGGCAAGAAACTTGAGTCCATATTCATGGACACTTGAACCTTCCCTCATTCTCAAGTGGAACAATTCCTTTGAAGTGTTATACCTTGTAACACATTCATGAGGGCGGTAAAGTTTCTCTAAGTGGTCGTAAATCTCCCAAGTGAATTCCATGGCCTCATGTTGCCTTTGCAAGTCCGGAGACATGTTAGCCAACATAAGGCAACGGGCTTGGAGATTATCATCCTTCCACTTCTGAATCGCGTCCCGCTCGGCCCGAGTGGGAGCCTCCCCTTCAGGACTAGGCTCCCCTTCGAAGAGAACATAAGTTCTCTTCTCAGAATCTAAAATGATTTTTAGATTCCTCAGCCAATCAGAATAGTTGGGACCAGTCAACTTGTTTGACTCGAGGATCGATACAGGAGGGTTTTTGGTTGCCATTTCAAAACACGTAGAGAATCACAGAATCTACGACCTAAATTGTAAAACAGAGAACTAGTGAGCATGCTGAATTATAACGATATACAAAAGATAAGGTCTTTAATCTATTGTAGCTCCCACTGTTTTTAAAGATCTATAATTCCCAAAGATCTAAGAGGAACAAGTTTCCCAGTGGGTACTAAGATCCTAGGCATTTTATCTCGAACCCACGACTCACGGACATTCTCAGTAAGAACCCTAGGTAGCTACAACTTACCAATTCTAACACCTTTAGAACTCTTAGTAATTGTTTTTGCATCACCTATCTTTCAATATGGACCCACGACTCGTGCGACATCCATATTTACTTAGGCGTTAAGCTAGACCCATCAATCATAAGATCATGACCAAAACTTAGTTCGAACGACCCACGACTCGCGGACATCGCCCTTGCTAAAATCGATCATGAAATATTGATCATTTAAAATGATCAATTAGGTAACTAAGAACTAATAAGCTCCACTAGCTATCCCACGACTCGCGGACAATAACTAGCTTTACTTACTAAACTTAAAACCTATTGATGGAATGCTAGGAATTTAATTCAAAATTTGCATCTCGAATTAAATACCTATTTGTTCGAAATTAGCTTAATATTTAATGGGAATTTTCGAATCAACCGGAGAGTTGTCCGGTTCGACCTCACCAACATATATGTTATCCAATTTTATTAGTCTTGATTAATGCAAGTACACTTAAATGCATTTCAAACAAGCACATAAACAGATAACATGTCCTAGCATGATACTAACATGTAATGATCATGGGTTCTACCTATCTTATGCGTGATATGTGGGAGCCACTCCACAATCACAAGTTCTAACATACATGCCATATAAACAGTTCAAATCATATAAGGGAAAGCGGTAACAAAATACGAGCCCTATCTCCATTACATTTAACAATTGAGATTCCCCTCCCTAATATTTTGAGGGGTGTTCACTTATGGCCTCCTTGTTACTTGAATGTGGTCCATCTTACTCCATGGGTGCATTGTCTCCAAAATGAAAATAAAACGTCACCACCTATCTCTACTCTCAAATTACAATAAAAAGAAAAAGACATAAAGTAATAAGGCTCAATCTTCATATTGGCCTTAGACAATTACACGGGGCATACCCCGGCCTCAAAAACAGTAATATGGAAAGCCACATAATAAATCACATAACAGTACGCACATAAGTGAGGCTCCAACCTCAATTGAAAAACGCAACTATAGGGCTCCAACCCCAATTTAAACCATCCATGTGCATAAATTAAAACCATACATAGATCTAAACCCATGATCACCTAACATGCTTTTGCAAGAATTTAAATTTAACCAATAAATTAAAATTCCCGTTTCAAGTACTAATGACTTAAACACGACTTAGATGCAATTCTTCTTCAAGAGTCTTTTCAATAAAACCCGGAAAAACAATAAACCAATAAAATTCCAATTAGTTTCCAAAATCAATAATTTTATTCTTTCATTATTTTCAGAAAATAAAATTTGTAATTTTTCTGCTTTAATTTTTCAAAAAATCCAAATTTAATCAAAATTTTAAAAATAATTTTATTTTATCAAAACTGATTTTAAAAGATAAAATTAAAATAAAATTAAATCGGGATTTTAAGGACCGAAAACACGAAAAACACGAAACACGAAAACGAGCCCAAAAACGGCCCACCCGCGCGAGGCAACGTCGCGCAGCAGCAGCGCGCACAGCGCGCGACAGTTGCCGCTCGCGTGCGCAAGCTGGGCGTGCATCATGCGCGCGCCGCGCGCAGCAGCGCCCGCCGCGACTAGGCTGGCTGTGCAGGCGTCCCGCGCGGTTGCGGGACGGACTGGGCGGCGCGCCCGGGATGGCGGTTGTGGGAGGGGCTGGGCGGCGTGCGCGCGCAGGCCTGGGGCGTGCTACACATTGGCACGTCCCAATCCCGCGCGTTTGTTTCGTGTCTAGGTTTCTTAAAACCAATTCAATCCAAAATTAAAAATTCGATTTTGATAAATTTCAACTAAAACGATTTTCAAAAACAGTTTGAGAAATTCAGGAAAAATTACTGTTTCGTATTTCAGGCTTTCTAAAAGAACTCAAGAATACTCAATTCGCATCTAAGCCTAAGAATTTCTACCAAATTCAGAATAATTGAGAATAATCAGAAACACGATTAACGAGGTGGCTCTGATACCACTTGTTGGAAAACACGAATCAGATAGCAGCGGAATTTAAAAACTTTTCCCAACAAAAGGACCTTGGACTCGCAATCGTGTAACCAAATTCGTAGAGATAGAAAACTTATTTTTCTTTTGTTCTTTCTTGAAGCGTTTCAAGCCACCCAAGAAAGCTCTTCTCGCGGCTTGATCCCCTCTCCTTGGTAAAGTTCGAATCTTCAAACTTCTAACTTGAAGTCTCTAGAGAAAGTCCACCAACTTGATCACAATCTAACTAGTAAGGATGCTAGTTCTCTAGTTAGTGTTTAGGCTTAACCTAGGGTTTATTTGATCTTGGAGAAAGGAAGGTGTTCAACACATGAACCAAAAGAATTGCCAATTAGCTCTAAAGGGGAGCATGAGCTCCCCTATATATACGAAAGGGAGAGGGACGGCCGAACCTATTCCTTGTTGGACAAGGATTTGGTTCCTCTCTCTCTCCTATTACTTGATCATCAAGTATTTTCCAACTTTGACTTTGAATTCTAATTCAAGTCAACTTTTAAGAGAGCTAAAAATATCCAAACTATTTTTGGATAATTTTATACTTTATTTATTATAAAATAAATAACTTATTTTTATCTAATTAATTAATTCGTAATTAATTGACTGGATTATTTTCTCCAAAATAAGAATTTCTTTTTAATTCAAAATTAAACCAAAGTCTATTAAATAATTAACACATTTAATTATTTAATACATATATATATAATATATATATATTCACACGTGTGTGACACGTGTCACAGTGACACGTGTCACTCACGTGAGCCACACGTGTGATTTAACACGTGTGGAACCCTCTTGGGCCGATTAACACGTTTAGTCATTTTAAAGCCTCAACTCAAGTAACCAAGTTGTTGTGTGTGACCCTCTAGGTTCTCAATTCAATTAGCAGTGACCCTAATTAATTAATTCACTAATTAATTAATCAGTCCACAGATTAAACGACCATAGTCTAGCAACAGGTTTTTAACCCCTAGCTGAATTGGAATGTTCGGATTCGACAGAACCTTTAAGTCATTGATTCATGCGAGATACAATCCTCCTACTTACTATCTCTCAACCAAGATCTAGGGTAAGGGAATAATCAGAACCCTAATAATCCGGTCTTAAAGCTAAGTGCATTTCATATCCATTTGATCTCAATCCAAGAAACCCTTTTCTTGATGTCTTGATCTACTGCCTTGGCCAAGGACTCCATATGGCATATGACTGACTTACACAATAAGAGATCACCTTGCAAATGCAAGTGTAGGTCATTTCTTGATTCTCATTCACTTTCATGAATCACTTGTGCAGCCCCAGCATAAGCCTTGAATCAGTTGTCTAAGGCGACACCCTTTAAAGCTTATACCTAAGACTACAGAGTTAACTCATAAAATGACAAGGAACCTCAAGTCTAAGGATCAATTAATCACATCAATGACTCGTGAGATATTTCCTAATCTGGAAGTTTCCATTTCCTGAAATAGAAACTTCCTTTCCCATTTAGGAATGTTCTCACACGGGGCACCTCAGTGAACTTACTTATTAAAGTAAGCACCCTCATGTATCACGCACGTATCAACTATACACTTTGCACCTCCATGAAACAAGGTGGTCCTTCTTAAGGGCGTGATCCCACAAGCAAGCCTTAGAGGAGTCAGGTTGACACTCCCACTGTCTGTAGGACTCATCGGCTTGGTGTATTTTACTAATCATGACTTATGTGATATAGGGTTCGTTTCATGAACCATTTCACCTAAATGGTAGAGTCCTAAAGTCATCAGGATTAGGGGAGTTCTCATACATGCACAGCTAAAGTAACCGCATACCAAACAAACGCATATAAAGAAGTGTTGCCTCAATTCGTTATTTCATTCAAAGATTGTCTTTGATTACAATAAGGAAAAGCACAAAGCGGATATACAATCGGCTTTTAGGGCACTATTCCTAACAATCTCCCACTTGCCCGTCAAAGCCATTCTGAAGCTACTCTAAGTCCCATCTTCTGAAGATGACCTTGGAAAGCTTCTCGACTAAGGGGTTTAGTAAGTGGATCTGCCATGTTCTCTGCTGATGTGACCCTCTCAATTTGCATATTTCCTCTTTTGATAATATCACGGATTAGGTGATACTTCCTCATAATGTGCTTGGTCCGTTGGTGAGATCTTGGTTCTCTTGCTTGAGCAACCGCCCCAGTGTTGTCACAAAACACAGTAATGGGGTCTTTCATGCTAGGAACAACATTCAACTCTTGAATGAAGTTTCTAATCCAAACACCTTCCTTAGCTGCATCATTTGCAGCTAAGTATTCGGCCTCAGTGGTCGAATCTGCAGTGGTTGTTTGCTTGGAACTCTTCCAACTCACTGCTCCGCCATTTAGGCAGAAAATGTATCCTGACATTGACTTAAAATCATCTAAGTCTGATGCAAAGCTTGCATCGCAGTATCCTTCGACAGTAAGATCTTTCTGACCTCCGTAAACTAAGAATAAATCTTTAGTACTTTTCAAGTACTTAAGAATATTCTTCACGGCAGCCCAGTGACCATCTCCAGGGTCAGATTGGAAACGACTTGTCACACTAAGTGCATAAGCCACATCCGGTCGAGTACATAACATTGCATACATTATGCTACCTATTGCTGATGCATAAGGTGTATGAGTCATTCTCTCCTTCTCAAGGTTAGTGTTAGGACACATCTTCTTTGAAAGACATGTTCCTACACTCATAGGAAGGTTCTTAACCTTTGCTGACTCCATATTGAATCTCTTCAATACTTTGTCAATGTACATCGACTGTGATAGTCCTATTAACCTTCTAGATTTATATCTATAGATTTTAATTCCAAGGATATAGGACGCATCACCAAGATCTTTCATCTCGAATTGGTTCGATAACCATAACTTAGTCACTTTCATGTCATCCTTCGAATTCCCAATAAGAAGGATGTCATCAACATAAAGTACTAAGAATTGCACTGAGGTCTCCAATTCTTTTCTATACACACATGATTCATTCGAAATTTGGATGAAGCCAAACGCTTTGACCGATTCGTCAAATCGAATGTTCCAATTCCTAGAAGCCTGTTTCAATCCATAGATTGATCTTTGGAGTTTGCAAACCTTTTGCTCACTCCCACTGAATGTGAAACCTATGGGCTGCTCCATATAAATGTCTTTGTCAATGTCACCATTGAGAAAGGCAGTTTTGACGTCCATTTGCCATATCTCATAGTCATAATATGCAGCAATGGCAAGCATGATTCGAATGGACTTTTCCATTGTAACTGGTGAAAAGGTTTCGTCAAAGTCCACGCCGGGTCTTTGAGTGAGTCCTTTTGCAACCAGTCTTGCTTTGTAGGCTGCAATGCTTCCATCAACTCCAAGCTTTCACTTAAAGATCCATTTGCAACCTATGGGTTTGACCCCATCAGGCAAATCTACCAAGGTCCAAACTTGGTTGGAGTTCATGGAATCCATTTCGGATTTCATGGCTTCTATCCACTGTTCAGAGTCAGAATCTGAAAGTGCCTCCTCATATGTTGAAGGATCATTATCCTTTTGAGAGATTTCATGGAAGAATCCATACCATCTCTCCGGCTGTCTAGGAGTGCGTTCAGAACGCCTTAGAGGAGGATTTACATGTGTATCGAAATTCGTGATTGGTTGTGGTTGATCAGTAGGGGACGTTTCTTCAGTGGGTGGCGTGGGGTTACTTTGTACTTCTTCTAATTCTATGATCTTGCCTTTCTTTCCTTTAAGGAACGGTTCCTCAAGAAAAGTGGCATTTCTGGAAACAAACACCTTTTGCTCAGATTGATCATAGAAGTAGTATCCTATGGATTCCTTAGGATAACCTACAAAGTAGCATAAGTTAGAATGAGATTCTAACTTATCTCCCACTGTCCTCTTCACGTAAGCAGGACAACCCCAAATGTTAGGAATAGTGCCCTAGAAAGCCGATTGTATATCCGCTTTGTGCTTTTCCTTATTGTAATCACAGACAATCTTTGAATGAAATAACGAATTAAGGCAACACTTCTTTATATGCTCTTGTTTGGTATGCGTTTACTTTAGCTGTGCATGTATGAGAACTCCCCTAATCCTGATGACTTTAGGACTCTACCATTTAGGTGAAATGGTTCATGAAACGAGCCCTATATCACATAAGTCATGATTAGTAAAATACTCCAAGCCGATGAGTCCTATAGACAGTGGGAGTGTCAACCTGACTCCTCTAAGGCTTGCTTGTGGGATCACGCCCTTAAGAAGGACCACCTTGTTTCATGGAGGTGCAAAGTGTATAGTTGATACGTGCGTGATACATGAGGGTGCTTACTTTAATAAGTAAGTTCACTGAGGTACCCCGTGTGAGAACATTCCTAAATGGGAAAGGAAGTTTCTATTTCAGGAAATGGAAACTTCCAGATTAGGAAATATCTCACGAGTCATTGATGTGATTAATTGATCCTTAGACTTGAGGTTCCTTGTCACTTTATGAGTTAACTCTGTAGTCTTAGGTATGAGCTTTAAAGGGTGTCGCCTTAGACAACTGATTCAAGGCTTATGCCTGCACAAGTGACTCATGAAAGTGAATGAGAATCAAGATAGGACCTACACTTGCATTTGCAAGGTGATCTCTTATTGTGTAAGTCATTCATATGCCATATGGAGTCCTTGGCCAAGGCAGTAGATCAAGACATCAAGAAAAGGGTTTCTTGGATTGAGATCAAATGGATATGAAATGCACTTAGCTTTAAGACCGGATTATTAGGGTTCTGATTATTCCCTTGCCCTAGATCTTGGTTGAGAGATAGTAAGTAGGAGGATTGTATCTCACATGAATCAATGACTTAAAGGTTCTGTCGAATCCGAACATTCCAATTCAGTTAGGGGTTAAACACCTGTTGCTAGACTATGGTCGTTTAATCTGTGGACTGATTAATTAATTAGTGAATTAATTAATTGGGGTCACTGCTAATTGAATTGAGAACCTAGAGGGTCACACACAACAACTTGGTTACATGAGTTGAGGCTTGAAAATGATTAAATGAGTTAATCGGGCCAAGAGGGTTCCACACGTGTGAAATCACACGTGTGGCTCACGTGAGTGACACGTGTCACTGTGACACGTGTCACACACGTGTGAATATATATATTATATATATATATATATATATGTATTAAATAATTAAAGGTGTTAATTATTTAATAGACTTTGGTTTAATTTTGAATTAAAAAGAAAGTCTTATTTTGGAGAAAATAATCTAGTTAATTAATTACGAATTAATTAATTGGATAAAAATAAGTTATTTATTTTATAATAAATAAAGTATAAAATTATCCAAAAATAGTTTGGATATTTTTAGCTCTCTTAAAAGTTGACTTGAATTAGAATTCAAAGTCAAAGTTGGAAATTACTTGAAGATCAAGTAATAGGAGAGAGGAACCAAAACCCTTGCCTATGAGGACAAGGATTTCGGCCGCCCCTCCCCTTTCCTATATATAGGGGAGCTCATGCTCCCCTTCAGAGCAAATTGGCAATTCTTTTGGTTCATGTGTTGAACACCTTCCTTTCTCCAAGATTAAATTAAATCCTAGGTTAAGCCTAAACACTAACTAGAGAACTAGCATCCTTACTAGTTAGATTGTGATCAAGTTGGTGGACTTTCTCTAGAGACTTCAAGTTAGAAGTTTGAAGATTCGAGCTTTACCAAGGAGAGGGGATCAAGCCGCGAGAAGAGCGTTCTTGGGTGGCTTGAAACGCTTCAAGAAAGAACAAAAGAAAAGTAAGTTTTCTATCTTTACAAATTTGGTTACACGATTGCGAGTTCAAGGTCCTTTTGTTGGGAAAATTTTTTAAATTCCGCTACTTTCTGTTTCGTGTTTTCCAACACCAAATTCTTAAGTAAGAATAGCTAGGGATTTTACCATGCCACATTTCATGTGGCGTTTTAGGGACTGACTTAGAGGGAACTAGATTCAAAATCTTTGCTGCACTTTCTAGGGCATAACCCCAGAAAGAAGGTGGTAAGTCAGTGAAACTCATCATGGAACGAACCATATCAAGTAAGGTTCGATTCCTTCTCTCAGAAACTCCATTAAGCTGAGGAGTTCCCAGAGGAGTCCACTGAGAGATAATCCCATTATCTTTGAGATGATTAAGGAATTCTTCACTAAGATACTCGCCTCCTCGATCAGATCGAAGTGCTTTGATCTTGTGACCAGTTTGGTTCTCAACCTCCTTTTGAAATTCTAAGAATTTCTCAAAAGCTTCAGATTTATACTTCATTAAGTATACATAACCATACCGACTAAAGTCATCAGTAAAGGTTATGAAATACTGATGATTGTTTCTAGTGCTTACACTAAGCGGTCCACAAACATCAGTATGGATCAAATCCAAAACCTTAGTGGCACGTTCCACAGTTCCTTTAAAAGGAACTTTGGACATTTTTCCTTTGAGACAGGATTCGCAAGAAGTTAACACTTTGAGATCATTTTCAGAGAATGATCCTAAAGTGTTTATCTTGCTAATTCTGTTTTTGGAAATGTGTCCTAATCTAGCGTGCCATAAGGGAGATGAAACTTTGTCATCTCTCTTACGCTTTGTTTCTCGTTGTATATTCATAATATTGATATTTTGAGTTAGGTAAAGTCCATTACTTAGAGTACCGATGTGAACGGAAGAGTTGTTCCGTTTGATAAAATATTTACCATTCTTAATATAAGTTTCATAACCTTCACAATCTAATATTGGAACTGAAATTATATTACGAATAATGCTCGGTACATAAAGGACTTTATTTAAGACTAACTCAAAACTACCTAAATCTAATCTAATTGTGCCTAAAGCTCGAGCTTCAACGTTTGAGCCATCGCCGATCTTCAAGACACATTCTCCTTCTTTGAGTTGTTGGACTTCACTTAGCATCTGTACATCATTACAGATATGAGTTCCACAACCGGTATCAAGTACCCAAGAACTAGAATTAATAGAAAGATTTATTTCAACGAGAAAGATACCTTTCTTTAGAGTAGCCTTGTACTCTGGGCAGTTTCTCCTCCAATGTCCCGCTTTGCCACAATGGAAGCAAACATCCTCTTTCTGATCACGCTTCTTCTTTTGGGCCTTTCCCTTCGAAATGCCACCAGTGGGCCTAAGGGGTTTCTTCTTCTTCTTTTGGGCTTTCTTGCCCTTACCTTTAGAAGGCCCAGAAGAGGAAGATGGAGCATTCACCATCAAAACCTTATTGTCCTTCTTGATCGTGCTTTCAGCAGTCACAAGCTGACTAATCAGCTCAGCTACAGTAGCACCAGCATGATTCATGTTGAAGTTAAGGACAAATGGGTTGAATGATGGTGGGAGCGAAGCTAGCAACAAATCCACTGAAAGCTCATCTTTCAGTGGCATGTCCATGGAAGCAAGTTTCTCAGTAAGGGCAAGAAACTTGAGTCCATATTCATGGACACTTGAACCTTCCCTCATTCTCAAGTGGAACAATTCCTTTGAAGTGTTATACCTTGTAACACGTTCATGAGGGCGGTAAAGTTGCTCTAAGTGGTCGTAAATCTCCCAAGCGAATTCCATGGCCTCATGTTGCCTTTGCAAGTCCGGAGACATGTTAGCCAACATAAGGCAACGGGCTTGGAGATTATCATCCTTCCACTTCTGAACCGCGTCCCGCTCGGCCCGAGTGGGAGCCTCCCCTTCGGGACTAGGCTCCCCTTCGAAGAGAACATAAGTTCTCTTCTCAGAATCTAAAATGATTTTTAGATTCCTCAGCCAATCAGAATAGTTGGGACCAGTCAACTTGTTTGACTCGAGGATCGATACAAGAGGGTTTTTGGTTGCCATTTCAAAACACGTAGAGAATCACAGAATCTACGAACTAAATGGTAAAACAGAGAACTAGTGAGCATGCTGAATTATAACGATATACAAAAGATAAGGTCTTTAATCTATTGTAGCTCCCACTGTTTTTAAAGATCTATAATTCCCAAAGATCTAAGAGGAACACGTTTCCCAGTGGGTACTAAGATCCTAGGCATTTTATCTCGAACCCACGACTCGCGGACATTCTCAGTAAGAACCCTAGGTAGATACAACTTACCAATTCTAACACCTTTAGAACTCTTAGTAATTGTTTTTGCATCACCTATCTTTCAATATGGACCCACGACTCGTGCAACATCCATATTTACTTAGGCGTTAAGCTAGACCCATCAATCATAAGATCATGACCAAAACTTAGTTCGAACGACCCACGACTCGCGGACATCGCCCTTGCTAAAATCGATCATGAAATATTGATCATTTAAAATGATCAATTAGGTAACTAAGAACTAATAAGCTCCACTAGCTATCCCACGACTCGCGGACAATAACTAGCTTTACTTACTAAACTTAAAACCTATTGATGGAATGCTAGGAATTTAATTCAAAATTTGCATCGAATCAACCGGAGAGTTGTCCGGTTCGACCTCACCAACATATATGTTATCTAATTTTATTAGTCTTGATTAATGCAAGTACACTTAAATGCATTTCAAACAAGCACATAAACAGATAACATGTCCTAGCATGATACTAACATGTAATGATCATGGGTTCTACCTATCTTATGCGTGATATGTGGGAGCCACTCCACAATCACAAGTTCTAACATACATGCCACATAAACAGTTCAAATCACATAAGGGAAAGCGGTAACAAAATACGAGCCCTATCTCTATTACATTTAACAATTGAGATTCCCCTCCCTAACATTTTGAGGGGTCTTCACTTATGGCCTCCTTGTTACTTGAATGTGGTCCATCTTACTCCATGGGTGCATTGTCTCCAAAATGAAAATAAAACCTCACCACCTATCTCTACTCTCAAATTACAATAAAAAGAAAAAGACATAAAGTAATAAGGCTCAATCTTCATATTGGCCTTAGACAATTACACGGGGCATACCCCGGCCTCAAAAACAGTAATATGGAAAGCCACATAATAAATCACATAACAGTACGCACATAAGTGAGGCTCCAACCTCAATTGAAAAACGCAACTATAGGGCTACAACCCCAATTTAAACCATCCATGTGGATAAATTAAAACCATACATAGATCTAAACCCATGATCACCTAACATGCTTTTGGAAGAATTTAAATTTAACCAATAAATTAAAATTCCTGTTTCAAGTACTAATGACTTAAAACACGACTTAGATGCAATTCTTGTTCAAGAGTCTTTTCAATAAAACCCGGAAAAACAATAAACCAATAAAATTCCAATTAATTTCCAAAATCAATAATTTTATTCTTTCATTATTTTCAGAAAATAAAATTTGTAATTTTTCCAAAATTCAAAGCGCTTTAATTTCTCAAAAAATCCCAATTTAATCAAAATTTTAAAAATAATTTTATTTTATCAAAACTGATTTTAAAAGATAAAATTAAAATAAAATTAAATCGGGATTTTAAGGACCGAAAACACGAAACACGAAAACGAGCCCAAAAACGGCCCAGCCGCGCGAGGCACCGAGCGGCAACTGCCGCGCGCGTGCGCAAACAGGGCGTGCATCATGCGCTCGCCGCGCGCAGCAGCGCTCGCCGCGACTAGGCGGGCTGTGCAGGTGTCCCGCGCGGTTGCGGGACGGACTGGGCGGGCGTGCCTAGGCACGCCCGGGATGGCTCCCGCACGGTTGCGGGAGGGGCTGGGCGGCGTGTGCGCGCAGGCCTGGGGCGTGCTACACATTGGCACGTCCCAATCCCGCGCGTTTGTTTCGCGTCTTGTTTCGTGTCTAGGTTTCTTAAAACCAATTCAATCCAAAATTAAAAATTCGATTTTGATAAATTTCAACTAAAACGATTTTCAAAAACAGTTTTAGAAATTCAGGAAAAATTACAGTTTCGTATTTCAGGCTTTCTAAAAGAACTCAAGAATACTCAATTCGCATCTAAGCCTAAGAATTTCTACCAAATTCAGAATAATTGAGACGAATCAGAAACTCGATTAACGAGGTGGCTCTGATACCACTTGTTGGAAAACACGAATCAGAAAGCAGCGGAATTTAAAAAATTTTCCCAACAAAAGGACCTTGGACTCGCAATCGTGTAACCAAATTCGTAGAGATAGAAAACTTACTTTTCTTTTGTTCTTTCTTGAAGCGTTTCAAGCCACCCAAGAACGCTCTTCTCGCGGCTTGATCCCCTCTCCTTGATAAAGTTCGAATCTTCAAACTTCTAACTTGAAGTCTCTAGAGAAAGTCCACCAACTTGATCACAATCTAACTAGTAAGGATGCTAGTTCTCTAGTTAGTGTTTAGGCTTAACCTAGGGTTTATTTGATCTTGGAGAAAGGAAGGTGTTCAACACATGAACCAAAAGAATTGCCAATTAGCTCTAAAGGGGAGCATGAGCTCCCCTATATATAGGAAAGGGAGATGGACGGCCGAACCTATTCCTTGTTGGACAAGGATTTGGTTCCTCTCTCTCCTATTACTTGATCATCAAGTATTTTCCAACTTTGACTTTGAATTCTAATTCAAGTCAACTTTTAAGAGAACTAAAAATATCCAAACTATTTTTGGATAATTTTATACTTTATTTATTATAAAATAAATAACTTATTTTTATCTAATTAATTAATTCGTAATTAATTAACTAGGTTATTTTCTCCAAAATAAGACTTTCTTTTTAATTCAAAATTAAACCAAAGTCTATTAAATAATTAACACATTTAATTATTTAATACATATATATATAATATATATATATTCACACGTGTGATTTCACACGTGTGGAACCCTCTTGGCCCGATTAACACGTTTAATCATTTTAAAGCCTCAACTCAAGTAACCAAGTTGTTGTGTGTGACCCTCTAGGTTCTCAATTCAATTAGCAGTGACCCTAATTAATTAATTCACTAATTAATTAATCAGTCCACAGATTAAACGACCATAGTCTAGCAACAGGTGTTTAACCCCTGGCTGAATTGGAATGTTCGGATTCGACAGAACCTTTAAGTCATTGATTCATGCGAGATACAATCCTCCTACTTACTATCTCTCAACCAAGATCTAGGGTAAGGGAATAATCAGAACCCTAATAATCCGGTCTTAAAGCTAAGTGCATTTCATATCCATTTGATCTCAATCCAAGAAACCCTTTTCTTGATGTCTTGATCTACTGCCTTGGCCAAGGACTCCATATGGCATATGAATGACTTACACAATAAGAGATCACCTTGCAAATGCAAGTGTAGGTCCTTTCTTGATTCTCATTCACTTTCATGAATCACTTGTGCAGCCCCAGCATAAGCCTTGAATCAGTTGTCTAAGGCGACACCCTTTAAAGCTTATACCTAAGACTACAGAGTTAACTCATAAAGTGTCAAGGAACCTCAAGTCTAAGGATCAATTAATCACATCAATGACTCGTGAGATATTTCCTAATCTGGAAGTTTCCATTTCCTGAAATAGAAACTTCCTTTCCCATTTAGGAATGTTCTCACACGGGGCACCTCAGTGAACTTACTTATTAAAGTAAGCACCCTCATGTATCACGCACGTATCAACTATACACTTTGCACCTCCATGAAACAAGGTGGTCCTTCTTAAGGGTGTGATCCCACAAGCAAGCCTTAGAGGAGTCAGGTTGACACTCCCACTGTCTGTAGGACTCATCGGCTTGGAGTATTTTACTAATCATGACTTATGTGATATAGGGCTCGTTTCATGAACCATTTCACCTAAATGGTAGAGTCCTAAAGTCATCAGGATTAGGGGAGTTCTCATACATGCACAACTAAAGTAACCGCATACCAAACAAGAGCATATAAAGAAGTGTTGCCTCAATTTGTTATTTCATTCAAAGATTGTCTGTGATTACAATAAGGAAAAGCACAAAGCGGATATACAATCAGCTTTTAGGGCACTATTCCTAACAGATTCCACATCCTTCCAGACATTCTAGTTTGAGAAAATCCAGCATTTCTCAAACTCCTAAATCCAAGAGAATCCAACATCCCTCGAATACCTAAGTACAAGAGAATCCAGCATCTCTTGTGCACAGAAAACAGAAAGAATCCAGCATCTTTCTATCACATAGACAGGGAGAATCCACATCTTCCTGGCACGTAATCAGAGAGAATCAAATCTCCCTTTCACTCAAGCACACAAGCAGAAGCAAGGTTCACAATAATCAACACACACTCCACTGGCCAGGGTATCACATAATAACAAAATTTTAAATATGTAAACGATGCATGTATGCCCGTGCGATGGATGCTTAGTGTACCGTTCACCATAGTAATGGAATTGATGTTGTGACTTTACTTCTACGATTTGGATAGTCTGATCTCTAGCTGGCTTGATTCCCAACTTGTCTTTCATATCTTTAGTATATGTTTGACTGAGAAAGTCAGACCCTTGGTTGATCCTATTCTCGATTCCATTCGGATCCTTACTCACAGTTATCTTCTGCAATTAACCGAGCACTAGTTTATTCCGCCTACGATCAGAACATTTATCTTTATACCAGGTTCATTATATTATCTTTGGCCGTACAAGAATCTTAAACTTTGACTCCCACTTCATACATTGTCACTAACTGTTTTAATTCTTTGTTGAAGATTTGGTCATCTGAAACTAGTTGACATCCTTCTTAAAGGTGATAAATTTTTTTGACCAATTTTCCTTTCTTGAAACTAATTTAGGAATCCATCAGAAGTTCCCTGATAGTATCATCATCCTCACTGTCTGAATCACGTACTTATAAATTCCCAAACGAACCACTCTCTTCAATGCCTTATGAAGATCTTCATCCCGGGTATATTAACTTAACTCAAACTTTGAAGGTTTAAACTGATAACGCCGCCTTATTCTTTTCCTGTTACTATCATTGGGTCATTCATGTCCGTGAGAAGTATCTTCCTCGAGCACAACTGTGAATTTAAGTTTCATGTCTAGTCGTGCTCTTCCCCATAAGAACTTTTATTCCAACTCCTTAGACTTTTTCTACCACTTCTCGGATCAAAACACCTCAATTTCTTCAACTTAACTTCCTCGGTATAAGTGGTTCTAATCACGCCACTTGTCTAGTGATAGTCCTCACATTTCCTTTGAAGCACTTAGTAGGAATGACAACCTGCTTCTTTCGTTCCCACTTTCGATTCTATTTTCCCAAACCTCAGAATTTCCCATTTCCTTTTTAACCAACCAGTGCAACCCAGAATTTCTTCTTTTCTTGATCCCAGCAAGAATCAGTCGGAGTATCACTTGATAAATAAGATGTGGGGAATTCCTATCAAGTAGACACTAAAATGCATGTCGGGTTAGGGTGCCAATGCAGTATCACATTTGTAAACAATTAAAGATGTAACACATTGGAACAATTATATAAATTAGAGATGCGCATATAAATAGAGAAATTTAAACAATTAAAGCGATGTATAATGCACGTGCTTATGAATGCATAGAACCTGTCACCGTAGTTGTAAACTTTAACTTGGCATATTTCTTTGTTTCTCAAATTGCAGGTTTGTCTTGAATTAATTGTTCCCCTCTTCTTTACCCACGGTCTTTCAAATCTTCAAAGTTCCCGTGTATCAACTTATGAATCTCCCAAGTCCGAGATTGAAATCTCTTGAACCCAAATTCTTCAACACCCATGAAGTTGGTATCTTGACTTCTCTTGAAGAATCAATCTCCAATTGTTTACATTTGAATACATAATTTCCCTCCAATAGTTCTTAATTCAATCTCACAACTAGACACTTCCTCTTGAATTTGGAGATGAACTCATATCCGGCCGAAGATAAAATCCTTAGCATTGTCATTTTCCATGAACTTATACTTACCACGTCGACAAATTTTCTTTAATTCTTCTCAATTCAACTCCTATCTCATCTCAATTCTGAAGTATGTGAATTCCCTCTTCGTAGTCTCTTCATCCTTTTTCATCGATCTAAATCCCAAGCTATATTATTCTTCATATTTTCTTTTGCCTCTTTCTCAAGTTAGATGGTCTTTACTGCTTCTCAACCACGAACCTACTTTACTTTAATTCTCTTGAAGGTCATCGCCTCCACATTGATAGAAACCTCGAATCTAAAACATCTTCGAGATTTCTCTTCTTTGGAATCTGGTTGACAAATCTTCGTAGTGTAAGCAAACATGTTGATCTCGTGAAACCAAATCATTACACACCACAAATCCCGTCTCATCATGGATTCACCATCGGTAATAGAGCTTGCAAACTTCTCCTTCGAACTGACCCCTTATTCTGGACTTTGTCACTCGAGCCCTAACCTCATTTTAGAAAAGGTTTGACTCTTAAATTTCTGTAGAAATCCCCAAGGCATTCCTTACAACTTTCGAGCCAGAAAGAAGAGCTTGTGGTAGCCTATGGTTATCGTAAAGATTGGCCATGGTTTGATATTGTCTTCATATCCTATGAATCACAGCTCATTTTGAAAATAAATGCATGCGATTAGTATATGCTCATGCCACATAATTAACACCAAAAGAATGGATTCAATGCAAAATGCAACAAATAATGTAATAAAGTTTGAAAAAAAATAACAATTCAGTGTTCAAGAATGATGCAATGCACACATTGACAATTAGTTCCTATGCCGTGCGACCTATACTCGAGACAACACAACCCAGAGCACCGGTTCTGAACCTGGTAGCTCTGATACCACCTAAAGATGTAGCACCAGGGACGATAGGCACCACATCCCCCGCACTATGAGTCTAATCCACATTTGAAATAGGCAGTCCACACATGAATCGGACTCACAGCGAACGGGTGACAATCAAAAGAACAGTCCTGACTAGGCGGAAGCTAACCCTGGGACAATCAACAAAAACCAAAATGCGGAAGCAAGGAAATCATTTATGTATTATCCATGAAATAAATGAAATCCAATACGAATATAAATACGGGTTCCACTAATCAGTACACCTGTCCTAACCTGTCCCGAATCAATATCAATTCAGTAAGGGCACACCGGCCAACAATAATAAATCAATACAGTACTTAGAGACAATATAATATGCAGTGAGTGTAAATGAGTGAGACTAGAACAATGACTCGACAATCATAACTCCGCCTAGTAACCAACGCCTGCAAAAGAAACTGGAAAAAGGGGGAAGGAGGGGTCAGTGTCTAGAAGACTGAGTGAGCTGGAGCGATACATATCATATAGAAACATGCACATGCAAGTCATAAATCCCAAGCAAGGTTTTATTTAAAGTTAGTTCCCAAAAAGGGCAAAAGAATGACTAAGCAATGCTCAGACTTTACGACTATTCATATTAAATTCATTAAGTTCATAAATCATACTCAATCAATAAGGCTCGACGAGTGAGCGTGCACAATCTCCAACCAAACTCCGACCGTGTACGACAAATATCATTAATACATTAAATAGGTGATCATGCAATATATCATAATACACACAGATCACATATCATGTCCTGAATATATTCGTTTGGGCAATCCGTTTCCCGGCCTTCCCGCACGGTGCTTATCAATCATATCATAATCAATCAATAAATCATAATCAATCATATATAAGTTCCAACCTTCTTCCTCCGGGTTGGTGGTGGGTTTGCAAGGCCCGACCACCCAATCATTGACCAAAAGGGGTTACATGACTCCCCAGATGGCACTCAGCTCCCTTTCCCCGCCAATCTCCTGACGAGGTCCGGTACCGCCGTTCAATAGTGGGACTAGTGTGAGGGTTTACCGTCAGCCCTTGCCTCCTCGGGTCCCCACTCACACCAAGCCCCTGGGCCCCATTCAGTGCAATCAATCAATCATTCTTTCTTTTCTCACCAAAACATTTGATCCATGAGTAACATAACATATTTCATCATTATCCATTTGAAAAGGGGTTTACTCGATCAATATTTACTCGATCAATATTTTACTCGATGACTCCACTTTCAAAATGGTATATGTATATATATATATATATATATAAGGTTTTCGCCCAAAACTTATCACATACGGGTTGTAGGGATTGATATGTAACTAGAATGAAAACACCCTCACCTGGAATACCACGAGACAAGAAACAAGAGTAATACGGGTGCCTATTCAATTTGGAAGTCTCCGCCGCTGCGCCACCGCCGATTCGGCCATCTCCGCCATGATTCGCTCAAAAAGGAGGCCGGAAATGGAACGAGAAGGGTCGAAAACGTAGGGTAGGGTAGCGGTTGGCCGGCGAGAGTCGCCGGATCGCCGCAGGCGAAGAGGTGGCGGAAACCGCCACCTTCGGACCACCGCTGCACTGCCGCTGGTCAATTTCAGGCCACGAAACTGGTACGGTTGTGACGGGCTCGTCGAGCTGATAAATTTGCACTATTGGTTCATCGAATTCCGTCGAGAAACGAGGGAGAACGAGCATGTGTGTGTTTTCACACCTTCACTATGTGTGAATAGTGATGGATCGCTGGAGAAGACAATGAAGGCTGAGTCTGCTATTCTGGCATGCAAAACGAGGAAACCCGAGCATATATCTCGGATCCTCGTACTAAAAAACGATCGAAAGAACGGGCTAACGAAGTCAGAATTGGGCAAACTTAGAGTCTACGGACTCGTTTCGCTGCCCCGGACGCGTTAAAGGGATCAAAGAAGTCAAAATCTCTACCAAACAAGAAGTGACCGGAAAACCCCCCTAAAAGAAGAAAATTACAAAAAGGGCCCTAACTCTAAAAGAGTTCAAAAGTGGGCCACACAACGCACCAATCACATAATTAAACACATAAAAAGGTTGAAAGGTGACGTACCTTATTTATCGGATGAGCGGGACGTTACAACTTATGTGATATAGGGCTCGTTTCATGAACCATTTCACCTAAATGGTAGAGTCCTAAAGTCATCAGGATTAGGGGAGTTCTCACACATGCACAGATAAAGTAAACACATACCAAACAAGAGCATATAAAGAAGTGTTGCCTCAATTCGTTATTTCATTCACAGATTGCCTGTGATTACAATAAGGAAAAGCACAAAGCGGATATACAATCGGTTTTCTAGGGCACTATTCCTAACAATCTCCCACTTGCCCGTCAAAGCCATTCTAAAGCTACTCTAAGTCCCATCTTCTGAAGATGACCTTGGAAAGCTTCTCGACTAAGGGGTTTTGTAAGTGGATCTGCCACGTTCTCTGCTGATGCGAACCTTTCAATTTGCACATCTTCTCTTTTGACAATATCACGGATTAGGTGATACTTCCTCATAATGTGCTTGGTCCGTCTGTGAGATCTTTGTTCTCTTGCTTGAGCAACCGCCCCAATGTTGTCACAAAACACAGTAATGGGGTCTTTCATGCTAGGAACAACATTCAACTCTTGAATGAAGTTTATAATCCAAACATCTTCCTTAGCTGCATCATTTGCAGCTAAGTATTTGGCCTCAGTGGTCGAATCTGCAGTGGTCGTTTGCTTGGAACTCTTCCAATTCACTGCTCCACCATTTAGGCAGAAAATGTTTCCTAACATTGACTTAAAATCATCTAAGTCAGATGCAAAGCTTGCATCGTAGTATCCTTCGACAGTAAGATCTTTCTGACCTCCGTAAACTAAGAATAAATCTTTAGTACTTTTCAATTACTTAAGAATATTCTTCACGGCAGCCCAAGAATATCCTTTGAATTGTTTCGATAACCATAACTTAGTCACTTTCATGTCATCCTTCGAATTTCCAATAAGAAGAATGTCATCAACATAAAGTACTAAAAATTGCACTGAGGTCTCCAATTGCTTTCTATACACACAGGATTCATTCAAAATTTGAATGAAGCCAAACGCTTTGACTGATTCATCAATTCGAATGTTCCAATTCCTAGAAGCCTGTTTTAATCCATAGATTGATCTTTGGAGTTTGCAAACCTTTTGCTCACTCCCACTGATGTGAAACCTATGGGTTGCTCCATATGAATGTCTTTATCAATGTCACCATTGAGAAAGTCAGTTTTCACATCCATTTGCCATATCTCATTGTCATAATATGCTGTAATGGCAAACATGATCCGAATAGACTTTTGCATTGCAACTGGTGAAAAAGTTTCATCAAAGTCCGCGCCGGGTCTTTGAGTGAATCCTTTTGCAACCAGTCTTGCTTTGTAGGCTGCAATGCTTCCATCAACTCCAAGCTTTCTCTTAAAGATCCATTTGTAACCTATGGGTTTGACCCCATCAGGAAAATCTACCAAGGTCCAAACTTAGTTGGAGTTCAAGGAATCCATTTCGGATTTCATGGCTTCTATCCACTGTTCAGAGTCAGAATCTGAAAGTGCCTCCTCATATGTTAAAGGATCATTATCCTTTTGAGAGATTTAATGGAAGAATCCATACCATCTCTCCGGCTATCTAGGAGTGCGTTCAGAATGCCTTAGAGGAGGATTTACGTATGTATCGAAATTCGTGATTGGTTGTGGTTGATCAGAAGGGAACGTTTCTTCAGTGGGTGGCGTGGGGTCACTTTGTACTTCCTCTAATTCTATGATCTTGCCTTTCTTTTCTTTAAGAAACGGTTCCTCAAGAAAAGTAGCATTTCTGGAAACAAACACCTTTTGCTCAGATTGATAATAGAAGTAGTATCCTATGGATTCTTTAGGATAACCTACAAAGTAGCATAAGTTAGAACGAGATTCTAACTTATCTCCCACTGTCCTTTCACATAAGCAGGACAACCCCAAATTCTTAAATAAGAATAACTAGGGATTTTACCATGCCACATTTCATAGGGCGTTTTAGGGACTGACTTAGAGGGAAGTAGATTCAAAATCTTTGTTGTACTTTCTAGGGCATATCCCTAGAAAGAAGGTGGTAAGTCAGTGAAACTCATCAGGGGACGTGTGACGCCCCGCTTCTCGATCAAGGTAGGGTCTGGCACGAGAGTGTACGATTTACCTTTCTATGCACGATTTATGTGGTTGTACGCTTTAAGTTGATAAACATTAGGCGCTTATGTGAAATACGTGAGTCGCATGAGATACGTGGCTTCATGACTTGATAATTATGTGCTCGTATTGTTACCTTAAGCTTTGATAGCATGTTTTATGATTAAACGAAACAATGTGCTTGTTTGGACATTAAAGCATAATTTAGGGACTGAATGGTAAATTTATTTGTGTAGCCTGGAACTGGTTAGAACTTAATGAATCTGAGTAGATAATTCGATTACGAGTTCGTGGGTTTTTGAATCGCTCAATTCGGAGTCCGGACGAAGAAGTTATGGCCATTTTAAGAAAAGTCAACCCTTTTAAGCCTAAATGTTGACCTGCGACCCAATTTCAATTCTGACCCAATTTGAGATCCAATTTCACTTAAATCCGACCCGTATGACCCGCTCCATGATCCTATTCAGCTAACCCAAATCAGATCCTAAACACCAAACATAAGTTACGTTATTTTCCAAGAATCATATTCATTCTCTCCCAACACTCTTTCAAAGTCTATTCATATTCTCTCAACACCTTCAAGCCATCTTCAAGAGCTAAGAGTGGAGACTAAAGCTGGAGATTCAAGACTAGAGAACAAGATTCCCTATTCGATTTCCAGCTCCCAAGGTAAGATTTGTGTGCTCTTTTCATAGGTTTGTGTGCTTGGAGCTTTAAACTTGAATGTGAATCTAGGGTTCATGTTAGATGGATTAAATCCGAATTTTATGATGGAAATATGTTTATCTTGATGCTAGGAACGATTTGATATAAGAATTTCTTGTTTTCATGTTCATTTGAAAATTTCACCATTAAAGCACCTTGAAGCTTTCATAAGAACTTGTACGTGTTCATGCCCTAGCTTGTTTTAACTTGATTTGATAATGGATTCATGTTCCTTATGTGCTTTTATGAAGAATAGGATAGGTTTCCTTGAGTTTCATGCTTATTTGAAGAATCCTCCATTGATTACCTTTGAAGCTTTCTTGAGAATTCTTGCATGTTTATGTTCTTGTGTGATTTAGCTTGATTTGATGATTGATTCTTGTTCCTTGAGCAATTCCATGAAGAATGTGATTAATTCCTTTGAGTTCTTGCATGATTGTTAATTTCACCATTTTTATGCTTGAAGCTTTCATGAAACTTGTAGAAGATGAAGTTCTTGGATGAATTGCTAGCTTTCTTGATGTTTATATGTTCCTAAGTGCTTTATTATGTAACTTGATGATTTATGATGCTTAATTGTGGTTTTGGAAGTTTAATTTCATGTTTTGGGGTGTTTTGAACTCATTCCCGTCGAGTTTGAAGTTGCTGTCACGTTTTTTTTAAGTTCTGGGCAGAATCCACTAGGGTGGATTTTTGCTGTGTAAAAAACCATGGGGGTGGATTTCAGGCAGTAGCTTCTGGACCAAATCCGCGAGGGTGGATTTTTTGTGAAGGAAAATCCACGGGGTTGGATTGTCCCCAGCCTTGTTTTCTTGATTCGTTTCACTTGTTTTGTCTCTCGTTTGTTCCTTACTTATTTATATTATGTCTGTAATGTATTGGGACCTTGTTATATGTTGTGACATCTCATGCATACCTTATATTATGATCTTTATACCTCAATTATGCTTAAGTTATCTTAATTTACTGAGTTATGCGTTTAATTAAATTGTGTGACTTCCTTTATGACTTAGACTCATGTTTCTAAGCACTATAATGCCTTGCATGCCTCGATTATGTGTAAGATTGTGCTAAGTATGGTTCATATGTTGTTAGTTGCTATCTTATGACTTGGAAGCTTACTATATAACTTATATGATGTTGTTGACCATCATTGCTACACTTATGCTATGCTTGGACATTCATTTACATACCTTGAGCATGTATACTCTCTCTTAAAGTCGTGCGTCGTCTTAATTGGTTTTGAGTCGTGTCTTAACTTGTTGGTACGCTTATCTTGTTTAGGTGGTGAGTCTTCGGACGAGTCGACTTAGTTGCTTGTGGTGGTTCTCCCGTTGGTTCGTGGTAAAGGTGAGGAGTTATATATATATAAAATGTTTTCAAAACTGTGGACACCTAAAGCCTCATATGTTTGATGGTTTTAATTCTCGTTTTCAAAATGTACATATAGGCTCTATAAGCCAAGTTTATGAGCTTTGCTCGTAGTATTGATAATTGCTTAAGATAAGCGGTTTACAAGTAAAGTATGAGTTTTAGTATATGGTATAGACACCCAAAATGCATTTGAGACTTTATTGGATATTATGTATACGCGTGTGTAGCGAGATGTTTTGGCCCATGCTATGAAAGTGGCATGGAGATTTGGTACCTTGCAGGGATGCTTGCATAGTTGGACTTGGATTTGAGAGCTCGGGGATGGAGTAAGTAGGGACACCGTGTAACGCCCCAGTTCTTTTTATTAGTACAGCATGACGTATATGTTTACAGCATGACGCAAATTAATTGGTTTTTAGTGTTTTCTATAATTAAATTTCATTGTTTAATTGTTAAATAAGTGATTAATTGAAATATATGCTATATTCGAATTTGAATTTATGTGATTAACTCGTGTGCTCCTTAATTGTGCGAAATAATTATTTATACGTGTTTTATATATTTCATTTTATTTTATATGTAATAAATGTTATATATATATATATATACTAAAGGTGTACGTGTGCATGTAATGCATGCATTTTAGATTTTATAGATTATTATGCATGCATTTATATTTATAAATTATATATGCATGCATGTATTCATTTTATATATATATACGTATGCATGCATTATTAATTATAATATATTATATACGTATTTATAGTATATTATTTGTAATATTGTTAACTTTTTTGTTACATTGCGTATGAGTGACATTTACGTGTTTCGTTTCTATTTGAATTGATACCGAAATTGCGTGCAAATTTAATATGTTGAACTTATACGTGTCTTGTATATGAATATTTGTTCGTTTCATATTTTCGGATTCATTTGCATGTGTCTCGGATTTAATTTGAATTTTGGAATCCAAGTCGGGGGCTAACAAGCACTTAGCGCACCCTTGGTTCCGTATTTAATATCTTGAGCTCGGGAACTCGGATTCGAGTTCCGTCAACTTCGCTGAACTCGTAATGAAAATTCGAGTTTAGTAAACTTAGCCTTATATTTTTCTAACGTCATTTGAACCTCCGAAATCTAACCGAAAAACGAAACGGTGACCAAACTGGACTTGCTTCACTAAAATGACCATAACTTATTCATTTGTTGACCAAATTAACTATGGTTAGACTCTATGGAACCCTAACTCAACGCGTTATTCAGAAATTAACCCCCCAAACCGAGATAACCCTTCCCACTTGCTCAAAATTGGCCAAACATCATCTGCTTCCCAGTTTTTCCCGTAGCTCAAGCCCTACCAAGAGATTCAAGCTCAAATCTCCTTCCAAACCTCCATTAATCCACAAGGTAAGCTTGGATATGTTATGTACATTCAATATGAGTCATTTTCATTCATTCATCCCCAAATTTGATCATGGTTTCATGAGGTTTTTGACTAAATTAGAAAATAGTTAGATTTAGAGCTTTATGTTGATCTCTTTCGTTTCTTCATGGATTTGATTGATTCCAAGCCTGAAATTGATTGTTCTAACATCCTCTTCTCAATTATGATCATTGATTACATGGTAGTTGAGGTATTTATGAGATATCAGTTATGGCATGTTGAGAAAAATTTCATGATTGGTCACGTGTGCCTTCTTTCTTGCTTGAACTCTTTTGGGAACTGATTTATACATTGAATTGGGGTTGTTTTGTTGCACATTTGATAGCATAAACTAACTTAAATATGTGGAGATGAAGAGGATCATTTATGCCCTGTTTCGTGAGGTTTATGCCCTGTTTTTTTTTGGCCTGGAAGTTGCTGTCAAATCTGTTGCGTTCTTCCCTTGATTTTGCTGTCAGTTTTAGGGGCTTGTTAGGCTGAGTTGTGGCTGTATTTCATGTCATTTATTTCTGCATATATTGCTTATTTGTTGCTTGAGTTGTTGCCGCGATGCAAGCTAGAAAACAGGGGAGGTCTGCGTGTTGTTGAACTGCTGCGTTTTTATGAAACGGGGGGTGTCAAATTTCTCCTTTTCCACGTGACACGGGAGTGCAGGGTGGCCTGTTTTCTCTGTACCGAGACACGGGGGTGTCTCGGTTTGTTCTATGTTGGTGACACACCGGTGTCACCTTTTGAATCCCAAAACCATACGTGATACTGCTGCTGCTGTTACTGCTTCAATTTCTTTCTTTTCTTTGCATGTGTGTGTGTGTGTGTTATGTGTGTAATGGGACTTAGTTGGTTGTATGCATGTTAATATGCATTATTTCTTTTTCATGCGTGAAAGATTGGTATGATGCATGAAAATTGCATGAATATTGTGATTGCATGCATGTGGTTTTGTGTGTGTGCATGTGTTTTTACGTAGGTATATATATACTTTAGGTTGCATGCATGTAATGTTTTAATTAAATTGTTTTGCATGCATACTACATATATATGTATAATTAATCCATGTATGTTGTTGATTAATGCATTTGATTAATTTTATTTAATTTGCATGCATGGATAATTGCATGTTGATTTACATGCATACGTATAGTTATATATATATTTATATATATATATATATATGTTTAGTATATATTGAATATTATTTGAATTAATTGATTATAGAATTTAATTGTTACCAATTTCAGGTTTTATTTAATTTCCTAAATTTAATTGAATGTATTTAATTATTTATTTTCTAATTGTAAATGCGATTGAATGTGTTTAATTGTTTATGTTCTAATTTTAAATGTGAATTAATACGTGCTATGCCCGTATTTGAATTCTTGAATTGAATTGATTGAAATGTGAATTTATGACTGGAATGAATATGAACGCTTCTAATGTCGAATGAAAGGATCGTTTATATGATTTGAATATATTAATAGTGCACATGAACATTTTCATAACATAATCTTATCTTTTATACATTCATATCATAGCCGAGCGTCTTATTTGGTCATATTGAGTCTCACTTCACCTCTCTTGCACAGATTTTGAGTCCGTTGGAAACGAGGCCGGTCTGTGAAGCTCGTGTGTTCTCCTTGATACCGTTTAAGGTGGGTTTCTCTTCTACTTAGATAAAACGACCCGATATATCTCCCTATGTGAAAAGTTTTAAGCCAAAGTAATACGATTATATATATATTGAGTCTTTTCTCGAGTAAATGATTGCAAACGTAAAGCCCTTATTTCTTGAATCCTACCTAATGTTTTGGCGAGAATGAATGAATGTTCACAATGAATGGGGCCCAGGGACTTGGTGTGAGTGGGGACCCGAGGAGGCATGGACTGACGGGAAACCCTCACACTAGTCCCACTAATGAACGGCGTAACAGGACCTCGTTAGGAGTTAGCGAGGAATGGACGCTGATTGCCATCTCGGGAGTCATGTTCCCCTTTTGGTCAATGAATGGGTGGATGGGCCTTACAAACCCGCCACCAACCCGGAGGAAGAAGGTGGAATGTTATTGAATGCGCACGAAAGATTGAAATGCATGAAAAGAATGAATGTTAATGAATGTTAATGAATTACACGAGGTGTTGGTTGGAGATAATGCACGCCCACTCGCCGGGCCAATAATGACCTAATGTTAATGAATTGTTATAATCCCTTTTGATGATTTCTATTCACCCACTTGGGAAATTCTTTAAAACCTCACTTGGGATTATAGCTTGCATGCGATTGTTTAAATATTGTCGTATATTATATTATGCCCTGGTTTTATACCCACCAGTCCCTTTTGGACTAAACCCGTTTGGCTTTCAGTTGTGTTGTGCAGGTGTCATGGGAGCTAGGCGGGATTTCGAGTCATAGGGCTTGTTTTCGTTTCTAGCCCTTTTCTATATTGATCTTACACTTGCATATTGCACTTGTGGTCATTGTATATGAATGTTGTTATAGAGCGTACTTGTTTTGAGCCGTGACGGCAATTAATAATGTATATGACTTATTTTTGGAGTTGTGATGCTCATTGAATGTATATATGATGTATGTTCGTTTATTGCTTCCGTTTTATTGTTTATTCTGATTTTATGGTTCAAGGGTTAGTCCCGCCTAGCATAGAGTGTGTGTTTGTCCCCGTTCGCCGTGATTTGGTTCGGGTATGGATCGTCCATTTCATATTCGGGTCGGTCTCGGTGTGGGGGATGTGACACCTTGTGCTCGGGTGTTACATCCTTAAGTGGTATCAGAGCTTAGGGTTGCAAAACTCGGGCTCTCGTGTCGTGTGGGTCAGTCTAGGTCGTTTGGAATAGGAACTACGTGATAATGTGCGCATTGCATCGATTTTGATCATGAAATTGTCCTTCTTTTAATCTTGTCGAATTACCTGTTGCATTTTACACTGGATCCGTGTCTTTCACGTTGAATATGTGCCATATGCATGTATTAATCGCATGCATATATCTCCGAAATGAGTTATGATTTACAGGTTATGAAAATAATATCAAACCACGGCCAAATATCACGCTAACAGCGCTCTATTGCAAGTCCTTTTTGAGGCATGGATGATAGGAGGGTTGCACGGGGAAATGATATAGACGATTCGAGATGCGTGGTCTTCATGGATAGAGCTAGAGTTCAAGGTGAGGAACTGAATTGGAGGTTCGACTTCAGAGATGCAAGTATATAAGGACACTTGGTGAAATAAGGATTGATTGGGAGATGGTTACGACTGAGAGGATTGACATATACGGCTCTGCCACATAAGGTGCCTTTGATTGGATGCAACGGGATCTTTCAACCTAATGAATGAAGTGAACAAACCTTGAAGGTATTTTGATTCCGGATTTGGATCATTGAAGAGGTATCAATAATTAAGAGGAGTTAAGATAAAATGGATCCGGTAGGAGTTGTGCACCAAGGGTCGACAAAGAAGGATTTCTGACCCAACTTAGTGATTTGAAATCATGTTTGTTGAAGTTAAGACCGGGAAGAGTCGGATTTGGGTGCTTTGGATTTCGATCAAGATGGGGAAACGAGTCTGGAAAGGAGTAGAGAGAGAGGCTAGTAACTGGGTAAATACCAATTTAGGGAAGGTGGCGATATTAAGGATGGGAATTGAGTTCGTTTTCCAAATCCAAGCTGAATTGTTGGGTGGAGAGGTCGAATTGGAAATATGGAGCAACAAATGGAAACGGTAAAGAAAGATAAAGACTCTTTGGGAGGAAATCATGTGCTCAAGTATAAGTAAAATGAGTTTATTTCACTAATCTTAACTCATAAAGGATAAGCACGGGAGTCTTGATCACGGTGATGGCGAGAAGTAGGGTTCAGAATTTCATTAGGGTTCGATTTTGTAAGAGAATTTGGGCCGTGTTAAAGGGTGATTCTCGGGGTGGAAATGCAGAGGTCAATTCAGTGGTTGTCGAAGAAATTAAGGAGCGTGAAATTGCAATTTCAGACAGTGAAAGATACAAGTGATGCGAAAAGATTCATGGAAAACTTGAAGACCGTGGGAAAGACAAGTCATGATTAGCAAGTCAAAGTAACCACTTGATTAAAGGAACGAGGAAAAGCTACTGAGCTAACAGCTTACTATATTGGTGACAGGTTCCAAAACATTCATGGCACGTGTATCATATTTCACATCAAATTGTTTATTTTCTTTGCTTATGTTTGTGCGCACATTTCTATTTGATTTTGTGCTCTAATGTACGGCATATTTAAGTGTTGCAAGAGTGCCACATGCATCGGCATCTTAACCCGACATGCATTTTAGTGTTTATTTGATAGGAAGTTCCTTCATCTCACCCATCAAGTATCATTTTAACCAAGCCACCTCAGAATTTAGAAGAAAGGAAATAATGGAGTTGCATAGGTAGGTAACGTTGGAGAAAATAAAGAACCTCAAATAAGGGACAGGTTGATGGAAATGGGATTCAGAAAAGAAGCGAAACTAGAGTTAGCTTTAGGGTGTTGGATCGAACAAGAATAGAGAAGGGGGTTGCTATGTTCGTTAAATTCCTCCCCTCCCCCCCAAATGAAATTGTTTTATCAAGAATTTCGGTGAAAGATGGATTGATGGAGTTCAAGGTATAACGATAGAAAATTTAAGGGGGAGAGCGTAACCAAGAAGCAAAAATTAAAACTTGAAGTTGTGGCTGAAGAAATAAATAATAAAGATAACGGAAGTGCAATTAGGAAGATCCGGGGTTATGTTAGTGAGCGGAAATGAATAAGACGACTATAACGGTTGGCCATTAAAATGAAGGTTAGGCCACTACATTCGGGCTGAAGATTTTCACGAGGAATTGGGAAGATAGTTCATTGAATTTTCTACATATGTAAGTCGATTTGAAGATGGAGGAGTTACGGAGAAGTTAAGGAAACTCTCTAGTTGACTTATCGAGAGGGAATCAATTCGAATTAACACAGAAAGAGATGCTGTCAATAAAGCTTGGTCCAATGAGTTGGAAGGAGTTAAGAAGAAACAAAACCGAAGAGGATGAACATTGAGAAATCTAAATCAAAACCTAGGAATCGTCAAGAACCTTCTGTCTTCGATTTAAGAAATATGGGACTAATTATCGAATATAACCTTCAGGGGGTCAAAGGGAATGAACGGATCATAGGAACGGAAGATGGGAAAGGATTTGTGTTGAGAGAGACCATAAGAATAAACATCTTAAGGTCGGGATTGAATCATCAAGGTTTTCCAGAGTGGTTATCCTCGGGGATATGTTAGACTTCGATATGGTAAAGGTAATAACTACGGACCTGAGTTCGGGACAGACGATTTAAGGGTATTCGGGGAGGTCAAGCTCGGTCAATTAAAAAGAATTGGTTGGTCGAACGAAGATTATGGGAAATGGTGAAGACTGGAAACAGTACAAGTCAGAAGGGATTCAAGAGTACAATCCTTAAAGGATTCATCAATTGCTTCACTGGGGTACCCTGAAGAGGTTAAAGACAAGTTGAGCACTAAGTTTATCTTCAGGACAGATCATACACTGGACAACGACAACTTACAATTCTAAATTTCCCAACTACGGTGAATGGTACTTATAGCATCCATATTACATGCATCCATACAAACTTAACTCCAATAATTTTTATATTATGTGCTTTGATATCTTATCATGTTAAATTACTTGGAGCAATTGATAACCAACGTGGACGATGTCTGTTACTTGCTTTGGGGTGTCTTACATGATTTTAATTATGGTTTCGCGTGTGTGGCTTGGGAGTATTGGAGACTTCCTTGCTCTTATTTTTGTTCGAGAGACGGGGTGCTCTCGTTGTTTGTAAGAGACGGGGATGCTCTTATTTTTGTTCGAGAGACGGGGTGCTCTCTTTGCTTGCGAGAGACAGGGTTCTCTCTTTGTTGCTTTTGAGAGACGGGGTTCTCTCATTGTTGTTTGAGAGATGGGGATTCTCTCCTTGTTGTTTGTGAGGAGCGGGGTTCCTTCATTAATTGTTTTCCGGCAGATAGTGAATCCGAGGACGGATTCTTCTAAGGGGGAAAGGTTGTAACGCCCCAGTTCTTTTTATTAATACAACATGATGTATATGTTTACTAAATTGCGCAAATTAATTGGTTTTTAGTGTTTTCTATAATTAAATTTCATTGTTTAATTGTTAAATAAGTGATTAATTGAAATATATGCTATATTCGAATTTGAATTTATGTGATTAACTCGCGTGCTCCTTAATTGTGCGAAATAATTATTTATACGTGTTTTATATATTTCATTTTATTTTATATGTAATAAATGTTAATTATTTTACTTTAATAATATTAATATCATATATTTATGTATATATATATATATATACTAAAGGTGTACGTGTGCATGTAATGCATGCATTTTAGATTTTATAGATTATTATGCATGCATTTATATTTATAAATTATATATGCATGCATGTATTCATTATATATATATACGTATGCATGCATTATTAATTATAATATATTATATACGTATTTATAGTATATTATTTGTAATATTGTTAATTTTTTTGTTACATTGCGTATGAGTGACATTTACGTGTTTCGTTTCTATTTGAATTGATACCGAAATTACGTGCAAATTTAATATGTTGAACTTATACGTGTCTCGTATATGAATATTTGTTCGTTTCGTATTTTCGGATTCATTTGCATGTGTTTCGGATTTAATTTGAATTTTGGAATCCAAGTCGGGGGATAACGAGCACTTAGCGCACCCTTGGTTCCGTATTTAATATCTTGAGCTCGGGAACTCGGATTCGAGTTCCGTCAACTTCACTGAACTCGTAATGAAAATTCGAGTTTAGTAAACTTAGCCTTATATTTTTCTAACGTCATTTGAACCTCCGAAATCTAACCGAAAAACGAAACGGTGACCAAACTGAACTTGCTTCACTAAAATGACCATAACTTATTCATTTGTTGACCAAATTAACTATGGTTAGACTCTATGGAACCCTAACGCAACCCGTTATTCAGAAATTAACCCCCCAAACCGAGATAACCCTTCCCACTTGCTCAAAATTGGCCAAACATCATCTGCTTCCCAGTTTTTCCCGTAGCTCAAGCCCTACCAAGAGATTCAAGCTCAAATCTCCTTCCAAACCTCCATTAATCCACAAGGTAAACTTTGATATGTTATGTACATTCAATATGAGTCATTTTCATTCATTCATCCCCAAATTTGATCATGGTTTCATGAGGTTTTTGACTAAATTAGAAAATAGTTATATTTAGAGCTTTTTGTTGATCTATTTCGTTTCTTCATGGATTTGATTGATTCCAAGCCTGAAATTGATTGTTCTAACATCCTCTTCTCAATTATGATCATTGATTACATGGTAGTTGAGGTATTTATGAGATATCAGTTATGGCGTGTTGAGAAAAATTTCATGATTGGTCACGTGTGCCTTCTTTCTTGCTTGAACTCTTTTGGGAACTGATTTATACATTGAATTGGGGTTGTTTTGTTGCACATTTGATAGCATAAACTAACTTAAATATGTGGAGATGAAGAGGATCATTTATGCCCTGTTTCGTGAGGTTTATGCCCTGTTTTTTTTGGCCTGGAAGTTGCTGTCAAATCTGTTGCGTTCTTCCCTTGATTTTGCTGTCAGTTTTAGGGGCTTGTTAGGCTGAGTTGTTGCTGTATTTCATGTCATTTATTTCTGCATATATTGCTTATTTGTTGCTTGAGTTGTTGCCGCGATGCAAGCTAGAAAACAGGGGAGGTCTGCGTGTTGTTGAACTGCTGCGTTTTTATGAAACGGGGGTGTCAAATTTCTCCTTTTCAATGAGACACGGGAGTGCAGGGTGGCCTGTTTTCTCTGTACCGAGACACCCCGTGTCACCTTTTGAATCCCAAAACCATACGTGATACTGCTGCTGCTGTTACTGCTTCAATTTCTTTCTTTTCTTTGCATGTGTGTGTGTGTGTTATGTGTGTAATGGGACTTAGTTGGTTGTATGCATGTTAATATGTATTATTTCTTTTTCATGCATGAAAGATTGGTATGATGCATGAAAATTGCATGAATATTGTGATTGCATGCATGTGGTTTTGTGTGTGTGCATGTGTTTTTACGTAGATATATATATACTTTAGGTTGCATGCATGTAATGTTTTAATTAAATTGTTTTGCATGCATACTATATATATATATATGTATAATTAATCCATGCATGTTGTTGATTAATGCATTTGATTAATTTTATTTAATTTGCATGCATGGATAATTGCATGTTGATTTACATGCATACGTATAGTTATATATATATTTATATATATATATATGTTTAGTATATATTGAATATTATTTGAATTAATTGATTATAGAATTTAATTGTTACCTATTTCATGTTTTATTTAATTTCCTAAATTTAATTGAATGTATTTAATTATTTATTTTCTAATTGTAAATGCGATTGAATGTGTTTAATTGTTTATGTTCTAATTTTAAATGTGAATTAATACGTGCTATTCTTGAATTGTATTGATTGAAATGTGAATTTATGACTGGAATGAATATGAACGCTTCTAATGTCGAATGAAAGGATCGTTTATATGATTTGAATATATTAATAGTGCACATGAACATTTTCATAACATAATCTTATCTTTTATACATTCATATCATAATCATTTCATTGCCGAGCGTCTTATTTGGTCATATTGAGTCTCACTTTACCTCTCTAGCACAGATTTTGAGTCCGTTGGAAACGACGCCGGTCTGTGAGGCTCGTGTGTTCTCCTTGATGCCGTTTAAGGTGGGTTCCTCTTCTACTTAGATAAAACGACCCGATATATCTCCCTATGTGAAAAGTTTTAAGCCAAAGTAATACGATTATATATATATTGAGTCTTTTCTCGAGTAAATGATTGCAAACGTAAAGCCCTTATTTCTTGAATCCTACCTAATGTTTTGGCGAGAATGAATGAATGTTCACAATGAATGGGGCCCAGGGACTTGGTGTGAGTGGGGACCCGAGGAGGCATGGGCTGACGGGAAATCCTCATACTAGTCCCACTAATGAACGGCGTAACCGGACCTCGTTAGGAGTTAGCGAGGAATGGACGCTGAGTGCCATCTGGGGAGTCATGTTCCCCTTTTGGTCAATGAATGGGTGGATGGGCCTTGTAAACCCGCCACCAACCCGGAGGAAGAAGGTGGAATGTTATTGAATGCGCACGAAAGATTGAAATGCATGAAAAGAATGAATGAATGAATGTTAATGAATGTTAATGAATTACACGAGGTGTTGGTTGGAGATAATGCACGCCCACTCGCCGGGCCAATAATGACCTGATGTTAATGAATCGTTATAATCCCTTTTGATGATTTCTATTCACCCACTTGGGAAATTCTTTAAAACCTCACTTGGAATTATAGCTTGCATGTGATTGTTTAAATATTGTCGTATATTATATTATGCCCTGGTTTTATACCCACCAGTCCCTTTTGGACTGAACCCGTTTGGCTTTCAGTTGTGTTGTGCAGGTGTCATGGGAGCTAGGCGGGATTTCGAGTCATAGGTCTTGTTTTCGTTTCTAGCCCTTTTGTATATTGATCTTACACTTGCATATTGCACTTGTGGTCATTGTATATGAATGTTGTTATGGAGCGTACTTGTTTTGAGCCGTGACGGCAATTAATAATGTATATGACTTATTTTTGGAGTTGTGATGCTCATTGAATGTATATATGATGTATGTTCGTTTATTGCTTCCACTTTATTGTTTATTCTGATTTTATGGTTCAAGGGTTAGTCCTGCCTAGCATAGAGTGTGTGTTTGTCCCCGTTCGCCGTGATTTGGTTCGGGTATGGATCGTCCATTTCATATTCGGGTCGGTCTCGGTGCGGGGGATGTGACACCTTGCGCTCGGGTGTTACACACCGGGAAGGCAAGGGCCGACGGTTACCTCTTATGAAGTTCCCACTTGGAAGAGATATTTTCGGTTCCAATGGAGTGTTGGCGCTGAGGTATACTCGAGGGTGGAATGTGGAGTTTCAGGGACTCGCTGTAACACCCCAAGCGGTGGGGCATCACACCCCCGCACTATGGCCCGACATGTATACGAAATTGAAGGTCCGCACACGCACCAAGTCACAGCGAACGGGTGACAAACAAAAACACACGCACTAGCTAGGCGGTATCTAACCCTGTACAAAAGAAAATATGCAAAACATGACAGCGGAAGTAGCACGAAATTCCAACTTACAAAAACTTTTACACATCAAGCATACAACGCAGTACATACATCAGAATCAAATATACGAGTTCAACTAGTGCAGCAACCTGTCCTGAGCAATCATATATTCACAACGGGTTCAACTAATCCGAACACCTGTCCTAACCTGTCCCGAATTCCATAAATTCAAATCATAAATACAAACCTGCACAAACATATCATATATATCATTTACAAATCATAAACCAGAGCCAGAACTTAATAAACATAAACAGACGGACACAGACTCGACAGACCCTACACACAACCGCCTAGCACGAACTCCAACGATCTCCAAAGCAAAGCCTGCGAACTAAAACATAAAAGGGGAGGGGTCAGTCCAAAGACTGAGCGAGGGGCTGACACACACACACTATACATATATATAGAGCACAGCACATAGAAGAAACGACATTCGTGAACCCGGGGTTAGTTTTTGCACGCCAAAATATTTTCCCGTGATAGTATACTTATAGTGGTTTAAAACCAAACAAACAAATCTTAACTCAAACGTTCTTAAACATAAGTTCAGATTCATGCAGACTTAACACACATATCGGAACATTTCTTATTAGCTTAAAAGTATATCAATTTTTATCTTAATTCACGAATCTACCCCCGTTTCACGAACTTATAACAGACGGACAGACAGAACACACTTACTTAAATCGAAACAAAACTCATAAATCAATCCCACCTGCACACCATTGGGGAAGAGAGGTGCCCCTCTCAACCCACCACAGAACGAAACATATGAACCGGAGGATCCCGCCCGGTTCCTTCGACGGCCAGCCAAAATGCGCTCCGTCGGCATAGGAGAACTAAGTCTCCCGTTGGTGGAGAAGTGCACAGGGGTCGTAACCGGCGACCCCAATGGTCGTCCCGGGTCTCCCTTACCCACAATCTCCAGGGCCCATCACACAGATAACAGACATATATCGGAAACTTATCTTGCCACACACAGACAGACAGACGTACATATCTCATGCATATCGTGCTTACCATATCACCCGTACATATCACGCAGACTGACCTCAGAATCATAACAGAACTGAAACAAAGCATACATAGGCTCATACATAGCGTTTCGTATTTTCAAATCAAATCATATGACAAAACCAAAAAAATACATACTTCGCACATATCTACATATACATAAGGCTTATAAACCGCATGCATTCGAAAACGAGCACATTGCAATAGGGTATAACTATATCCTAACCTCACCTGGCACCAAACACAGCCGAACACAAAGCAGAAGGTCCACCCCGGAACCTGCACCACTCACTTGTCACCACCCCGGGTGCACCTGTACCAACTGAACACACCAAATACAGCACAGAACTCAGACTCAGACTCAGACAACTATACAAAGACGCACGGCACATGCTCAAGCACTTAAGAAATGAAATCACATAAGCAGAGTTCACATAAATTATATACAAAACAAAACATTAAGGCATGTTCATGTGCATAATTAATGCAAATAACGAAATTAAAGACAAAGCACTTCATATCATTTCATATCAATTCCTTTAATACCTAACAAATTCAATTAACAAGTTCAGATAATTCATACAAGTTTTCATACACATTGGAGCACAAATAAATCAGTAATTCAAGCTTTCATATATCATACAATTCACAATTTCCATTTCATAGTTCATACAAAGCCGAATTTACAATCAAAACAATTAACGAAAATAAATACAATAACTTCGAAAATTCATATAAAATCAACCGGACATCCAATTGACGAACGGAAAGTGGCGTTGGACTCACCACGACGAGAGGAACTTGCTGCCCAAAGGGCGTCGGAATGCCGCCCCCGGAACCAATCGGACCGCCACGTGCCGCCGCCAGACCACCACCTCCGGTGGTCGGAAAATTCCCCGGAAGGACAGAAACGTACGCCTCGGCCTGCTTGACAAAAACCCTCAACCAATTTCAGAAAATTCCAAACACACGGGACTTCGTTAACGAAAAACCGAACTTAAATCCTAACACGAAAACTGAAATTAAACGCAAACCGCTAAACGAAAATAAAATCCGGACATACCGTTGGAAAGCCCGTAACGAGCCCTACAAAAGCCCCCTAGTCAACCGCCGGAAAAGTCGCCGGAAAATCGGACCGTCGGTCCAGACCGGTCCGCCGCCGGTTCGCCGCCGCCGGCCGGTTCTCGGGTTGGGGCCAACACCATCCGCTACGTTTCGATATTCGGAGCAACTTCCGTGAAGGAACCACCACCAAAAGCCCACCGAAAAAGGGCCAAATCCGCCGCCAAACGTCCGCCGGTGCGCCACTCGCCGGAACCGCCACCTACGCCACGATTCGTCCCAATCTGATGCCGGAAATAGATTCAGGAGGTCGAAAACGTCCGGAAACCACCAAACCCCATCGGAAAAAGTCGCCGGAAGGCGGCGAAACACGCCGCTACAGTAACCGCCGCCGCCGTCGCGGGCTTCAGGCGGCGCGTGCGGCCTCCTCGCCGCCCCGATGGCGGTGCCGTCTGTCCAGAAAATAACGCCGGGAGCTCCTTTACTCGGGTTGGTGGCGCGTGTCGCCGGAGGGTGGCCGGAAACAGCCGCAAATGGGCGGCGAAGTGGCGGCTCCGCCACCCCTCCTCCGCTGCGTCTGAAATCGGCCGAAAACTCCACCACCGCTCGTCGGTTGGTCGATTTCTTGGTACGGTTGTGACCGCGTCGTCGAGCTCGTCGAAATGGACTAGTGGTTCGTCGAAATCCGTCGAGAAACGGCCAAGTTTGGACGTGTGTGTGAAAACACACCTCAAGTGTGTGTGAGTGTGTCGTGAGAGAGGAGAGAGAAGCAGCGGGAGAAGAGAGAGTGAGAGCTGCTGATCCGTTTGGCACGAATTACGAGGATCCGGGGTATAAATCTCGGGTCCTCGTACTCAAAAACGGACGGAAGAAGGGGTTAACGAAGTCAGAATTGGGCAAACTCAGAGTCTACGGACTCGTTTCGCTGCCCCAAACGCAAAGAAGGGGTCAAAAAGGTCGAAATCTCGATCGAACGAGGAATGACCGAAAAACCCCTAAAAAGAGAAAATTACAAACAAGCCCCTAAACTCTTAAAGAGTTCAAAATAGGGCCGTGCAAATCACAGAATCACATAATTACACACATAAGAAGGTTTAAAAGTGGCGTACCTTATTTATAGGACGAACGAGATGTTACACTCGCTTCCCAATGTTTTGGACCGATGTTCGGGGGCTGCATCCCTCGACATCATTGCGTTAAGGATAGATTGGTTTGATTTGGTTTGGATTCGGATGTTTGGTTGGAGTGCTCGCTCTCACCGAGCCGGGGTGTTTTGTAGTTTATGATCCGTATTTTGAAAACTTGCATTGTTTTGGAAAACTCATTCGGATCATGAACAATCCTTGGTTTAGCATGCATTGAACCTTTTATATTATATTATGTAAACTTCTCCTCACCGGTTCCTTTTGAACTGATCTCCTTTACCTTTCGTGTCCGCAGGTCGCGTTTTGGAGTCTTGCTAGGCGGGGTCTTGCTTGAGAGTTGTTGTCGAGTCTAGCTTGTACTCGTTGTGTCGTTCTTTGCTTTATGTTTTACGTTTTGCCTTCGGATTTATGGATTCAGTTTGTATGATGAATCATTATGTTAGTTTGGACCGTGATGGTCACTTAGGTGGATTTACATTCCGTACTTTGAGCATTACGTGCTGGACGTCGACGGTCATTTACATGTTGGATATATTAATCTTATGTCTTGTTGAATGCCATTTGATTTAAGCTTCCGCATACTTGTTTTTGTTTACTCGCTTTGGGAGTCTAGCACCGCCTAGCTAGGTTGTCCGTTTGTCACCGCTTGCTTCGAACTTGGCGGGTATATGGATGGTAATTCTATATACAAGCTAGGTCCGTAGCACGGGATAGGCGTGGATGCCCTCGTTTTGGGACGTTACACCCCTATTTGGTTGGTATCAGAGCCGAAGTTTCAAAACCGGGCTCTTGAGTCGTCTCGAGTTATCTGGGTCGTACGGCAATAGGAACAACTTGCTTATGTGTTTTAAAGTGATTCATTTTGCATATGCTATATTGTTGATTAAGCTAATTGTTCTTACAGTACATGAGCATCTTGGATCGAATATGTTGTTTCTATTGTGTCCTTTTGTTAACTACTTGCTTATATCACCTAACTTGTAACTACATTGTTGCACTTAATTAACTTCGTGCTTTTGTGTTGGTTTGTTTTCATATGTGAACGTCCTTATGATATATATCTTGTTAACTATCGCTTTTAGATTATGCAAATTACGTTGCTTGCTCGATATTAAGTGACATGGGCATATGACTAATCACCATGCATACATGATAAGATTGTGTCTAGGATGCCTCCACGCAACCGTCATTGCTCTCCGACATGCCAAAATGAGCAAGATTCTTCGGCAGAAAATCAAAATGCACCACTACCGTCACCTCCGAATGTCAATGATTTGCTTACCATTATGATTCAGATTTTGCAACTCCTACAAGCACCGCAAACCTTATCGGCACCTCCGGCGTTAACACCTACGCCCACCGTCAAGGAACAACGGTTACGAACTAAAGGAGTAATTTTCGAATTGGGGTCTGAGAGATCACCAGCTTTGATGGCACCTTCGACTCCCCGAGTACCACGTAAGGAGTTAGGAGATAACAGGACAAGAAATTTTTCATCCGGATCAGCGACCCCTTCCGCTATTAAGGGCCGAAACTCGTACAGGCACTATGGGAGCACCAATCACTTCGGGGATAACTACCGGAAAGGACACGGGAAGTGTTATACATGTTGTGGCAACCCAAAATATAAAGCTAAGGATTGCGATCAGAGGAGAGACCACCATATGGATAAGAAGGGCAAGGCTAAGATTTCTATATCTCAAGTACCTACCCCTCAAGCTACTAAGGGCTTCGTGGGGAGATAACAAGGTCCTTTGCTCAGGTCGGAATCAACAATTGGGTCATCGCTACCGGGCTCGCTATGAAAGTTGAAGCGGAGGAACAAAGACTTGGAGCTAGGAAGAATGTTGTTAATCCTTGTTCTAGTTCGGGTTTCAAGAGAGACATCCCTCGTTCTTTCTCTCAATCTCCTCCGCTGAAGAAGGGTCATATGATGGGTAACAAGGAAAAAGGAAAAGGGACTCTACTGGCTGCGCAAGGGCATAAACCTTGCTATCATTGTAGTAGCATCACTCACCCTGAGGAAAATTGTTGGAAGAAGCTCGGGAAATGTTATAATTGTGGGAGCACCGGACACATAGAAAGGTATTGTGATAAACTGAAGACTAAGGGACCGGGTGATAGGATGAGGCCCGTGGCTTATGCTCGAGCTTATGCGTTGAATGGAGGGCAAGATGATGATAAGCATGACTTCATTACTACGGTGAAAGGTACGGATTGCATTCATGGCGTAGCACTCATACATTTTAGTTTGGATGTCATTACCGGGTTGTGATATTTGTTGTTGATATATGCTAGAATGCAATTATTTAATATGTATATGTCTTTCTATGCAAATTGCTTTCAGTGCCAATGTGAATACGGTAAGTTAGAAATCGATTGTCCTTTATCGGGTGGTATATTTGATAGTTGATACATGCACTCTATCTGAACTTGATTTATTCTATAGCCTCTCTTATGCTATATTCGTATTGAGTGACAATAAATGTTTCATTTGTATTTAGCTTGTCTCCTACTTGTGCAATTGTATAAATACTTCCTTGGACTAGGGTTTATTTTATATTAGAGAAAGGATGGTGTTCAACATATGAACCAAAAGAAGATCATCAATTAGCCCTAAGGGGAGCTCGAGCTCCCTTATATATTGGAGAGGGAGGGGACACCGAACCCTAGTCCTTTTGGGGCAAGGATTTGGCCCCTCTCTCCAATTACTTGATCATCAAGTAATTTTGACTTTGACTTTGAATTCAAATTCAAATCAACTTTTAAGAGAGCTAAAATATCCAAACCCTTTTGGATATTATTATACTTTATTTATTAATAAATAAATAACTTATTTATCTAATTAATTAATTTGTAATTAATTAACTAGATTATTTTTCTCCAAAATAAGACTTTCCTTTTAATTCAAAATTAAACCAAAGTCTATTAAATAATTAATCACATTAATTATTTAACACATATATCATATATATATACACGTGTGAGACACGTGTCACAAGGACACGTGTCACTGACGTGACCCACACGTGTGGTTTCACACGTGTGGAACCCTCTAGGCCCGATTAACTCATTTAATCATTTTAAAGCCTTAACTCATGTAACCAAGTTGTTGTGTGTGACCCTCTAGGTTCTCAATTCAATTAGCAGTGACTCTAATTAATTAATTCACTAATTAATTAATCAGTTCACAGATTAAACGACCATAGTCTAGCAACAGGTGTTTAACCCCTAGCTGAATTGGAATGTTCGGATTCGACAGAACCTTTAAGTCATTGATTCATGTGAGATATAATCCTCCTACTTACTATCTCTCAACCAAGATCTAGGGTAAGGGAATAATCAGAACCCTAATAATCCGGTCTTAAAGCTAAGTGCATTTCATATCCATTTGATCTCAATCCAAGAAACCCTTTTCTTGATGTCTTGATCTACTGCCTTGGCCAAGGACTCCATATGACATATGAATGACTTACACAATAAGAGATCACCTTGCAGATGCAAGAGTAGGTCCTTTCTTGATTCTCATTCACTTTCATGAATCACTTGTGCAGCCCCAACATGAGCATTGAATCAGTTGTCTAAGGCGACACCCTTTAAAGCTTATACCTAAGACTACAAAGTTAACTCATATAGTGACATGGAACCTCAAGTCTAAGGATCAATTAATCACATCAATGACTCGTGAGATATTTCCTAATCTGGAAGTTTCCATTTCCTGAAATAGAAACTTCCTTTCCCATTTAGGAATCTTCTCACACGGGGCACCTCAGTGAACTTACTTATTGAAGTAAGCACCCTCATGTATCACGTACGTATCAACTATACACTTTACACCTCCATGAAACAAGGTGGTCCTTCTTAAGGGCGTGATCCCATAAGCAAGCCTTAGAGGAGTCTGGTTGACACTCCCACTGTCGGTAGGACTCATCGGCTTGGAGTATTTTACTAATCGTGACTTATGTGATATAGGGCCCGTTTCATGAACCATTTCACCTAAATGGTAAAGTCCTAATGTCATCAGGATTAGGGGAGTTCTCATACATGCACAGATAAAGTAAACGCATACCAAACAAGAGCATATAAAGAAGTGTTGCCTCAATTCGTTATTTCATTCAAAGATTGTCAGTGATTACAATAAGGAAAAGCACAAAGCGGATATATAATCGGCTTTCTAGGGCACTATTCCTAACAATCTCCCACTTGCCCGTCAAAGCCATTCTAAAGCTACTCTAAGTCCCATCTTCTGAAGATGACCATGGAAAGCTTCTCCATATAAATGTCTTTATCAATGTCACTATTGAGAAAGGCAGTTTTCACATACATTTGCCATATCTCATAGTCATAATATGCTGCAATGGCAAGCATGATCCGAATAGACTTTTGCATTGTAACTGGTGAAAAAGTTTCATCAAAGTCTAGCAACAGCATGACTAATCAGCTCATCTACAGTAGCACCAGCATGATTCATATTGAAGTTAAGGACAAATGGGTTGAATGATGGTGGGAACGAGGCTAGCAACAGGTCTACTGAAAGCTCATCTTTCAGTGGCATGTCCATGGAAGCAAGTTTCTCAGTAAGGGCGAGAAACTTGAGTCCATATTCATGGACACTGGAACCTTCCCTCTTTCTCAAGTGGAACAATTCCTTTGAGGTGTTATACCTTGTAACACGTTCATGAGGGCGGTAAAGTTGCTCTAAGTGGTCGTAAATCTCCCAAGCGAATTCCATGGCCTCATGTTGCCTTTGCAAGTCCGGAGACATGTTAACCAACATAAGGCAACGGATTGGAGATTATCATCCTTCCACTTCTGGATCACATCCCGCTCGGCCGAGTGGGAGTGTCCCCTTCGGGATTAGGCTCCCCTTCGAAGAGAACATAAGTTCTCTTCTCAGAATCAAAAATGATTTTCAGATTCCTCAGCCAATCAGAATAGTTGGGACCAGTCAACTTGTTTGACTCGAGGATCAATACAAGAGGGTTTTTGGTTGCCATTTCAAAACACGTAGAGAATCATAGAATCTACTACCTAAATGGTCAAACAGAGAACTAGTGAGCATGCTGAATTATAACGATATACAAAAGATAAGGTCTTTAATCTAATGTAGCTCCCACTGTTTTTCAAAGATCTATAATTCCCAAAGACCTAAGAGGAACGCGTTTCCCAATGGGTACTAAGATCCTAAGCATTTTACCTCGAACCCACGACTCGCGGACATTCTAAGTAAAACCCTAGGTAGGTACAACTTACCAATTCTAATGCCTTTAGAACTCTTAGTAATTGTTTTTGCATCACCTATCTTTCAATATGGACCCACGACTCGTGCGACATCCACATTTACTTAGGCGTTAAGCTAGACCCATCAATCATAAGATCATGATCAAAACTTAGTTCGGACGACCCACGACTCGCGGACATCGCCCTTGCCAAAATTGACCATGAAATATTGATCATATAAAATGATCAATTAGGTAACTAAGAGCTAATAAGCTCCACTAGCTATCCTACGACTCGCGGACAATAACTAGTTTCACTTACTAAACTTAAAACCTATTGATGGAATGCTAGGAATTTAATTCAAAATTTGCACCTCGAATTAAACACCTATTTATTTGAAATTAGCTTAATATTTAATGGGAATTTTCGAATCAACCGGAGAGTTGTCCGGTTCGACCTCACCAACATATATGTTATCCAATTTTATTAGTCTTGATTAATGCAAGTACAATTAAATGTATTTCAAACAAGCACATAAACAGATAACATGTCCTAGCATGATACTAACATGAGATGATCATGGGCTCTACCTATCTGATGCGTGATATGTGGGAGCCACTCCACAATCACAATTTCTAACATACTTGCCACATGAACAGTTTAAATCACATAAGGGAAAGCGGTAACAAAATACGAGCCTTATCTCTATTATATTTTACAATTGAGATTCCCCTCCCTAACATTTTGAGGGGTCTTCACTTATGGCCTCCTTGTTACTTGAATGTGGTCCATATTACTCCATGGGTGCATTGTCTCCAAAATGAAAATAAAACCTCACCACCTATTCTACTCTAAAAAAAAAAAAAAATGAAAAAGTACTGAAAAGTAATAAGGCTCAATCTTCATATTGGCCTTAGACAAATACACGGGGCATACCCCGGCCTCAAAAACAGTAATATGGAAAGCCACATAATAAATCACATAACAGTACGCACTTAAGTGAGGCTCCAACCTCAATTGAAAAACGCAACTATAGGGCTCCAACCCCAATTTAAACCATCCATGTGCATAAATTAAAACCATACATAAGTCTAAACCCACGATCACATAATATGCATAAATTGCAAGAATTTAAATTTAACCAATAAATTAAAATTCTCGCTTTAAGCTCTAATAGCTCAAAAACACGACTTAGATGGAATTCTTGTTCAAAAGTCTTTTCTATAAAACCCGAAAAACAATAAACTAATAAAATCCCATTAATTTCTGAAAATTAATGATTTTTATTCTTTCAATATTTTCAGAAAATAAAGCTTGTAATTTTCCCAAAATTTAAATCGATTTTAATTTCTCAAAATCCCAATTTAATCAAAATTTAAAATTTTATTTTATTTTAATAAAATTGATTTCAAAAGATAAAATTAAAATAAAATTAATTTAGGGATTTTTAAGGACCGAAACCACGAAAAATGAAAACACGAAAACATGCCCGAAACCACCAGTTCAAGGGGCACCGCCGTGCGGCAGCATACGCGCACTGCAGTTGCCGCCCGTGTGCGTACTCTGGGCATGCACGCCAAGCGCGCATTGCGCGCAACAATGACCGACGTGGGCGGGCTGTCTCGGCCAGGCTCCCGTGCGGTCGCGGGAGGTGCTAGGCGGGACGTCTCGCGCGGTTGCGGGATGTGTGGGCGGTGACTTCCTCGCGATTGCGGGAGCCTCGTGCGGGTAGTCCCGCACGGTCGCGGGACTGGTGGGCGGAGGCGATTGGCGAGGCCTCGAGTGCTACGACTGACCACGCGCGAGCCTTGCCTCTTTCGTTCGCAACGCAATTTCGTGTTTCCTATCTCAAGTTTCTTAGAACCAATTCAATCCAAAAATTAAAATTACGATTTAAACAGATTTCAACTAAAACAGTTTTTCAAAAACAGATTTAAGAAAACAGTTTTCACAAATTCAAGAAAAATTACAGTTTCGTAATTCAGGCTTTCTAAAAGAACTCATGAATACCTAATTCGCATCTAAGCCTAAAAATTTCTACCAAATTCAGAATAATTGAGACGAATCAGAAACACGATTAACAAGGTGGCTCTGATACCACTTGTTGGAAAACAGGAATCAAAAAGCAGCGGAAATTTAAAAATTTTCCAATAAAAGGATCTTGGACTCGCAATCGTGTATCCAAATTCATAGAGATTAGAAACTTACTTTTCAATAATCTTTCTTGAAGCGTTTCAAGCCACCCGAGAACGCTCTTCTCGCGGCTTGATCCCCTCTCCTGGGTAAAGCTCGAATCTTCAAAACTTCTAACTTGAAGCTCTCTAGAGATAGTCCAACAACTTGACTACAATCTAACTAGTAAGGATGCTAGTTCTCTAGTTAGTGTTTAGGCTTAACCTAGGGTTTAATTTATCTTGGAGAAAGGATGGTGTTCAACACATGAACCAAAAAAAAAAAATCAATTACTCTCAAGGGCAGCTCGAGCTCCCCTATATATAATTGGGAGGGGTGGCCGAAAATCCTTGTCCTTATGGGCTAGGGTTTTGGTCCCTCTCTCCTATTACTTGATCATCAAGTAATTTTGACTTTGACTTCGAATTCTAATTCAAACCAACTTCTAAGAGAGCTAAAATATCCAAACCCTTTTGGATATTATTATACTTTATTTATTAATAAATAAATAACTTATTTATCTAATTAATTAATTTGTAATTAATTAAATAGATTATTTTTCTCCAAAATAAGACTTTCTTTTTAATTCAAAATTAAACCAAAGTCTATTAAATAATTAACACATTTAATTATTTACTATATATATACAATATATATATATATATACACGTGCTCCTCACGTGACCCACACATGTGGTTTCACATATGTGGAAACCCACTCAGCCCGATTAACTCATTTAATCATTTTAAAGCCTTAACTCATGTAACCAAGTTATTGTGTGTGATCCTCTAGGTTCTCAATTCAATTAGCAGTGACCCTAATTAATTAATTTATTAATTAATTAATCAGTCCACAAATTAAACGACCATAGTCTAGCAACAGGTGTTAAACCCCTAGCTGAATTAGAATGTATCGATTCGACAGAACCTTTAAGTCATCGATTCATGTGAGATACAATCCTCCTACTTACTATCTCTCAACAAGATCTAGGGTAAGGGAATAATCAGAACCCTAATAATCCGGTCTTAAAGCTAAGTGCATTTCATATCCATTTGATCTCAATCCAAGAAACCCTTTTCTTGATGTCTTGATCTACTACCTTGGCCAAGGACTCCATATGGCATATGAATGACTTACACAATAAGAGATCACCTTGCAGATGCAAGAGTAGGTCCTTTCTTGATTCTCATTCACTTTCATGAATCACTTGTGCAGCCCTAGCATAAGCCTTGAATCAGTTGTCTAAGGTGACACCCTTTAAAGCTTATACCTAAGACTACAGAGTTAACTCACAAAGTGACATGGAACCTCAAGTCTAAGGATTAATTAATCACATCAATGACTCATGAGATATTTCCTAATCTGGAAGTTTCTATTTCCTGAAATATAAACTTCCTTTCCCATTTAGGAATGTTCTCACACGGGGCACCTCAGTGAACTTACTTATTAAAGTAGCACCCTCATGTATCACGCACGTATCAACTATACACTTTGCACCTCCATGAAACAAGGTGGTCCTTCTTAAGGGCGTGATCCCACAAGCAAGCCTTAGAGGAGTCAGGTTGATACTCCCACTGTCGGTAGGACTTATCGGCTTGGAGTATTTTACTAATCATGACTTATATGATATAGGGCTCGTTTCATGAACCAATTCACCTAAATGGTAGAGTCCTAAAGTCATCAGGATTAGGGGAGTTCTCATACATGCACAGCTAAAGTAAATGCATACCAAGCAAGATCATATAAAGAAGTGTTGCCTCAATTCGTTATTTCATTCAAAGATTGTCTGTGTTTACAATAAGGAAAAGCACAAAGCGGATATACAATCGGCTTTCTAGGGCACTATTCATAACACAAACAGAAGTAGGAAAGAAAGGAAGCACACTACAAGCAAGAGCCCCTAAGGGAAAGAAACACCCAATAAACAAAAGCAAGAAGGAAAGCGATTACGTAACAAATGAAATCAAGAATCACTGAAAACAAGGAATAAGACAATAAACACTTGGGTTTCCCCGATATTAAAATATGCATGTATGTAGTGCCATGAATGCTTCATGTACCGTTCACCATAGTAGTAGTATTGAGTTCGGGGTTAATTCCTTGATTCCCAAAGTGCCAACTTGAACTTGAACCGGGATCTTGAAGTCGTGGCATTCTTTGAAGATCTTAAATTCTTGTTCCTCATATACTCCCACCTTTAGTATTAAAATCTTTCCTTGTTTGATATTGATGACCTCTTAAGATTCTTGAATTTCCCTTTCCATGTGATTCGAGTCTCTATAATATGAACACTGACTTGCTTCCGGTGAGAAGATATAAAATACATCTTTGCTATTTGAATCTTCTTCTACTCCGAGTCTTTGAAATCTTGAATTTCTAAGAATTTCTCTTATCTTGTGGATTCCTCATCTTGCCTTCAAATATTTCATCTTGAAATATTTTGCCATCTAACGTCATTAAAAATAATTCCTAGTTCCTCTTAATTTGATCTTTCCATTTCGGCATAGAAATCTTCTTTTTCTGACATTGTTAATAGGTTAAAGCTTCTCATGAATTCCTCGAAGTTTGGATTCTTTGCTTGATCTTCGAATGCCAAGCCTATCTTTTCTTCACATGAGTAAGGGGTGAGACCCAGTCCATTGATTACCCATTCTTTCATAGCCCCAAGTATCTTGCATCCTCGGTTCATATACATATTCCTGGAATTTGAATGTTTGATCGAATTCCATGTCCATTTACTTGCAACTAATTCCGAACTCCGGGATAGTCCTCGAAGGTACCCTAGTCTTTCAAACCTTTATATGAAATCATCCATCTTCTTTCATTCTTCAATTTAAAATCTTCCTACCATTATACTCTGAAGGGAGGTACTTGTACAAAGTTCTCGAATAGAACTCCCTCATAAGGATTCTTCTCGGGTTCTTCAAATCTCAACTCCATTCTCTTGATCACCTAGAACTTGGCCTCCAAGTCGCTTCCAAAGATCAAAATCCCTAAGTCCCTTGCAGCCTAAAAATATCTGTCTCTCTTGTTCTTTTCCCGGTAATACTTAATGATGTCAAAGGAGTATCCTGAAATAAAATACAACTCCAAGAAGATATTGATGCATGCGGGGTTCTTAGTGTATGTTCATGTCAACGATTAATGCAAATAATATCAAATAATTCACATAAGTGATGTAGTAAATGCCAACAAACACGTAATCCTAAGCCGAACGACCTAGACAAATATAGCCTAACACATGAGACAAAATGGGGACTCCGTCCACGCATCAAGCCATGGCGAACAGGTGACAAACAAAAATCCAACCTAAGTTAGGCGGTCTAGACCCTACTCAGAGCGCGCAATAAAAACAATTAACGAATGCGGAAGCCTCAGAATCCTAAAACCAATAAACATACTCGAAACATAAACACGATATATCAAAATTTAGCGAGGCAAGTTATACAAATCCTTACAAATCTAATTAAGACATAACTTATACATATTTCAAAATTAGCAAAATGCATAAAGAAAACAAAATACAATGCATGTGACTCGAGCTATCCGCAACCACGACTCAAATACCACCGCCTAGCTCCAACTTTTAAACAGGCACCTGCAAACTCAAATCAAAGGGGGAAAAAAAGAGAGAAATAACGAGGGTCAGTCCTAAAGACTGGTGAGGGGGCTAACACACGCACACGTACATATAAGTAGAGCATAGCATAATCAAATCGAAGAGTGTTCATGAACCGAGGTTGGTTTTTACATTCCAAATCATTTAAACCCGTGATAATACATATAGAAAGAAAGATTTAGGGCCGAAGGCCAAAATCACCAAGTTTTTTTAGAAATTAGAAGTCCAATCCCGATTCACAAACCATAACGGAAACGAAGACTTAAACTAATTGACTTGTAGCACCCCAAACGGAAATGCGCCACCTCCCCCGCACTATAACCCAAACTCGGTTACAAAATGGGAAGTCTGTACCCGAATCCGAATCATAGCGAATGGGAGACCACTCACACACTAAGCTAGGCGGGGCTAAACTTTGAAACCAAATAAGTAATTAACCAAAATTAAATTCATGTGCGGAAGCAAATCATAAGTTTAATCACAACATAAGCAGCAAGTGACGGGTTCAACTAACATAAATACATAAATCATAAATCATAATATTTCATACATTCAATGCATAACTTAATCAATCACAATATGCGTGTAGTGTGATTCAGACTTGACCCTATGACTTGAAAGACCCAAAATCTAGCCTAGCACTCCCAAAACCTGCAAAAGAACTGAAAACAAAGCCGGGTTCAGTCTATAGGAGACTGGTGGGTATAAAATAGGGTTTAATATAATAATTAGTACAAAATTAAACACCCTCACTTGCAAGTCATAATCCCGTGCGAGGTTCTTTAAAATATTTCCCAAGTGGGTGAAAACAAAATAAAACAACACTCGGGATTACAACTGTCAATTCCATTCATTCATTACAATCATGCGGTTGATACGTGAGCCCGACGAGAGGGCGAATTCTCCAACCTCCACCTCGTGTGTGCATTTATTCATTTTCGTTCATTAGTGATCATACAATCATTCATTCAGTCGCAATCATTCATTAATTCATTCGTTCATTCATTCGCTCATTCATTCATTCAATCATTCATTCAATCATGCATTACATTACACCTTCTTCCTCCGGGTGGTGGACGGGTTAGCAAGACCCGACCACCTCAATCATTGACCAAAGGGGTGTCATGAGTTCCCCAAAGGCGCTCAGCCCCCTTCTCTCGCTAATCTCCTAGCGAGTTCCGGAATCTGTAATTTGGTTGGGACTAGCACATAGGATCACCATCGGCCCTTGCCTCCCCGGATCGCGATATGTACCAAGCCCCGGGCCCCCATACGGGCAATCATTCAATACTCGCCAAAACATTAGGCAGGGTATCACTAAATAAAAGGGCTTAACAATAAAATCATAGACTCTTTGAAAGACTCAATATATATATATATATATAATAAGTTGGCTTAAAACATTTCACATTGGGAATATATTGGGTCATTTAACTAAATAGCAGAGAAACCCACCTGTTACACCTTACCAAACAATACTAAGGAGAAAAGAAGACTTGAAAGAAGCCTAAGAACCCGGCACGTCTCCGCCCTAGAGAAAACTGTACAAGAACCAACATGGTGCGCTTGTGAGACTCACGACTACATATGAACCAATTATGAAGGATGGCAATGAAATGCTCATGGTGTGAAGTGCATAATATAGGTAATCATGTCACAATGGCACATAAACAATCAATCATTCAAGTTCAATCAATACATGAAGGTTTGAAGCTCATTCGTTCCATATCGGTCATGAATCATAGCAATCGAGCCATATCCTTAACACAATGATCATAATACACATAGAAACATTTTTACAATATGTAAAATAAATATAAAGGTGATAGGATTCACTTAAGATATCGAAAGAATGCAAGAAAGCACTTAACATTTCATATAGAAGCACCTAAGCCACGTTATAGCATATTAGCTTGTTACCCGACAAAATCATATCGAAACACTCCACAACTTTAACACACAAAAATTATAACACATAATACAAAATGTCACAAAATATCATGGGCATTCATGAGTTTAAAATACATAAGAGAGTCAAAGGATACAAGAAAGAAAGCTTCAAATGTGTCATTTAAACATTCATTCATTCAAGTCATGTTTACACTTATCAAATGAAACCATAAAATTAAAATAAGTAAGCAAACATATCATATTATATCAATTAATCATGTATACATGCATTCAAACCACATAAGGAGTCCGAGGGAGTGGAAGGAAAGCAAGAGAACGGATTTAGGCAAGTTTTGACAAGAGCTGACAGTTTTTGGAATTGCGCATGCTGTAGAAAAATGGGAATATCTCAAGTTTTAGAGGTTGGAATTGGGTTTTGTTTGTTGGATATGAAACTAGACCAGTATACCTTTAGAATGGTATGTAGCTCGAATCGTGGTTCAAAGCGAGGTGAAAATGGCGTAGGCTCGAAGTTGGATGAATGCAAATTCTCGGTGAAGTGGCGACACCAAATTAAAATGATTATAACTCACAAATGAGAAATGATATTGAGGTGATTCCAATTGGAAGATGTTCTAGACTCAATTTAGTTTTTGCAGTTCGAATATCATGTCAATTGGAGTTCATTTGGGTAGGTAACAATGGATAAAACCTAGACATAAATGAATAAAAGAACAAAATGGTAGGCAGTCAAAAGGGAGGGTAACGAGGGTTAACACTTTCAAGGAAAAAATGGGTAATGGGCGTTAACGGCAACAGGAACTCCAAGAGCCAAGGTAACGGGCATTAACAATTTAAAGCACAAAAGGGGTAACGGGCGTTACTCGCCCTCGGACTGCAACTCCAAGTTTCGTCTCCAATGGCGGAAAACACACCCCAAACACGCACAAGCACCACAAAACAACTCCAAATCACCCAAAATTCATACCACAAGTCACGCACGACACGTAGATCATATATTTGAAAGTTAGAGCTCATGAAACGGGCTCGAGCACATCAAATCCCGACCCCCTATACTATTCATCATCTTCCCCAATAAACACATAGGCAAGGATTCAACTTACAATATATACGTAGAGTTAAAGCACGTAACGAGAGGAATACAATGGTTACCTTAGGTCGTTGATCGGACGGGTGGACCTCGAAAATCCCGAGCTTAAGGGTTCATGGCCAAAAAGGGGAAAATCCTTCTCTTCTCTCTTCTTCCTTGCTTGTACGTGAAAATGAAAGAGGGAGGAAGACTTGGCTCCTTTTTGGAGGCTGAGTTAAATGGGTCGGATTATGCGGTTAGGGTCAAATAGTATCCGGTCCATTCGGATCGGATTTTAAAACGGTAGGGTGATCAAATGGCTTTAAAAGTTTAAAAGGTTAATTCATTGAATCTGAATTACCAAAACGAACTCAATGTTAAGGTTGGAATTCGAATTGGAATCTCGAGCTTAAGGTAGCCACAACGGGCCCAAAACACCCTAATTATAATTAGGTCCTTAACGAGCAATTATTGGACAATTGAGTCCAAGAACAATTTAAATAATTCTAAGGTGCACGAAATTAAATTAACTTCACGTTGACAAATAGACATGCGACATCATATAATTCACGAAATTACTGAATTAAACTCTCACGTGGCCTCGTACCTGGCATGCCAGAAAACTGGGGCGTTACAACCTCTCCCCCTTAAGAAGGACCTATCCTCAGGTCTACTGCCTCGAGTACTGGACTCTAAGCAAAATCTCTCTGTGTTCATTCCACGCGGGGTTCGCGACATCCCAACAGGAATTAGTCCAGAGAGGGGTCTTCAAGCACAAAGGGGCTTCAAACAGACTCTGCAAGCTACTCACGAACTTGATCCGACCATGAGTAGTCCGAACATCTCACACGATAGGAGGGTCTTAAGAGATTCAGCTCCCACCGTTTGAATCCATCCAAACCATCCCACAACTCGGTATCACTAGTGGATTAGTTAATGAACTTCCACCATTCGTTCTCCAATCTCAAATGGGTCTTCTATCACCACATCAACTTCACGGCTTGAAGTTGGTTTCTTGAACCATCATTAGCTTCTAAACAGGGTCTCCAAAGACCGGTTATCGAAACTGTTGCATGACACGACCCTCATCTCGCTGAGTAGTGAAAGGACTCGTTCACTCCGAAAGTGATAAACAAACAACAAGCAACACACACTTAACAATAAAATAGGAGAATGCATGATGCACATGATATGGATACTTTAATTTACCGTTCACCGCCATTGAATTCTTTCACGCAATGATCCGATTTGGCATTTCATTTATTGTGGAAGTTTCTTCCGCTCATAGTGCCAAGCTTTGAGATTCCACGACTCGTCGATATTATAATAACCACCTTGTTCCATCCTTGATCCATTTCTCTTGCTTACCGAACTCTACGATCTAAAGTACTATGATTAATTCTCGTATCCTTATTAAATACCATGGTCCGAAATTCCACTCTCGAGATCACACTTGATCTTAATCCGTTCAACTCATTCTTCATGACATTCATATTCGCCCTTCCTCAGATACCCTAGCCTGCGCTAAAAAAAAAAATTCGGACACAAACCTAAACCCTAATAGCGTTCTCGGCTAATCGTGGAAAAATGATTGACGAGCCAATAATCCATCTCGTTCATGTTATGATCTTTCCGAATTATTATACTTCCAAAGTCTACGGTTGAATTGGCACTCACTTTGCCCATCACGGAATATGATGACTTGATCGGCTTTTTCTTATCCAATACCTTCCCTTGCCAATTCTTAAAATTCTTCCACGGTCCCATCATCTCCAAGATATGAAGTAAGTTACACCGTATAAGATCTTTTCATCCTTGGAGGATTTAACTTGTAATTCCCCAAAATAAAAAAAAAATCACCTAGGTTGATTCTTCAACCAAAGTTACCATCGATCACTCTTTTACCCTATCTTGTCGTTTGAAATCCCAAGCTTTCCTAAAATATCCATTGTCCACCCTGAAGCACTTACCCTTCTAGAAATTATTCTCGAAATTTCCTCATGCCGGTCTTGAAGTTTCCACTTTGATCTTAAAATTCGTCAAGTGCCACAATCTTATAGTTCGTCTCTTACCATTCCTTAAAGAATCTCATTGTTTGGGGCTCTTGAATTTTCATTGTTCCTATTTGAAGCAACACATCTGAGCACAACCGTGAATTCGATTTATCTCCCGGTCGGCTCTCCCCCTTAAAAGTTTCTATCCCAATCCCTTGATCTTGTTCTATTACGTGTGGGATACAAGATTCCCAACTACTTCGTCTTAGCTTTCTTGGTGTAAAGATCCTAGTTAAGCTATGTGTCCGGAGATATTATTCATATTACGTTGAAGTGATTTGATAAGAATAACCACCTCCTTCCTTTATCCTAAAATCGGGCTTTACTTTCCCGAGCCTCCGTATTTCTTCCTTCTCAACCCACTTTCTATAGTCCGTAATTTCTCTTAATTCCTTAATTCGAATGTGGCCCGATCGAACTAGCATATGGTGGATGAGTTGGGGAGAATTCATATTATCAAATAAACACTGAACAATGCATGTCGGGTCAAGATGACAATGCACGTACCATTTAATATGCAACACGTTAGAGCAATCACATCAAGTAGAGATGTACGTACATATGTAAATAAGGGAAAATAAATAATTTAAAATGTCGTATGATGCACGTGCCAAGAATGTATTGAACCTGTCCCCTGGTGGTATGCCTTTAGCTCAGCAACTTGTCCTCGTTTCTCTAATCACAAGCTTGCATTGACTTGTTGATCATTCCTTGTTTTTCCCACGGTCTTCAAGATGTTAACGAATCTTCGTGCATCAACTTGTATATCTCTACGACCATAGGAACAAGCATAGGGGAGGGAAACAAGCATTCAACACCTTAGGAACAAGATAGGGGAGGAAAACGAATAAAACGGACAAAGAAACAAAGTTCGGGCAAGAAAACTCAAGCTTTCCAGATCCAGGGCCGTGGATATTTTCAAAAGGGAAGATCCACGGCCGTTGATCTGGGGACAGAAACATCCTTGCTGCTGGACTCCTATCCACGGCCGTGGATTTGATCAAAGCCAAAAATCCACGCCCGTGTATCTGCTTCCAGTAAGCAAAACTCGATTTTTAGCCCTCAAACTCACCAAGAACCAAAACCAAACCATACTAAATCAAACCAACACAATATGCAAGATATATGCATCAAAGATTCAAAGGTTTAAGCCCTAATTCATGCAAGAAAATGAAGCAAGCAAAGACATGAACGTAGCAGGCCATTCTCTTCAAGTTTGAGGCTAAAACATGGGATAAAAGCTTGGAAACACTTAGCTAACATATAGAACAACTAAAGCACATCATGTTCATGAAATTTCATATGAATTGGGGCACAAGAAATCAATAAACCAATCCAAAAATCATGACAGCAGTTCGGTTGAAGGAGGAGGTGATTCGCAGCAGTTTTTCAAGCTCAAAACTCATCAATTCATCAAAGGGTTTCAAAGGAAATTCATCCATAACACATCTACCAAGCATCATGTATCAAAAAGGAAGTAAAACAAGTTCATAATATCAGTTTTTGAGCACCAAAACAGCCACACTAAACCATTGCAAGGAAGGAAAGAAAATAAGTCATGTTCTAAATCAGGGCAAAACAGAGCATATTCATAGAACAACATGTATATTACATTTCGATGCATTAACACACGAAATTGGAGGCAATAATTCAATCATTTGATCTCAAAAACGGGACAGCAGTTAATACCGGGAGAGCAGATTATAAATTTCAGTTTTCATGCCCAAAAGCTCAAAGTTTCAACCAAGTTATCAAAGAAGAAATCACCCTAACACCTCTAGCATGAAGTATAAATCAAGAATGGAAGCAAAGAAGTTCATATAATCACCAAGAAAGCATGAAATCAGTCCTAAATCCAAGCTAAGACATGGAAGCAAGATTTGAACTCTAACCCTTCCTATTCATGCCATCTCCCAAACTCAAATTATATCTCAAGTAAAACATGAAATTCATGGATCAAATTCATCATATAATCATGGAGAATGCAAAAATCTACTTACCTTCAAGAGTTGATGAAGTATGGAAGAGATTGGGCTCCAAAATCACAAGATAAGAAAAGGGGTTTCTCTTTCTCTTTCTCTTTCTCTTTCTCTTTCTCTTTCTTTCTCCATGGATCAGCTGCTTTTCCTTCTTCTTGGGAGTGTGTGGCTCGAAATGGATAGGTAAGGAAGAGAGAGGGCTGAGTTAATATCATATAAACCAAGGTTAAATGCTTCAGTATGGTTAAATTGGGCCCACAATAACAAGACTAGTCAAAGATGGTTCCTATAGCACAAGCTGTTCATTCCGGATAAAAAACAGGGGTCCAAATGGGCTTAGAAAAATACCAAACCTGGTTCAAAAGTTTCCTTTCTTCATTACGAGTCCAACGCATCTTGAGGAATTCGAATCCAAATTCCTGAGCTCAAGTTATGGCCTCCGGAACACGAGGCGCGCTAAAACTAGTTAGGCCCTCATATCCCTCATCAAATACCAAAGGTTTTAACCTCGATAAATGAACCCAAAAACATAAAACGAGCATCCAAACATATTCATAACTCACATATATCACATATGTAAAAATTTCACAAAAATCATAATTGAATTCCGGCACATAACGAGCAAATTACAAGCATGCAAACTTAAACGTTTAAAATTCAAAGTTCATAATAAAAACAATTAATTTCATATAATTTCAAATAATCAAATAAGCATTAAAATAACACTCAATTACGTAAGTAAACAATTTAAAGCGCATATAACCCTCTCGATACGGTGTACCTGGAAATTCGAACGATCGGGATGTTACATTGACCCTGCAAATATAACCAACCAACAAAACATAATGTATCGGAAAACTAAAATCCAAACACATGCATTGGCCACGGCCTGCAGAAATTAAACCCACGAACCACAAGCAGACTTGGGCTCCTCAGGTATCTTTTTAAATCATAACAAAGCCCGGCAAGGGGAATTCAATAACAAATACATAAAGTTCAAATCCATAATCTTACAAAGTCGAATCATACACAATTTAAATACATATGCGAATGCAAAGACTCTTCTGACTTAACTTGACCGACTCAAAGACTCAACACAACTCCACCTAGCTCGAAACTCCAACGCCAAACCTGCGCACTAAAAGGTTGGGGTGGTAGAGGGTCAGTCTCTAGAAGACTGAGTGAGCAGGAGCGGTACATATATATAAAAACATACACATGCAAGTCATAAATCCCGAGCAAAGTTTTATTTAAAGCTACTTCCCAAGAGGGCAAGAAAATAACTAAGCAATACTCGGACTTTACGACTAATCATATTAAATTCATTAAGTTCATAAATCATATATAAACATTAAGGCTCGGCGAGTGAGCGTGCATTATCTCCAACCAAACTCTGACCGTGCACGACAAATATCATTAATACATTGAATACGTGATCATGCAATATATTATAATGCACACAAGTCATATAACATAACATAAGACATAGTTGTAACGCCCCAAATTCCGAAAGTTCAGGTAAGCACGACACGAGCGGGTCTTCGGGAGTTGGGGGAATTTAATTTAATCATTTCATTCAATTATTTACAACCTTCATCATATTATATACATTACATCTCTATGCATTTATATAAATTACATTTACGTGAATTATATGAACTAATTGTTATATGTGACCTAATTGCACTAAATGTCCTTGATTGACCCTTTGTATAAATTTATGGACCTAATTGCATTAAGGAAATTGGAGCATTTTGGTTGAGTTTACTTGGAGTTTTCATTTCTTTTCTTTCTTCCCCGAAGCTAACCCTGTTTTGGCCCTTTTTTCACCTCTGGAACAGTACCCGGCCGGGTACTTTTTGTGCATAAAAAGTACCCGGGCGGGTAGTTTTCCCCCGAAAAGCTTCTGTAATGCCTACTCGGTCGGGGAACTTTTCCCTTGAATTTTACCCGGCCGGGTACTCCCTCATCCGAACTCCAAATGACCTGATTTTTTATTCTTTGGAAAGCTCCTGAAGTCTAGAACAACCTCCAATTGGAATCATCTCAATATCTTTTCCCATTTATGAGATATTATCAATTCTTTTTGGTGTCGCTGCTTTCCCGACAAATTACACTCGCCTAACTTCAACCATTCGCCATTTTCTCCTCGCTTTGAACTAGAAAACGAGCCATATACCATTTTAAAGGTGTACCTGTCTAGTTTCATTCCAAACAAACAAAACCCAATTCCAATCTCTAGAACTTTAGATATTTCCCTTTTTCCACAGCTTGGTCATTTTCAAAAATTGCCGGTTTTGCCAAACTTCACCAAAACCCTTGTTATTGCGTTCCTTTCACTTTCTTAGCTCCCATATATGACTTATATGAAATATATGCTCACTCTATTGATAAGTATGCACCTATTTGACACTCATTGATTATAAATTCATGATTGAGGTTACATATCACTGTCGTTCGTCATAATTGGTTCATTCGAGTCGAGTCTTATTTCACACTTGTCCTTGTTGCACAGATCTTGGTCCCAGAGACGAGGAGCACGCTTCATAGGGTGTTTCTTTGCTCCTTTTGGTTGGTTAAGGTGAGGTTTAAATTCTAAATATATAGAACCTTACAACCCTTATGTGATTTTTGGCCAAAACGTATCTATATATCTATAGTTTTCGAACCTTATGATTTTCAAATGATTTCATGAAAATGGATTGATTGATTGATTGATTGATGAATTGATTGTTTTGGCGAGTAACTATTGTTCACGTTGGGCCCGATGGTAGTGTATTGAGCCAACCGGGAAAGCAAGGGCTGACGGGTAACTCTTGCACTATCCTCACCATTGTGGGATCACCTCTGAATCCACCAGGAGGTTTGGTGGAGGAAGAAATCCCGTGCGTGGGAGTCATGTTCCCGACGTACACCATGATTGGATGGTTGGGTCTTGCAAGCCCGCCATCACCCGGAGGAAGAAGGATTTATTGATTGAAATTGCTAATTGTGCACGGAATTGTTGTGCGATCACCTAATCCACTAATAAATTGAAGTATTATACACAATCGGTGAAAGGTTGGAGATTTGCCCTCACTCGCCGGGCCACAAATTGATTGTATTGAATTGATTGAATTGATAAAATGGACTAGTTGTAACCTCGGGCGATATTATCTCTTCTTTTCTAAATCGTGTTGTTATCCTTCAAAATTATTTCCCGAGATTATAACTTGTATGTATGTGCGCAAATATTTATTTATACCCCTCGCTCAGTCCGTGTTGGACTGACACCTCAACTTTTCAGCTTTTGCAGGTTCGTGCTAGGCGGGAATTAGAGTCTAGCCTGTCTTTTATTCGGGTCTAGCACATCACCTTCATTTTGTAGCTCATGTATTGATACTTCTTACATTTTGTATTATGCCTTACTTAATATTGGAGGTGATATTGTATTGTATGAAATGTTGGTATCTATTAATAAATACGTAAATATGGTACCTATAAGTATTGAATGTTATTGCTTCCGCTTTTATTGATACAATTATTTAGTGGTATTAATTGAGGGTACCCCCCTAGCTTTTAAGTTTTATTGTCTCCCGTTCGCTATAGTTTCGGTTCATGTATGAATTGCCCATTTCATACGTGGATTGAGGTTATAGTGCGGGGGATGTGGCTCCTAGCGTTCCGGGTGCTACATCCTAAGGTGGTATCAGAGCCCGGTTGCAAAACCGCGGTTCTAGTGTCGAGTCTTGTGAGTCTAAGTCGTACGGCATAGGATTACTTGATTACTTGAGAGTCTTGCATCTTATTTGAAACTATTTGACCTTATTTGAATTATGTGAACTTAGGTGTTCTATGGACATTAATTACATTTATTCATACTTGTTAATCGACCATGCATGTACAGTGTTTGAATTTCAGGATGCCTCGTGGAAGGCCTCGCAGAGAGCATTCTCCCGGTCATCGGCATCACCATCGTGATCGAACTCCACCTCCACCCCCTCAAGCGCAACCTCAAGATTTCTTAAACTCTATGGTACAGCTTATTGATCAAAGACTAAGAGATTATGTGCCTCCTGCACCACCAGCTCCTCCACCAGCACCACCGGCCCCAATTTCAGCTATTTTGAGGGAATTCCAAAACCAACATCCACCTAGATTCTTCAAGGGAAATGACATGCAAGCCGAGCAATGGCTTAATGAGGTGGAATGAATTTGGGAACTTATTCCTTGCGAGACTCGAGAGAAAGCTAGGTGTACCCTCACTCTAATCCAAGGAGAAGCTTATTCTTGGTGGGAAAGCACCAAGATTGTTTTAGATGCCGCAGAAGAAGAAGTTACATGGGAGGTTTTCATTAGGGAATTCAAGAACAAGTTTATTCCTCCTTCATCTCGCACTAGGAGACTTAAGGAATTCACGGAGCTCAAGCGAGGGAATAGATCGGTTGCCGAATATATAGCCGAGTTCGAGAGATTGTCTAAATATGCACCCAATATCGCCGGTGATGATTTCCATAAGGCTATGCAATTCGTGCAAGGTTTAAGGCCGGACATCCAAGCCGCAATAGAAGCTGTTAATACCAGCACTCGGAAGAAAGCTACTCAAAAGGCCTTAAAAGTGGAAGATTCGGTAAATGCTCGGAGATCTACTTACAGATCAAGTCAGGGTTCCGGTTCGGGGTCGAGGTCGAATTACAATTCCGGAAAGAGGCCCATCAATTATGATATCTCACCACCACAGTCCAAGGGCCCGATGAAGAAATTCAAGCCTCAAGTGCCACAAGTGCCGGTTCAGAAAGCTCCCCGGGTTACTCCTACCTCACCACCACCTACTGGGAAGCCCGGATGTTCTTATTGTGGGTGGCCTACCCATACCTATGACAATTACCGGCGTCGCCTTAATCTTTGTCTGATTTGTGGGAAGGCCGATCATAAAGTGGATACGTGTCCAGATAAACGGGATCCACCGCCTGGGGGTCAGAGGCCGCTTGTTAGAGCCCGTGCTTATGCCTTGGAGGGAGAGGAAGCGGATGCAGATGTGGACCCCGCTGCCGTTGTTGAAGGTACCATTTGCATTCATGGCACGAACATACATACTTTGTTTGATTCGGGGGCTACCCACTCTTTCATTTCTTGTGATATTTCTATGAAATTGCCTCTATGTGTTACTCTTTCCTCTACTTATTATGTTGTGAGTACTCCTTTTGGTGGTAGTGTAAAAACTAACCGGGTTTTTAGAGAGGTGCCGGTGAGTATTGAGGGTCGGGTCTTTTCCACTGATTTTATTGAAATATCTATGTCTCGGTATGGATCTATCTTGGGTATGGATTGGCTTTACAAGCACTGTGCTACCGTTGATTGTCGGGCTAAGAGAGTCCAGTTGGGTTCAGAAATTATAACGAGTCGAAGTTCTAAAACCATGCCTTTATTATCTTTCTCCGAAGCTCAGAAATTGGTTCGTGATGGAGCTATGGGATTTATAGCTTACATTCTTAATCAATCCAAGGATCAGATGAAGTTAGAAGAGACAGAAGTGGTTAAGGAGTTTCCCGAAGTGTTTTCGGAAAATTTGGATTCTTTGCCACCAGAAAGGGAGATAGAATTTGTGATTGACTTGTATCCGAATGCTGAGCCGTATTCTAAAACTCCATATCGGATGGCTCCGGCAGAGTTGAAGGAGTTAAAGGTGCAACTTGAGGGTCTTTTGGAAGTCGGATATATTAGACCAAGTTCGTCGTCGTGGGGTGCTCCGGTATTATTTGTGAAGAAGAAAGATGGTGCCTTGAGGATGTGTATTGATTATCGGGAATTGAATCGGATGACAATTAAGAATAAATATCCTCTTCCACACATCGAGGAGTTATTTGATATACTCCAAGGATCAAAAGTGTATTCGAAGCTTGATTTAAGACAAGGGTATTATCAACTACGGATCCGAGCCGAGGATATTCCAAAGACAGGCTTCAATACGAGATATGGGCATTATGAATTCGTGGTTATGCCATTTGGTTTGACGAATGCTCCCGCCGCTTTCATGGATATGATGCATAGAATTTTTCGGCCATTTCTTGACAAGTTTGTTATGATCTTTATTGATGATATTTTGGTTTTCTCCAAGTCGGTTGAGGAACATGCCAGGCATCTTGAGCTTGTGTTGAAAACTTTGAAGGAACACCAATTGTTTGCAAAATTTAGTAAATGCGAGTTTTGGATTGACCGAGTTTCCTTCTTGGGCCATATTATTTCGGGGAATGGATTAGAAGTTGATCCTTCCAAAATTGAGGCGGTAATGAAGTGGGAGAGACCGAAGAATGCCTCTAAAATTAAAAGCTTCTTGGGATTGGCAGGTTACTATAGGATGTTTGTACAAGATTTTTCTAAAATTGCCGCTCCTTTGACTCGGTTAACAAAGAAAGATGTTAAGTACGAGTGGAATGAAAGTTGTGAAAAGAGTTTTAATATTTGGAAAGAGAAATTGGTTTCAGCCCCGGTTCTAAGTCTTCCAGAGGGTTTAGAAGGATATGCAGTTTACACGGATGCCTCTAGAGAAGGTTTAGGATGTGTTTTGACTCAAAATGGCAAAGTTATTGCTTATGCTTCCCGGAAGTTGATGGATTATGAGAAGAATTATCCAACGCATGATCTGGAACTCGCGGCGGTGATATTCGCACTTGGAAAATGGAGACATTATTTGTATGGAGTTACCTTTGAGATTTTCACGGATCATAAGAGTCTCCAATATTTATTTACTTAGAAAGATCTTAATTTGAGGCAACGGAGATGGATGGAACGGTTAGAAGATTATGATTGTGTGATCAAGTATCACCCCGGGAAAGCTAATGTAGTTGCCGATGCATTAAGCAGAAAAGTTGGTGCTTCGAATTTGGAGTTGGGAGGAAGTGGTAAGATCGAGCCTATTGTGATATAAGCCCGGGTATTCAATATCACCATTCAACCGGAATTGAAATCTAGATTGTTTGAGGCTCAAGGTAAGGATCCAGAAGTTTAGAAGCTAGTTGTTAAAGCAAGAAAGGATCCGGAAAGTCCATTTGGGTTTGATGAAGCTGGTTTTCTTCGCTTCAAGAACCGAGTAGTGGTACCCGATGAATTAAAAAGGGCATTGTTGGAGGAAGCTCATAAGTCGGCCTATTCCGTACATCCGGGAGGAAACAAAATGTATAGAGAATTAAAACAATTTTATTGGTGGCGTGGATTAAAGAAGGATGTAGCCGAGTTCGTGAAGTGTTGTTTAACGTGTCAACAAGTTAAAGCTGAACATCAAAAGCCGGGAGGTCTCTTACAGCCGTTGCCTATCCCCGAGTGGAAGTGGGAACAGGTGACAATGGATTTTATATCCGGATTACCTAGAGTAAGAGGTGGCTACGACGGTATTTGGGTGATTGTTGATCGGTTAACGAAATCTGCTCATTTCTTACCGGTCCGGATGTCTTTCAAGATTAGGAAGTTGGCCGAGATTTATAATAGAGAGATTATTCGCCTCCATGGGATTCCAGTGAGTATTGTTTCGGATAGAGATCCCCTCTTTACTTCTAAGTTGTGGCGAGAATTACAAGATATTTTGGGAACGAAACTTCAGTTTAGCACGGCTTTTCATCCCCAAACCGATGGTCAATCTGAGAGGGTGATAAGATATTTAGAAGATTTGCTCCGGTCGTGTGCTTTAGATTTTTCAAATTCATGGTGTGACCAACTCCCCTTGATTGAATTTGCTTATAACAATAGCTATCAATCCTCTATCGGCATGGCTCCTTATGAGTTACTTTATGGGCGGAAATGTCGATCCCCATTATTCCTTGATCTAGAGGAGTGGAGATGGACGAAACAAGAAGGGGTGAAGAAAGGGGAGAAACTTGAAAGACCTTCTAAAGCTGTGGAAGCCATGATTGAGAAAGTTCAGCTCATACAGCAACGGATAAAGGCTGCACAAGATAGGCAGAAAAGCTACGCCGATATTCGCCGGATGGATCTTAAGTTTGAAGTTGGAGATCGAGTTTTCTTGAAAGTATCTCCAAGAAAGGGATTTTCTCGTATTGGAAAAGGAGGAAAGCTTAATCCTCGTTATTTGGGTCCATTCGAGATTCTTGAGAGAATTGGAGAAGTGGCTTATAGATTGGATCTACCTCCTAATCTTACCGGGATTCACAATGTTTTTCATGTATCGCAGCTAAGGAAGTATTATCCGGATGAAACCGAGATTCTCCCCGTTGAAGAGGTTGAGTTGGAGCCAAATCTATCCTTTATTCAGAAACCGGTTAGGATTTTGGATAAGAAATATCAAGAATTGAGAAATCGGCGGATTCCTATGGTCAAGGTGTTATGGCGGAGTGATAAAACTGAAGAAATGACTTGGGAGCCAGAAGAAAAGATACAAAGGTTCCACCTAGAGTTATTTAATTCCGATCAGTGAATCTGGGGACCAGATTCTTCTATGGGGGGGAGAGTTGTAACGCCCCAAATTCCGGAAGTTCAGGTAAGCACGCCACGAGCGGGTCTTCGGGAGTTGGGGGAATTTAATTTAATCATTTCATTCAATTATTTACAACCTTCATCATATTATATACATTACATCTCTATGCATTTATATAAATTGTCATTTACGTGAATTATATGAACTAATTGTTATATGTGACCTAATTGCACTAAATGTCCTTGATTGACCCTTTGTATAAATTTATGGACCTAATTGCATTAAGGAAATTGGAGCATTTTGGTTCAGTTTACTTAAAGTTTTCATTCCTTTTCTTTCTTCCCCGAAGCTAACCCTGTTTTGGCCCTTTTTTCACCTCTGGAACAGTACCCGGCCGGGTACTTTTTGTGCATAAAAAGTACCCGGGCGGGTAGTTTTCCCCCGAAAAGCTTCTGTAATGCCTACCCGGTCGGGGAACTTTTCCCTTGAATTTTACCCGCCCGGGTACTCCCTCATCCGAACTCCAAATGACCTGATTTTTTATTCTTTGGAAAGATCTTGGAGTGTAGAACAACCTCCAATTGGAATCATCTCAATATCTTTTCCCATTTATGAGATATTATCAATTCTTTTTGGTGTCGCTGCTTTCCCGACAAATTACACTCGCCTAACTTCAACCATTCGCCATTTTCTCCTCGCTTTGAACTAGAAAACGAGCCATATACCATTTTAAAGGTGTACCTGTCTAGTTTCATTCCCAACAAACAAAACCCAATTCCAATCTCTAGAACTTTAGATATTTCCCTTTTTCCACAGCTTGGTCATTTTCAAAAATTGCCGGTTTTGCCAAACTTCACAAAAACCCTTGTTATTGCGTTCCTTTCACTTTCTTAGCTCCCATATATGACTTATATGAACTATATGCTCACTTTATTGATAAGTATGTACCTATTTGATACTCATTGATTATAAATTCATGATTGAGGTTACATATCATTGCCGTTCGTCATAATTGGTTCATTCGAGTCGAGTCTTATTTCACACTTGTCCTTGTTGCACAGATCTTGGTCCCGGAGATGAGGAGCACGCTCCATAGGGTGTTTCTTTGTTCCTTTTGGTTGGTTAAGGTGAGGTTTAAATTCTAAATATATAAAACCTTACAACCCTTATGTGATTTTCGGCCAAAATGTATCTATATATCTATAGTTTTCGAACCTTATGATTTTCAAATGATTTCATGAAAATGGATTGATTGATTGATTGATTGATGAATTGATTGTTTTGGCGAGTAACTATTGTTCACGTTGGGCCCGAGGGTAGTGTATTGAGCCAACCGGGAAAGCAAGGGCTGACGGGTAACTCTTGCACTATCCTCACCATTGTGGGATCACCTCTGAATCCACCAGGAGGTTTGGTGGAGGAAGAAATCCCGTGCGTGGGAGTCATGTTCCCGACGTACACCATGATTGGATGGTTGGGTCTTGCAAGCCCGCCATCACCGGAGGAAGAAGGATTTATTGGTTGAAATTGCTAATTGTGCACGGAATTGTTGTGTGATCACCTAATCCACTAATAAATTGAAGTATTATACACAATCGGTGAAAGGTTGGAGATTTGCCCTCACTCGTCGAGCCACAAATTGATTGTATTGAATTGATAAAATAGACTAGTTGTAACCTCGGGCGATATTATCTCTTCTTTTCTAAATCGTGTTGTTATCCTTCAAAATTATTACCCGAGATTATAAATTGTATGTATGTGTGCAAATATTTATTTATACCCCTCGCTCAGTCCGTGTTGGACTGGCACCTCAACTTTTCAGCTTTTGCAGGTTCGTGCTAGGCGGGAATTAGAGTCTAGCCTGTCTTTTATTCGGGTCTAGCACATCACCTTCATTTTGTAGCTCATGTATTGATACTTCTTACATTTTGTATTATGCCTTACTTAATATTGGAGGTGATATTGTATTGTATGAAATGTTGGTATCTATTAATAAATACGTAAATATGGTACCTATAAGTATTGAATGTTATTGCTTCCGCTTTTATTGATTCAATTGTTTAGTGGTATTAATTGAGGGTACCCGCCTAGCTTTTAAGTTTTATTGTCTCCCGTTCGCTATAGTTTCGGTTCATGTATGAATTGCCCATTTCATACGTGGATTGAGGCTATAGTGCGGGGGATGTGGCGCCTAGCGTTCCGGGTGCTACAATAGTCGTTTGGGCAATCTGTATCCCGGCCTTCCTGCACGGTGCATAACAACCATAACATAATCATAATCATAACATAATTCCAACCTTCTTCGTCCGGGTGGTGGACGGGTTTGCAAGACCCGACTACCTCATACATAATGGCTAGAGGGGTTCATGAGGCCCCAAAAGCCCGACTAGCGTTTCATCGTCAAAACTCCTAACGAGGTCCGTTCCGTCGTAAACATAAATGGAATTGGCATATGGGATTACCGTCGGCCCTTGCCTCCCCGGATAGCTGCATGTACTAAATTCCTAGGCCCGTGAACATAACATAATCTCGCCAAAACATTTGATTCATAAGAAACATAACATTTATCATACTCCTTGTAAAAAGGTTTACTGGATAACCTTATTTGAAAACCATATATAGATATACATTAGGTTTTTGGCCAAACTTGCACATAAGGTTGTAGGGTTTAATATGTAACTAAAACGATAAAACCCTCACCTGGAATATGGCGATACAAGGATACGAGTTACCGAGTGCCTAGGTGATCAAGATTTCTCCACCCTGGAGATAAACTGTGCAAAGGACAATGCAATGAATTTGTGAGGCTCAAGACTCCAAATGTACCATCTATGATGCACGACAATGTATTAATCATGATATGAGATGCACAAGGAATACAATTCATGTCATGAAAACGATCATGTGCACGATTAATATCTTAAAGACATATAAACATTCATTCCATTCATTTCAAGAAACGTTTAAATCCATTCAAGTTCATAATTTTCACATTTATATCAAATCGATCCAAGAATTTCAAATAACAATCATAACACGTAGTATAACATGTTTACAATTAGAAAATAGACAAATAAATACATTTAAATCAAGATCGAAAATTAGAGAAGAACATGAAATAGGTAATAATTTAATTCTATAATTCGATTAAATCAAATAATATTTAATATCTATTAAACATATATATATAAATACATGTGTATGTACATTATCATGCAAATTACCCATGCATGCATATACTAAAACAAAACAATTTAAATCAATATTATAGATATATAATCAACCATGCATTAAATAAATAATAATATATATATCAACCTAATTATATATATATATATATATATATATAGTTATATTACAGCATTTCATGCATTTAATTAACATATATGCATGGATTTATTACATATATAAATGTACGTATATAGCATGCAAGCATTAATAATCAACCATATGCATGCATTCAACAACTAAAATATTTATATACTACATACACACACACACCCTGCATGAAATTAAGGTTACACATGCACACAAACATTACATGCATTTCATGCAAAGAAAGAAGGGAAAAGGATAGCAGCAAAATGGCAACACACAGCAGCTCCCATTCAATCTCCTCGCCCGGGGAGATTTTGCACAGCAAAAGTCCCCGCCCGGGGAGCTTCGTGCGGAAGGTTTCTGCACAAAGGCTACCCGGCCGGGCCTTTTTACAGCCAAAATCTCCCCGCCCGGGGAGATCCATTCCAGTCACGCAGCAGCATTTCAAGAACGAAACAATCCCCTGTTTTCAATACATAAATACACAGCAGCAGTAGTAGCACTTAAGGTACCTTATTCAGCAGCAAAACGGGACATAAAGCTCCCACAAATGATTGATAATATACAGCAGTTAAGCAAGGGGAATGAGCAGCAGTTGACAGCAACAAATCGCAGCAAACCAGGCCGAAAAACAGGGCAAAAGAAGGCAAAAACAGAGCAACAACTCCATGCGTAACAAGACCAACCAACAAGCAACAAACAAGGTAAAACAAGCAGCAATTGACAGTAAGAAGTCAGGCTAAAACGCAACAGCAGCAGTTCGGTACATAAGGAAGATAAGAGATGATCATTTCTTTCATTTTCTCAAAGTGCCATTAATGAAATCTCATTAAATATTCAACTACCACATAATCAATTATCATAAATACAAAGAAGAAGTCAAGACAATCATATTCATGCTTTGAATCAACCAAATCCATCAAGAAATGAAAGAAATCAACATATTTTTCCAAACCTAACTATTCATCATTTCAGCCATAAACCCATGAAAGCATGCTCAAAATTGGGGATGAATGGATCAAAATGACTCACAATGAATGTATATTACAACCCTAAGCTTACCTTGTGGATTAGATGATGTTTGGAGGAGATTTGAGCCTTGAATCTCCAAGGTTGGCAAGAGCTACGGGAAAACTGGAGAGCATAAGGTTTTGGCTGAGTTTTATCTAAGTGATGAGGGTTATCTCGGTTTGGGATGATGAATTCTGGTTAGAGGGTTGAGTTAGGGTTCCAAGGAATCAAACCATGGTTAATTTTGTTAAGGTTTGAGAATGTTATGGCTCTCTTAGTAAAATGTGGCAGTTTTGGTGTCCGTTGCACGTTTCGGTTGAATTTCGGTGGTCCAAATAACTTTGGAGAAATATAAGGCTAAGTTCATTAAACTCAAATTTTCGTTACGAGTTCAGCGAAATTGACGAAACTTGAATCCGAGTTTCCTAGCTCAAGATATCAAATATGGAACCAAAGGTGCGCTAATTGCTCGTTAGCCCCTGATTTGGATTCCAAAATCAAAATAAATTTGAAACTCATGCAAATGAACCCGAAAACATAAAACGAACATATATTCATATTCATGACACGTATATCTTCGACATAATAAATTTGCACGAAATTTCGGTATCAAATCATATAAGAACGAAGTGCATTTATAACACTCATGAGCAATACATTTATAAACTCATAATATTTCATAATAATTAAAAAACTTAAACTCATTTTTAAAAATGTAAATCCAAGTGCACGATTTAAATTTAATATAAAATCAAAGTGCATGAATTAATTATAGTTAAACTAAAATACAATAATTACATATATTTTAAAATCAAATAGCACGAATTATATATATATATATATATATATATATATATATATATATATATGTAGTAGTCATACATTAAGATTTACATGTCAACTAATTAACATAATTTTAATATTAAATAAACTTAAGATATAAATATATAACATTTAATATAAAAAAAAACATATAAAACACTTATGAACAATTAATTCACGCAAATAAATAAACACATACGTCATGCTATACGACCGAAAAACTGGGGCGTTATAGGCCGGGTCTTGCTAACCCGTCCACCACCCGGAGAAGAAGGTGTAAGTGTTTATGATTATGAATGAATGATTATGATTATGATTATGAAAGATTATGAATGAATGAGTGAATGTTGCATGATGGGTAATGAATGAACAAATGGACTATGCACACACGAGGAGAAGGTTGGAGATTATGCACGCCCACTCGCCGGGACATGAAACCTTATGAATGGAATGTATGAATTTGATAGTTGTAATCCCGAGCGTTGTTTTCCTTTGTTTTACCCACTTGGGGAATATCTTAAAAACCTCGCACGGGATTATAGCTTGCATGCGTGAATGTTTAAATTCTACGATAATATTATATTATGCCCTGTTTTATACCCACCAATCTCCTATAAACTGAACCCGGCTTTGTTTTTAGTGCTTTTGCAGGTTTTAGAGTGCTAGGCGGGAAGTCGAGTCTGTCGAGTCTCTTGATCGAGATCGAGTCTATTCTTATGCATTTTGTAAAGTGTTGAGTAATTATATGATATTGATTCGGGACATGCTTCTAGGGATAATGGAACCCGTGAATTTTTTATTATGATTTATGTTTTAAATTTTCGGGGATTAGGTACTCATGTTAGTGATCTTTTCCAATAAACCGCGTGATTGTTGACATGTTCTGCTTCCGCACTTGCATTTAATTCTTGAGTGTTTTTGATTGGTTTCGAGGGTACTAGTTCCCGTCCAGCCTAGTATGTGAGTGAGTTCCCGGTCGCCGTGATTCGGCTCGTGTATGGACTGTCTATTTCATATGTGGGTCGGGCCTCGGTGCGGGGGATGTGGGGCCTTCCGTTGGGGCGCTACATCCTTAAGTGGTATCAGAGCCTAGGGTTGCATAACCCAGGTTCTAGTGTCGTGATTGAGTCAGTTTAGGTTGTACGGCATAGGAACAACTTGGCAACGTGTGCATTACATTGAATTTTCATGGTTAAGTTGTTATTAATTGCTCTAACTTTCTTGATAGATGTGATCTACTTTCAATTTGGTTGCATTAGGTGTTGCAATTGCATTTTATGTGTTTTGATTGATCTAAATATGTGTCATAAGCATATGTTAATCTACATCCATCTATATTTGAGTGGAATCTTTGGTTATAGGTTATTGTCATGTTAATAAAGCTCTTATTAACCTCACCAACTAGTTTTTCTATCACACTAATGAAGAGGTTATGGAATTAAGGGATTAGAAAGTCGTGTTTTGACTCTTCAAGGATATCAAATGGAGGTATATTTCATTACTCAACCCCGTGATAGAAGGTGGGAGTACCTACAAAGATCAAGGGCTCGTGGTCTTTTCTAAATGAAGCCATGTTCGTTGGTGGCCTTACTACGGTGCACCAAAGCTCTCTTATCGTTTCAAAGGGCCTCATCCGAAGAGAAGTCATGATAGAAATCCCATGATAAGAACCCCACGTATATGACGTGAAACCCATCACCGTAAATTGGAGTTCGAGATTTAGGATCATTCCAAATTCAAAGGTTAATCAAAAGGAGTGTGACCCGTTTGCTATAATCGAGCAAAGAACCAACACTATCAAGATTAAGGAGAGCACCCCATCAACTATAGAAGAGTTCAGAAGCAACACTATCAAGTTGTGAAGATTGGATCTTCGAAAGTTCAATCAAGAACAAAGAGTTTTCACTCAAAGATATAATTCTATTCAAGTTGTGAAAATGATTACAATATGTATACCTTATATAGTTGCATGCAAAGCATGCAAGATTCTACTGAAACACCACTAACCCCACTAACTCTTTAAGGAAATGTAACTCCTAAAGAGTGTAACTCCTATTCTAACTTATTGGCTGAAATTCAAATATATATAGTCCTATAATGACTATATAACTCAACTTATACTATAAGCTAAGAAATGACATGAAATGAAAATTAAACTAGGCCCTAATTGATAACACATGATTAGGGCTTTTATTACAACTTAAAGACTCAAATAAACGTGCACTTTATGGCTGCATCACGGATGAATTGTGCAGTTAAGAATATTATACTCTTCATGGCATGAACTTGTAACCGCCACATGCTCTTCTTGAATGACCCGAATGAGGGCTTGAACTTTGGCATGTAACTCTTTAGCCTTAGCCCTTGTAATTGGCCCCTTATAATCGGTTATATTGTCATCTTGTGCAGCTCCTTGATTACGTTCAGTTACATGATTTCTTGCATGGGAATTGTCCTCCACGTAATCAACTCCATCTCCATGTTCCAAGCTAGAGTTAGGGCTTCGGTTCACATCACCCCAAGGAAGGATTTTATCAGCAAGGAGATGAAAGCCTTTAAGAGAACTCAAATTCGGGCTAAAGGGAGAAGAAGATGTAAATTGAGACACTCGGATTTCGGGCAAGGAAGAAGTCAGTTTGAAAGGAGTTAGTGAGAACCGATCGATATGGAGATTTCAAGATCATGGAAAGCTAAGATGCCAAAGGTCCTATCCTCGGTCGGATTGAAGTCTGCTTTCCAAACTTAAGCTGAATTGTCAGGTTGTGAATTCGAATTGGGAGACATGGAGCAACGAATGGTAACGATAAAGAAAGGCAAAGAGTTGTTGGAGGGAAATTATGTGCTCAAGTGTAAGCAATTGGAAGATGAGTTAATTCAATCATTGAACTCGTAAAGAATAGTTAAAGGAACTTCGACCCAAGTATTATCTAAGACGAAGATTTGGATCATCTTCAAAGACCGATACTTGGAAAGAATCAAGATGCCGATTCCATGGGCGCAAAAGAAAGATGGGTTCAAGAGATCGTGATCTCGGACCATGGAGATTTGAGGACTATGGGAAGCATCATCAACGATCGAGCAATGTTCAACCTTCTGGCTTATGCTCACAACATCAAGATCAAAGGACAAGATATTGTGCTAAAGATACCACTATGGTGACAGGTTCAATGCTAGACTGTTAGATCAGTCGTCCTGAAATCAAATCCATAGCTATTTTCTTTACCCAATCAAAGTCTAACATACCATCGAAGATAACTACCCTTGGCGTCCTTAAAAGTTCATTCCCGCCCTGAGTATATATCATCCAAATCTATCTTTATCTTTCGTTCAATTTACCCTTTTCACTCTTTTTAAACCTCTAAGGTGAATTTTGGTATTCGGCCCCTACAATTCTTTAATCGAAGATAGGATGTTCTTGATGAATCCTGAAGTTTGATTTAGATTTCCCAATGTTCATCCTCGCCGGTTTTGTTTCTTCTTAACTTCTTCTGAACTCGTTGAATCAAGCTTTATTGACAGCATCCCTTTCTATGATAACTTGAATCGGTTCCCTCTTGACAGCTCAGCTTTGCAGTTTCCCAAACCCCTTCCTAATCCCTTATCTCCCAATAGAGTTACATACGTAGAACGATTCCACGAGCTATCTCCTCGATTCTCTGTGAAAATCTTCAACCCAATTTTGTAGCTTAGCTCTCCTTTTTAATGGTCAACCCTTAAAGTGGTCCTATTCATTCCCGCTCACCAACGTAGAATTTTCGGATCTTCCCTAATTACATTTCCGTTATCTCTATTAATTATTTCTTCGGCCACCACTTCAAGTTTCAAAATTTTACCTCTTGGTTATGCTCTCCCCCTTAAAATTTCTGTCGTTACACCTTGAACTCCATCGATCCTTCTTTCATCGAAATTCTTGATGGAGAGATTTCATTTGGGGGGAAATTTTAACGAACATAACAACCCAAAGATTATCTTTCAACTTCCTTTTCAATCCTCTTGATAATCGAAACCCCCTTCTCTATTCTTGTTCGATCCAAATACCCCGAAGCCAAATCTAGTCTCACTTTTCCTTCGGAGTTCCTTTCCACCAACCTATCCCTTACTTAAAGTTCTTTATTTCCCGAAGGAATCTTCCTTGTAATGTGCCATCCCATTATTTCTTTTCCTCTTAACTCAGATGTGGCCCATCGAAGAGATACTCGATAAGTGAGGTGAAAGAACTTCCTACCAAGTAAACACTAACATGCATGTCTGTAACGCCCCGAGATTTCCCACGTGCAGGTACGTGCTATATGCGTATTTAGTTTAAGTGTATGATTTTATATTTTGGTTATTTGTTTAAATTCGTTTATAATTTGAATTATTTGTTTAAATTTCATATGAATTCCAATGTGAGCTATGAATATACGAATGAAATTGTGGAAATGTGAATTTCGTGAATTTGGTAGTAATTGAATGACATTAAGTGTTTCATGTGATCCGAGGGTTTAATTGCAACTTATTTGAATGTTTTGGACTCAAGTGGAAATTGAGTTTGGACTTAATTGTCACTTTTTAAAAGTTTAGGGACCTATTTGAATAATAGGCAACCCTGAACGGTTTTCGCGATATCTTGACCTCCGGACCTCAAAACCGAGATCCGTCTTCGCTGTTGAACTTATTTCGACGATACCTATTCTTTAAACTTGACTTTATACCTTTTCGATATTAATTGAACCTCCGACGATGAGCATTTCAGCCAACATGACCCTTATGACTTAGGGTGATCCGTTTTCTTTCATTCCGGACTTGAACCGACCCGTATTTGACCTGTTTATTACCTTAAAATCTGAGCTTCTTCCATTTCCCTCTCCATATTTCCATTTTCATCGGTTCATCATCTTCACAATAAGCAAGAAGACTCCATTTTCTTCCAACCAAACTTTGAGCTCAAGCTTAACCAACCTTCTATCTTCTTCCAAAGTAATTGATGATTTATAACCTCCATCTCCTCCTCTATCTTTTCATCTATGGAAAACTTGGCATGAGTGAAGAATTCATATTTTTTGAATAAGAGCACGAATAATTGGTTTGGGTTTGATCTTGAACTTTGGGTTTTCATGGTTTAATTTGAGAATTGATGCATGAAAGATGATTCTTGTAAGCTTTTTAGCAATTCTACATGTTTAAGTTTAAGATTTGTTGTTTAGGGCATGAGTTGCCATTGAAGGAGCTTGAAGCTCCATGCTTGGAGAACATGAAGATTGATGATGATTTTGCCAACTTTGAACATGAATTCTTGTGTTTTAGCTTGGGTTACATGATTTATATGAATTTTAGGGATTGAATTCATGTCTAGATGCTACCTAAGAGCTTTCTTGTTGCTGTCCTGTTTTGCAAGCTTTTCCCTCGAAGAAACAGAGCTTCTGCTCTGTTTTTCATCTCAAAACGACAAGCTGACACGGCCAACTGAAAACGGACACGGCCGTGTTGGCAGTTCGACTTGCGAAATATAATTTCTGAAAATCGGACACGGCCATGTCCAAATGCTTTGAAAACTCAACACGGCCGTGTCAAGCTCTCGACTTGAGAATTTTATTTTCTAAAATTCTGACACGGCCGTGTCCAAATCTTTGAAAAATGCAACACGGCCGTGTCATTTGAATTGGCAGCTTCGGGGAAACTCTTTCAACCCTTATATTACGATTATTGTTCGTATTCGTGAATTATATACAACGTGAATCTATTAAAGTTATGTCTTATGATTGATATATAACCTCAAGAGTTACATGCATGCAAGAATGGAACATTATGGGAATCATGAACGTGAATGAATATGGGTTGTCGTATATTGAATGAAACTTGATGCATTGTATATTTAATTGAATTCCATGACATTCATGATCATATTTGGACATGTGATTGCATTGTAAGTATCCTATAACATGTCAATGCCATGCCGAGCGTCAAATGTGGTCATAATTGAGTCTCACACTACCTTTGTCACAGAGATATTGATCTAGTGGGAGACGAGACCGGGCAGTGAGGTCTTTGTAGGGCTCTTTTGTCTATCAAGTGTGACCCGATCAACCCTAATGTGAAAAGTTTCAGCCAAAATATATTATACTTATTCAAAGTCTTTTTAGGGTCAATGTTTTAAACGTAAAGCCTTTATTTTGACAATCCTACCAAAAGTTTTGGCGAGAAATGAATGTTCACAATGAATGGGGGCCCTGGGACTTAGTGTATTTGGTGAACCGGGGAAGCTTGGGCTGACGGGGATCCATATATACTAGTTCCACCAATTACGGTAAACCCGGACTTCACTAGGAGATTAGTGAAAGAAGGGAGCCGAGCTTTTGGGGATTCATGTACCCCTCTAGCACCAATGAATAAGGGTTCGGGCCTTGCAAACCCGTCCCCTAACCGGAGGAAGAAGGAGTATATGAATTATCGAATGAATGATCAAATGAATGTACACGAAAGAATGTAATGCATGAACGAATGAATGAACCAATGATTAATGAATTACACATGGTGTTGGTTGGAGATAATGCACGCCCACTCACCGGGCCACAAATGACCTAATGAAATCGAGTGTTAAAATCCCACGTGATGATTTCTTGATTTCGCCCACTTGGGTAAATGTTATAAAAACCTCATTTGGTATTATAGCTTACATGTATGTGTTTTAGTACTGCTTTATTATGATATTAAGCCTATTTTATACCCACCAGCCTGTCTAAGATTGAACCCGGAGTTGTTTCAGTTCTTTTGCAGGAAGGGATGCTAGGCGGGATACAAGTCTGAGAGAGTCTTGCACAGTGTCTATCATTTCTTTTGTATTACACACACATGTTTATGTTTTATGATCTTTTTGAATATTGTATATGAATTGAGAGCGTACGTGTATGTAGTAGCTGTTTTGATCGTACTGGAACATTAACTGTTGGTACCTAGGGCATATAGCTCAATATATGGAATATGAATTATTGCTTCCGTTGTTCTGTTACTTTGTCCGGTGTTGGAGTTTGAGTTATTGGTTAGTCCCGCCTGGCTTAGCGAGTGTGTATGTAACGCCCGAACGCGAGACATCACATGCCCCGCACCATGACCCGACCCGTATATGAAATGGATTTCCATACACGTGCCAAATCATAGCGAACGGGGACATACTCACTCTCTAAGCCAGGCGGCACTAGCCTATAACTTAAACCCCAACTACAACAAAGTAACAAAACAACAGAATAGCGGAAGCAATAATTCATAATCCATATATTGAGCTATATGCTCTAGGTACCCACAATTAAGTTCAAGTGAGATCAATACAAATACCATATACATGTACGCTCCATTCATATACACTATCTAACATGTCATAAACATAAACATATGTGTGTAGAAGAGAAAGGCTAGAGACTATGCAAGACTTTCTCAAAATTGTATCCCATCTAGCATCCCTTCCTCCAAAAGAACTGAAACAACTCCGGGTTCAGTCGTAGACAGACTGGTGGGAATAAAACAGGCTTAATATCATAATATAGCGGAATTTAAGCACATACAGACAAGCTATAATCCTTATTCGAGTTTTTTAGAATAATTTTCCCCAAGTGGAAAGTAAAATGCAACGAATAGGATTATAACAATTCATTTCATTCATTAGGTTCTTTGTGGCCCGGCGAGAGGGCGTGCATTATCTCCAACCAACACCTCGTGTAATTCATTAATCATTCATTCCTTCATGCATTTCATTCTTTCGTGCACATTCACTAGATCATTCATTCGATCATTCATATACTCCTTCTTCCTCCGGTTAGGGGACGGGTTTGCAAGGCTCGAACCCTCATTCATTGGTGCTAGAGGGGGTACATGAATCCCCAAAAGCTCGGTTCCCCTTCTTTCACTAATCTCCTAGTGAAGTCTAGGGTACCGTAATTGATGGAACTATTATATGTGGATTCCCGTCAGCCCAAGCTTGCCCGGTCCACCAAATACACTAAGTCCCGGGCCCCCAATTCTCGCCAAAACTTTTGGTTGGAAATTCAACTTAAAGGCTTTACATTAGAACATTGACTCGGTGAAAACTCGATATATATATATATATATATTTATATAGTTTTGGCCAAAATCTTGCACATTAGGTGTTTTGGGTCATATCTTTAAGTAATAGAAGAAAAACCCACCTTGTAGACAAAAGAACCCGACACAGACCTCACTGCTCGACCTTGTCTCCCACTGGATCAATATATGTGTGACAAAAGTAGTGTGAGACTCAAATATGACCACATTTGACGCTCGGCAATGCAATGACATGTTATGGAATGCTTGAAACATAATAACATGTCCAAATATGATCATGAATATCATGGAATTCAATTAAACACATAATTCACCATGTTTCGTTCAACATACGATACAATCGTATTCATTCACGTTTATAGCATTCATAGCTTTCATTCTTGCATTCATGTAACTTTCAAGGTCATAAATCAATCATAATTCAAAGCGTGAATGGAGTCACGTCGCATATAATTCACGAATACGAACAATAAACGTGATACAAGCAAGAAAAGAGGTTCCCCAAAGCTGCCAATTCAAATGACACGGCCGTGTTACATTTTCAAAGGATTTGGACACGGCCGTGTCCGAGGTTTAAAAAATTAAAATTCCCAAGTCGAGCGCTTGACACGGCCATGTTGAGTTTTCAAAGCATTTGGACATGGCCGTGTCCGGTTTTCTGAAAATAATTTTCACAAGTCGAGAGCCCAACACTGTCGTGTCCATTTTCAGTTCAAAGCTGACACGGCCGTGTCAGCTCGTCGCCTTGCGTGGAAAAAACAGAGCAGAAGCTCTGTTTCGCGAGGGAAAAGCTTTGAAGAACAAGGCAGCTCCAAGGAAGCTCTTCTATATCACCTAGACATGATTTCAAGCCACAAAACTCATGCAATTCACATAACTCATTCATATTTACAAGAACTCATGCTCAAAGTTGGCCAAAATCATCCAAATCCCAAGCTTTCAACCATGGAAGCTTCAAGCTTCATTAATGGCAACCCATGCTATAATCAATCAATATGAAATTCGAGTATATAGAAATGATAAAGAAGCTTCAAGCAACAATTTCCATGCCTCAAATCTCATTTTAAACTATTGGAATTCATAGAACCAAGAATTCATACCATTTTATTCATTTTCAAGCTTTCCTCAAAACACATGATTCTCCAACCCAAATCAAGATATAATCGGAAAAAAAGAGAGAGGAGAATGAGGAGAAAATAATACATATCTTACCTTGGAAGACGATTGGATGAAAGTTGATATGGAGCTCAAATTAATGGATGATCAAAAGAAGGGTTTCCTTGAAGTTTTTCCTTGTCTCTTGGGATGGATGATGATGATCGATGAAAATGGAAGCAAGAGGAAGCAATTGGTGATATTTAGTGAAGAAATGGGTAGGATACGGGTCGATCCAAGTCCGGTTTGGTTTAAGAAAAGGGTTCAAATCAAGTTATAAAGTCGAAGCTATGGAAAGGTTCGTTGTCGAAGGTTCAAACGATATCAAAAAGGTATAAAGTCAAGTTTAAAGGATAGGTATCGTCGAAACAAGTTCAACGCCGTAGACGGGTCTCGATTTCGTGATCCGGAGCTCAAGATATCGCGAAAACCGTTCAAGGTTGCCTATTATTCAAATAGGTCCCTAAACTTTCAAAAAGTGGCAATTAAGCCCAAACTCAATTTCCAATTGAGTCCAAAATATTCAATTAAAGTGCAATTAAACCCTCGGATCACACGAAACACGTAATTTCATTCAATTACCACCAAATTCACGAAATTCACATTTCCACAATTTCATTCATATATTCATATCTCACATTGGAATTCATATGAAATTTAGAAAAATAATTCAAATTATAAACGAATTTAAACAAATTAATCAAAATATAAAATCATATACTTAAATTAAATACGCACATACCACTTACCTGCACGTGCGAAAACACGGGGCGTTACAACCTCTCCCCCTAAAAGAGAATCCGTCCTCGGATTCATTGCTTGGTCGGAAACAATTCGGGATAGAACTTCTTCATTTTCTCTTCTGTTTCCCACGTGGCTTCCTCCGTCTTATCACCTAGCTACAATACTTTCACCAAGGGAAAACGTCTATTCCGAAGTTCTTGAAATTTCCGATCCAGAATCTTAACTGGTTTCTGAATAAAAGTAAGATTCGGTTCAAGCTCAACTTCTTCAACCGGTATTACCACTGAATCATCGGGATAGTACTTTCGAAGTTGTGATACATGGAAGATATTATGAATACCCGTCAAACTTGGAGGTAAATCCAATCTGTAGGCTGTATCCCCGATTCTTTCCAAAATCTCATAGGGTCCTAAATACTGTGGATTCAGTTTTCCTCCCATTCCAATTCGGGTGAATCCTTTTCGAGGTGAAGCTTTCAGGAACACTCTATCCCTAACTTCGAATTCAAGATCTTTCCTTCGCTTATCTGCATAACTTTTCTGTCGATCTTGAGCTGCTTTCATCCGTTACCGAATAATTTGAACCTTTTCGATAGCATCCTGTATAACTTTAGAAGGTTTTTCTTTCTTTTCCCCTCGTTTCACACCTTCCTGTTTGCTCCACTTCCATTCTTCCAAATCGAAAAATAACGAGGATCGGCACTTTCTTCCATAAAGAAACTCATACGGTGCCATTTCTATAGAAGCTTGATAACTGTTATTGTAGGCAAACTCAATCAGTGGCAACTGTTCATTCCATGAACTCGAGAAATCCAATGCACACGCTCTTAGCATATCTTCCAGATATCTGACTAGCCTTTCAGACTGCCCGTCAGTCTGTGGATGAAAAGCTGTACTGAATTGGAGCTTGGTTCCCGGACATTTCTGTAATTCTTGCCAAAACTTGGAAGTGAATCTCGGATCCCTGTCTGAAACAATGCTAACTGGCACTCCATGCAACCGAACAATCTCATCACAATATTTCTTAGCCAACTTATTTATCTTATCCGACATCCGAATTGCAAGAAAATGCGCTGACTTGGTTAATCTGTCCACAATTACCCAGATTCCATCGAATCCACCCTTCACTCTGGGTAAACCCGATACAAAATCCATCGCTATCTGTTCCCATTTCCATTCTGGAATAGGTAGTGGCTGTAATAATCCCGACGGCTTCTGATGTTCAGCTTTCACTAACTGACAAGTCAGACACTGCCTCACATAATTCACTACATCTCTCTTCAACCCGTTCCACCAATAATACTGTTTCAAATCCCGATACATCTTATTTCTACCAGGATGCACTGAATAAGTGGTTTTGTGAGCTTCATCCAAAATAACCCTTCTCAATTCCATTGGAACTACCACTCTGTTCTTGAATCGAAAGATTCCCGTGTCATCAAATCCAAATGGACACTCAGGATCTGAACGAGCCTTTTCTATTAATCTCTGAATCTCAGTATCTATCCTTTGTGCCTCAAATATCTGTTGCCTTAACTCTGGTCGTACTGAGATGTTACTAATACGAGCCTTTACCTTCACCAACTCTAATGGTTGTCCAGTATTTACCTTTAAATTTGATACACTAGCCTTCCTGCTCAATGCATCCGCGACCACGTTAGCCTTACCCGGGTGATATTTAATCACACAATCATAATCCTCGAGAGTTTCCATCCATCGTCGCTGCCTTCTATTCAAATCCTTTTGAGAAAAAAAATACTGAAGGCTCTTATTATCCGTAAAAATCTCGAAAGAAGTTCCATACTGATAATGTCTCCACTTCCTTAAGGCAAAAATCACTGCTGCAAGTTCAAGGTCGTGAGTGGGATAATTTTTCTCATGCTCTTTCAATTTCCTAGAGGCATAAGCAATTACTCTCCCATTCTGCATTAAAACACAACCTAAGCCTTCATTGGAAGCATCGGTAAACACCACAGACCCTTCAATACCATCCGGAAGGCCTAATATCTGTGCAGAAGTTAAATTATCTTTCAAGAACTGAAAACTAGCTTCACACTTTTCATCCCATTTAAACTGAACCTCTTTCTTGGTTAATCGGGTTAATGGAGCCACGATCTTAGAAAAATCCTTAACAAATCTTCGATAATAACCGGCTAAACCCAAGAAACTTCGAATCTCGGAAACATTCTTAGGACTCTGCCACTGTGAAACTGCCTCTACCTTCAAAGGATCTACTTCCAGTCCTTTTCTCGAAATAATGTGACCCAAGAAACTTACCCTGTCAATCCAGAATTCACATTTACTGAACTTGGCATAAAGCTGGTTATCTCTTAAAGTCTCCAACACCAATCTCAAATGACGAGCATGATCCTCTTCTGATCTTGAGTATACCAAGATGTCATCAATGAAGATCACAACAAACTTATCAAGATAGGGTCGGAAAATTCGATGCATCATGTCCATAAAAGCTGTCGGCACGTTAGTTAGCCCGAATGGCATCACCACAAATTCATAATGTCCATACCGGGTATTAAATCCTGTCTTAGGAATATCTTCCTCCTTGATCTTTAACTGATAATATCCTTGCCTTAAATCGAGCTTAGAATACACCCTGGACCCTTGTAACATGTCAAACAAATCTTCTATATGAGGCAAAGGATATTTATTCTTTACAGTCATCCGATTCAACTCCCGGTAATCAATCCACATCCTCAGAGTTCCATCTTTCTTCTTAACAAAGAGAACTGGTGTGCCCCACGGTGATGAACTTGGTCGAATATACCCATTCTTAAGAAGATCTTCCAACTGAACTTTTAACTCCTGTAACTCTGCCGGTGCTATCCGGTAAGGAGTCTTAGAATAAGGTTCAGATCCCGGATATAAGTCTATTATGAATTCAATCTCTCAATCCGGAGGTAAAGAACCTAAACTTCTGGAAACACCTCAAGATATTCCTTTACCACTTCTGTTTCTTCCAGTTTCGCCTGATCCTTCGGCTTATGTAGGATATAGGCGATATATCCCGTAGCTCCGTTCCTTATCAACTTATGAGCTCCAGTGAACGACAAAAGGGGAGCAGTCTTTGATTCTTTCTCCACTGTTACTTCTTCTCCCAACTTAACCGTCTTGGTAAAACAATCAACCGTGGCGTGGTACCGAAATAACCAATCCATTCCCAGAATAACCCCGTATCTGTTCATCTGCATTACCACCAAATCTGCCTGATATTCTCTGCCTTCAAACCCAATCACACAGTCTCTGACCAACTGATCCGTCTCAAGACTTCCACCCAACGGCGAACTCACCACATAACAAGCATTCAAACACATAACATGTAAACGCAAAGTATCAACTAATTTGTAAGATATAAAAGAATGAGCAGCTCCAGGGTCAAATAATGCATGTATGTTCGTGTTATGGATGCATATCGTACCTTCCACCATAGCATTGGGATTGGCTTCCACATCTTGCTCTTCCCCCGCAAGGGCATATGCACGAGCCGGTATCATTGGCCTCTGAGCTCCCGGTTGATAGCCTGGAGTCTTATCTAGGCAGGTGTTAGCCATATGTGTTACTTTCCCGCATATCAAATACTAACCCAACCTTTTTCGGCAGTTGTTGTATGAATGAGTAGGGCCTCCGCAATATAAACATGGTGGCCTATCCTTTCGTGGATCAGAAAGAGCTGGAGGTGCTGGTGGCTTCGATGGTGCAGTTCCCGCAGCTCGAAACTTCTTATTCTGTCCTTGGAATGGCTGGGAGGGGGATACCATAGGCCTTTTCCCTTTTCCAAATCCGGATCCCTGCCCCATTTGCATTCGTGGAATGGGATCCTTTTTCTTATATTCCTCTTCCTGTGTTAAAGCCCGTTGCACGGTATCAGCAAAAGACTCAAAGTTGTGACCCGCATATCCGTGTCGAAGATCCTGTCTCAGTCCAGCAGTAAACTTCTTCGCCTTTCTCTTTTCATCCCGCGTGATATGAGGTGCATATTTACCAAACCTATTGAAAAGAGAAAGATATTGAGCCACCGTCCGTGTTCCTTGTTTCAAATCCATGAATTCTTGTTCTTTTCTCTCCCGAACCACCTCGGGCACAAAAGCCTCTCTGAATTCCCTCAAAAGACTTCCTAAATCACCACCTCTCCTTCTACCTCGAGCTTTTCTCGCGTACGTTCCCACCAATCATAGGCTTCTCCATCCAGTTGAAAGATAGCAAACTGAGCCTTCTCTTGAGATGTAAATTGTCTAACACTGAAAATCCTCTCAATTCTAGTCAACCATCCTTCCGATACGGCATCATCTACAGAACCCGAAAACCTTGGAGGATTATAGCTAAAAAACAACCCGTGGTGATCTCGTGGGTTATTAGGAGGAGGAGCTTGCTGCTCAACCTGCGGTTGTACAGGAGCATCCTGAGCTCTCCTGTGTAAAACATAGTTATACACCGCTTCCATAAAGTGTTCCATATTCATAGGCAGTTGTGGGGGATTAGGGGAACGATCCCTATGATGACGTCTCGGAGACCTCTCCCGATGTCTTCTCGGAGGCATCCTGTCAAACAAACACTAACATGCATGCTAAATTTAGTCCATGCGTGAGAATGCAATGAATTCAATCAATTACAAAATCACGAATCCATGCACATTATCACGCGAAAATGCAATTACTTCACCTTAGCACTTAATTCTTAAAGCCGAACGACCTAACTGACTCAACACGACACTAGAACCCTGGTTTTGCAACCCTGGGCTCTGATACCACTCAAGGATGTAACGCCCGCACCATGACCCGACCCGTATAAGAAATGGATTTCCATACACGTGCCCAATCATAGCGAACGGGGACATACTCACTCTCTAAGCCAGGCGGGACTAGCCTATAACTTAAACCCCAACTACAACAAAGTAACAAAACAACAGAATAGCGGAAGCAATAATTCATAATCCATATATTAAGCTATATGCTCTAGGTACCAACAATTAAGTTCAAGTGAGATCAATAAAAATACCATATACATGTACGCTCCATTGATATACACTATCCAACATGTCATAAACATAAACATATGCGTGTAGAAGAAAGAAAAGCTAGACACTATGCAAGACTTTCTCAGACTTGTATCCCGCCTAGCATCCCTTCCCGCAAAAGAACTGAAACAACTCCGGGTTCAGTCTTAGACAGACTAGTGGGTATAAAACAGGCTTAATATCATAATATAGCGGAATTTAAGCACATACAGGCAAGCTATAATCCTTATTCGAGTTTTTTAGAATAATTTTCCCCAAGTGGAAAGTAAAATACAACGAATAGGATTATAACAATTCATTTCATTCATTAGGTTCTTTGTGGCCCGGTGAGAGGGCGTGCATTATCTCCAACCAACACCTCGTGTAATTCATTAATCATTCATTCATTCATTCGTTCATGCATTTCATTCTTTCGTGCTCATTCACTAGATCATTCATTCGATCATTCATATACTCCTTCTTCCTCCGGTTAGGGGACGCGTTTGCAAGGCCCGAACCCTCATTCATTGGTGCTAGAGGGCTACATGAATCCCCAAAAGTTGGGTTCCCCTTCTTTCACTAATCTCCTAGTGAAGTCTAGGTTACCGTAATTGATGGAACTAGTATATGTGGATTCCCGTCAGCCCAAGCTTCCCCGGTCCACCAAATACACTAAGTCCCGGGCCCCCATTCATTGTGAACATTCAATTCTCGCCAAAACTTTTGGTAGGAAATTCAACTTAAAGGCTTTACATTAAAACATTGACTCGTTGAAAACTCGATATATATATATATATATATATATCTTTATACAGTTTTGGCCAAAATCTTGCACATTAGGTGTTTTGGGTCATATCTTTAACTAATAGAAGAAAAACCCACCTGGTAGATAAAAGAACCCGACACAGACCTCACTGCTCGACCTCGTCTCCCTCTGGATCAATATCTGTGTGACAAAAGTAGTGTGAGACTCAAATATGACCACATTTGACGCTCGGCAATGAAATAACATGTTATGGAATGCTTGAAACATAATAACATGTCCAAATATGATCATGAATATCATGGAATTCAATTAAACACATAATTCACCAAGTTTCGTTCAATATACGATACAATCGTAGTCATTCACGTTTATAGCGTTCATAGCTTTCATTCTTGCATTCATGTAACTTTCAAGGTCATAAATCAATCATAATTCAAAGCTTGAATAGAGTCACGTTGCATATAATTCATGAATACGAACAATAAATGTGATACAAGCAAGAAAAGAGGTTCCCCAAAGCTGCCAATTCAAATGACACGGCCGTGTTACATTTTCAAAGGATTTGGACACGGTCGTGTCCGAGGTTTAAAAAATTAAAATTCCCAAGTCGAGGGCTTGGCACGGCCGTGTTGAGTTTTCAAAGCATTTGGACACGGCCATGTCCGATTTTCTGAAAATAATTTTCAAAGCCCAACACGGCCGTGTCCATTTTCAGTTCAAAGCAGACATGGCCGTGTCAGCTCGTCGTCTTGCGAGGAAAAACAGAGCAGAAGCTCTGTTTCGTAAGGGAAAAGCTTTGAAGAACAGGGCAGCTCCAAGGAAGCTCTTATATATCACGTAGACATGATTTCAAGCCACAAAACTCATGCAATTCACATAACTCATTCATATTTACAAGAACTCGTGCTCAAAGTTGGCAAATCATCCAAATCCCAAGCTTTCAACCATGAAAGCTTCAAGCTTCATTAATGGCAACCCTTGCTATAATCAATCAATATGAAATTCGAGTATGTAGAAATGATAAATAAGCTTCAAGCAACAATTTCCATGCCTCAAATCTCATTTTAAGCCATTGGAATTCATAGAACCAAGAATTCATACCATTTTATTCATTTTCAAGCTTTCCTCAAAACACATGATTCTCCAACCCAAATCAAGATATAATCGGAAGAAAAGAGAAAGGGGAATGAGGAGAAAATAATACATATCTTACCTTGGAAGAAGATTGGATGAAAGTTGATCTGGAGCTCAAATTAATGGATGATCAAAAGAAGGGTTTCCTTGAAGTTTTTCCTTGTCTCTTGGGATGGATGATGATGATCGATGAAAATGGAAGCAAGAGGAAGCAATTGGTGATATTTAGTGAAGAAATGGGTAGGATACGGGTCGATCCAAGTCCGGTTTGGGTTAAGAAAAGGGTTCAAATCAAGTTATAAAGTTGAGGCTATGGAAAGGTTCGTTATCGAAGGTTCAAACGATATCGAAAAGGTATAAAGTCAAGTTTAAAGGATTGGTATCGTCGAAAACAGTTCAACGCTGTAGACGGGTCTCGATCAGGGTTGCCTATTATTCAAATAGGTCCCTAAACTTTCAAAAAGTGGCAATTAAGCCCAAACTCAATTTCCAATTGAGTCCAAAATATTCAAATAAGTTGCAATTAAACCCTCAAATCACACGAAACACGTAATTTCATTCAATTACCACCAAATTCACGAAATTCACATTTCCACAATTTCATTCATATATTCATATCTCACATTGGAATTCATATGAAATTTAGACAAATAATTCAAATTATAAACGAATTTAAACAAATTAATCAAAATATAAAATCATATACTTAAATTAAATACGCACATACCACTTACCTGCACGTGCGAAAACACGGGGCGTTACAGTGTATGTCCCCGTTCGCTATGATTTGGCAGGTGTACGGAAATCCATTTCATATACGAGTCGGGTCATGGTGTGGGGGATGTGACGCATCGCGCTCGGGCGTTACATCCTTGAGTGGTATCAGAGCCTAGGGTTGCAAAACCAGGGCTCTAGTGTCGTGTTGACTCAGTTAGGTCGTTCGGCTTTAAGAATTACTTGGTAAGGTGAAATAATTGTATTTTCACGTGATAGTGTGTTTTAAGTCGTGATTTTGTAATTGATTGAATTTATTACATTGTCACGCATGAACTAAATCCAGCATGCATGTTATTGTTTATTTGGACAGGATGCCTCCAAGAAGACATCGGGAAAGATCTCCAGGACATCATCATCATTGTGGTCGTTCTCTGTGACACCCCGATAATTCGGCCGTACAGGTATGATGTAAATGTTTACCAAATTGCGTGAAATAATTATTCATACGTGATTTACATATTTAATTTTATTGTTTAATTATATTAAATGCTAATTACTTTATTTTAAATGTTATTAATATCTTATATGATTATATAAATATGTATATATGTTAATTATGTTAACTATTATATTTTAAGTTATTTAATCTTTAGTATTTTTGTGAAATTTATATCAATTGATATCTATTGCATAAATCGAACTTGTTTGCAACGTGAATTAATTTCCCGAGCTTGACTTAATTTTATTGTGACCTTATTTGATCATTTCCTGAACTTTGAGGACTTAATTACATTGGACTTAATTGCTCACTTGTTATGGAATTGAACTTAATTGCATGACTTAGATAATAGGAGGACTTAATAGCAAATTGGCCACTTCTTTCTCCTTCATAGCAGCAAATCACGTATCATGCCTCTCATTCTCATACAAACACATTACATAGACATTGTTCTTTCTTCCTCCTTTCAACCGAGACAAACCCTCATCAAGTAGAGGAAGATTTCATCATTCAAGCTTCATATTTGTGGGTTTTGTGATCATTCAAGCATCATCTCTTCATCTTAGCTTCCATTTCTTTCATTAAGGTAATTTTTGGAGCATGGACGATTTTCTTGAAATTTTTGGTATGAAAAGGGCTTTGCTATAGGTCGCGGTCGCGATCAATAATTTGAGACTTGGCCAATTTTCGGTCGTGGCCGGGACGACAGACGCCACATCCCCCGCACTACAAGTCTAGTCCACACGTGAAATGAATAATCCACGCATGAACCGGACTCATAGCGAACGGGAGACCAAAATAAAAGTTATCCTAGCTAGGCGGAATCTAACCCTGTACCAAATAAATCAAGAATACCTAGAATGTAAAGGGGAAGCAATAACGTATAATTCAAAATCTTCAACAATGGTTACACGCCCAACAATTCCAACACATAATTTAAATCCACCAAGCAAATTAACAACGGTTCAACTAGGCATGCAACCTGTCCCGAATTCAATATCCACCAATAATCATAATTGGCACACAGGCCCAATACATAACGGAAAGACAATTAAATCATAAAAGAATGTAAAATGTGACTCAAGTGTACAAGTGACTCGACAAGAGATTAAAACTTGACTTCCGCCTAGCAAAACCTGCAAGAAACTGAAAAGTGGGAAAAAGGGGGTCAGTCTCTAGAAGATTGAGTGAGGTGGAGCAATACATATCATATAGAAACATGCACATGCAAGTCATAAATCCCGAGCAAGGTTTTATTTAAAGTTAGTTCCCAAAAAGGGCAAAAGAATGACTAAGCAATGCTCAGACTTTACGACTATTCATATTAAATTCATTAAGTTCATAAATCACACTCAATCAATAAGGCTCGGCGAGTGAGCGTGCACAATCTCCAACCAAACTCCGACCGTGTATGACAAATATCATTAATACATTAAATAGGTGATCATGCAATATATCATAATACACACAGATCACATATCACGTCCTGAACATATTTGTTTGGGCAATCCGTTTCCCGGCCTTCCCGCACAGTGCCTATCAATTATAATCGATCAATCAATCATTCAATCATTTTCAGTCATAAATAAGTTCCAACCTTCTTCCTCTGGGTTGGTGGTGGGTTTGCAAGGCCCGACCACCCAATCATTGACCAAAAGGGGTTACATGACTCCCCAGATGGCACTCAGCTCCCTTTCCCCGCCAATCTCCTGACGAGGTCCGGTACCGTCGTTCAATAGTGGGACTAGTGTGAGGGTTTACCGTCAGCCCTTGCCTCCTCGGGTCCCCACTCACACCAAGCCCCTGGGCCCCATTCTGTGCAATCAATCAATCATTCTTTCTTTTCTCGCCAAAACATTTGATCCATGAGTAACATAACATATCCATAATCCATTTGAAAAGGGGTTTACTCGATCAATATTTACTCGATCAATCAATACTTACTCGATCAATCCACTTTTAAAAGTAACATATATATAATCATAAGGTTTTGGCCAAAACTTTTCACATAAGGGTTGTAGGGTTTGATATGTAACTAGAACGAAAACACCCTCACCTGGAAGATGACGAACAATGATACGAGTTATACCGGGTGCCTAGTTGATCATGATATCTCCGACCTGGAGATAAACTGTAGAAGATGGGAAACAATGTGTACTCGTGAGAAAATGACTCAATATGAATCACATAGACGCACGGCATGTTATGCACATGATATGAGATGCATAAGAAGCATGAATCGTGTGATGGGGTCATATAATCAAGTAATCCATTCAAAATATTCAATACATTGTGGTTTCATATTCATGTGTTTCATATCTTTCATATTTTGTATCAAATCGAGTCATAAGCTTCATACATTAATCATAACTCATACTATACCATATTTACAATGCATCCGATTCATAAATGAAGTGAGAAGTTATCATATGAGGCCAATAAATGGAGGAACGATTTATGCTTGCAAGCTAGAGAGCATTTGAAGGCATATTGGATCATAATTCACAAAATGTTTAACAAGATCACATTATGATTTCATAATATACAAGTTAACACATAATATAACATATTAACAATATATATAAATCATGGGAGAAGCTATACACAATATACTAAACAACTAAACGAAGTAACCCATTCACGCATGCATAAAAGTAGCACATAAACGTTCATGTTGTCATTTCACATTTATACATTGAATTCATAGCATAAAATTCATAATCATATCAAATAATATCATATAGCATCAATTAATCAAGCATACAAGTCATATAGTTCACATATTGGAGCCAAGAGGTTGAAAGGAACGTAAGAAGAATAGTTTTGGTAAGATTTAGCAAAAGTTGACAAATTTCGGGAATGAACAAGCTGTAGGAAAATGGAAATATCTTGAGTTGAAGAAATTGGAATTAAGTTTTGCTTGTGGGATATAAAACTAGACACATAGAGCTTTTCAATGATATATGGCACGAATCATGGTTCAAAACGAGGTGAAAATGGCGTAGGCCCGAAGTTGGGTGAAAGCAGTTTTCCGGTAAAGCGGCGACACCAAAAAGAATTGATCATATCTCACAAATGAGAAACGATATTGAAGTGATTCCAATTGGATAATATTCTACACTTCAAGAGGTTTCCGTGGGTTCAAAAATCAGGTCATTCCGAGTTCGGACGAGGGAGTCACGGCCGTGACACTATATGTTGGTTTATGTGTGTATTTGTTCTTGGAAATATGTTTGTGAATGGTAAGCTTATGATTTATGCCTATATCTTGAGATTTATGGACTTGGAGCATGAATGATGAAATGGGTTTGTATTGATGAATTCTTTGATGATCTAAGGTGGAAATATGTGTTTTTATGAATTGTTAATGATTTATATGTAAGCTAGTATGGTTCTAGCATGAAATCTATGCGGTTGAACTTGATTATGGATCATTTGCTGGTTGTTGTTTTTTTTTTTGTTCTTGTTCTGCTGTTGCTCTGTTTTTTTTCTGCTGCGTACAGTTGACACGGGCGTGTCAACTTTGCCTTGTTCAGCGAGACACGGGGGTGCATGTTGGTCTGGTTTTGCTGTACCGTGACACGGGGGTGTCACAGTTTGCCTTGTATTGGTGACACGGGCGTGTCACCTTCTGATTTCATACTCCGCTGTACCGTGACACGGGGGTGTCAAGGGTTGCCTTGTAATGGTGACACGGGCGTGTCACCTTCTGCTTTCTTGCTTATTGTGGTTGCATGCTTTTGTACGTGCATGTGTTATATATAAATATATATATATATATTGGTTATGTATTAATTGTTATTTGGTTTAATTGGATATATGTAATTGTTTATTTCTAATTTTAAATGTGATTTAACTTGCGCCTCGATTCTATATGAAGTTCTTGAATCAGTTTGTTTGAAATTGTGGAATTATGAGTTCGAATGAAATGAACGAATGAGTGAATGACTTGATTATATGATTTAATTCCTTAATAATGCACATGAACATAATCTTGTCTTTTACATATTCATATCATGATCATTGCATTGCGAGCGTCTTATTTGGTCATATTGAGTCTCACCTCACCTTCCTTGCACAGATTTTGATCCTGTTGGAGACGAGGCCGCTCAGTGAGGCTTTCGTGTCTTCTTTTTTCGGTTTCAGGTGGGTTTCTCTTCTATTTAGATAAAACGACCCGATATATCTCCCTATGTGAAAGGTTTTAAGCCAAAGCAATATGATTATAAATATATATTGAGTCTTTTCTCGAGTAAATGATTGCGAACGTATAACCCCTCTTTTAGGAATCCTACCCTATGTTTTGGCGAGATATAATTGATATGATTGTTATGAATTCACGGGCCCTGGAACGTAATACATGTGGCTATCCGGGGAGGCAAGGGCCGACGGTGATCCCATGTGTTAGTTCCGACCAATTACGGTGATACCAGACCCCGCTAGGAGATTAGCGGGGAATGGGAGCTGAGTGCCTTTGGGGGATTCATGTACCCCCTCTGGCCTATGTATGGACCGGTGGTCGGGTCCTGCAAACCCGTCCACCACTTAGAGGGAAAAGGTGTATATATATGATTATGAATCGTATGATTATGCACAAATATGATATGTATAATAACCAATGAAACTATGAATATGAATACACAAGGTGTTGGTTGGAGATTATGCATGCTCACTCTTATATACTATGCCTGTTTTATGCCCACCAGTCCCTTTTGGACTGAACCCGTTTTGTTTTTAGTGACTTTTGTGCAGGTTAAGGAGTGCTAGGCGGGAATACTAGTCGTCTAGGTCTTGCATTAGTGTTTAGCACTCTTATTTTGTTACACTCGCACTCATGTTTCCCCTTTTGTATTTGAATATGGTTATGGAGCGTCATGTTGTCAGAACTTGAAATACTTGGTTGGTTTAGGTATATGAAATTCTATTTTTGGAGCTTGAAAGCTCATGGTACTTAGTTGTATGATTGTTCTTACTTCCGCTTTATTGGTGTTACTCTGATTTATGGTTTAAGGGTTAGTCCTGCCTAGCCTAGAGATTGTGTGTGTGTGTCCCCGTTCGCCGTACTTAGCTCGTGTGTGGATTATCCATTTCATATGCGGGTCGGGTCTCAGTGCGGGGGATGTGGCACCTTGCGCTCGGGTGTTACATTCTCCTAATCCACTACAGCCGCCTATGAATATGGAACACATTATGGAAGCAGTCTATAATTATGTTGAACATAGAAGAGCTCAAGATCCTCCTGTACAACCAGCAGCTGAGCAACAAGCACCTCCTCCTAATAATCCACGAGATCATCACGGGTTGTTTTTGAGTTATAACCCTCCAAGGTTTTTCGATTCTATAGATGATGCAGTATCAGAAGGATGACTGACTAGAATTGAGAGGATTTTTAGTGTTCGACAATTTACATCTCAAGAGAAAGCTCAATTCACTATCTTTCAATTGGATGGAGAAGCCTACGATTGGTAGGAATATATTAGAGAGAAGCTTGAAGTAGAAGGAGAAGCTGTTACCTGGGAAGTTTTTATAAGGGAGTTCAGAGAAGCTTTTGTGCCTGAGGTCGTTCGAGAGAGAAAGGAACAAGAGTTCATGGATTTAAAACAGGGAACTCGGACGGTGGCTCAGTACCTTTCTCTTTTTAATAGGCTTGGTAAATATACACCTCACATCACAAGGGATGAAAAGAGAAAGGCGAAGAAGTTTATTGCTGGGTTGAGACAGGATCTTCGACATGGACATGCAGGTCACAATTTCGAGTCTTTTGCTGATATTGTGCAAAGGGCCTTAACACAGGAAGAGGAATACGGGAAAAAGGATTCCATTCCTCGAATGCAAATGGGGTAAGGATCTGGATTTGGTAAAGGGAAAAGGCCTATGGTACCCAATCCTCAGCCATTTCAAGGACAGAATAAGAAATTTCGAGCTGCGGGAACTGTACCACCAAAGCCACCAGCACCTCCAGCTTTTTCTGATCCGCGACATGATAGGCCACCTTGTTTGTATTGTGGAGGCCCTACTCACACCGACAACACTTGCAGAAAGAGGTTGGGTCAGTGTCTGATATGCGGGAAGGCAAAACATATGGCTAACACTTGTCCAGATAAGACTCCAGGCTATCAACCGGGAGCTCAAAGGCCAATGATACCAGCTCGTGCTTATGCCCTTGCGGGTGAAGAACAGGATATGGAAGCCAATCCTAATGCCATGGTAGAAGGTACTGTAGCACCCCGCACGTGAGGCACCACATCCCCCGCACTAAGGATCAACACGAGTAACAAAATTGTAAATCTGCACCCGTATCAAACCCTAGCGAACGGGAGACAAACATAAAAAAAAACCTTCCTAAGCCAGGCGGAGCTAGACCCTGCAACGAATGCCAATCCACAATTTATAATGCATGGCCAAGCCCAACCACAAACATACCAACCATAAAAGGAATTTGGGCTCTTCAGGCCTCTTTTAAAACATAACAAAACCCAGTAAAAGTAATTCAGTAATATTTACATAATTATTCCGTTCATAAAACTGTAGAATCAAATCGAACATAAATCCAATACATGAATGAGTGAAAAGACCCTCCTAACCTAACTCGACCAACTTAAAATACTTCAAACACCTCCGCCTAGCCCGAAACTCCAAAGCCACACCTGCACACTAAAGTGTTGGGGAGGGAGATGGGTCAGTCTCTAGAAGACTGAGTGAGCAGGAGCGATACATATATATAAACATGCACACGCAAGTCATAAATCCCGAGCAAGGTTTGATTTGAATTTAGTTTCCAAAAAGGGCAAGAAAATAGATAACCAATGCTCGACTTTTACGACTAATTTATATTAAATTCATTTCATTCACAAATCATACATAAATATAAGGCTCGGCGAGTGAGCGTGCACAACCTCCATCCAAACTCCGACCGTGTACGACAAATATCGATAATATATTGATTAGGCGATCATGCAATATATTATAATACACACAGACCATAAATCATATCATAAAACATATTCGTTTGGGCGATCCGGTTCCCGGCATTCCCGCACGGTGCATAATCATATCATAACATATTCATAAACATAATCATATCAATACCAACCTTCTTCCTCCGGGTTGGTGGTGGGTTTGCAAGACCCAACCACCTCCGTCTTTGACCAAAAGGGGTTACATGACTCCCCAGATGGCACTCAGCTCCCTTTCCCCGCCAATCTCCTGACGAGGTCCAGTACCGCTGTTTAATAGTGGGACTAGTATATGGGATCCCCGTCAGCCCTTGCTTCCTCGGTTAGCCACATTTACTAAGTCCCGGGGCCCGTGAACATATCGTATTTGCATACTCTCGCCAAAACATATCCATACATACATATGATACATATTATAAGAAATCATACCTTACCGTGTAACTCGGCATATGCTATATACGTACCTCTCCGTGTCATCCTAATCCATAGCTAGCATGAAGACACACGGTTTGGAGCATAGCCTCATTACAAAACCATTTTCAAGCTTATATACGCTCATACGTATAATTCAGAAGGATTTACTCGATAGCTTCCCTTTGAAAACCATATATATATAATCATTAGGTTTTTGGCCAAAGCTTTTCACATAAAGGTTGTAGGGTTTATTACATAGCTAAAACGAAAACCACCCTCACCTGAACCGTGATGATACAAGGCTACGAAAATCAAGTGCCTGAACGATCTCTCCACCCTGGAGACTATCTGTACAAAAGACCACAAGACGTGTTCGTGAGACTCGAGACTCCCATGAACCATAAATGACGCTCGGCAATGAAGTGAATATGACATGAATGAATAATTGATCATATTATATTAATAAAATGTTCATGTGCACGATTAAGAAATTTAAAACATATATTCATTCAATTTCATAAGTTCATAAATTCACATAAATTACATAAATTCATAAATTCATAATATTCGTAAATTCATAAATTCATAATTCATATAAATTTCATAAATTCATAATTCATAAATTTATAATTCATATCAATTTCATAAATTCATAGTGTTCATAATTCACAAATAGGAATAAATTAAATAGAACGTTCAATCAAAAGTCAGTAGAATAAATACGCGAAATAGAAATCAATTAATTTCAATAATTAAATTAAATCAAATAATAATTAAAATATATAATAAATATATATAATATAATATATATAAATAATCATATATATAATATACAATATATATATAATATATACATATATATATACACGTACAACACACACTCATGCATGCATTATATTTTATACTCTAAATACAACCCATGCATGCATTAATATATTACATGCAATATATATACTATATAATTTATACACATGCATGCACACACAATTTAAAATCAACACACACACACAGACATGCATATATATATATATACTACGCACAGCAGCAACAGCAGAAATGGCAGCAACAAGTTCCAGGAAGAAGCAGCAGAAACAGTTCAGCAAAAAGGGGGTGACACCCCCGTGTCACCCTCCAAGCCTGGACCGAGACACCCCCGTGTCTCGGTACAGGAGTCCCAGCCCTCACAGCACCCCCGTGCCTCGCTGGAAAAGCCACAAACGACACCCCCGTGTCGACCAACAGAAACACCCCTGTTTCGACAGAAAAATGCAGAAAACAGAGCAACCCAAAAGCAAGCAACAAACACCACAATACAAGGCCCAAATTGCTGCAAGAATTCAACAAGATTACACACCAAAAAGCCATGAAAAACGACAGCAAAAAGAAGGAAGAAAAACAGCAGTTTGGCAGCAATTTCAGTCCGGGAAAAACAGAGAAATTTTCGAAGAAAAACAGGGCATGAACGAACTCACTCCTTCTCCAATCATTCAACTCAGTTAAGGCCAACCAAGAAGCAGCAAAACATTATATATTCATCAAGTAAATCAATTCCCAACAAGCTCAAACAAGAAGAGAAGACATACGTGACCTTCAAGTGAAAATTCTGAAATTTATCATAAATGATATGTCATAAATTCTTCAACAACCACGAAATTAATGATCATAAATGATATGAGGATGTCAAAATAATCAATCTCAAGCTTGGAATCAATCAAAACCGTTGAGAAATGAAGAAGATCAAGATTTTGTCCAAAACTCATATTTTCGGTAATAAGCCCAGAAATGGAGAATCCAAGCTCAAAATCATGAATGAAAAGATGAAAATGACCAGAATTAAACATACACTACAACCCTAAGTTTACCTTGATGATTGGTTGAAGTTTGAAGGAGATTTGAGCTCCAAAATCTCCAAGGGAAGAAGGGTTTCGGGACTGGAGAGAGACAGAAGCTTTGGCTGAAGTTTGGGGATGGTGTGATGATAATCTTGGTCAAGGCTTGAAATATACTGATAGATGGTTGAGTTAGGGTTTAAAGGAATCAAACCATGGTTAATTTGGTTGTGGTTTGGGTGAGATATGGTTCAATTAGTGCAACAAGGTCCAATTGATCACCGATTCGTTTTTCGGTTGAAATTCGAAGGTTCAAACGACTTAGGAAAAATGTAAGGCTAGGTTTACTAAACTCGAATCTTCGTTACGAGTTCAGCGGAGTTGACGGAACTCGAATCCGAGTTCCCGAGCTTAAGATATTAAATTCGGAACCAAGGGTACGCTAAGTGCTCGTTAGCTCCCGTTTTGGTTCCTCAAATGAAATTAAATTCGTTAACCTATCAAATGAATTCAAAAACATAAATTGAGTATAAAATCATGTTCATAACACATATATGTACAACATATTACAAAATCGAGGCAATTTGATATCATATCATATAAGAACGAAGCACAAAATAAACGAACAAACCTAATCATGCAATTCATGCAAAATATATAAAATTTCCCATGCACCAATATGATTTGCATGCATGCATATTAATTCCCATGCAAAATATGATTTCATGCATAATTACATTAAACCCATGCAAAAATTGAAATTCATGCATAGATATATTTATCTACGTAATTATTATATACATGTATAAATAATTAATTAAACCATGATTAATTAACATAACATATAATTAGTATAATCATTAAATTAATAAGAATATAATTAAACATATATATATATATATAATACGAACCATATACATATATATATATATAAAATTATTAGTATTAAATTAAAATAATATATTATAACATAATGTAATAAAATAATAACAATTATAATAAAGTTAAATATAAAACACGTAAAAACAATTACTCACATAATTAAATAATTAAATTGCGCAATTTAGAAACAAATAAGGCATATTAATAAAATTGAAAAACCGGGGCGTTACAATCTCTCCCCCTTAAAAGAATCCGTCCTCGGATTCAAAACACGCTTGAAATTAAACAATGAGAGATTCCCCGTCTCTCGCAACAACAATGAGAGAGCCCCGTCTCTCGAGCAACAATGAGAGAACCCCGTCTCTCGCAAACAAAGAGAGTACCCCGTCTCTCAAATAAAAATAAGAGAAGCCCCGTCTCTTAGAAACAACGAGAGCACCCCGTCTCTCAAAGTAAATAAAGCAAGGAAGTCTCCAATACTCCCAAGCAGTACACGCAAAACCACATTCAAATCACGCAAGCCACCTCTAGGTAAATATCAAATATCATCCACGTTAATCATCAATTACTTCACGTAATTTAACTTGATAAGAGAACAAAACACATAACAAAGAAATTATTAAATTGAATTTGCATGAATGCATGCTTCATGAATGCTATAAATACCGTTCACCGTAGTCACGAAGTTTTTTTTTTTTTTTTCTTTTTTTTTTTTTTTAAAATTCTGAATTGCCATTGATCAGTGTATCATCTGTCCCGAAGATAGGTTCAATGCTCAGTTTGTCTTTAACCTCTTCAGGATACCCCGATGAAGCAATTAATGAATCCTTCAGGGATTATACTTCTTAGATCCCTTCTGCCTGGTACTGCTCCCAATCTCCATCATTTCCCTTAATCTTCATTCAACCAACTCTTTGTAGTTAACCAAGTTTGACCTCCCGAATACCCTTAGACCATCCGTATTGAAGTTAGATCCAAAGCTACTATCTTACCCCTATCGGAGCTCGAAATACCCTCAAGGATAACTACTCCTGATAACTGTAACACCCCGCATTTTCGAAGCAAGATACGATGCCGTTTCCATGCGATTAGATTGTTGTTTAATTAACTCTGCGTGTGTTGGAATTTCTTTATTTATGTTTTAATTGTTTAATTGGCTCGATTGCATCCTTTTGACATATGTGGACTTAATTGATATATGTGTGTAATACCTAATTGCTCTCTTAATTTAAATTATGTGGGCTAATTTGGAATTAATTAAAATTGGGGATCAATTTCTAATCATGAGAAATTCAATTGGACTTAATTAGACATCACTTTAAATCTTTGGGGTACTTTTATAATTACGCAATCTCTAATTGGACCTAATTAATCTTAATTGGAATTTGAGGACTCAATTGCATCATCTTATTTCTTGAGGGACTAATCAGTAAATTCAGAAGTTGGAGACCCTTTATAATCTGAAAACCTAACCCTAATATGATTACTCCTCTTCTCCCTCACGATTTCAGCTGCGCATCCCATTCTTCTTCCCCTTTCGTTTTCAGCAGCGAGCAGCGCAGCACTTGCTGTGCCAACCACCACCGCCGGCGACGCTTTCTTCCTCAGCCACACCACCGAGCACCGCCATTATTTCCCCTTTTCTTCCTCCCTTTCCCTTTCGGTTTCAAGCAGCAGCAGCCATATCTCTCCTTTCTTCTTCTCCCCTTCGCCTTCACAAGCAACAACGACGCACCACCACCTTCAATCGCCGACTACCATCCCTCCCTCTCGTCGGCGACTCACCACCATTCCAGAATCACCACTGCAATCTCATGTGCCACCGCGGCTGTAGCCAAGAACCCACCATCATCGGCCTTCATTCCAGGCGACCACCACCACCAACCCCTTTCTCTTTCTTTCTCATCTCCAGAACTGAAGGGGGGCCGAGAACTCCTCCAGCCGTCGGCCGTCTGCTTCGGTGATCCTCTGCCGCACTGACACCACCATTCCCTCATCCTCAGATCCGATGAAAGGGAGCTAGGACCTCCATCGCCGCCGTCACAACAGCATGAGTCACTCCTCCACCGATCCATCACCATCCTCTGCTCTCAGCCAAGAAAGCATAGCAGCAGCAACAGTCGGACAGTAGCAGCCTCCAACACCGGCCGTCCCCATTCTCCTTTCCCAAACCTTGGGTAAACCACCGACCTTCCTCTTTCCTTCCAGAATCTGCATACCAACTTTGTATATCAGTTATTTGATTAAGTTTTATGTTAAGAAGTGGAGCAATTATTTAGTATTAATTGTGGTTTTGGAGACATCTATGTACTGGATATATGCTTTGTATTTTTACGTATAAGTGTTATGTGTAAATAGTTAATTTAATTAAATGTATGTATACACTTGTGTTGTGAAATGTGCGAAGGTGTTTAACTATATGGTGTAATTGAAATTTGCGGGCAGTGGATGACTGATAAAATCAGACTTTTTATGAACGGGATTTCTTCGAATTGTTGTTCTAATGATGGGCTTTGAATCAAGATGTTATTTAAAGTTTTGGGTCGCTCTGTGTGATGAGCATGATGCCATAAATGTCTTTAAATGGGTTGGTCTTATTTAATTTAAATCCTTGTTATGTAATGGGTTTATAAAATATCAATGGTGTGAATTGATGGATAATTAATGTGCTATGAAGTAATTGATTCAATTTTCTAGCTAACGTGTGCGTGGTACTATATAAATATATATATTCTTATATTAAATATATATGCATACATTCGTTTAATTTTCAATTAAATCCAACCTTTTGAAAACTGATTATTTAAGCTTGTTTTGTACAATTTTGGTGAGTAATTTAAGGGAATAAATTTTATGAACTCTTTTAGTTTAAGTGGTGATGCTACATATATCCTGGATTAAAGAACCCACTATTTTTATATGATTAATTTGATTAATTTGGTTCAAGATTGGAACTTGTCACATATTGTTTAACATATAAATGTAAATCCTTCTTGAATGGTGCGATGGTATTCCTTCTTTGATCAGAAAGTTGTAATGCAGAATTTATTGTATATTGGCTTATGACTATGTATTCTTTTATCCGGTAAAATTTACTAGTAATGTAATTAGAATCGGTTTAGCATGGTTCTTATTAATTAAATAATTTGGGTGTCCTGGCATGTTAAATAATTAAGAATGTAATTATTAGATGGGTTATGTATTATATCTAGTTAATTGTGTACATAAATATTTTCATTACATATAATACCATTTTATAATTCTCGCATATACGGTATATCATTTCACATCATTCATGTCACCTCATATCACTGCCGTGCGTCCTACTTGGTATCATATTGAGTCTTGTCTCACGAGTACACTGTATTTCCTTCCTGTCCAGTAATCTCCACGGCGGAGACAACCCGATCAAGTTGTATTCGTCTTGTCAGTTCTCGTTCCCGTCGCTTCTCAGGTGAGGTTTAGGATTCTGTATAGTTATTGACCTATGGCCTTAATGTGCTGTTTTTAATCCCCGCATGCGAGTATATCTTATACTTATGATTTAGTATGTGTTGGATATAATATGGGTATGATCTTATGGACCACCTTTGGTTTTGGAAAACTATTATGGAGGTGTATGTGAGCCTTTTGGAAAAATCAGTTGTGTTATGTTTCTTTAGCGAGTTGGCCATGTTATATGGTATCTGTTCTATCCTGTTCTATTATGTTATGGATCCTAGGAGCTACAGGAATGGGTACCCCTGGGACGATTAAGGCCGACGGGGCATTTATCCATTGCGTTCCAAGGAGCTGCGGGAATGGGTACCCCCGGGACGGTTAGGGCCGTCGGGGCATTTATCCATTGCGTAGTTTCTATTTGAGATATCATTGCGCGACCTTAGGGTGATGAGGGAGGCGTGATATCTTGAGCCTTCGGCTATGGCCGGAGATGACTCTTGTGGGTTCGCTACCCTCTTGAGATCGAGTCTATTTTAGACGGTTTATTCTCGATGGTATGGGGACGGTACATCTCCTCCATCATTGGTGTAGAGGTTGGATTGATTTTGATTTATGTTATGAGGAGTTGAGGTTGGAAGCTCGTACTCGCCGAGCAGTTGATTATGTTATGTTATGGAATTATGAATCGGGATAGAGTCTTTCTGGAAATGGTTTCTAAACTTATATCTATATCTTATTCGGGTTCTTTCAAAACGTTTTGGTATGTAACACCTATCCCCGGTTCATGAGTCCATCCTTTTTATTCTGTGCTATGCTCCTTATATATATATTGTGGGTGTGCGTTAGCCCCCTCACTCGGTCAAGTTGACTGACCCCTCATTTTACACTTTTAGTTGCAGGTTGTTGGCGTTTGCTAGGCGGAAGTGAGTCTTTTGTGTTGCACTTCGCCGGTCTAGTCTTTCTATTTGCATTTATCCTCTCATACACTTTACTTATGCTTTGACTTGTAGACTTGAGATTATACTTTACTATTCGGTAGCCCTGCGTGGCACTCTCATTCGGCCCTTGTGACACTTGATGATTATTACTTTATGTTGATATTCGGGATTAGGTATCTATGCTAGTTGAACCCGTCACCTGCTTTGTATGTTTTGTTTTAAATGCTTTCGCTATCTATTGATGTTGGTTTTAATTGCTTCCGCGCTCTGAGTTTTGGTCAAGTTAGATCCGCCTAGCCTAGTGTGTGAGTTGGTCTCCTGTTCGCTCTGATTCGGATTCGGGCATGGACTTTCATTTCATGCTTCGGGTCTGGGTCATAGTGCGGGGGATGTGGCATCCTCCGTTTGGGGTGTTACAATAACCCTGACGATTCAATCCCTACCTTGAGGTATTCTTCGTTAGGATCTACTTTAACCCGAATCCTTTTCTATCTTCCGTTCATATTATCCATTCATTCCTTTTTAACTCCTTTAAGGTTGTATTCTGTATCTGACCCTACATCTCTTGGATCAAAGACAGAATATTCTTGATGCGTTTTGGAGTTTGATGTACATCCTCCAATGATCATCCTTTCCGGTTTAATTCCTTCTTAGATTTCCCTCCGAAGTAACATGGGACTAACCGAAGACTTAATAATATTGTCATTATTGATCCCTCTGTTGTACCCTATTGAATTCCTCATGATCGCCATCATTCCATCGTATGCCAACTTGATTCGTCACTCTCTCTTGTCCATTCTGACTTAGGAGTTCCCAGAAGCTTCCTTATTATTCGGTTACCCCCAGATCCTTGTTCTACACATAAGAATATTCTCTAAATCATTTCCTTTATTCCTAGTGATAGACTTCAACCGTATTTAGTAATTTAACTCCCCTCTTGACACTTATCCATTCAAACCGTCTTATTTATTTCTGATCATCACTAATAGGACTTCCAGGTCTTCCTTAGTTTGCAATTCCATTACTCTCACTAAAATATTCCTTCGAGTACCCATTCAATCTTCAATTTGTTCCTCGGTCATGCTCTCCCCCTTAAATTTCTGTTGTACCGAGTTGAACTCCATCAATTCTTCTCTTATCGAAACTCTTGATGAGTAATTCTCATTAGGTGGAGTTTAACTGATATAGAAATCAATAATTTGGCCTTTCAACTCCTTCCCTAGTTCTCTTCATGTCCGAACTCGAATCTCACTTCTCCTTCTGAATTCTTGTTTCCGTTATCCTATCCCTTAATAGAAGTTCTTATTTCCCCAATTTCACCTTTCTTCTAATGTCATCCTATTATTTCTCTTCCTCATAACTCAGATGCGGTTTGGTTGAACTGATACTGGATAGTTGAGGCGAAAGGCTTTCTATCAAGTAAACACTAAAATGCATGTTGGGTTAAAATGACAATGCATGGGTCACGTTTACATCACGTAGTTATACAACACATTAGCGTAACAAAGCCAATTAGAAATGCACAGTTAAACATAAAGTCAAGAGAATAAATAACTAATGTAAAATATGATGCACGTGCTATGAATGTTTTGGAACCTGTCACCAAGGTGATAAGCTATTAGCTCGGTAGCTTTTCCTCGTTCCTCCAATCCCGAGGTTACTTTGACTTGGTGATTATCCCTTGCCTTTCCCACGGTCTTCAAGTTTTCCATGAGTTGCATCACTGGTATCTTCCACTATCCGAGGTTACAATTTCTTAATCCTTAATTCTTCCACGTCCACTGAGTTAGTATCCAAACTTTTCCTCGAAATTCGACCTTTACTTCCAATCGTCACCTCAACCCAGAATTTCGCGTTTATCCTTTATGAACTTGGATTGACAAATTAAGCTTGTTTTCCGATTGCTTATACCTGAGCGCATGATTTCCTTGCAAAGAATCTCTCCTCGAGAATAATCCTTCAACCGGTCTTTGCTTTCCTTTATCGTTCCCATTTGTTGCTCCATATCTTCCAATTCGACTTCTTAGTATGACAATTCACCTTGGATTTAGAAAAACAAACTCAAATCTCGTTCTCCATATTGCCACCTTCCCTCTATTTGCGTTTACCCAAATGCTTGTCTTCTAGAACCCGACTTCTAATCACTGAGCTTAGCTCGAAGTCCTTCTTTGTAGACCCTTAATGCATAACCTCTACCGGACCCACGTTATCTCTACTCCTCTTAATTACTAGTACCTCTTCCATGATCCAAATCCGGGACCAATATATCTTCAAGGTTTTGTTCCCTTCATTCCTTAGGTGGCAAGATCCTCCTATTTCTATTACCCCAAATGTTCCTCTGCCATCACATCGCCAAGGTCGAACCTCCCATTCTGAATCCCAACCGTTAATTGCAACTCAATCTACAAAGCCACACAACTAGCATTCTCCACATTCCTCCCGGGCATCCTTCCTATCTTCCGTGCCTCCGAAGGAATTTGCAACAGGTTGTTGTGATCATAAAATTTGGCCGTGGTTTGATATCATCTTTATAACCTGGAAATCATAACTCTTTTCAAGAATGGATGCATGCGATTAGTGCATGCTCATGACACATATTCAATACGAAAGACAAGCACCCATATAAAATGCAACAATAATTCAACAAAATTCCTGAGGAAACCAATTTCCATATTCAAGATCGATGCAATGCACACAATATCACATAGTCCCTATGCCGTTCGACTTAGACTGACTCCGACACGACTCAAGAACACCGGTTTTGCAACCGGGCTCTGATACCACTTAAGGATGTAGCACCCCGCACGTGAGGCACCACATCCCCCGCACTAAGGATCAACACGAGTAACAAAATTGTAAATCTGCACCCGTATCAAACCCTAGCGAACGGGAGACAAACATAAAAAAAAACCTTCCTAAGCCAGGCGGAGCTAGACCCTGCAACGAATGCCAATCCACAATTTATAATGCATGGCCAAGCCCAACCACAAACATACCAACCATAAAAGGAATTTGGGCTCTTCAGGCCTCTTTTAAAACATAACAAAACCCAGTAAAAGTAATTCAGTAATATTTACATAATTATTCCGTTCATAAAACTGTAGAATCAAATCGAACATAAATCCAATACATGAATGAGTGAAAAGACCCTCCTAACCTAACTCGACCAACTTAAAATACTTCAAACACCTCCGCCTAGCCCGAAACTCCAAAGCCACACCTGCACACTAAAGTGTTGGGGAGGGAGATGGGTCAGTCTCTAGAAGACTGAGTGAGCAGGAGCGATACATATATATAAACATGCACACGCAAGTCATAAATCCCGAGCAAGGTTTGATTTGAATTTAGTTCCCAAAAAGGGCAAGAAAATAGATAACCAATGCTCGACTTTTACGACTAATTTATATTAAATTCATTTCATTCACAAATCATACATAAATATAAGGCTCGGCGAGTGAGCGTGCACAACCTCCATCCAAACTCCGACCGTGTACGACAAATATCGATAATATATTGATTAGGCGATCATGCAATATATTATAATACACACAGACCATAAATCATATCATAAAACATATTCGTTTGGGCGATCCGGTTCCCGGCATTCCCGCACGGTGCATAATCATATCATAACATATTCATAAACATAATCATATCAATACCAACCTTCTTCCTCCGGGTTGGTGGTGGGTTTGCAAGACCCAACCACCTCCGTCTTTGACCAAAAGGGGTTACATGACTCCCCAGATGGCACTCAGCTCCCTTTCCCCGCCAATCTCCTGACGAGGTCCAGTACCGCTGTTTAATAGTGGGACTAGTATATGGGATCCCCGTCAGCCCTTGCTTCCTCGGTTAGCCACATATACTAAGTCCCGGGGCCCGTGAACATATCGTATTTGCATACTCTCGCCAAAACATATCCATACATACATATGATACATATTATAAGAAATCATACCTTACCGTGTAACTCGGCATATGCTATATACGTACCTCTCCGTGTCATCCTAATCCATAGCTAGCATGAAGACACACGGTTTGGAGCATAGCCTCATTACAAAACCATTTTCAAGCTTATATACGCTCATACGTATAATTCAGAAGGATTTACTCGATAGCTTCCCTTTGAAAACCATATATATATAATCATTAGGTTTTTGGCCAAAGCTTTTCACATAAAGGTTGTAGGGTTTATTACATAGCTAAAACGAAAACCACCCTCACCTGAACCGTGATGATACAAGGCTACGAAAATCAAGTGCCTGAACGATCTCTCCACCCTGGAGACTATCTGTACAAAAGACCACAAGACGTGTTCGTGAGACTCGAGACTCCCATGAACCATAAATGACGCTCGGCAATGAAGTGAATATGACATGAATGAATAATTGATCATATTATATTAATAAAATGTTCATGTGCACGATTAAGAAATTTAAAACATATATTCATTCAATTTCATAAGTTCATAAATTCAAATAAATTACATAAATTCATAAATTCATAATATTCGTAAATTCATAAATTCATAATTCATATAAATTTCATAAATTCATAATTCATAAATTTATAATTCATATCAATTTCATAAATTCATAGTGTTCATAATTCACAAATAGGAATAAATTAAATAGAACGTTCAATCAAAAGTCAGTAGAATAAATACGCGAAATAGAAATCAATTAATTTCAATAATTAAATTAAATCAAATAATAATTAAAATATATAATAAATATATATAATATAATATATATAAATAATCATATATATAATATACAATATATATATAATATATACATATATATATACACGTACAACACACACTCATGCATGCATTATATTTTATACTCTAAATACAACCCATGCATGCATTAATATATTACATGCAATATATATACTATATAATTTATACACATGCATGCACACACAATTTAAAATCAACACACACACACAGACATGCATATATATATATATACTACGCACAGCAGCAACAGCAGAAATGGCAGCAACAAGTTCCAGGAAGAAGCAGCAGAAACAGTTCAGCAAAAAGGGGGTGACACCCCCGTGTCACCCTCCAAGCCTGGACCGAGACACCCCCGTGTCTCGGTACAGGAGTCCCAGCCCTCACAGCACCCCCGTGCCTCGCTGGAAAAGCCACAAACGACACCCCCGTGTCGACCAACAGAAACACCCCTGTTTCGACAGAAAAATGCAGAAAACAGAGCAACCCAAAAGCAAGCAACAAACACCACAATACAAGGCCCAAATTGCTGCAAGAATTCAACAAGATTACACACCAAAAAGCCATGAAAAACGACAGCAAAAAGAAGGAAGAAAAACAGCAGTTTGGCAGCAATTTCAGTCCGGGAAAAACAGAGAAATTTTCGAAGAAAAACAGGGCATGAACGAACTCACTCCTTCTCCAATCATTCAACTCAGTTAAGGCCAACCAAGAAGCAGCAAAACATTATATATTCATCAAGTAAATCAATTCCCAACAAGCTCAAACAAGAAGAGAAGACATACGTGACCTTCAAGTGAAAATTCTGAAATTTATCATAAATGATATGTCATAAATTCTTCAACAACCACGAAATTAATGATCATAAATGATATGAGGATGTCAAAATAATCAATCTCAAGCTTGGAATCAATCAAAACCGTTGAGAAATGAAGAAGATCAAGATTTTGTCCAAAACTCATATTTTCGGTAATAAGCCCAGAAATGGAGAATCCAAGCTCAAAATCATGAATGAAAAGATGAAAATGACCAGAATTAAACATACACTACAACCCTAAGTTTACCTTGATGATTGGTTGAAGTTTGAAGGAGATTTGAGCTCCAAAATCTCCAAGGGAAGAAGGGTTTCGGGACTGGAGAGAGACAGAAGCTTTGGCTGAAGTTTGGGGATGGTGTGATGATAATCTTGGTCAAGGCTTGAAATATACTTATAGATGGTTGAGTTAGGGTTTAAAGGAATCAAACCATGGTTAATTTGGTTGTGGTTTGGGTGAGATATGGTTCAATTAGTGCAACAAGGTCCAATTGATCACCGATTCGTTTTTCGGTTGAAATTCGAAGGTTCAAACGACTTAGGAAAAATGTAAGGCTAGGTTTACTAAACTCGAATCTTCGTTACGAGTTCAGCGGAGTTGACGGAACTCGAATCCGAGTTCCCGAGCTTAAGATATTAAATTCGGAACCAAGGGTACGCTAAGTGCTCGTTAGCTCCCGTTTTGGTTCCTCAAATGAAATTAAATTCGTTAACCTATCAAATGAATTCAAAAACATAAATTGAGTATAAAATCATGTTCATAACACATATATGTACAACATATTACAAAATCGAGGCAATTTGATATCATATCATATAAGAACGAAGCACAAAATAAACGAACAAACCTAATCATGCAATTCATGCAAAATATATAAAATTTCCCATGCACCAATATGATTTGCATGCATGCATATTAATTCCCATGCAAAATATGATTTCATGCATAATTACATTAAACCCATGCAAAAATTGAAATTCATGCATAGATATATTTATCTACGTAATTATTATATACATGTATAAATAATTAATTAAACCATGATTAATTAACATAACATATAATTAGTATAATCATTAAATTAATAAGAATATAATTAAACATATATATATATATATAATACGAACCATATACATATATATATATATAAAATTATTAGTATTAAATTAAAATAATATATTATAACATAATGTAATAAAATAATAACAATTATAATAAAGTTAAATATAAAACACGTAAAAACAATTACTCACATAATTAAATAATTAAATTGCGCAATTTAGAAACAAATAAGGCATATTAATAAAATTGAAAAACCGGGGCGTTACAGGTACGATATACATCCAACACGAACATACATGCATTATTTGACCCTGGAGCTACTCACTCTTTTATTTCTTGTAAATTAGTTATACTCTGTGTTTGCCTGTTATGTGTTTAAATGCTTGTCTTGAGACAGATCAGGTGGTCAGAGATTATGTGATTGGGTTTGAAGGTGAGGAGTATCAAGCAGATTTAGTGGTAATGCCGTTGAATAGATATGGGGTTATTCTGGGAATGGATTGGTTATTTCGATACCATGCTACGGTTGATTATTTTACTAAGAAGGTTAGATTGGGAGAAGAAGCAACATTGGGGAAAGAATCAAAGACTGCTCCTCTTTTGTCATTCACTGAAGCTCATAAATTGGTAAGGAACGGAGCTAAAGGATATATTGCTTATATCTTGAATAAGCCGAAAGATCAGGCGAAACTTGAAGAAACAGAGGTAGTAAAGGACTATCTTGAGGTGTTTCCAGAAGTTTTAGGCTCTTTACCTCTGGATCGAGAGATTGAATTTGTAATAGATTTACATCCAGGATCTGAACCTTACTCTAAGACTCCTTATCGGATGGCACCGACAGAGCTACAGGAGTTAAAAGTTCAGTTTGAAGACCTTCTTAAGAATGGTTATATTCGACCGAGTTCATCATCGTGGGGCGCACCAGTTCTTTTTGTTAAGAAGAAGGATGGAACTTTGAGGATGTGCATTGATTACCGGGAGTTAAATCGGATGACTATAAAGAATAAATATCCTTTACCTCATATAGAAGATTTGTTTGATATGTTACAAGGGTCAAGGGTGTATTCCAAGCTTGATTTAAGACAAGGATATTATCAGTTGAAGATTAAGGAGGAAGATATTCCTAAGATAGGATTTAATATCCGGTATGGACATTACGAATTTGTGGTGATGCATTTGGTCTAACCAACCCTCCGGTAGCTTTTATGGACATGATGCATCTAATTTTCCGACCTTATCTCGATAAGTTTGTGGTGATTTTTATTGAAGATATTTTGGTATACTCAAGGTCGAAAGAGGATCATGCTCGGCATCTTAGGCTGGTGTTAGAGACTTTGAGAGAAAATCGGCTTTATGCAAAGTTCAGTAAATGTGAGTTCTGGATTGATAGGGTAAGTTTCTTGGGTCATATTATTTCCACTAAAGGATTGGAAGTAGATCCTTCGAAAGTAGAGGCGGTTTCACATTGGCAGAATCCTAAGAATGCCTCCGAAGTTCGAAGTTTCTTGGGTTTAGCCGGTTATTATCGAAGATTTGTTAAGGACTTCTCTAAGATCGCGGCTCCATTGACCCGATTAACCAAGAAAGAGGTACAGTTTAGATGGGATGAGAAGTGTGACGCCAGTTTTAGGCTTTTGAAAGAAAAATTAACTTCTGCACCGATATTAGCCCTTCCGGAAGGTATTGAAGGGTTTGTGGTGTATACCGATGCTTCCCATGATGGTTTGGGTTGTGTTTTGATGCAAAATGGGAGTGTAATTGCTTATGCCTCTAGGAAAGTGAAAGAGCATGAGAAGAATTATCCCACTCACGACCTTGAACTTGCAGCGGTGATTTTTTCTCTAGGGAAATGGAGACATTATCTTTATGAAACCTCTTTTGATATTTTTACCAATCACAAGAGCCTTCAGTATTTGTTTTCGCAGAAAGATTTGAACAGGAGACAGCGACGATGGATGGAAACTCTCGAGGATTATGATTGTGTGATTAAGTATCACCCTGGTAAGGCTAACGTGGTCGCGAATGCATTAAGCAGGAAGGCTAGTGTATCTAGTTTGAGGGCAGATGTTGGACAACCAATGGAGTTGGTTAAAGTAAAGGCTCGTATTGGTAATATCTCAGTACTGTAGCACCCGAGCGCAAGGTACCACATCCCCCACACTGAGACCCAACCCGAATATGAAATGGATAATCCATACTCGAGCTAAATCACGGCGAACGGGGATAAACACACACTCTAGGCTAGGCGGGACTAACCCTTGAACCATAAAATCAGAGTTAAATATTAAAGCGGAAGCAATAATTGAACATGTACCATATATATACCATGAGCATCAAAGCTCCAAAAATAATTCATATACATCATCACATGCCATCACGGCCCAAAACATGTACGCTCCACATCATTATTCATATACAATGATCAAATGTAAGAGTATAGAAGTGTAAGACCAAAATACAAGAGCTAGAAACGAATGCAAGACCTATGACTCGAATTCCCGCCTAGCTCCTTGACACCAGCATAAAACAACTTAAAACCAAACGGGTTCAATCCAAAAGGGATTGGTGGGTATAAAAACAGGGCATAAATATAATATGTGACGGTATTTAAACATTCACATGCAAGTTATAATCCCAAGTGAGGTTTTTAAAGATTTTCCCAAGTGGGTGAAATAGAGAAATCATCAAAAGGGATTATAACGATTCATTTACATTAGGTCATTCTTGGCCCGGCGAGTGGGCGTGCATTATCTCCAACCAACACCTTGTGTAATTCATTAAACATTCATTCATTCTTTCTTTTCATGCATAACATTCTTTCGTACACATTCATTAACATTTACACCTTCTTCCTCCGGGTTGGTGGCGGGTTTGCAAGGCCCGACCACCCATTCATTGACCAAAAGGGGAACATGACTCCCCAGATGGCACTCAGCGTCCATTCCTCGCTAACTCCTAACAAGGTTCGGTTACGCCGTTCATTGGGGAAACTGATGTGAGGGATCACCGTCGGCCCATGCCTCCCCGGACAGCCACTCACACTAAGTCCCTGGGCCCCATTCGTGCATTCATTCATTTCTCACCAAAACATTTGGTAGGAATTATAAAATAAGGGCTTTACGTTATAAACATTTACTCTTGAAACGACTCTGTATACATATATTAGTTTTGGTCGAAAACTTTACACATTGAAGGTATATAGGGTCATATAACTAAATAGAAGAGAAACCCACCTTGAAACGACAAAAGAAGAGCACAAGAGCCTCACGGACCGGCCTCGTCTCCAACAGGATTAAAATCTGTGCAAAGAAGGTGAAGTGAGACTCAAAATGACCAAATAAGACGCTCGGTAATGAAATGATCATGATATGAATGCATAAAAGAGTATATTATGTAATGAACATGTTCATGTGCACTATTAATATCTTAAAGACATATAAACATTCATTTCATTCCTTTCATGAAGCATTTAAAGTCATTCAAGTTCATAACCTTCATATTTAAATCAAATTGATCCACGAATTTCAAATAACGATCATAACACATAGTATAGCATGTTTACACTTAGAAAATAGGTAAATAGAAACATTTAAGTCATGTTCGGAAATTAAATAACACGAAATAGATAACAATTAAATCCTAAAATTCAAATAAATTAAACAACACTATTAAATAATATAATATTAAACATTCATTTAATAATATATATATATATATACAATCAAATCCATAACATATATATATTTGTACATAGATATACGTACAACACATGCCAACAATTAGAAACACCAAAAGCATGCACAACTAAATTAAAATCAATGCATGCATCTAATACAAAGCAATGAAATGGATCACATATTGCATGCAACATGTAACGCCCCGGTCTTTCAATTGTATTAATATACCTTATTTGCTTCTAAATTGCGCAATTTAATTATTTAATTATGTGATTAATTGTTTTTACGTGTTTTATATTTAATTTTATTATAATTGTTATTATTGTATTATATTATATTATAATATTTATTTTAATATTATTCGTTATATATATATATATGTCACGTATATATATATATATTTATATATGTTTAATTATTTTATTAATAATTTAATGATTATACTAATTATATGTTATATTAATTAATCATGTTTTAATTAATTACTCATTTATATATATTTTATACGTGGGATTAATATATGCATGAAATCATATGTATGCATGGGAATATAATTTTATGCATGAATTTTAATTTTTGCATGGAGTTTATTATAAATGCATGAAATCCTAATATTTTTGCATGGGATATTTTGCTGCATGAGTTTACATCATTTTGCATGAATTGCATGTAAAATATTATACATTATGCATGAATTGTAAGATTGAGTTGGTTCGTTTATTTTATGCTTCGTTCTTATATGATATGATATCAAATTGCCACGAAATTGTAATATGTTGTACGTATATGTGTTATGAATATGAATTTATACTCAATTTATGTTTTTGAGTTCATTTGTTATGGTAATGAATTTAATTTCTTTTGAGGAACCAAAACGGGAGCTAACGAGCAATTAGCGTACCCTTGGTTCCGAATTTAATATCTTGAGCTCGGGAACTCGGATTCGAGTTTCGTCAAATCCGCTGAACTCGTAACGAAAATTCGGGTTTAGTAAACTTAGCCTTATAATTTTCCTAAGTCATTTGAAACTCCGAAATCCAACCGAAAAACGAAACGGAGACCAACTGGACCTTGTAGCACTAAATCAGCCATATCTTACTCAAACCATAACCAAACTAACCATGGTTTGATCCTTTGAAACCCTAACTCAACCCTTTATCTAGATATTTCAAGCCTTGACCGAGTTAACCCTCTCATCATCCCCAAAACTCAGCAAAAAGCTACTGCATCTTCTCCAGTCCCGTAACCCTCCAACTTTGGGGATTTTAGAGTTCGATTCTCATCCAAACTTCAACCATTCATCAAGGTAAGCTTAGGGTGGTGTAATATGATCAATTCTGAGCATTTCCATCTTTCCATTCATGATTTTGAACATGGTTTCTCCATTTCTGGACTGTTTTACCGAAAGTTAGAGATTTTGTACAAATTCTTGATCTTCCTCGTTTCTTTATGGTTTTGATCGATTCCAAGCCTGATATTAATTATTTTAACTTCCTCATATCAATTATGATCTTTGTTTTCATGTTTGTTGAGATATATATGAGATATCACTTATGAAATTTTGAGAAAATTCCACTTGAAGGTCGCGTGTGCTTCCATTCCTTGACTGATCTCTTTTGGAACTGATTTGTGTGTTCTTCTGGAGTCTTTTGCTGCATATTTGTGACCTTATCATACCTGAGCATGTTGGTTGTAGATGGATTGGGTGTGACTCTGTTTTCCGTCGGATATACCCTGTTTTTGGCGTAAGGAATTGCTGTCAATTTGCTGCGTTTCCTTCCTCCTTTTTACTGTCCATTTTAGTGGTTATGTGGTGTGTATTCTTGTTGAATTGTAGCAGCAATTTGTACCTTGTATCGCTGCCTGTGTTGTCTTCTTTCTTCTTGGAATTGGTTGCTCTGTTCTGCGTCTTTTTCTATCATAACTGGGCTGCCGCTGCTGCGTGTAACGGGCGTGTCGTTTCTACCCGTTCCAGCGAGGAACGGGGGTGCTGTGAGGGCTGGCTTTTCTGTACCGAGACACGGGGGTGTCTCGGTCCAGCCTTTGTGGGTGACACGGGGGTGTCACCCCGTCTTCTTGAACTTATTTTGCTGCTTCCGAAACTGTTGCTGCTGCTACTGTTATTGTATATATATATATGTATATATACTGTGTGTGTGTGATTGTGTATGAATGCATGCATGGCTGTGTACGTGGTGTGTGTGTTTGCATGTATGTTTGTATTACATATTATATATATTTATATATTAGGCTATGCATGCATGGTTTGTGTATAGGTAGAATATATCTTACATGCATGTGTAATATTTATGTAATATTGTATAGTTATGCATGCATGTGTGTGTGGGTGTGTACGTGCATTCATGTATATGTTATATATATATAGTATATTATACATTATATAATATTATATATATTATATTATATATTTATTATATATTTTAATTATTATTTGATTTAATTTAATTATTGAAATTAATTGAATTCTATTTCGCGTATCTATTCGACTGATTTTTGATTGAACGTTTTATTTATTCTATCCCTATATGTGAATATGAATATTATATGTGTTATGCTTATTAATTGAATGTTAGATTAATTAATATGCATTATGAATTATGAATATTATGAATGATATGAATTTATGAAAGAATTTATGAAATTTATATGAATTTATGAACGTCTGAGATTAAATGAAATATATGAACGAATGAATGATTATATGTTTTAAATTTGTTAATCGTGCACATGAACATTTTTATGATATAATATGATCATTTATGCATTCATGTCATATTCACTTCATTGCCGTGCGTCATATATGGTTCATTAAGAGTCTTGAGTCTCACGAACACGTCATGTTGTCTTTGTACAGTTTGTCTCCAGGGTGGAGAGCTTTTGATCGTCAGGCACTTGGTGCTCGATCCTTGATTCTTCACGGTTAAGGTGAGGGTGGTTTTCGTTTTAGCTATGTAACAACCCTACAACCCTTATGTGAAAAGCTTTGGCCAAAAACCTTATGATTATATATATATGATTTCCAAACGAAGCTATCGAGTAAATTCTTCTGAATTATACGTATGAGCGTATATAAGCTTAAAAACGGTTTTGTAATGAGGCTATGCTCCAAACCGTGTGCCCTCATGCTAGCTATGGATTAGGATGACACGGAGAGGTACGTATATAGCATATGCCGAGTTACACGGTAAGGTATGATTTCTTATGGTATGTATCATATGTATATATGGATATGTTTTGGCGAGATTGTATGGATGATATGTTCACGGGCCCCGGGACTTAGTATATGTGGCTAACCGAGGAAGCAAGGGCTGACGGGGATCCCATATACTAGTCCTACTATTAAACAGCGGTACCGGACCTCGTCAGGAGATTGGCGGGGAAAGGGAGACTGAGTGCCATCTGGGGAGTCATGTAACCCCTTTTGGTCAAAGACAGAGGTGGTCGGGTCTTGCAAACCCACCACCAACCCGGAGGAAGAAGGTTGGTTATGATATGATTATGCACCGTGCGGGAATGCCGGGATCCGGATCGCCCAAACGAATATGTTTAGGATATGAAATATGGTCTGTATGTATTATGACGTATTGCATGATCACCTATTGAAAATATTATTGATATTTGTCGTACACGGTCGGAGTTTGGATGGAGGTTGTGCACGCTCACTCGCCGAGCCTTATATTTATGTATGATTTATGAATGGAAGGAATTTAATATGAATTAGTCATAAAATCCGAGCATTGATTAATCCTTCTCTTGCCCTTTTAGGGAACTAATTGCAAACAAAACCTTGTTCGGAAGTTATGATTTGCATGTGCATGTTTATATATATGTATCGCTCCTGCTCACTCAGTCTTCTAGAGACTGACCCCTCTCCCTCCCCACTCTTTTAGTGTGCAGGTTTGATCCTTGGAGTTTGGCTAGGCGGAGGGTTTGAAGTCTTTGAGTGAGTCGAGTTAGATTAGGAGAGTCTTTTCACTCATTCATGAATTGGAATTATGTATGATTCGTTCTTTTATACCATGAACTCGAACAATTTGTAATTGTTATTGAACTGCTGTTACTGAGTTGTGCTTTTGAGTTAAAAGAGGCCTGAAGAGCCCAAATTCCGTTATGCTTTGTATGATTGAGATTTGGCTTTGCAATGCAATATAGTTGTTGATTGGTTATCATTGCAGGGTCTAGTTCCGCCTAGCTTAGGAAGGTTTTATGTTTGTCTCCCGTTTCGCTAGGGTTTGATACGGGTGCAGATTTACAATTTTGTTACTCGTATTGAGCCTTAGTGCGGGGGATGTGGTGCCTCACGTGCGGGGTGCTACATCCTTAAGTGGTATCAGAGCCCGGTTGCAAAACCGGTGTTCTTGAGTCGTGTCGGAGTCAGTCTAAGTCGAACGGCATAGGGACTATGTGATATTGTGTGCATTGCATCGATCTTGAATCTGGAATTTGGTTTCCTTAAGAATTTCGCTGAATTACTTGTTGCATTTTATATGGATTCTTGTCTTTTGCATTGAATATGTGCCATGAGCATGCACTAATCGCATGCATCCATTCTTGAAATGAGCTATGGTTTCCAGGTTATAAGATGATATCAAACCACGGCCAAGTTTTATGATCATAACAACCTATTGTAAACTCCTTCGGAGGCATGGAAGATAGGAAGGATGACCGAGGAGGAATGTGAAGAATGCTAGCCGCGTGGCATTACAGACTGAGTTGCAATTTACGGTTAGGATTTATAATGGGAGGTTCGATCTTGGCGAAGCAATAGCAGAGGAACATTTGGGGGAATAGAAATAGGAGTTAATCGTGGGGTTATTGAGATTCAAAAGACTAACTTATGAGATAAACAAAACCTTCAAGATATATTGGTCCCGGATTGGGATCATGGAAGAGGTACTAGTCATTAAGAGGAGTAGAGACAATAAGGGTCCGGCAAAGGTTATACATCAAGGGTCTACAAAGAAGGACTTCGAATTAAGCCTAGTGAGTAGAAGTCGGGTGATAGAAGGCAAGCATTTGGGGTAACAACAAGTTGAGGGAAGATATGGAGCAACAAATAGAAACGGTAAAGAAAGGAAATCATGCGCTCAAATATAAGAAATTGGAGGTGAACTAAATCCACAAAGGATAAGCGCGGGATCCTTGATTGAGGTGATGATTAGAAGTAAAGGGCGAATTTCGAGATGAAGTTTGGATACTGACTCTGTGAACGTGGAAGAATTAAGGATTAAGGAATTGCAATCTCGGATAGTGGAAGATACAAGTGATGCATCTCATGGAAAACTTGAAGACCGTGGGAAAGGCAAGGGGTCATCACCAAGTCAAAGTAACCTCGGGATTGAAGGAACGAGGAAAAGCTACCGAGTTAATAGCTTACCACCTTGGTGACAGGTCCCAAAACATTCATAGCACGTGCATCACATTTCGCATTAACTGTTTATTCTTTTCACCTTATGTTTGTCTGTGCATATCTAATTGGTTTTGTTGCGCTAATGTGTTGTATAATTGCTTGATGTAAACGTGACCCATGCATTGTCATTTTAACCCAACATGCATTTTAGTGTTTACTTGATAAGAAGTCCTTTCTCCTTAACTATCAAGTATCAGTTCAACCGAGCCGCATTTGAGTTATGAGGAAGAGAAATAATAGGATGACATCAGAAGGAGAAATGAGACTAGAGTTCCGGACAAGATTAAGAAAGGAGTTTTGGATATCAAGAGAACTAGGGAAGGAGTGAAAGGCCAATCCTTGATTTCTATATCAGTCAAACTTCACCTAATGGGAATTACTCATCAAGACTTTCGACAAAAGAAGAATCAATAGAGTTCAAAACGGGACAACAGAAATTTAAGGGGGAGAGCACGACCGAGGAATAAATTGGACGTTTAAAAGGGTGCTCGAAGAAATATTTCAGTAAGAATAACGAAATTGCAAATTAAGGAAGACCTGGGAGTCCTATTAATGATGATCGGAAATAAACAAGACGGCTTGAAGGGTTAAGTTGTTAAGAGGAGAGTTAAGTTACGTAATTCGGGTGGGAGGCCCTCATTAGGTATAACGGAAATAGCTTGGAGAATATCCCTATGTATAGAACACGGATCTGGGGATAACAGAATTATAAGAGAGCCTCTGGAAACTCCTAAGTCAGAATTGACAAGAGAGAGTGTCGAATCAAGATGGCATATGATGGAATGATGGAGATCACGAGTAATCCAATAGGGTACAAAGAAGGGGTTCAATAATGACACTATTATCAAGTCCTCGGATAGTCCCACGATACTTCGGAAGGAAATTTAAGAAGAAACCAAACCGGAAAAGGGTGACCATTGGAGGATTTACATTAAACGACAAGAATCATTAAGAACATTCTATCTTCAATACAAGAAATGTGGGGCCTGATGCTGAATGTAACCTTAAGGGGTTAAAGGGAATGAATGGATAATATGCGCGGAAGATGAAAAAGGATTCGTGTTAAGGTAGAGCCTATTGACGAATACCTCTAGGTAGGGATTGAATCGTCAAGGTGGTCAGGGATAGCCATTCTTGAGGATATTTTAAACTCTGATATGAGTAAGATAGTAGCTATGGATCTAACATTGAGACAGATGGTCTAAGGATATTCGGGGAGGTCAAGCTCGGTTAATTAAAAAGAGTTGGTGGGGCGAATGAGGTTGAAGGAAATGGTGAAAACTGGAAGCAGTACAAGTCAAAAGGGATCTAAGAATGCTCCCAAAAGAATTCATCAATCGCTTCACCGGGGAACCCTGAAAAGGTTAAAGACAAACTGAGCATTGAATCTATCTTCTGGGCAGATGATACCCTGAGCAACGACAACTCACAATTTTAACACTATGTGACCTACGGTGAACGGTATTTATAGCATTCATGAAGCATACATTCATGCAAATTCAATTTATTAATTTCTTTGTTACTTGCTTTATTTCCTTATCAAGCTAAATTACGTGAAGTAATTGATGATTAACGTGAATGATATCTGATATTTACCTTGAGGTGGCTTGTGTGATTTTGAATTTGATTTTGCGTGTGCTGCTCGGGGGTATTGGAGACTCCCTTGCTCTGTATTAATTGTAAGAGACGGGGATTCTCTTATTTTCGTTCGAGAGACGGGGTGCTCTCTTTGCTGTTTTTGAGAGACGGGGATTCTCTCATTGTTGTTTGAGAGACGGGGATTCTCTCTTTGTTGTTTGTAAGGAACGGGGTTCCTTCATTAATTGTTTTAAGCAAATAATGAATCCGAGGACGGATTCTTTTAAGGGGGAGAGATTGTAACGCCCCGGTCTTTCAATTGTATTAATATACCTTATTTGCTTCTAAATTGCGCAATTTAATTATTTAATTATGTGATTAATTGTTTTTACGTGTTTTATATTTAATTTTATTATAATTGTTATTATTGTATTATATTATATTATAATATTTATTTTAATATTATTCGTTATATATATATATATGTCACGTATATATATATATATTTATATATGTTTAATTATTTTATTAATAATTTAATGATTATACTAATTATATGTTATATTAATTAATCATGTTTTAATTAATTACTCATTTATATATATTTTATACGTGGGATTAATATATGCATGAAATCATATGTATGCATGGGAATATAATTTTATGCATGAATTTTAATTTTTGCATGGAGTTTATTATAAATGCATGAAATCCTAATATTTTTGCATGGGATATTTTGCTGCATGAGTTTACATCATTTTGCATGAATTGCATGTAAAATATTATACATTATGCATGAATTGTAAGATTGAGTTGGTTCGTTTATTTTATGCTTCGTTCTTATATGATATGATATCAAATTGCCACGAAATTGTAATATGTTGTACGTATATGTGTTATGAATATGAATTTATACTCAATTTATGTTTTTGAGTTCATTTGTTATGGTAATGAATTTAATTTCTTTTGAGGAACCAAAACGGGAGCTAACGAGCAATTAGCGTACCCTTGGTTCCGAATTTAATATCTTGAGCTCGGGAACTCGGATTCGAGTTTCGTCAAATCCGCTGAACTCGTAACGAAAATTCGGGTTTAGTAAACTTAGCCTTATAATTTTCCTAAGTCATTTGAAACTCCGAAATCCAACCGAAAAACGAAACGGAGACCAACTGGACCTTGTAGCACTAAATCAGCCATATCTTACTCAAACCATAACCAAACTAACCATGGTTTGATCCTTTGAAACCCTAACTCAACCCTTTATCTAGATATTTCAAGCCTTGACCGAGTTAACCCTCTCATCATCCCCAAAACTCAGCAAAAAGCTACTGCATCTTCTCCAGTCCCGTAACCCTCCAACTTTGGGGATTTTAGAGTTCGATTCTCATCCAAACTTCAACCATTCATCAAGGTAAGCTTAGGGTGGTGTAATATGATCAATTCTGAGCATTTCCATCTTTCCATTCATGATTTTGAACATGGTTTCTCCATTTCTGGACTGTTTTACCGAAAGTTAGAGATTTTGTACAAATTCTTGATCTTCCTCGTTTCTTTATGGTTTTGATCGATTCCAAGCCTGATATTAATTATTTTAACTTCCTCATATCAATTATGATCTTTGTTTTCATGTTTGTTGAGATATATATGAGATATCACTTATGAAATTTTGAGAAAATTCCACTTGAAGGTCGCGTGTGCTTCCATTCCTTGACTGATCTCTTTTGGAACTGATTTGTGTGTTCTTCTGGAGTCTTTTGCTGCATATTTGTGACCTTATCATACCTGAGCATGTTGGTTGTAGATGGATTGGGTGTGACTCTGTTTTCCGTCGGATATACCCTGTTTTTGGCGTAAGGAATTGCTGTCAATTTGCTGCGTTTCCTTCCTCCTTTTTACTGTCCATTTTAGTGGTTATGTGGTGTGTATTCTTGTTGAATTGTAGCAGCAATTTGTACCTTGTATCGCTGCCTGTGTTGTCTTCTTTCTTCTTGGAATTGGTTGCTCTGTTCTGCGTCTTTTTCTATCATAACTGGGCTGCCGCTGCTGCGTGTAACGGGCGTGTCATTTCTACCCGTTCCAGCGAGGAACGGGGGTGCTGTGAGGGCTGGCTTTTCTGTACCGAGACACGGGGGTGTCTCGGTCCAGCCTTTGTGGGTGACACGGGGGTGTCACCCCGTCTTCTTGAACTTATTTTGCTGCTTCCGAAACTGTTGCTGCTGCTACTGTTATTGTATATATATATATGTATATATACTGTGTGTGTGTGATTGTGTATGAATGCATGCATGGCTGTGTACGTGGTGTGTGTGTTTGCATGTATGTTTGTATTACATATTATATATATTTATATATTAGGCTATGCATGCATGGTTTGTGTATAGGTAGAATATATCTTACATGCATGTGTAATATTTATGTAATATTGTATAGTTATGCATGCATGTGTGTGTGGGTGTGTACGTGCATTCATGTATATGTTATATATATATAGTATATTATACATTATATAATATTATATATATTATATTATATATTTATTATATATTTTAATTATTATTTGATTTAATTTAATTATTGAAATTAATTGAATTCTATTTCGCGTATCTATTCGACTGATTTTTGATTGAACGTTTTATTTATTCTATCCCTATATGTGAATATGAATATTATATGTGTTATGCTTATTAATTGAATGTTAGATTAATTAATATGCATTATGAATTATGAATATTATGAATGATATGAATTTATGAAAGAATTTATGAAATTTATATGAATTTATGAACGTCTGAGATTAAATGAAATATATGAACGAATGAATGATTATATGTTTTAAATTTGTTAATCGTGCACATGAACATTTTTATGATATAATATGATCATTTATGCATTCATGTCATATTCACTTCATTGCCGTGCGTCATATATGGTTCATTAAGAGTCTTGAGTCTCACGAACACGTCATGTTGTCTTTGTACAGTTTGTCTCCAGGGTGGAGAGCTTTTGATCGTCAGGCACTTGGTGCTCGATCCTTGATTCTTCACGGTTAAGGTGAGGGTGGTTTTCGTTTTAGCTATGTAACAACCCTACAACCCTTATGTGAAAAGCTTTGGCCAAAAACCTTATGATTATATATATATGATTTCCAAACGAAGCTATCGAGTAAATTCTTCTGAATTATACGTATGAGCGTATATAAGCTTAAAAACGGTTTTGTAATGAGGCTATGCTCCAAACCGTGTGCCCTCATGCTAGCTATGGATTAGGATGACACGGAGAGGTACGTATATAGCATATGCCGAGTTACACGGTAAGGTATGATTTCTTATGGTATGTATCATATGTATATATGGATATGTTTTGGCGAGATTGTATGGATGATATGTTCACGGGCCCCGGGACTTAGTATATGTGGCTAACCGAGGAAGCAAGGGCTGACGGGGATCCCATATACTAGTCCTACTATTAAACAGCGGTACCGGACCTCGTCAGGAGATTGGCGGGGAAAGGGAGACTGAGTGCCATCTGGGGAGTCATGTAACCCCTTTTGGTCAAAGACAGAGGTGGTCGGGTCTTGCAAACCCACCACCAACCCGGAGGAAGAAGGTTGGTTATGATATGATTATGCACCCTGCGGGAATGCCGGGATCCGGATCGCCCAAACGAATATGTTTAGGATATGAAATATGGTCTGTATGTATTATGACGTATTGCATGATCACCTATTGAAAATATTATTGATATTTGTCGTACACGGTCGGAGTTTGGATGGAGGTTGTGCACGCTCACTCGCCGAGCCTTATATTTATGTATGATTTATGAATGGAAGGAATTTAATATGAATTAGTCATAAAATCCGAGCATTGATTAATCCTTCTCTTGCCCTTTTAGGGAACTAATTGCAAACAAAACCTTGTTCGGAAGTTATGATTTGCATGTGCATGTTTATATATATGTATCGCTCCTGCTCACTCAGTCTTCTAGAGACTGACCCCTCTCCCTCCCCACTCTTTTAGTGTGCAGGTTTGATCCTTGGAGTTTGGCTAGGCGGAGGGTTTGAAGTCTTTGAGTGAGTCGAGTTAGATTAGGAGAGTCTTTTCACTCATTCATGAATTGGAATTATGTATGATTCGTTCTTTTATACCATGAACTCGAACAATTTGTAATTGTTATTGAACTGCTGTTACTGAGTTGTGCTTTTGAGTTAAAAGAGGCCTGAAGAGCCCAAATTCCGTTATGCTTTGTATGATTGAGATTTGGCTTTGCAATGCAATATAGTTGTTGATTGGTTATCATTGCAGGGTCTAGTTCCGCCTAGCTTAGGAAGGTTTTATGTTTGTCTCCCGTTTCGCTAGGGTTTGATACGGGTGCAGATTTACAATTTTGTTACTCGTATTGAGCCTTAGTGCGGGGGATGTGGTGCCTCACGTGCGGGGTGCTACACAACATATACGTAGATACATATATATTCAACCAAAGTTATGCATGCATGCAAGGAAAGAAATTAGAAACCAAGGAAAACCATGCAATGACTCGTTGAAAAGTTGAAAATTTTATGCAGATTTTGAAGGGTCGCGGCCGCGACCCATTTCCTTCATGAAATGGTAGCGGCCGCGACCTATGCAAATGTCCGGATTTTTATCAATTAAATCAAGAACTCGAAACATGGCAAATTTTGGGTGATGGCCGCGACTAGAAATGAACAAGAATCAGGTCGCGGGCAAGACCTGAGAGACACAGCAACAGCAAGAAAATGATGCAGCAAAAATGGAGAAAAACAGAGCAGCCACATCCCAATTCAATCCAACAAATTTTAGGTATGAAAACACAGCAAGAGAACAATATTTCAGTTCCAAATAACATCCAAACATTCAACCAAGGCAAGGCATACGTGAGAAAGAGATATTAGAGCTCATCTCATGCTATTTCTTCAAGATTTCATTAATGGCAACTAACCAATCCTTCAACCACCAGGTAATCAATGTCCATAAATGAAAAGAAGGACTCAAGACAATCATATTCATGCTTTGAATCAAGCAAAACCATCAAGGAATCAAAGAGATCAACATATGTGCTCAAACCTAACTATTTCTTCAAGTCAGCCATATACCCATGAAAACATGCTCAAAATTGGGGATGAATAGCTTAAAATTACACATATTGAATGTATATTACAACCCTAAGCTTACCTTGTGGATTGGATGGAAGATGGAAGAGATTTGAGCTTGAATCTCCAAGGGTGGCAAGAGTTACGGGAATGACTGGAAGCAGGGGATTTTTTCTGAAATTTCTCTAAGTGAAGAGGGTTATCTTGGTTTGGGGTCATTAAGGCTAGTTAGAGGGTTGAGTTAGGGTTTCAAGGAATCAAACCATGGCTAATTTGGTCAAGGTTTGAATGAGTTATGGTCATTTTAGTAAACTGTGGCAGATTTGCTATCCGTTTCGTGTTTCGGTTGAATTTCGGAGGTTCAAATGACTTTGGAAAAATATAAGGCTAAGTTCACTAAACTCAAATTTTCGTTGCGAGTTCAGCGAAGTTGACGAAACTCGAATCGGAGTTTCCTAGCTCAAGATATCAAATACGGAACCAAGGGTGCGCTAATTGCTCGTTAGCCCCCGAGTTGGATTCCAAAATCAAAATAAATTCGAAACGCATGCAAATGAACCCGAAAACATGAAACGAACATATATTCATATACAAGACATGCATATCTCCAACATATTAAATTTTCACGAAATTTCGGTATCAAATCATATAAAAACGATGCACGTTTATATCACTCATACACAATACATTTAAATAAATCCATACATTTCCAAATAATATAAAATTTAAATAAATAAATTATAATTAAAAATGCATGAATTAATTATGCATTAAAAAAACAAAGTGCACGAATTGATTTCATTTAAAGTAAATGGACGAAATAAATTAAATAATTAATATTAAATACTTAGGTTATAAATAATTAACATTTAATATATAAAATTAAATATATAAAACACGTATAAATAATTATTTCGCGCAATTTGGTAAACACATAGGTCATACCTGTATGGCCGAAAAGTCGGGGCGTTACAAAGACAACAGATATTTGAAGCACAAAGGACAGATACTGAGATCCAGAAGTTGGTAGAAAAGGCTCAATCAGACCCTGAATGTCCGCTTGGATTTGATGACACAGGAATCTTCCGGTTCAAGAATAGAGTGGTAGTTCCAACAGATTGAGAAGGGTTGTTCTGGATGAAGCTCATAAAACTACTTATTCAGTGTATCCTGGTGGGAACAAAATGTATCGGGATTTGATACAGTATTATTGGTGGAACGGGCTGAAGAGAGATGTGGTGAATTATGTAAAACAGTGTCTGACTTGTCAGTTAGTAAAAGTTGAACATCAGAAGCCGTCACGGTTATTACAACCATGTAACGTCCCGGTTTTTCATTTAACTAATGTGTCGTAATTGTTTACAAACTTGCGCAAATTAATTGTCTTTACATGTTTTATATTTAATTTTATTATAAATTGTTATTATTTTATTTTATTATATTTTATTTTAATTTAATATTATTTTAAATTAATATTTCATATTTTAAGTATATATATGTATATGTTTATTTCTTTTATCATTAATGTATTGATTAATGCTAATTAATGTTAATTATATGCTAATTATGTATTATGTTAATTAATCATGTTTAACCATATTAATCAATTTATTCAAATATATGTACGTTGACTTTAATTTTATTTAAGTTTATAATTAATTCATTTGATTTAAATTTCTATGCATGGAATTTTATGAAAGGTGTATGGTTGTTTATTTTGTGCATCGTTCTTATATGAAATGATATCGATATGTCGTGAAATTGTAATATGTCGTAAATATATGTGTTATGAACATGCCTTTATGCTCGGTTTATGTTTTCGAATTCATTTGATATGTTAACGAATTTAATTTGAATCGTGGAACCAAATCGGGGGCTAACGAGCACTTAGCGTACCCTTGGTTCCGAATTTAATATCTTGAGCTCGGGAACTCGGATTCGAGTTCCGTCAACTCCGATGAACTCATAACGAAAATTCGAGTTTAGTAAACTTAGCATTATATTTTTCAAACGTCATTTGAACCTCCGAAATCCAACCGAAAAACGAAACGGCGACCAAACTGACCTTGTTGTACAAAAATAGCCATATCTTACCCAAACTTTAACCAAATTAACCATGGTTTGATTCTATTGAACCCTAGTTCAATCCTCTATCAGCCCTTACCTTCCCCATCTCAATCTAACCCTCACACAAACCAGAAAACTCCTCCAAAGCTTCTGCAGTCCAGTTTTCCCGCAACTGTGCAAATCCTTGGGATTTTGGAGCTCAAATCTCAATTATCTTTCATCCAATCAACAAGGTGAGTTAGGATTATGTTGTACATGCATCTCTGGGTTTTTTCATCCTTTCATCTCTATTTTTGACTCAGATTTCATGAGGTTTTGAAGCTTGAGGATGAATAGTTAGGTTTTAATGTATTTTGATGAATTATTGACTTCCCTTGAGCTATGACTTGCTTTGATGATATATATATGATCCTTTTCCCTCATTTATGACTGAGTATGCTGGTATTGAATGATGGTTAAGAGTTGGTTGATCATGTTGGGATTGCTCTGTTCTTTCTCTAGTTTTTCCCCTGTTTCTCTGCGTAAGAGCTGCTGTCATTCTTCCCAGTTTTGTTGCGTGTGTTGAGGTTATTTTCAGGCTTGGTTGTTGATCATTTATGTCTCTTGTGTCCCTTACATGTTAGCTTGCCTTGGTTGTTAGTTGTGAGTGAGGTTTCGGCTTGATTTGTGCCTTCCTTTTTCCTACCCTGTTTTCATTCTTGGCTGCGTTGCTTCTGTAACGGCTGCGTTGCTTCTGTAACTGCTGCGTGCGTGACACGGGTGTGTCATTTTTCTTTTTCCCAACGTGTAATGGGGGTGCGAACTTGGGCTAGAATTTCTGTACCGAGACACGGGGGTGTCTCGGTTTGTGCTTGGGTGGTGACACGGGGGTGTCACCTTCTTTTTTTTCCAGTTTTTGTCTGCGTTCTTCCTTGGTTGCATGCTGTGTTGTTGTATATAAGTGTGCTGTGGGTGTGTTTCTGTACTATATATATATACTTGTGTGTGCATGCATGGCTGGGTATGTGTGTGTGTGTGTGTTGTTTTTCAATCATGAAAAAAACTGCTGCAGCTATTCTCCAAATTTTGCATAGTATTGTACTATATATATATATATATATATATATATATATATATATATATATATATATATATTGTGTGTGCATGTGGTGCTTTAAGTGCATGTGTATTTCTGTACGTATATATATATATATATGATGTGTGTGTGCATGCATAATATGTATAAGATATAGATTACGTATGTAATATATATATATGTATTTAGTATATATAATGTAGTATATAGTAAATGCATGCATGATTATTTATATTATATATATATATATATATATATATATGTACTATTTATGTTAAATACATTTATGCATGCATGGTAACCTAAGTGTATATATATATATATATATATATATGTTTATTATATAGTTTAAGTGTTAAATGATTCTTTTATAAAATTTAATTGTTATTTATTTCATATTTTATTTAATTTCGATCTTCAATTGAAAGTAATTAATTGTCTATTTTCTAATTATAAATGTGATATAATACTTGTGATGAATATTAAATGAATTCTGAGATAAATTGATATGAGTTTTGAATTAAATGAATTATGAATTTATGAAATGTATGAACGAATGGTTTGATTATATGATTTAAATTCCTTTAACATGGAATGAGAAGGATATGAACTCGTTTGAATACGAATGCTTCATTGAATGAATGAATTGGATGTTTATATGTCTTTAAGACTTTAATAGTGCACATGAACATTTTATGATATAATATCATCTTTTACGCATTCATTTCATGCTCATTGCTTGCCGTGCGTCTTATATGGTTCATTGGAGTCTCGAGTCTCACGAACACGTCATGTTGTCTTTTGTACAGTTTATCTCCAAGGTGGAGAATCTTGATCAACTAGGCACTCGGTAACTCGTATCCTTGTATCGCCATATTCCAGGTGAGGGTGTTTTCGTTTTAGTTACGTATTAAACCCTACAACCGTATGTGACAAGCTTTGGCCAAAAACCCAATATAGTTATATATATGGTTTTCAAATGAAATGTATCGAGTAAATATTGATCGAGTAAACCATTTTCAAATGAATTATAAATATGTTATGTTTCTTATGAATTGATATGTTTTGGCGAGATTATGCATGTATGTTATGTTCACGGGCCCAGGAATTAGTACATGTGGCTATCCGGGGAGGTAAGGGCCGACGGTGATCCCATGTGCTGATTCCATTATGTTAACGGCGAAACGGACCTCGTCAAGGAGGTTTTGACGAGGAAACGCTAACCGGGCTTTGAGGCCTCATGAACCTCATAGCCACATTGATATGTTTAGGTGGCCGGGCCTTGCAAACCCGTCCACCACCGGAGGAAGAAGGTTGGAACTCGTTTTATGAAAATGGTTATGTTATGATTGATATGCACCGTGCGGGAAGGCCGGGACACGGATTGCCCAAACGAATATGACTTATGATATGATATATGATTTGTGTGTATTATGATATAATGCATGATTACCTATTTAAAGTTAATGATATTTGTTGTACACGGTCGGAGTTTGGTTGGAGATGATGCACGCTCACTCGCCGAGCCTTTATGTTTATGTCTGAATTATGAACCTAATGAATGTAATATGAATGAGGCGTAAAGTTCGAGCATTGTTTATTTATTTTCTTGCCCTTCGTGGGAACTAACCTCCAATAAAACCTTTGCTCGGGATTTATGACTTGCATGTGCATGTTTCTTATATATGTATGTATCCCTCCTGCTCACTCAGTCTTCTAGAGACTGACCCTCTCCCTCCCCAACACTTTAGTGTGCAGGTTGCCTTTGGAGTTTCGAGCTAGGCGGAGTTATGTTGAGTTTTAGTCGATCAAGTTAAATTAGAAGCGTCTCTGCATTCACTTATGTACTTAAATTGTGAACAATTCAACCTTGTAAGATTATGGATTTGAAACTTGTATATTTGCTATTGAATTGCTTTTGTTGGGCTTTGATTATGAGTTTAAAAGAGGCCTGAAGAGCCCAAGTCTGCTTATGGTTTGTGTGTTTGAATTTTATTTTCTGATGCATTATATTTTGTTGATTGGTTATTATTGCAGGGTCTAAGTTCCGCCTAGCTTAGGAGGGTTTTCTGTTTGTCTCCCGTTCGCTATGGTTTGATAAGGGTGCGGATTTACCATTTCGTTACTCGTGTTGAACCATAGTGCGGGGGATGTGGTGCCTCACGTGCGGGGTACTACATCCTTAAGTGGTATCAGAGCCCGGTTTCAAAACCGGTGTTCTCGTGTCGTGAGTGAGTCAGTCTAGGTCGTACGGCTTAAGAACTATGAGACAATGTGTGCAATGCATCGATCTTGAACATGAAATTTGGCTTTCCTTATGAATTTTGTTGGATTATCTGCTGCATTAACATATGGATCCTTGCTTTTAATGTTGAAAATGTGTCATGAGCATGCCCTAATCGCATGCATATACTCTCGAAGTAAGTTACGATTTGTAGGTTATGAAGATAATATCAAACCACGGCCAGGCTCTACGACAAGGACGATCGGTTGCAAGCTTTTTCTGAGGCATAGAAGATAGGAAGGATACACTCGGGAAGAATGTAGAGAATTCGAGATGTGAGGCTTTTTAGATGGAGCTAGAGTTCAAGGGTTAGGATTCGGAATGAAGGAACGTTTTGGAGATGCGAGGGTAGAGAGGCAATTGATGAGATAAGAGTTGTTCGGGGAATATTGCTAACTCTGAAGATTGATATATGCAGCACTTCAACATAAACTATGATAACCGGATTCAACGGGATCGTTTAACCTAAGGAATGAAGTGAACAAAACCTTGAAGGTATTTTGGTCCCGGATTCGGATCATCAAAGGGGTATCAATAATTAAGAGGAGTTGAGGTAAGATGGGTTCGGTAGGAGTTATGAACCGAGGGTCGACAAAGAAGGATTTCTGATTAAGCCTAGTGATTTGAAATCGAGTTTGTCGAAGTTAATACCGGGAAGAGTTGGATTTGGATGCTTTGGATTTCGATTAAGATGGGAAACGTGTCTGGAAGGGAGTAGAGAGAGCTGAATTGGAAGATATGGAGCAATAAATGGGAACGGTAAAGAAAGGCAAGGACTTCTTGCAAGGAAATCATGGGCTCAAGTATAAGCTATTGCAGGTGAATTAACCTCATAAAGGACATGCACGGGATTCTTGACCGAGGCGACGACTAGAAGTAGAGGTCGGATTTCGAGGAGAAGTTTGAATGCTAACTCCTAGGGCGTGGAAGAATTAGGAATCAAGAAATTGCAATCTCAGTTAGTGGAAGATACAAGTTGATTTAGAAAGATTCATGGAAATCTCGAAGACCGTGGGAAAGGCAAGGAATAATCACCAAGTCAAAGTAACCTCGGGATTGGAGGAACGAGGAAAAGCTATCGAGCTAACAACTTACCACATTGGTGACAGGTTCTAAAACATTCATAGCACGTGCATCATACTTCGCATCAATTATCTATTTTCTGGCCTTATGTTTATCCGTGCGTGTTTATTTGATTTTGTTGCTCTAATGTGTTGCATAATTGCTTGTTGTAAACGTGGCACATGCATTAACATCTTTACCCGACATGCATTTTAGTGTTTACTTGGTAGGAAGTTCTTTCACCTCACTCATCAAGTATCTTTTCGACTGGCCGCCTCTGGATGGCGAGGAAAAGCAATCACAGGATGGCACATGATAAGAAAGAGGACTCCGGAAAATAAAGAACTTCAGGTAAGGGATAGGTCGGTGGAAAGTAACTGTAACGCCCCGATTTCTCGGACGTAAAGGTAGAGTGTATGTGTTTACCTAATTGCGCGAATTAATTGTTTTACGTGGTATATATTTTATTTTATTATAATTGTTATTATTTTATTATATTATATTATATTATTTTATTTAATATTATTAATTTTATATATATATGTTTCGTATATATATATATATATATATATATGTTTAATTATATTATTATTAATTTAATGATTATACTAATTATATGTTATATTAATTAATCTTGTTTTAATTAATTACTTATTTATACATATATTTTACGTGGATAATATATGCATGAAATCATAATATTTGCATGGGATTTAATATAATTATGCATGTAAATTATAATTATACATGAGAATTAATTATGCATGGAGAATATTAAATATGCATGCATGCAAATCATAATTATGCATGGGAATTTAATATGCATGAGTTTCATTTCATTTTGCATGAACATTTGCATGAATTGCATGGAAATTTTATAATTTATGCATGAATTGTGTGATTGAGTTTGTTCGTTTATTTTGTACTTCGTTCTCTTATGAAATGATATCAATTTGCCACGATTTTGTAATACGTTGTACATATATGTGTTATGAACATGATTTTATGCTCAATTTATGTTTTTGAATTCATTTGTTATGTTAACGAATTAAATTTTAATTGAGGAACCAAAACGGGAGCTAACGAGCACTTAGCGTACCCTTGGTTCCGAATTTAATATCTTGAGCTCGGGAACTCGGATTCGAGTTCCGTCAACTCCGCTGAACTCGTAACGAAAATTCGAGTTTAGTAAACTTAGCCTTATAATTTTCCTAATTCATTTGAAACTCCAAAATTCAACCGAAAAACGAAACGGCATCCAACTTGACCTTGTTGCACTAATTCAACCATAACTTGGCCAAACCACAACCAAATTAACCATGGTTTGATTCCTTTTAACCCTAACTCAACCACCTATCTAGATATTTCAAGCCCTAACCGAGATAACCCTCATACCATCCCCAAAAACTCAGCCAAAGCTACTGCATCTCCTGCCAGTCCGTAACCCTTCAACTTTGGAGATTTTGGAGCTCAAATCTCCTCCAAACTTCAACCAATCATCAAGGTAAGTTAAGGGTTGTAATACATGATTAATTCTGAGCATTTTCATCCTTTCATTCATGATTTTGAGCTTGGTTTAATCATTTCTGGACTGTTTTACCGAAAAATAGAGGATTTGACAAATTCTTGATCCTCTTCGATTCTTAATGATTTTGATTGATTCCAAGCCTGAGATTAATTGTTTTAACATCCTCATATCAATTATGATCATTACTTTCGTGGTTATTGAGAAATATATGAGAGATCATTTATGAAATTTTCAGAAAATTCCACGGGAAGGTCACGTATGCTTCTATGCTTTGATTGATCACTTTTGGAACTGATTTACTTGTTGATTATATGATATTTTGCTGCTAATTTGATGGCCTTAACTGAGTTGTATAGTTGGAGAAGGTTGAGTTTAATCATGCCCTGTTTTTCATCGATTTTGCTCTGTTTTTCTGGACTGCTTTTGCTGTCAAAAACCGCTGAGTCTCCATCATGTTTTGTTGTCCATTTCCGTGGCTTTTAGCATGTATTTATGTTGAAGTTGTTGCTGCTTATTACACCTTGTTTTGTTGCTTTGATTGCCTGAATTTCTTGCTGGAGATGGCTACCTTTTCCTACTCTGTTTTCTGCGTTGTTGCTGTCTGTGCGAGGGAGCTGCTGCTGTGCGACACGGGGGGTGTCAGTTCTCGCCTTTCCAACGCGGAACGGGGGTGCAGTTGGGTCTGGGACTTCTGTACCGAGACACGGGGGTGTCTCGGTCTAGTGTTGGAGGGTGACACGGGGGTGTCACCCCGTTTTTCCTAAACTGTTCCTGCGTCTTCTTCTTCTTCCCTGCGTGTGTATAGGCTGCTGTTATGCTGCTGATTCTGCTGCTGTTTTGCTGCTTTATAGATGTGTAATGTGTGTGCGTATGCATGGCTGTGTGTGAGTGAGATTACATGCATGGTTTGTATGTAGTGTATAGTATATATATATATTGCATGCATGGGGTGTGTGAGTGTGTACGTGAGTTATATATATATATATGTAATGTGTATATATGTTATATATATTATATATATATATTGTATGTATTATATAATTATATATGTTATATTATATTATATATTATATATGTTCATTATATATTATGTATATTTATTATATATTCTAAATATTATTTGGTTTAATCTAATTTCTGAAATTAATTGAATTCTATTTCGCGTATTTATTATACTGACTTGTGATTGAACGTTTATTTATTTTATTTCTAAATGTGAATATGAATATTATATGTGATATGCTTATTAATTGAATGTTAGATTAATTGACATGAATTATGAATTATGAGTTTATGAATATTATGAATATTGTAAATTTATGAAATTTATATGAATTTATGAAATTATGAAATTGAATGAAATATATGAACGAATGAATGATTATATGTTTTAATTTTATTAATCGTGCACATGAACATTTTTATGATATAATATGATCATTTATGCATGCACGTCATATGCATTTCACTGCCGAGCGTCATATGTGGTCATTGAGTCTCATTCCTTTTCTTTTGCACAGATTCGGATTTGGTCGGAGACGAGGGCGAGCCTTGAGACGCTTGTGCCTTTATTTCTACTTTGGTAAAGGTGGGTTTTTCTTCTATTAGTTAAACAACCCTATAAATCCCTTATGTGCAAAGTTTTAAGCCAAAAGAATATAATTATATAAATCGAGTCACTTTGAGTAAATGATTTCAAACGTATGACCCCTTTTTAATTATGAAACCCTACCTTATGTTTTGGCGAGATTGTATGGATGTTATGTTCACGGGCCCCGGGACTTAGTATATGTGGCTAACCGAGGAAGCAAGGGCTGACGGGGATCCCATATACTAGTTCCAACCAAATTTACGACGACACGGACCTCGTTAGGAGTTTTGACGAGGAAACGCAAGTCAGGCTTTTGAGGATTCATGTACCTCACTAGCCATTATGTATGATCCGGTGGTCAGGTCTAGCTAACTTGTCCACCACCCGGAGGGAGAAGGTGTATATGTATGATTATGATCATTTTTGTATGTGCACGAAAGATATGTATGATAACCAATAATTATGATATGATTACACGAGGAGAAGGTTGGAGATTGTGCACGCTCACTCGCCGAGCTTAAACCCTTATGAATAATTATGAATAAAAATGAACGTCGTAATCCCGTTGATGTCTTCTTTGTTTTAACCACTTGGTAAATTCCTTTCAAACTTCACACGGGATTAGGGCTTGCATGTATGTGTTTAATTTATGCGATATTATATCTATTATGCCCCGTTTTTATACCCACCAGTCTCTTTTAGACTGAACCCGGTTGTTTTGTGCAGGTATAGGAGTGCTAGGCGGGAATACAAGTCGTCTAGGTCTTGCATTTATGTTTAGCACTTCTTTTCAGTCTCATTTTCATACCCTTGTTGCTACTTTTGTATTTGATTCTAGTATAGATTGGAGCGTTATGATTTTGTAGGCAGTGAGTGCCGTGCATATTTGAATGCTCTTGTATATCTATTTTTGGAGCTTGTTAGCTCATTGTATATATGCTATGTAGTTCTTGCTTCCGCGAATTTTATTTAACTCTGATTTTTATGATTCTTGCACTAATTGGTTTGAGGGTTAGTCCCGCCTAGCCTAGCGTGTGTGTTGTGTCCCCGTTCGCCGTGGATTTGGCACGTGTATGGATTTCCATTTCATATACGGGTCGGGTCTCGGTGCGGGGGATGTGGTACCTTACGCTCGGGTGCTACATCCTTAAGTGGTATCAGAGCTTAGGGTTGCAAAACCCGGGCTCTAGTGTCGTGTTGAGTCAGTTAGGTCGTTCGGCTTTAGGAACAACTTGTCAATGTGCTGCATATGCATTGTTTACGTGCTTGTGTGCTCTAAATCTTGAATTTTGATTGAATTAATTGCACTTGCATGCATGGACTAAAGATAGCATGCATATTAGTGTTTCTTGAACAGGATGCCTCCACGTAGACACCGTGAGAGATCTCCAGGACGCCGTCGTCATCATGATCGATCCCCTACGCCTCCACCTCAACCACAAGCACCACCGATGGATATGGGGAATTTTATGGAAGCAGTTTTCAACTATGTAGAGCATAGGAGGGCTCAAGCTCCCCCACCACAACCAGCAGGACAACAAGCTCCTCCACCAAACCATAACAATAGAGATCCTCATGGGGTGTTTCTGAGCTACAACCCCCCTCGGTTTTCTGGTTCTATTGACGATGCGGTCTCGGAGGGTTGGTTGATTCGACTAGAGAGGATATTTGGGGTCCGACAGTTTACTACACAAGAGAAGGCCCAATTTGCTATATTCCAACTGGATGGAGATGCGTACGAATGGTGGGAACGAACTAGAGAGAAACTTGAAGTGGATGAAGAGGAAGTGACTTGGGAGGTCTTTAAAAGAGAATTCAGAGAATGCTTTGTGCCGGAGGTAGTGAGAGAGAGAAAGGAGCAAGAGTTCATGGATCTAAAGCAAGGAGCGCATACGGTGACCCAATATCTCACAGTATTTAACAGACTTGGGAAATATGCTCCTCACGTCACCCGGGACGAGAAGAGAAAGTCAAGGAAATTTATTGCGGGGTTAAGACAGGATTTGAGACACGGTCAGGCAGGTCACAATTTCGAGTCTTTTGCCGATACGGTACAGAGGGCTCTAGTTCAAGAAGAGGAGTATAAGAAGAAAGATCCGATTTTTAGGCCACTGATGGGGCGAGGTTCTGAAACAAGTTCGGGAAAGCGACCTATGGTCCAAGCTACTTCCCCTCCTAAGGGTCCGTTTAAGAAGCTAAGAATGGGAGGACCAACTCCACCGGTTCCAATAGCTTTGCCTGCACCAACAAGGGATCGACAACGTCCGAGTGAAGCACGATTATCCAAGCCACCATGTACATATTGTGGAGGGCCAACTCACAATTATCACAAATGCTGGAAGAGGTTGGGTTTATGCCTAATATGTGGAAAGGCTGATCATATGGCGGATACATGCCCCGACAAGACTCCGGGATTTAAAAAGGGAGTTCAAAGGCCAATGATCCAGGCTCGTGCTTACGCCCTTGAAGGTGAAGAGCAAGATGTAGAGATCGATCCCACAGCAGTGGTAGAAGGTACCCTATGCATACATAACATGAGCATTCATGCACTCTTTCATGCACTTTTTGATTCGAGTGTTACGCATTTCTTTATTTCTTGTGACTTAGTTGTTATTCCGTGCTTGCTTGTTATTTGCTTTTCTTTCTGTTGTTTGGTGGGTTCGCCACTGGGTGGTAGTCTTCAGACAGATCAGTTGGTTCGGGAGTGTTCAGTTCTGATGGAAGGATAAATTGTGGTAATCTTCATCGATGACATCTTAGTTTATTCGGGAACTCTGAAGGATCATGTCAGGCACCTCAGGATTGTGTTGGATACCTTAAGAGAGCATCGGACTGTATGCTAAGTTTAGCAAAGGCGAGTTTTGGATTGATCAGGCTACTATCGAAGATTTGTACAGGATTTTCGAAGATTACAGCTCCTTTAACCCGATTGACTAAGAAGGTGGTTAAGTTTGAGTGGGACGAGGCATGAGGATAGCTTTCAACTTTTAAAGGAAAAGTTGACCACCGCTCCTGTATTAGCACTTCCTGAAGGTACAGAAAGATATACAGTTTATACGGACGCCTCAAAAGGAAGTTTGGGATGTGTGGCGATGCAAAATGGAAGAGTGATCGCCTATGCCTCAAGGAAACTGAAAGAGCATGAACAGAACTACCCCACTCACGATTCGGAATTAGTGACAGTGATCTTTGCTTTGAGTAATGAAGGGGACTTGGAAGTATTAAATACAGTGGATTTGCTGCTCAAGGCATTTAGAAACAAGGAAGTGGTTAAAATTAATGGCAGGGAACAGGCAGTAATAAATGAAGACGATGAAAGGTGAGAGACCTGAAGGAGAATTACGGTAAGGAAATTTTCGAAGCTGTGATATCAGCTCTGTTTGAGGTAAACGAATACAACCCGAGTGGACGTTACATTATTTTAGAAATGTGGAACTACAAGGAAGGTGGACAAAATCCGCTCATTTTCTTACAATCAGAATGTCCGATAACTGAATAAGTTGGCCAAGAGATACAATGATGAGAGTGTCAGGCTCCAGGGTGTACTTGTTAGTATTGTCTCGGATCGGGATCCCAGGTTTACTTCAAGGTTATGGCAAGAATTACAGAAGTGTTGGGAACAAGGCTTCAATTCAGCACAGCTTTCCATCCTCAGACCGACGGACAATCAGAAAGATTGATTAAGTATCTGGAGGATCTATTGAGAGCATGTGCATTGGACTTGCCTCCGAATTTAACTGGAATTCATAACCTGTTTCATGTTTCACAGCTCCGAAAGTGTTTTCGAGATGAGTCCGAGATTCTACCAGTTGAAGAAGTGGAATTAGAATCGGATCTCACCTTCGTTCCGAAGCCGATTAAGCTATTGGATCGAAAACTTCAGGGACTTGAGATCGGCGTATTCCACGAGTCAAGATTCTTTGGAGAAGTGGTAAAACCGAAGAGGCTATGTGGGAGACGGAGGATAAGATGTAAAGATTTCACCCCGAGTTGTTTCCGAGCGAGCAGTGAATCCGAGGACGGATTCTTTTAAGGGGGAGAGATTGTAATGCCCCGATTTCTCGGACGTAAAGGTAGAGTGTATGTGTTTACCTAATTGCGCGAATTAATTGTTTTACGTGGTATATATTTTATTTTATTATAATTGTTATTATTTTATTATATTATATTATATTATTTTATTTAATATTATTAATTTTATATATATATGTTTCGTATATATATATATATATATATGTTTAATTATATTATTATTAATTTAATGATTATACTAATTATATGTTATATTAATTAATCTTGTTTTAATTAATTACTTATTTATACATATATTTTACGTGGATAATATATGCATGAAATCATAATATTTGCATGGGATTTAATATAATTATGTATGTAAATTATAATTATACATGAGAATTAATTATGCATGGAGAATATTAAATATGCATGCATCCAAATCATAATTATGCATGGGAATTTAATATGCATAAGTTTCATTTCATTTTGCATGAACATTTGCATGAATTGCATGGAAATTTTATAATTTATGCATGAATTGTGTGATTGAGTTTGTTCGTTTATTTTGTGCTTCGTTCTCTTATGAAATGATATCAATTTGCCACGATTTTGTAATACGTTGTACATATATGTGTTATGAACATGATTTTATGCTCAATTTATGTTTTTGAATTCATTTGTTATGTTAACGAATTAAATTTTAATTGAGGAACCAAAACGGGAGCTAACGAGCACTTAGCGTACCCTTGGTTCCGAATTTAATATCTTGAGCTCGGGAACTCGGATTCGAGTTCCGTCAACTCCGCTGAACTCGTAACGAAAATTCGAGTTTAGTAAACTTAGCCTTATAATTTTCCTAATTCATTTGAAACTCCGAAATTCAACCGAAAAACGAAACGACATCCAACTTGACCTTGTTGCACTAATTCAACCATAACTTGGCCAAACCACAACCAAATTAACCATGGTTTGATTCCTTTTAACCCTAACTCAACCACCTATCTAGATATTTCAAGCCCTAACCGAGATAACCCTCATACCATCCCCAAAAACTCAGCCAAAGCTACTGCATCTCCTGCTAGTCCGTAACCCTTCAACTTTGGAGATTTTGGAGCTCAAATCTCCTCCAAACTTCAACCAATCATCAAGGTAAGTTAAGGGTTGTAATACATGATTAATTCTGAGCATTTTCATCCTTTCATTCATGATTTTGAGCTTGGTTTAATCATTTCTGGACTGTTTTACCGAAAAATAGAGGATTTTGACAAATTCTTGATCCTCTTCGATTCTTAATGATTTTGATTGATTCCAAGCCTGAGATTAATTGTTTTAACATCCTCATATCAATTATGATCATTACTTTCGTGGTTATTGAGAAATATATGAGAGATCATTTATGAAATTTTCAGAAAATTCCACGGGAAGGTCACGTATGCTTCTATGCTTTGATTGATCACTTTTGGAACTGATTTACTTGTTGATTATATGATATTTTGCTGCTAATTTGATGGCCTTAACTGAGTTGTATAGTTGGAGAAGGTTGAGTTTAATCATGCCCTGTTTTTCATCGATTTTGCTCTGTTTTTCTGGACTGCTTTTGCTGTCAAAAACCGCTGAGTCTCCATCATGTTTTGTTGTCCATTTCCGTGGCTTTTAGCATGTATTTATGTTGAAGTTGTTGCTGCTTATTACACCTTGTTTTGTTGCTTTGATTGCCTGAATTTCTTGCTGGAGATGGCTACCTTTTCCTACTCTGTTTTCTGCGTTGTTGCTGTCTGTGCGAGGGAGCTGCTGCTGTGCGACACGGGGGTGTCAGTTCTCGCCTTTCCAACGCGGAACGGGGGTGCAGTTGGGTCTGGGACTTCTGTACCGAGACACGGGGGTGTCTCGGTCTAGTGTTGGAGGGTGACACGGGGGTGTCACCCCGTTTTTCCTAAACTGTTCCTGCGTCTTCTTCTTCTTCCCTGCGTGTGTATAGGCTGCTGTTATGCTGCTGATTCTGCTGCTGTTTTGCTGCTTTATAGATGTGTAATGTGTGTGCGTATGCATGGCTGTGTGTGAGTGAGATTACATGCATGGTTTGTATGTAGTGTATAGTATATATATATATTGCATGCATGGGGTGTGTGAGTGTGTACGTGAGTTATATATATATATATGTAATGTGTATATATGTTATATATATTATATATATATATTGTATGTATTATATAATTATATATGTTATATTATATTATATATTATATATGTTCATTATATATTATGTATATTTATTATATATTCTAAATATTATTTGGTTTAATCTAATTTCTGAAATTAATTGAATTCTATTTCGCGTATTTATTATACTGACTTGTGATTGAACGTTTATTTATTTTATTTCTAAATGTGAATATGAATATTATATGTGATATGCTTATTAATTGAATGTTAGATTAATTGACATGAATTATGAATTATGAGTTTATGAATATTATGAATATTGTAAATTTATGAAATTTATATGAATTTATGAAATTATGAAATTGAATGAAATATATGAACGAATGAATGATTATATGTTTTAATTTTATTAATCGTGCACATGAACATTTTTATGATATAATATGATCATTTATGCATGCACGTCATATGCATTTCACTGCCGAGCGTCATATGTGGTCATTGAGTCTCATTCCTTTTCTTTTGCACAGATTCGGATTTGGTCGGAGACGAGGGCGAGCCTTGAGACGCTTGTGCCTTTATTTCTACTTTGGTAAAGGTGGGTTTTTCTTCTATTAGTTAAACAACCCTATAAATCCCTTATGTGCAAAGTTTTAAGCCAAAAGAATATAATTATATAAATCGAGTCACTTTGAGTAAATGATTTCAAACGTATGACCCCTTTTTAATTATGAAACCCTACCTTATGTTTTGGCGAGATTGTATGGATGTTATGTTAACGGGCCCCGGGACTTAGTATATGTGGCTAACCGAGGAAGCAAGGGCTGACGGGGATCCCATATACTAGTTCCAACCAAATTTACGACGACACGGACCTCGTTAGGAGTTTTGACGAGGAAACGCAAGTCAGGCTTTTGAGGATTCATGTACCTCACTAGCCATTATGTATGATCCGGTGGTCAGGTCTAGCTAACTTGTCCACCACCCGGAGGGAGAAGGTGTATATGTATGATTATGATCATTTTTGTATGTGCACGAAAGATATGTATGATAACCAATAATTATGATATGATTACACGAGGAGAAGGTTGGAGATTGTGCACGCTCACTCGCCGAGCTTAAACCCTTATGAATAATTATGAATAAAAATGAACGTCGTAATCCCGTTGATGTCTTCTTTGTTTTAACCACTTGGTAAATTCCTTTCAAACTTCACACGGGATTAGGGCTTGCATGTATGTGTTTAATTTATGCGATATTATATCTATTATGCCCCGTTTTTATACCCACCAGTCTCTTTTAGACTGAACCCGGTTGTTTTGTGCAGGTATAGGAGTGCTAGGCGGGAATACAAGTCGTCTAGGTCTTGCATTTATGTTTAGCACTTCTTTTCAGTCTCATTTTCATACCCTTGTTGCTACTTTTGTATTTGATTCTAGTATAGATTGGAGCGTTATGATTTTGTAGGCAGTGAGTGCCGTGCATATTTGAATGCTCTTGTATATCTATTTTTGGAGCTTGTTAGCTCATTGTATATATGCTATGTAGTTCTTGCTTCCGCGAATTTTATTTAACTCTGATTTTTATGATTCTTGCACTAATTGGTTTGAGGGTTAGTCCCGCCTAGCCTAGCGTGTGTGTTGTGTCCCCGTTCGCCGTGGATTTGGCACGTGTATGGATTTCCATTTCATATACGGGTCGGGTCTCGGTGCGGGGGATGTGGTACCTTACGCTCGGGTGCTACAGTAACTCCGAAGGAAAGTGAGATCAGAGTTGGCTTCGGGGTGTTTGGATCGAATAAGAAAAGAGAATTAGAAGAGCAGTGGAAAGGCGAGACCTTTGGGTCGTCATTGTGATTAAAACCCTTCCTAATGGAAGTGGCTCATCAAGAATTTCAATGAAAGAAGGATTAATGGAATTCGACATGAAAGGACATAAAAATTTAAAGGGGGAGAGCACCATCGAGAGATAAATTGGAAGACTAAAATGGTGCTCAAAGAAATATGTTAGTAGGAACAGTGGGGATGCAAAATTAAAGAAGATCTGGAAATCCTAATGGTGACGAGCAAATAAGACAACTTTAATGGTTAAATCCTAAAGTGAGGACTGAATCACTAAATTCGGGTTGAAGATTATCATAAGGTCTAGAGAAGATAGTTGTCGAATATTTCCATATAGGTCGGGTTGACTTGGAAATACGGGAGTATGAGGGGGGTTAAGGAAACTCCTTAGTCGAGTTGTCAAGAGGGAACCGATTCAAGTTATCATAGGAAGGGATATTGTCAATGAAGCTTGACTCGGTGAGTTGGAAGGAGATTAAAGAAGAGACAAAACTGACAAGGAGGAATATTGGGAAACCTAAATCAAATCTCAAGAATCATCAAGAACATCCTATCTCCAATTAAGGAATTGCAGGAGCAGAATACCAAATTTCACCCTGACGGTTTAAGGAGAAGAAGAAGGGGTCAATTGAATGGAAGGATAAGGAAAGATTTGGATGACATATTAAGGTCAAGAACGAAAATTTAAGGAAGCCAAGAGTAGTATTTTGATGGTATGTTAGGTTTTGATTTGGGAAAGGAAATAGCTATGAATCTAATTTTGGGGGTGGATAATCTAATAGTATTCGGGGAGGTCAATCTTGGTTAATTAAAAAGAGTTGGTTGGTTGAATGAAGATTATTGGGAATGGTGAGGGGTCGAAGGAGATTGGAAATAGTACAAATCAGAAGGGAATAACGAATAAAACCCTTAGAGGAGCTATTAATTGCTTTGTAAGGGTATCATGAAGAGGTTAAAGACAAGTTGAGCACTGAGTTTATCTTCAGGACAGATCATACAGTAGACAACGACAACTCACAAATCTAAATTTTGCAACTACGGTGAACGGTACTTATGGTATCCACGATACATGCATCCATGCAAATTTAACTTAAACTTTTTTTTATGTTAAGACTTTGACCCCTTATTGTGTTAAAATTACTTAGAGTAATTGATAATTTACGTGGGCGTCTTATGTGATTTTAATTTTGGTTTTGCATGTGTTGCTTGGGAGTATTGGAGACTTCCTTGCTTTACTTTTGGAGAAGAGACGGGGTGCTCTCGTTGTTGTAAGAGACGGGCATTCTCTTATTGTTGTTCGAGAGACGGGGTGCTCTCTTTGCTTGCGAGAGACGGGGTTCTCTCATTGTTGTTGGGGAGACGGGGTTCTCTCATTGTTGTTCGAGAGACGGGGTGCTCTCTTTGCTTGCGAGAGACGGGGTTCTCTCATTGTTGTTGGGGAGACAGGGTTCTCTCATTGTTGTTCGAGAGACGGGGTGCTCTCTTTGCTTGCGAGAGACGGGGTGCTCTCATTGTTATTGGGGAGACGGGGTTCTCTCCTTGTTGCTCGAGAGACGGGGAATCTCTCATAGATTGTTTTTTTTTTATGCGTGCTGTGAATCCGAGAACGGATTCTTTTAAGGGGGAGAGATTGTAACGCCCCGGTTTTTCATTTAACTAATGTGTCGTAATTATTTATAAACTTGCGCAAATTAATTGTCTTTACGTGTTTTATATTTAATTTTATTATAAATTGTTATTATTTTATTTTATTATATTTTATTTTAATTTAATATTATTATAAATTAATATTTCGTATTTTAAGTATATATATGTATATGTTTATTTCTTTTATCATTAATGTATTGATTAATGCTAATTAATGTTAATTATATGCTAATTATGTATTATGTTAATTAATCATGTTCAACCATATTAATCAATTTTATTCAAATATATGTACGTTGACTTTAATTTTATTTAAGTTTAGAATTAATTCATTTGATTTAAATTTCTATGCATGGAATTTTATGAAAGGTGTATGGTTGTTTATTTTGTGCATCGTTCTTATAAGAAATGATATCGATATGTCGTGAAATTGTAATATCTCGTAAATATATGTGTTATGAACATGCCTTTATGCTCGGTTTATGTTTTCGAATTCATTTGATATGTTAACAAATTTAATTTGAATCGTGGAACCAAATCGGGGGCTAACGAGCACTTAGCGTACCCTTGGTTCCGAATTTAATATCTTGAGCTCGGGAACTCGGATTCGAGTTCCGTCAACTCCGATGAACTCATAATGAAAATTCGAGTTTAGTAAACTTAGCCTTATATTTTTCAAACGTCATTTGAACCTCCGAAATCCAACCGAAAAACGAAACGGCGACCAAACTGACCTTGTTGCACAAAAATAGCCATATCTTACCCAAACTTTAACCAAATTAACCATGGTTTGATTCTATTGAACCCTAGTTGAATCCTCTATCAGCCCTTACCTGCCCCATCTCGATCTAACCCTCACACAAACCAGAAAACTCCTCCAAAGCTTTTGCAGTCCAGTTTTCCCGCAACTGTGCAAATCTTTGGGATTTTGGAGCTCAAATCTCAATTATCTTTCATCCAATCAACAAGGTGAGTTAGGATTATGTTGTTCATGCATCTGTGGGTATTTGCATCCTTTCATCTCTATTTTTGACTCTGATTTCATGCGGTTTTGAAGCTTGAGGATGAATAGTTAGGTTTTAATGTATTTTGATGATTTCTTGACTTCCCTTGAGCTATGACTTGCTTTGATGATATATATATGATCCTTTTCCCTTATTTATGACTGAGTATGCTGGTATTGAATGATGGTTAAGAGTTGGTTGATCATGTTGGGATTGCTCTGTTCTTTCTCTAGTTTTTCCCCTGTTTCTATGCGTAAGAGCTACTGTCATTCTTCCCAGTTTTGTTGCGTGTGTTGAGGTTATTTTCAGGCTTGGTTGTTGATCATTTATGTCTCTTGTGTCCCTTATATGTTAGCTTGCCTTGGTTGTTAGTTGTGAGTGAGGTTTCGGCTTGATTTGTGCCTTCCTTTTTCCTACCCTGTTTTCATTCTTGGCTGCGTTGCTTCTGTAACTGCTGCGTGCGTGACACGGGTGTGTCATTTTTCTTTTTCCCAGCGTGTAACGGGGGTGTGAACTTGGGCTAGAATTTCTGTACCGAGACACGGGGGTGTCTCGGTTTGTGCTTGGGTGGTGACACGGGAGTGTCTCGGTTTGTGCTTGGGTGGTGACACGGGGGTGTCACCTTGTTTTTTTTTCCAGCTTTTGTCTGCGTTCTTCCTTGGTTGCATGCATGCCTGTGTTGTTGTATATAAGTGTGTTGTGGGTGTGTTGCTGTACTATATATATATATACTTGTGTGTGCATGCATGGCTGGGTATGTGTGTGTGTGTGTGTTGTTTTTCAATCATGAAAAAAACTGCTGCCGCTATTCTCCAAATTTTGCATAGTATTGTACTATATATATATATATATATATATGCAGATTTGTGTGTGCATGGGGTGCTTTAAGTGCATGTGTATTTCTGTACGTATATATATATATATGATGTGTGTGTGCATGCATAATATGTATAAGATATAGATTACGTATGTAATATATATATATGTATTTAGTATATATAATGTAGTATATAGTAAATGCATGCATGATTATTTATATTATATATATATAAATATATATGTGTACTATTTATGTTAAATACAGTTATGCATGCATGGTAACCTAAGTGTATATATATATATATATGTTTATTATATAGTTTAAGTGTTAAATGATTATTTTATAAAATTTAATTATTATTTATTTCATGTTTTATTTAATTTCGATCTTCAATTGAATGTAATTAATTGTCTATTTTCTAATTATAAATGTGATATATTACATGTTATGAATATTAAATGAATTCTTAGATAAATTGATATGAGTTTTGAATTAAATGAATTATGAATTTATGAATTTATGAAATGTATGAATGAATGGTTTGATTATATGATTTAAATTCCTTTAACATGGAATGAGAAGGATATGAACTCGTTTGAATAGGAATGCTTCATTGAATGAATGAATTGAATGTTTATATGTCTTTAAGACTTTAATAGTGCACATGAACATTTTATGATATAATATCATCTTTTAGGCATTCATATCATGCTCATTGCTTGTCGTGCGTCTTATAAGGTTAATTGGAGTCTCGAGTCTCACGAACACGTCATGTTGTCTTTTGTACAGTTTATCTCCAGGGTGGAGAATCTTGATCAACTAGGCACTCGGTAACTCGTATCCTTGTATCGCCATATTCCAGGTGAGGGTGTTTTCGTTTTAGTTACGTATTAAACCCTACAACCGTATGTGACAAGCTTTGGCCAAAAACCTAATATAGTTATATATATGGTTTTCAAATGAAATGTATCGAGTAAATATTGATCGAGTAAACCCTTTTCAAATGAATTATAAATATGTTATGTTTCTTATGAATTGATATGTTTTGGCGAGATTATGCATGTATGAAGTTCACGGGCCCAGGAATTAGTACATGTGGCTATCCGGGGAGGCAACGGCCGACAGTGATCCCATGTGCTGATTCCATTATGTTAACGGCGAAACGGACCTCGTCATGGAGGTTTTGACGAGGAAACGCTAACCGGGCTTTGACGCCTCATGAACCTCATAGCCACATTGATATGTTTAGGTGGCCGGGCCTTGCAAACCCGTCCACCACCGGAGGAAGAAGGTTGGAACTCATTTTATGAAAATGGTTATGTTATGATTGATATGCACCGTGCAGGAAGGCCGGGACACGGATTGCCCAAACGAATATGACTTATGATATGATACATGATCTGTGTGTATTATGACATAATGCATGATCACCTATTTAAAGTTAATGATATTTGTCGTACACGGTCGGAGTTTGGTTGGAGATGATGCACGCTCACTCGCCGAGCCTTTATGTTTATGTCTGAATTATGAACCTAATGAATGTAATATGAATGAGGCGTAAAGTTCGAGCATTGTTTATTTATTTTCTTGCCCTTCGTGGGAACTAACCTCCAATAAAACCTTTGCTCGGGATTTATGACTTGCATGTGCATGTTTCTTATATATGTATGTATCCCTCCTGCTCACTCAGTCTTCTAGAGACTGACCCTCTCCCTCCCCAACACTTTAGTGTGCAGGTTGGCTTTGGAGTTTCGAGCTAGGCGGAGTTATGTTGAGTTTGAGTCGGTCAAGTTAAATTACAAGCGTCTCTGCATTCACTTATATACTTAAATTGTGAACAATTCAACCTTGTAAGATTATGGATTTGAAACTTGTATATTTGCTATTGAATTGCTTTTGTTGGGCTTTGATTATGAGTTTAAAAGAGGCCTGAAGAGCCTAAGTCTGCTTATGGTTTGTGTGTTTGAATTTTATTTTCTGATGCATTATATTTTGTTGATTGGTTATTATTGCAGGGTCTAAGTTCCACCTAGCTTAGGAGGGTTTTCTGTTTGTCTCCCATTCGCTATGGTTTGATAAGGGTGCGGATTTACCATTTCGTTACTCGTGTTGAACCATAGTGCGGGGGATGTGGTGCCTCACGTGCGGGGTGCTACAAACCACTACGTATTCCAGAGTGGAAGTGGGAACAGGTAGCCATGGATTTTATATCGGGTTTACCCAGAGTGAAAGGTGGATTCGATGGAATTTGGGTAATTGTAGACAGATTGACCAAGACAACACATTTTCTTGCAATTCGGATGTCGGATAAGATAAACAAGTTGACCAAGGAGTATTGCGATGAGATTGTTCGTTTACACGGGGTACCAGTTAGTATTGTTTCAGATTGGGATCCGAGGTTCACTTCCAAGTTTTGGCTAGAATTACAGAAGTATCTGCGGACCAAGCTTCAGTTTAGTACAGCTTTTCATCCACAGACTGATGGGCAATCCGAGAGATTAATTAGATATCTTGAAGATATGTTAAGGGCGTGTGCGTTGGACTTTTCAAATTCATGGAATGAACTGTTGCCACTGATTGAGTTTGCTTACAATAACAGTTATCAAGCTTCTATAGAAATGGCCCCGTAAGAATTTCTCTACGGAAGAAAGTGCCGATCCCCGTTGTTTTTTGATTTGGAAGAATGGAATTAGACCAACAAGAAGGTGTGAAAAGAGAGGAGAAGAAAGAAAAACCTTCTAAAGCTATTCAGGATGCTATCGAAAAGGTTCAAATTACTCGGCAACGGATGAAAGCAGCCCAAGATCGACAGAAAAGTTATGCAGATAATCGAAGGAAAGACCTTAAGTTCGAAGTTGGGGATACAGTATTTCTGAAAGCTTCGCCTCGTAAAGGATTCACCAGAATTGGAAAGGGAGGAAAACTAAATCCACGATAATTGGGACCCTATGAGATGCTAGAGAGAATCGGGGATACATCCTACAGATTGGATTTACCTCCAAGTTTAACGGGTATTCATAATGTCTTCCATGTATCACAACTTCGAAAGTACTATCCCGATGATTCAGTGGTAATACCGGTTGAAGAAGTTGAGCTTGAGCTAAATCTTACTTTTGTTCAGAAACCGATTAAGATTCTGGATCGGAAATTTCAAGAACTCCGGAATAGACGATTTCCCTTAGTGAAAGTATTGTGGCGAAGTGATAAGACGGAGGAAGCCACGTCGGAAACCGAAGATAAAATGAGAAAGTTCTATCCCGAGCTATTTCCGATTGAGCAATGAATCCGAGGACGGATTCTCTTTAAGGGGGATAGGTTGTAACGCCCCGAGATTTCACACGTGCAGGTACGTGCTATGTGCGTATTTAATTTAAGTGTATGATTTTATATTTTGGTTATTTGTTTAAATTCGTTTATAATTTGAATTATTTGTTTAAATTTCATATGAATTCCAATGTGAGCTATGAATATATGAATGAAATTGTGAAAATGTGAATTTCTTGAATTTGGTAGTAATTGAATGACATTAAGTGTTTCGTGTGATCCGAGGGTTTAATTGCAACTTATTTGAATGTTTTGGGGTCAATTGGAAATTGGGTTTGGACTTAATTGTCACTTTTTGAAAGTTTAGGGACCTATTTGAATAATAGGCAACCCTGAACGGTTTTCGCGATATCTTGAGCTCCGGACCTCGAAACCGAAATCCGTCTTCGGCATTGAACTTATTTCGACGATACCTATTCTTTAAACTTGACTTTATACCTTTTCGATATTAATTGAACCTCCGACGATGAGCATTTCAGCCAACACGACCCTTATGACTTAGGGTGATCCGTTTTCTTTCATTCCGGACTTGAACCGAACCGTATTTGACCCGTTTATTACCTTAAAATCTGAGTTTCTTCCATTTCCTTCTCCATATTTCCATTTTCATCGGTTCATCATCTTCACAATAAGCAAGAAGACTCCATTTTCTTCTAACAAAACTTTGAGCTCAAGCCTAACCAATCTTCTATCTTCTTCCAAGGTAATTGATGATTTATAACCTCCATCTCCTCCTCTATCTTTTCCTCTATGGAAAACTTGGCATGAGTGAAGAATTCATATTGTTTGAATAAGAGCATGAATAATTGGTTGGGGTTTGATTTTGAACTTTTGGTTTTCATGGTTTAATATGAGAATTGATGCATGAAAGATGATTCTTGTAAGCTTTTTAGCAATTCTACATGTTTAAGTTTAAGATTTGTTGTTTAGGGCATGAGTTGCCATTGAAGGAGCTTGAAGCTCCATGCTTGGAGAACATGAAGATTGATGACGATTTTCCCACTTTGAATATGAATTCTTGTGTTTTTGCTTGGGTTACATGATTTATATGAATTTTAGGCATTGAATTCATGTCTAGATGCTACCTAAGAGCTTCCTTGTTGCCGCCCTGTTTTGCAAGCTTTTCCCTCGCAGAAACAGAGCTTCGGCTCTATTTTTCATCTCAAAACGACAAGCTGACACGCCGTATCAGCTTTGAACTGAAAACGGACACGGCAGTGTTGGTAGTTCGACTTGCGAAATATAATTTCTGAAAATCGGACACGGCGGTGTCCAAATGCTTTGAAAACTCAACACGGCCGTGTCAAGCTCTCGACTTGAGAATTTTATTTTCTAAAATTCGGACACGGCCGTGTCCAAATCTTTGAAAAATGCAACACGGCCGTGTCATTTGAATTGGTAGCTTTGGGGAAACTCTTTCAACCCTTATATTATGGTTATTGCTCGTATTCGTGAATTATATACAATGTGAATCTATTAAAGTTATGTCTTATGATTGATATATGACCTCAATAGTTCCATGCATGCAAGAATGGAACATTATGGGAATCATGAACGTGAATGAATATGGGTTGTCGTATATTGAATGAAACTTGATGCATTGTATATTTAATTGAATTCCATGACATTCATGATCATATTTGGACATGTGATTGCATTGTAAGTATCCTATAACATGTCATTGCTATGCCGAGCGTCAAATGTGGTCATAATTGACATCTCGTGCGGCGGATGTGACGTCTCGTGCTCGGTCTTTACAATGTCGGGTTAAAATGACAATACACGTGGCACACTTGTAACAATTAATTATGCCACACATTAGAGCAACAAAATCAAATAGAAATACGGTCACAAACATGAGTAAAGAAAGATAAATAATTTGATGCAAAGTATGATGCACGTGCCATGAATGCTTTAGAACCTGTCACCAAGATGGCAAGTGGTTAACTCGATAGCTTGTTCTCATTTCTCTGACCACTGCTTACTTTGACATGTTGATTATTCTTTGTCTTTCCCACGGTCTTCAAGATTTCCATGAGTCCTTGTGCCTCAGCTTGTACCTTCGATGGTTCGAAATTGCAATCTTTCGATCCCTAACTTCTTCTACATCCATGGAATTAGCATCCGAATTTTTTCTACAGCTTGATCAAGATTCCCGTGCTCATCCTTTATGAGTTTGGATTGGTGAATTGAACTTGTTTTCCACTTACCTCCACTTGAGTGCATGATTTCCTTCCAAAGAGTCTTTGTCTTTCTTTACCGTTTCCATTTGTTGCTCCATATTTCCAAATTCGACCTCACAACACGACAATTCAGTTTAGATTTGGAGAATGAACTCAAATCCTGCCCTTAGCATTGTCACCTTCCATGAATTTGTATTCTCCACGTTACTTGGCTCCTGCCCATCCTTTCCCACTCGTTTTCTGTCTTGATCGAAATCTAGAGCACCCGAGTCCAAACTCTTCTCAATCTTGAATGCTACGAACTCGATTTCTAATTACTAAATTATTTAGAACCCTTCTTTGACAACCCAGGGTGCTTAATTCCCACCGGATCTATTTTACATTGACCGCGCTTCATTATCATTATCTCTTCAATGATCCTAACCCTGAACCAAAATACCTCCAAGGTTCATTCACTTCATTCCTTAAATTAGATGATCCTATTGAATCCGATTATCGCACCCTATTTAGAAGAGTCGTATATACCAATCTTCGGAGTTATAAATATTCCCCGATCAACTCCTATTTCACCAAGGGCCTCTCTACCCTTGCATCTCAAAAGCGGACCTCTATTCCGACTCCTAGCCCTTAACTCTAACTCCATCTATGAAGACCACGCATTACGAATTCTCTATATTCTTCCCCCGTGCATCCTTCCTATTTTCCATGCCTCAGAAAGAACTTGCAATAGGGCGTTGTTAGCGTGATACTTGGCCGTGGTTTGATATTATCTTCATAACCTATAATTCATAAATCATTTCAAGGATATATGCATGTGATTAGTGCATGCTCATAGCACGTATTTAACACGAAAGGCACAAATCCAATATAAAAAAACAACAGACAATTCAACAAGATTCAAAAGGGAAGGCAATTTCATATTCAAGATCGATGCAATGCACACATGTCACGTAGTTCCTAAGCCGTACGACCTAGACCGACTCAATCACGACACGAGAACACCGGTTTTGCAACCGGGCTCTAATACCACTTAAGGATGTAGCACCCTAACCGGGAGGCGCCACATCCCCCGCAGTATGAGCCCAATCCACGAATGAAATGGAAAGTCCAAGCATAAACCTAGCTCACAGCGAACGGCGACTCACTCACTCCATAGGCTAGGCGGGAACTAAACTTACACAACCAAATAAAATAATTTCAATAAATCACATATTTAACAATTAAATAAAGAAATTTAAATATAGAAAACACTTATAGCCAATTAATCCGTCCAAATTAGTAAACACATACGTCATAATAGAATACGGAAAAGTTGGGGCATTACAGTGTAAGTGTTTATGATTATGAATGAATGATTATGATTATGATTATGATTATGAAAGATTATGAATGAATGAATGAATGTTGCATGATCGGTAATGAATGAACAAATGGACTATGCACACACGAGGAGAAGCTTGGAGATTATGCACGCCCACTCGCCGGGCCATGAAACCTTATGAATGGAATGTATGAATTTGATAGTTGTAATCCCGAGCGTTGTTTTCCTTTGTTTTACCCACTTGGAGAATATCTTAAAAACCTCGCACGGGATTATATCTTGCATGCGTGAATGTTTAAATTCTGCGATAATATTATATTATGCCTTGTTTTATACCCACCAGTCTCCTATAGACTGAACCCGGCTTTGTTTTCAGTGCTTTTGTAGGTTTTGGAGTGCTAGGCGGGAAGTCGAGTCTCTTGATCGAGATGGAGTCTATTCTTATGCATTTTGTAAAGTGTTAAGTAATTATGTAGCAAACGGGACGATAGGCGCCAGATCCCCCGCACTACAAGTCTAGTCCACACGTGAAATGGATAATCCAAGTATGAACCGGACTCATAGCGAACGGGAGACAAAATAAAAATATACTAGCTAGGCGGAATCTAACCCTGTACCAATAAATCAAGAATACCCAGAATGCAATACGAAAGCAATAATACCAAGCATGAAGTTCAATAGTGGCTACAAGCCCAATAATTTCATAACATAATTAAAATTCCAACATGCATCCTAATAACGGGTTCAACTACGCATGCAATCTGTCCCAAATTCATAATCAAGAATCATAAATGGCACTCGGGCCCGAATACATAAAGAGGTACAATTAAATCATAATAATGTAAATGTGACTCAAGTGTACAAGTGACTCGGACATGAAAACTAAGACTCGACTCCCGCCTAGCAAAACCTGCATGAAACTGGAAAAGTGGGAAAGAGGGGTCAGTCTCTAGAAGACTGAGTGAGCAGGAGCGATAAATATATATAAAAACATGCACATGCAAGTCATAAATCCCGCGTAAAGTTTTATTTAAAGTTAGTTCCCAAGAGGGTAAGAGAATAACTAAGTAATGCTCGGAATTTACGACTAATCATATTAAATTCATTAAGTTCATAATTCACACATAATCAAATAGGCTCGGCGAGTGAGCGTGCATAATCTCCAACCAAACTCCGACCGTGTACGATAAATATCATTATTATATTGAATACGCGATCATACAATATATTATAATACACACAAATCATATGACATAACATAAGACATAGTCGTTTGGGCAATCCGTGTCCCGGCCTTCCTGCACGGTGTATAATAATCATAACATAATCATAATCATAAAATAAGTTCCAACCTTCTTCCTCCGGGTGGTGGACGGGTTAGCAAGACCCGACCACCGGTCCATACATAGGCCAATGGGGGTACATGAATCCCCCAAGGGCACTCAGCTCCCATTCCCCGCTAAACCTCCTAGCGAGGGCCGGTATCACTATAAATGTGGTGGGACTAGTACAAGGGATCACCGTCAGCCCTTGCCTCCCCGGATAACCACTTGCACTAAGTCCCTGGGCCCGTGCATTCATAATCATGTTCATAATCATATTCTCGCCAAAACATTTGATTCATAAGAAACATAACATATTATTTAATTCATTAGAAAAGGGTTTACTCGATCATAATTTACTCGATGAGTTTACTCTAAAAGTAACATATATATATACATAAGGTTTTGGCCAAAGCTTGTCACATAAGGGTGGTAGTGTTTGATACATAGCTAAAACAAAAACACCCTCACCTGGAATACCACGAGACATAAAGCATGAGTAATACGGGTGCCTATTCAATTCGGAAGTCTCCGCCCTGGAAACGAACTGTACCAGAGAAGGAACAATGTGTACTCGTGAGAATTGACTCAATATGAAACCACATAGAGGCACGACATGTTATGAACATGATATGAGATACATAAGAAGCATGAATCATGTGATGAGGTCATATAATCAAGTAATTCATACAAGACGTTCAATACATGGTGGTTTCATATTCATGTGTTTCATATCTTTCATATTTTGTGTCAAATCGAGCCATAAGCTTTATACAAAAATCATAACTCATACTATAATATGTTTACAATGCATGCAAGTCAAAATGAAGCGAGAAGTTATCATATGAGGCTAATAAATGGAGGAACAATTCATGCATGCAAGCTAGAGAGCATTTGAAGGCATATTGGATCCTAATTCACAAAATGTTCAACAAGATCACATTATGATTTCATAATATACAAGTTAACACATAATATAGCATATTAACAAAATATATAAGTCATGGAAGAAGCTATTCACAACATACCAAACAATTAAACGAAGCAAACCATTCACGCATGCATAAAAGAAGCACATAAACGTTCATGTTGTCACTTCATGTTTATACATTGAATTCATAACATAAAAATTCATAATCATATCAAGATATATCACATATAATCAATTAACCAAGAATAAAATTTATTTAAACCACATATGGAGTCCGAGGAAGTGGTAGGAAAGCAAGAAAACGGATTGAACAAGCTTTTGGTAAGAGCTGACAGTTTTTGGTAATGCACAAGCTGTAAAGAATTGAACATATCTTGAGTTATAGAATTTGGAATGGAGTTTTGTTTGTTGGGAAAGAAACTATACACACAGGCCTTTAAATGATATATGGCCTGAATCGTGGTTCAAAGCGATGTGGAAATGGCGAAGGTCCGAAGTTGGGTGATCACAGATTATCGAAAAAGTAGCGACACCAAAAAAATTTGATAATATCTCACAAATGGGAAAAGATATTGAAGTGATTCCAATTGGAGGTTGTTCTAGACTTCAAGAGGTTTCCAACGGTTCAAAAATCAAGTCAATCGGAGCTCGGATAAGGGAGTACCCGTCCGGGGAAAATACAATGTAAAATCTACCCGGACGGGGAAAACTTGTGCAGAAAACTTTCTGCACAAGCTCTACCCGCCCGGGTAGTTTTTCTTCATGAATTTACCCACCCGGGTAGAGGGTTTTCAGCTGAAAACCGAGAAGAAACAGGGGAAAATAGGGTAGACACGCAAAAGGGTTTCAAGAATGCCAATGGAGCTCCCAATTCACCCAAAATCACACAACAACAACCCAAACACAACATATATACACATATCACTCATCAACTCATGCATTAACCCATCAAATTTCATAAACCCACACATATATATATTTACACATTTATATACACACATATATATATACAACACACATACATATATATATATATATATATATATATATATATATATATATATATATATATATATATATTTACATATATCTTGCCCCAAGAATTCATAAAACTAATAGATTAACATGTAGTCATGAATATTCAAACAAGATTCCAAGTTATTAAAGAAGAATCATACAATTCTCAATCATATAGAAAAAATATAAATATACACACATACACATTATACCTTGGAGGAAGATGGAGGAAATGAGAAAGAAATGGTTGAAGCTTTAAATTCTTGGACCAAAACTTGAAGAAATTCTCTTGTCTCTTGCTTGCTTGATGGACCGATCAAAGAGGGAGAAGAGGAGAAGTTGGGAACCCTTGTTTGTTAGGAGAAATTGAAAGAAGAAGAATGGGGAGAAAGAGAGGGGTTTATGTCGTGTAATTGGAGAGAGAGGAGGAGGGAAATTTCATTTTGGTCCTTCAACAATTTAAGAATTCAATTTGGGTCCCAAGGTTTGATAGATGAGCAATTAGGGTCCAATTCAAAGTTCGATTGAGTCCAAGGATTTCATATAAGATCAAATATGTACATAATTGAAATAAAATAATTAATTAACATGTAAACATATTAAAAACGAGTTTAAATAACATAATCACTTAAATCATATTGGTCATATATGTCACATAATAGCAATTAATTCATGAAATTATTAAATTAAATAATCACTTAGCAATTAAAACACATGTAAGTACATAACTCTCGGTCTAAACCCACTCGTGACATCATACCTGTACGGCCGAAAAATCGGGGCATTACAACCTCTCCCCCTTAAGAGGACCTGGTCTCCAGGTCCATTGTCTCGAGTTCTGGAGTCTGCGTAAACTTTCCCGTGTTCATCCCACGCGGGTTAGCAAATCCCCGTCAGGAATTAGTTCGGAAAAGGTCTTTAAGCAACAAGGGTCTTCAATTGCTGCCAAGTCACGACCCTTAACTCACCAAAGCCTAAGCACTCGAAAATCTAAGTAGGTAACAGATAACGAAAGAACCCTGTCTTTCGAACAACAAGGAGAGAACCCCGTCTCTCACAAGTAACAACGAGAGAACCCTGTCTCTCAAACAACAACGAGAGAACCCCGTCTCTCAAACAACATCGAGAGAACCCCGTCTCTCAAACAACAACACAACAACCCAAGAAAAGATAAATGAACAAACACGTAAATACCACACAAGGGACAGGTAAGAACTATCTAGTAAATCGAGCATAGTTCGTATAACAGCAATTAGCACAACAAGCCATCCAAGTACTTAGCATCATAAAATTATTCAAACTAAAATTGCATGTATGTATATGCCATGGATGCTTGATATACCGTTCACCGATGTTTGGGAATCTTCCATTATAGTGATCTGATTCAACACTTGATTCCTTCCATAGTGTCAGGCATTGAAATCCCCGATGTATCCAATACTTAAATAGCCACCCGGTCTTCATTCCACAATCTTTTCTCTTATCCTTTCTAATCACCACGGTCCGAAGCTCCAATTTTTAATGTGCACTTGATCTTAATCCAATTAGCTAATTGTCCACCTCGATTCGTATTCGACCTTCTTGGTTGTTCCAGCTAGCCTTTAATTGCTTGAGTTCTAGTCCCCAACTTGAATACTTGAGCTAATCTTTAGCAACTCAAATTTCCATTCTCCAATCCTAATAACATCCCTGGTTAATCAAGGAAAAACGCCCGACGAGATGGTAACCCATCTTTCATGTTGTGTGTTTTCCTTCTAAGTATTCCTCTTCCAATTTAACTCTTATTTTCGACACTTGAGTTGATTCTAACTTCGTCTATGATGGAATATGACGAATCAATCGGGCCTCTTTACCCATTATCCTCCTTACCAATTCTAGAAATTCCTTCACAGTCCTGTCATCTTCAAGGTACACACGTGATATAGACACGATCCTTTCGATCTTAGGGGATTGAATTCAAGCATGTCTTGTAGTAAGAGTACTAACGGTGTTGCTTTTGCACTCTAGACTGTTGCCGATCAACCTCTTCCTTTTCTTTTTATTTTAATTCCCAAATACTCTTTGGATACATCTCTTCATTTCTTGAAGTAGTGTCTTTTACGTATTATTCCCAAAGTCTTATCCCACCTTGATCTCGAAGTCCACGAGTGTTAAAATCTCTCAATTTATCCCGTGACCTTGCTTTGTAAAGTTTTTTATTATTTGTTGATTCTTACATTTCCATTGTTCCTTTTTGAAGTGACCTGTTCGAACATAACCATGTATTTAAATCATCTCCCTGGTCCGCTCTCCCCCTTAAGAATTTCAATTCTAGTTTTTGAACTTGTTCTACCACCTCCCGGATCAAAGATTCTCGACCTCTTCAATTTGGCTTCCTCGATATCGGTGGTTCGAACCAAGTTACATGTCCGGTGATCTCACTTACACTCAATTTGAAATGATTGGTAGGGATAACAACCTACTTCCTTTATTTTAATTTCCAGTTCTACTTTTTCGGATCCTCAATGTCCCTCTTTTCTTTTGATAACCACTTTGCAACCCAAATATTTCTTCTTTTCTTGATTCAAATAAGACCCGGTTGGAGTAACACTCGATGAATGAAGTGGAAGAAATTTCCTATCAATTAAACACTAAGACATGCATGTGGAATTAAGATGCCAGTGCATGTAGCAAGCAATTAAAGATGCAACACATTGGAGAAATTAAATCAATTAAAGATGCAAGCACATATAGATAAAAGAAATTAAATAATTTAAAGCGATGGATGATGCACGTGCCATGAATACATTAAACCTGTCACCGTGGTGGTATGTTTTAGCTCGGAAATTTGTTCTCCATTCCCTTATGTACAGACTTGCCTCGAACTTATTGATCATGGCTTGTTTACCCACGGTCTTCTAAATCCTTAAAATGTTCTTGTATCACTTGTGTGTTTCCAAGGCCCAATATTGCAATTCTTGATTCTGAAATCTTCTACGGTCACCGAATTGGATATTTCGATCCTTTCCTGAAATTGGATTTCCAATTGTTATCAGAATCTTTTCCATGGTTATCACTCTATTTGAAGTTCTCTTGACTTATATTTTATGAGTTCAAATTCGTGGAATGAACTCGTCCTCCAATTGCTTAACCCTAATTTCAAAATTTCCTCCAAAAGCTCTTTGCCTTTCTTTATCACTTCCATTTGTTGTTCCTTATTTCCCAATTCAACCTCACAACATGACAATTCGGTTTGGATCTTGCAAATAACTCCAATCCGGCCGAAGATAAAACCGTTAGCATTGTTACATCCCATAGGTTTGCATTGGCCGTGTTGGATTGTTTCTCTTTAACTCTTTTCAAATCCAGCTTCGCCCCGAACTCAGCTTCTGAAACTTGATTTATTCGGAAGTTCTGCTTTGCCAATTCGCCTCGCTCGCCAATCACAAATCCTAGTATATCCCAACTCTTCTACCCCGAACTTGAAACTAATTAGCTTGATTCACTTGAAAACTCATCCTCGATGTCCTTTGTTGCTCGCTTATCACGAAACCTATTTTACCTTGATTCTTCTTGGTTATCATCGTCCTTCGTCAATCCAAACCTCGAAATGCAGTACCTTTGAGGTTTTCCTTTGATCATTTATACTGAACGATCCTTTGTACAACTAACTCGATCCCAATTAAACATCTTGTAATTTTCCCACGTGCTCGTACATTAAAGCCTTGAATCTTGATGTCTTCAGGATTTCCTTCACTTTCCATTTGAGTTAAACAAGCCTCTTGGTCCCGGTTGATCAACTCCATTTCACGGTATAGAAAGGTATGTATTTATTTTGTGGATATAAACATCACACTCTCGTACTATTACTTCATCCATTCCAAATCTTCACCTAAAGTTTAATTCCCTCTTGAGCTCGAACTCTCCACCTATACCCTTGTCGTAAAAATCACTAAATATCCCAAAGTCTTCTAAATTCAAAGGTTCTTCTTCAAATCACCCATACCCAAAACAAGAGCTCTTGACAAGTCGTCATGATCTTAGAAATTGGCCGTGGTTCGATATTATGACAATAACCTACATTTTCACAACTCAATTCGAATATAAATGCATGTCGGTTAGTAAGTGCATATGACACATAATTAGCATCAAAAGTACGCATTAATGCAAAATGCAACATGTAATTTAACAAAATTCAAGTTAAACACATTTAATAATATATCTTCCATGTCAAATTTCAATAACAACGTCGTGATCAATGCGGTGCACACGTTGACATGTTGATCCTAAGTCGTTCGACCTATACTTGAGAAGACACGACACAAAGAACCCCGGTTTTGCAACCGGGCTCTGATACCACTTAAGGATGTAGCACCCGGGATGATAGGCCCCACATCCCCCGCACTACAAGTCTAGTCCACACGTGAAATGGATAATCTAAGTATGAACCGGACTCATAGCGAACGGGAGACAAATAAAAATATCCTAGCTAGGCGGAATCTAACCCTGTACCAATAAATCAAGAATACCCAGAATGCAATACGGAAGCAATAATACCAAGCATAAAGTCCAATAGTGGCTACAAGCCCAATAATTTCATAACATAATTAAAATTCCAATATGCATCCTAATAACGGGTTCAACTACGCATGCAATCTGTCCCAAATTCATAATCAAGAATCATAAACGGCACTCGGGCCCGAATACATAAAGAGGTATAATTAAATCATAATAATGTAAATGTGACTCAAGTGTACAAGTGACTCGGACATGAAAACTAAGACTCGACTCCCGCCTAGCAAAACCTGTAAGACACTGCAAAATTGGGAAAGAGGGGTCAGTCTCTAGAAGACTGAGTGAGCAGGAGCGATAAATATATATAGAAACATGCACGTGCAAGTCATAAATCCCGCGCAAAGTTTTATTTAAAGTTAGTTCCCAAGAGGGCAAGAGAATAACTAAGCAATGCTCGGACTTACGATTAATCATATTAAATTCATTAAGTTCATAATTCACACATAATCAAATAGGCTCGGCGAGTGAGAGTGCATAATCTCCAACCAAACTCCAACCATGTACGATAAATATCATTATTATAATGAATACGCGATCATGCAATGTGACGCCCCGACTTTTCGGGCGTACAGGTATGACGTAATTGTTTACCTAATTGCGCAAAATAACTATTTTACGTATTTACATAGTTGATTTTATTTTAAATGTATTAAATGTTATCTCTTTTATTTTGTTTACGTATTGAATGTTAAGTATTTTGTGAATTCTTTACAACTTGATATTTATTGCTTCATTCGAACTTGATTGCAACGTGAATTAATTTCCCGAACTTGACTTAATTTCGTTATGACCTTAATTGAGCATTCATGAAATTTGAGTACCTAATTGCATGGACTTAACTGATCACATTTCAAAGGGTTGGGGACTTACTTGCATAACTTATTAAGTTGGAGGATTTAATAGCTAATAGAGCAATTCTTCCTTCTCTTGGAGCAGCATATTACGTTCCATTCCTTTCTTTTGTTCATACAAACATTACATACATCCTTGTTCTTGCTCCCAAGCCAACCGATCAAAACCCTTGCCCAAGTGGGGGAAGATTTCTTCTTTCAGGCTTCATAATTGTGAGTTTTGTGATCATTCAAGCATCATCAACATCATATCTTCATCTCTTCTTCCCTTTCTTTCATTTAAGGTAATCTTGGAGATTTGATAAATTCTTGCTTTGAATATGTGAAGCTAGGGCTTTGGTATGAATTGGTTGATTTGTGTAAATTGTTATTGGAAGCATGTTGTGAACTTTGAGCTTGAGTTTGAGGCATATGTTGTGAAGTTTAGGAGCTTAGATCATAGGTTGACATATGGGTTTCTTTTGATAAATTCTTGATGATCAATGCATGATATGGGAATATATGCTAGAGTTTATTGTGTTTTAAGTGTGGTCACATGTTTCTTCAAGTTTTGGTTGCATTTGTTAATTGAAAATTTGGTATTTTGGTTGGTTTTGTTGCTGTCCGAAGACTGCTCTGTTTTTTTTCTCTGTTACGCATAGTGACACGGGCGTGTCACTTTTCTTCTCTTCCGCGTGACACGGGGGTGCATGCTTGTTGGTTGGACTTCTCTGTATCGTGTCACGGTTTGCCTTGCATCGGTGACACGGGCGTGTCACCATCTTTTTCCTGGCTTGTTGTTCGCTGTACTGTGACACGGGGTGTCACAGCTTGGTGCATTTTGGTGACACGGGCGTGTCACCCTCTGTTTCTCATGCATTTTGTTTGCATGCTACTGTACATGCATGTGTTTTATATATTTTGGGATATGTATTAAATGTTATTTAATTTAATTGAATATATGTAATTATTTGTTTCCAATTTGAATATGAGTTAACTTGTGCTTCTATTCTATTTGAAGTTCTTGAATCAATGTGCTTGAAAGTGTGGAATTATGAGTTCGAATGAATTAAACGATTAATTGAATGACTTGATTATATGATTTAAATGTATTAATAGTGCACATGAACACTTCATAACATAATCTTATCTTGTACCTATTCATATCATGATCATAGCATTGCCGAGCGTCTTATTTGGTCATATTGAGTCTCACTTCACCGTTCTTGCACAGATTTTGATCCAGTTGGAGACGAGGCCGGTCAGTGAGGCTCGTGTTTGCTCCTTTTTTACGGTTTAAGGTGGGTTTTTCTTCTATGTAGATATAAGACCCTATATATACCCTCATTGTGAAAAGTTTCGACCAAAATTAATATATATATATAGAGAGTCGTTTTAAAGAGTAAATGTTTTCAACGTAAAGCCTTATTTTATAAACCCTACCTAATGTTTTGGCGAGAAATGATCGAATGCACGAATGGGGCCCAGGGACTTAGTGTGAGTGGCTATCCGGGGAGGCACGGGCCGACGGTGATCCCTCACACTAGTTCCACCAATGAACGGCGTAACCGGACCTCGTTAGGAGTTAGCGAGGAATGGACGCTGAGCGCCATCTGGGGAGTCATGTAACCCCTTTTGGTCAATGAATGGGTGGTCGGGCCTTGCAAACCCGCCACCAACCCGGAGGAAGAAGGTGTAAATGTTAATGAATGTGCACAAAAGATTGATTGCATGAAAAGAATAAATGAATGAATGTTTAAATGGTTTACATAAGGTGTTGGTTGGAGATAATGCACGCCCACTCGCCGGGCCAATAATGACCTAATGTTAATGATTCGTTATAATCCCTTTTGATGATTCTATTCACCCACTTGGGAAAGTCTTTAAAAACCTCACTTGGGATTATAGCTTGCATGTGATTGTTTAATTACTGTCATATATTCTATTTATGCCCTGTTTTATACCCACCAGTCCCTTTTGGACTGAACCCGTTTTGTTTTCAGTTGCTTTGTGCAGGTGTTGAGGGAGCTAGGCGGGAATACAAGTCCTAGGTCTTGCATTTACTTCTAGCTCTGTATTTTTGAGTCTTACACTTGCATACTTTTATTTCGATCATTGTATTTGTTTAATGATGTGGAGCGTACATGTTTTGGGCCGTGATGGCAATTGTTGAAGTATATGAATGATTTTTGGAGCTTGGATGCTCATGGTATATATATATATGGTATATGTTCGTTTATTGCTTCCGCTTTAATGTTTTATGTTGTTGTATGGTTTTAAGGGTTAGCCCGCCTAGCTTAGAGTGTGTGTTTGTCCCCGCTCGCCGTGATTTAGCTCGGGTATGGATCGTCCATTTCATATTCGGGTCGGGTCTCGGTGTGGGGGATGTGACGCCTTGCGCTCGGGTGTTACATACAATATATTATAATACACACATATCATATGACATAACATAAGACATAGTCGTTTGGGCAATCCGTGTCCCGGCCTTCCCGCACGGTGCATAATAATCATAATCATAAAATAAGTTCCAACCTTCTTCCCGCACGATTTGATATAAGAATTTCTTGTTTTCATGTTCATTTGAAGATTTCACCATTAAAGCACCTTGAAGCTTTCATAAGAACTTATACGTGTTCATGCCCTAGCTTGTTTTAACTTGATTTGATAATGGATTCATGTTCCTTATGTGCTTTTATGAAGAATAGGATAGGTTTCCTTGAGTTTCATGCTTATTTGAAGAATCCTCCATTGATTACCTTTGAAGCTTTCTTGAGAATTCTTGCATGTTTATGTTTTTGTGTGATTTAGCTTGATTTGATGATTGATTCTTGTTCCTTGAGCAATTCCATGAAGAATGTGATTAATTCCTTTGAGTTCTTGCATGATTGTTAATTTCACCATTTTTATGCTTGAAGCTTTCATGAAACTTGTAGAAGATGAAGTTCTTGGATGAATTGCTAGCTTTCTTGATGTTTATATGTTCCTAAGTGCTTTATTATGTAACTTGATGATTTATGATGCTTAATTGTGGTTTTGGAAGCTTAATTTCATGTTTTGGGGTGTTTTGAACTCATTCCCGTCGAGTTTGAAGTTGCTGTCACGTTTTTTTTAAGTTCTGGGCAGAATCCACTAGGGTGGATTTTTGCTGTGTAAAAAACCATGGGGGTGGATTTCAGGCAGTAGCTTCTGGACCAAATCCGCGAGGGTGAATTTTTTGTGAAGGAAAATCCACGGGGGTGGATTGTCCCCAGCTTTGTTTTCTTGACTCGTTTCACTTGTTTTGTCTCTCGTTTGTTCCTTACTTATTTATATTATGTCTCTAATGTATTGTGACCTCGTTATATGTTGTGACATCTCATGCCCACCTTATATTATGATCTTTATACCTCAATCATGCTTAAGTTATCTTAATTTACTGAGTTATGCGTTTAATTAAATTGTGTGACTTCCTTTATGACTTAGACTCATGTTTCTAAGCACTATAATGCCTTGCATGCCTCGATTATGTGTAAGATTGTGCTAAGTATGGTTCATATGTTGTTAGTTGCTATCTTATGACTTGGAAGCTTACTATATAACTTATATGATGTTGTTGACCATCATTGCTACACTTATGCTATGCTTGGACATTCATTTACATACCTTGAGCACGTATACTCTCTCTTAAAGTCGTGCGTTATCTTAATTGGTTTCGAGTCGTGTCTTAACTTGTTGGTACGCTTATCTTGTTTAGGTGGTGAGTCTTCGGACTAGTCGACTTAGTTGCTTGTGGTGGTTCTCCCGTTGGTTCGTGGTAAAGGTGAGGAGTTATATATATATAAAATGTTTTCAAAACTGTGGACACCTAAAGCCTCTCATGTTTGATGGTTTTAATTCTCGTTTTCAAAATGTACATATAGGCTCTATAAGCCAAGTTTATGAGCTTTGCTCGTAGTATTGATAATTGCTTAAGATAAGCGGTTTACAAGTAAAGTATGAGTTTTAGTATATGGTATAGATACCCAAAATGCATTTGAGACTTTATTGGATATTATGTATACGCGTGTGTAGCGAGATGTTTTGGCCCATGCTATGAAAGTGGCATGGAGATTTGGTACCTTGCAGGGATGCTTGCATAGTTGGACTTGGATTTGAGAGCTCGGGGATGGAGTAAGTAGGGACACCGTGTAACGCCCCAGTTCTTTTTATTAGTACAACATGACGTATATGTTTACTAAATTGCGCAAATTAATTGGTTTTTAGTGTTTTCTATAATTAAATTTCATTGTTTAATTGTTAAATAAGTGATTAATTGAAATATACGCTATATTCGAATTTGAATTTATGTGATTAACTCGTGTGCTCCTTAATTGTGCGAAATAATTATTTATACGTGTTTTATATATTTTATTTTATTTTATATGTAATAAATGTTAATTATTTTACTTTAATAATATTAATATCATATATTTATGTATATATATATATATATATATATACTAAAGGTGTACGTGCGCATGTAATGCATGCATTTTAGATTTTACAGATTATTATGCATGCATTTATATTTATAAATTATATATGCATGCATGTATTCATTATATATATATATACGCATGCATGCATTATTAATTATAATATATTATATACGTATTTATAGTATATTATTTGTAATATTGTTAATTTTATTGTTACATTGCGTATGAGTGACATTTACGTGCTTCGTTTCTATTTGAATTGATACCGAAATTGCGTGCAAATTTAATATGTTGAACTTATATGTGTCTTGTATATGAATATTTGTTCGTTTCGTATTTTCGGATTCATTTGCATGTGTTTTGGATTTAATTTGAATTTTGGAATCCAAGTCGGGGGCTAACAAACACTTAGCGCACCCTTGGTTCCGTATTTAATATCTTGAGCTCGGGAACTCGGATTCGAGTTCCGTCAACTTCTCTGAACTCGTAACGAAAATTCGAGTTTAGTAAACTTAGCCTTATATTTTTCTAACGTCATTGGACCTCCGAAATCTAACCGAAAAACGAAACGGTGACCAAACTGAACTTGCTTCACTAAAATGACCATAACTTATTCATTTGTTGACCAAATTAACTATGGTTAGACTCTATGGAACCCTAACTCAACCCGTTATTCAGAAATTAACCCCCCAAACCGAGATAACCCTTCCCACTTGCTGAAAATTGGACAAACATCATCTGCTTCCCAGTTTTTCCCGTAGCTCAAGCCCTACCAAGAGATTCAAGCTCAAATCTCCTTCAAAACCTCCATTAATCTACAAGGTAAGCTTGGATATGTTATGTACATTCAATATGAGTCATTTTCATTCATTCATCCCCAAATTTGATCATGGTTTCATGAGGTTTTTGACTGAATTAGAAAATAGTTAGATTTAGAGCTTTTTGTTGATCTCTTTCGTTTCTTCATGGATTTGATTGATTCCAAGCCTGAAATTGATTGTTCTAACATCCTCTTCTCAATTATGATCATTGATTACATGGTAGTTGAGGTATTTATGAGATATCAGTTATGGCATGTTGAGAAAAATTTCTTGATTGGTCACGTGTGCCTTCTTTCTTGCTTGAACTCTTTTGGCAACTAATTTATACATTGAATTGGGGTTGTTTTGTTGCACATTTGATAGCCTAAACTAACTTAAATATGTGGAGATGAAGAGGATCATTTATGCCCTGTTTTTTTTGGCCTGGAAGTTGCTGTCAAATCTGCTGCGTTCTTCCCTTGATTTTGCTGTCAGTTTTAGGGGCTTGTTAGGCTGAGTTGTTGCTCTATTTCATGTCATTTATTTCTGCATATATTGCTTATTTGTTGCTTGAGTTGTTGCCGCGATGCAAGCTAGAAAACAGGAGAGGTCTGCGTGTTGTTGAACTGCTGCATTTTTATGAAACGGGGGTGTCAAATTTCTCCTTTTCAACGAGACACGGGAGTGCAGGGTGGCCTGTTTTCTCTGTACCGAGACACGGGGGTGTCTCGGTTTGTTCTATGTTGGTGATACACCCGTGTCACCTTTTGAATCCCAAAACCATACGTGATACTGCTGCTGCTGTTACTGCTTCAATTTCTTTTTTTTCTTTGCATGTGTGTGTGTGTGTTATGTGTGTAATGGGACTTAGTTGGTTGTATGCATGTTAATATGTATTATTTCTTTTTCATGCATGAAAGATTGGTATGATGCATGAAAATTGCATGAATATTGTGATTGCATGCATGTGGTTTTGTGTATGTGCATGTGTTTTTACGTAGATATATATATACTTTAGGTTGCATGCATGTAATGTTTTAATTAAATGGTTTTGCATGCATACTATATATATATGTATAATTAATCCATGCATGTTGTTGATTAATGCATTTGATTATTTTATTTAATTTTCATGCATGGATAATTGCATGTTGATTTACATGCATACGTGTGACACCCCGATATTTGGAAAAGTAAGATAAAGATAAATTAGGAAAAATATCATATTACAGCATGCATACATATTATTTGGCATATTAATTGTGCAATTTATTTGTTTAAATTTATAGAGTTACTTGATTAAATTTCATATAATAAAAATAATTATAGTAGATATAAATATAGAATTGTAACATATAATTGTAGATTTGATTTATTTAAATTACGTAAGAATTAATTGGTTACCTAGTATTTTAGGGACCCACATTTTGGAAAATAAGGCTTTAAATATTTTTATATATAAAACCTATTAATGTATAACTAAGATAAATAATAAACATTTAAAACTTTCTTTCTGGATCATTTTCTTTTGACAAACTTTTCCATTAAGTTTTAGAAATACACGTGTAAATAAATGGAGATATACACTAATCCCACACTGACTCAATTAGGACTAACTATCGCCAAGTGTTTTGAATCATTTAGAAACTAAATAAATAAGGTGTTAGGAATATTCATACAAACTCACGGAATACAGGTATGTTCTCTGAACCTTCATTTCATTCTTTATTTGTTTTAATATGAGTTTACGTGTATGTGTTCATAGTAATTTCTAATTTCCCTACTCTTATTTGATGAACTTTGTCAATACCCACCTGCATACGATATTATTAATAAGTTAGGAAGTATATGATTATTATGTGATACAAAAACAGATTAAATTTTTGTTAAAAAGTCTTTCGTGCAAATTATAAGCCATTAATTGGGTTATAATTTTATTTTCCTTCATCTCTACATATAAGAACAAAAAATTTTAAAATTATTTCGTAATATAAATAAAGGAAATCATACATACATTCTGTTCATAAAATTATACTTCCAGTTGAAATTAATTGGTTAGTTTATAATTTGATTATTTGTTTTTGTTAAATCTTATTTTAAATAATCTATCCTATATGTTGATTGAAGCCTACGTAATTTTAATAATCATAATGATGCCCAGGACATTGCATTGAAATAGTTGCTCATTTTATTAGAAATTATGTTAGGCCCAATTCTAGCATCATTAACGTGAGCATGTAGTTAATTAATATACTAAATAATGAATTTTTTATATACTAAACATGCCTCCTAAAATTAGTTAGTGGATTGCATGACTTCATATTTTAAATTCGATGAGTGATGGTTCTTTATTGGTGAAATTGGAATATGGAGTTAAGTGGACGGAATTAGTTTCGTAATATTAAGTTATGTGATTATTTGGAGTTTGGCTAATTGACTGTATACTTATATTTACTGCAGTCGTGCATGTGAGGTTCAAATGTGATTAAAATTTAATTATTTAACTGCTAGTAATGCGTCAGATTAGGATTCATAATTTAGCACCTTTTGACCTAGAGTCGTGTTTGTCTTTTGTCAGGAGAACTAGGACCAGCTGTGAATCAGTACGGTGAGAGAACTTTATCTTTAAAACTGAAATACGTATATTTGTATTATTATGCCAGCCTTCGTAAGACCTTTATTTGATGATTTTGATTTTTATTCCCATCATGTTATATTTACTTATCTAAATATTTGATTATTAGTTACTGGTTTTAAGACAAATGATTTTGTTAGTAAAAAGGATTTCTTATCTATAAGTACTGCATCAAATCCTTCATTTTATTTGAAAAGAATCTATCGTTCTTGTTAACGAGCTATTCTGTTCTATTACTGTTTGGTTGCACTCGTGGGGACGCCCACGGGGTAGTTCTCGGCCACGGGGTTACTCTCAATATCAGATCGGCTGGGCGGTATCGGGCCGCGGTCGTAGCTGTGCGAGGTAACACCCATATGTTGACGCTACCATTTGGAGATTCGGAGATGGTCTCGAGTGGTGAGCCGAAGAGATGATCTCACGGGCACGTGGGACTCTCGACCTCTGTTAGTTGGGGGATACCCCGACACTGGTGTTTGGAGTTATTTAATGATTTTGGTTTTAGGCGATAAAAGGGGTGAGATTGTTCATAGCTCGTTCATATGCATGTATATCTTAGGTATACTGTTCCTTGCCTGCTCATGCATCGATTATGGTTTTGCCATTATTTACTGTTCTGTATTCTTCCACCTACCTCACTAAGTCAGTTTGACTTACTCCTCTCTTTTGACCCGTATTTCAGATCTTTTTGAGCGAGGCCCGGAGTTAGGTGAGCGGCCCTTGGATTAGAGACGTTAGAGCTGTTTTGCCTGCTGTTTTGTTGTTGATGTACAACACCCCACCTCGGGGGATGTATATGGCTATTTGGTTTGTAAGCTTAAGCCCCGCATAAGGGCGAAAGCGTTCGCTTTTGCCTGATACTTGTTTTGTCGTTATCTTCCTCGGGGTCGGTATGTAAGTTCAGTTATTTTGTTTTCTTTTGTGTTGGACTCTTGTATTAGGACCACTACCTTTTATAGTAAGTTGTGTTATCGTTTCCGCTGTTTTCAGTTGTTTTGGTTTTCACTCTGAGTTGTTACTCTAGATTACCGTAGTTTCTCTTTTCGCTTATGCGGCTGAATCAGGGTAAGCACTTAGCAAACCTTGACTAGGCCGTGCGGGCGGCACTCCGCGGGGCCCTCTAGGTCCGGGGATCCCGTTGGGGCGTCGCAGTGGTGGTATCAGAGCTCTAGGTTGGGAAACCTGGAGTTTGGGAGTTTGAATTCTTGACAAATAGTCAGGGATTCGAGTCTAAAGTGTTATAGGATACTTGTTTATATGCTTTGTGTGCCGTTATGTTATATATTTGTTATAACTTAGAGTCAGTCGGATGTGTTGTGACAGGATGGCAGACGCTGATCAGATTGAGCCATACACTCCATCTCACCCATTCCCTACCGAGCCAGAGCATCATCCAGAGCAGACGTATGGTATTATGTATAGAGGAGGCTGGAGGGCCCGAGGTCGTAGAGGGATGAGGGGCGGATACCGAGGTCGAGGTAGATTCATCTGTGATTGGGATGGTTACGGGAGCTCCTTGGAGGAAGAGTTACACGCCGAGAGAGCTCATGCGAGGGACCTACATAGAGGCCTCAGCCAGGTCACTAGAGAGAGGGATTCTGCCCGCATGGAGTTGGAGGCAGTCAGGGGTCGTATGCAGAGGTTACACCGTGATATGGAGGCCATGAGGAGCGATATGGATCATTACCAGAAGTTTTGGCGACGGGCACATTGTTTGGTGGAGGAGTTCCGTCGTTCTATTAGCAGGGAGGTTAGGGAGGACAGGGAGTTTGAGGTTAGACCATCTCACGTCGAGCCACCTGCCTTACGGTCACCGCCATTCCCGTCACACGCTCCGATAGGTTCCCCACCTCACTGATCGTTGTTAGGGATCCTCTATGCTTTTGCCTGCTAAGCTGTCATGCTAGTGTTTTGTCTTGTATATATATTTTGTACCATGCACCGTAGGCCTTATCACTTGTATAGTTGTACATATGTGAAAGTGTCTACTTCTGTGACTAGTGCATGATGTTCGGGTAACCCAGGGGCGGTACCCTATGACCTGATGTATAACTCCATCTTTTGCAATCCTACGTATATAGTGGATGGTTGTGTTAAATATGTTTTTTTTTATCTTAATTTTAATTATATTAACATCATCCGATAAACTGTTACATGCATAATAGAATGGCTTCTAGAAGAACACGCCAACACCCTGATACCCCAACAGACAATGGGGATAAAGCTGGGCCATCCAATCAGAGGCGGCGTAATAATGAGACTGCTGAATTGGTTGATGCAGTTCGGCAATTGGCACAGGTTGTTCAACAGCAACAACAATATCTACAACAGCAACAACAACCACCACCACCCCCTCCACCATGACCAATTGAACACAACCAGCAGGAACAAATAATAGATAGATTCTTGAGGCTTCAACCACCCAAGTTCTATGGGGAGCCAGACGATAGAAAAGCAGAGAACTGGCTCTTTGCTTTGGAGAAAAACTTCTGTGTACTCCACTGTACTGACGAAAAGAAAATCGAGTGTGCTGTATACGTGATGATGCTGCATCTCACTGGTGGCGTCTCACCGAAGAAAAGTGGATCAGGGAACATATTCCTCAAACTTGGGATAATTTCAAGGCTGAATTTACCAGAAAGTTCATCCCACTTGTTAAGAAGAATGCCCGAGAAAAGGAGTTCCTCAGTTTGATACAAGGAGTATCCTCAGTGGTTCAGTATGAGGCAAATTTCACTCGCCTACTTCCTTATGCACCACACATAATGACAGATGAACGACGTAAGGTTCAGAAGTTTGTTGATGGCCTAAGAACTGACCTACAGTATCCCTTGATGACAGCAGACCTCCCGGATTACACCACAGCTGTTGAGAAAGCTCTGGAGGTAGAGGCTAAGCTTCAGAATATTCGTCTGATCAACCAGAAGATAGATAGGAATCGAGCATCAGGATCAGAGAATCGAGGAAAACCATTCAATAGATCAATGAAAGGAGTAGGCCAGAAGCCAGCTAAAGCACCCGATGGAAGGCAAGGAGTCGGATTTGGGGGAAGGGGTTGTGCCCACTGTGGCAATCCTAATCACATTGAAGCAAATTGTTGGAAAAAGGCTGGGAGATGTTTAGTATGTGGGAGTGATCAACATCAGAAGAACCAATGCCCTAAAGCTACAACTAATCAGGGATATATGGGAAATCGTCCCGTACCTGGGCTTGGTCGTGGTCAACCGATGGCAAACAGACCTGGAAGACCAAATGTACAGGGCCGAGCATATGCCCTAGGAGGTGGAGAAAATCCCGATCCCAACGCTGTCGTGGAAGGTATGCTTTGCATCCATGGCACGCATATTAAAGCTTTATTTGATCCAGGTGCTACGCATTCATTTATATCATTACATCTCATGCATTAACTCCCTTTAGATATAAAATTATTACCGTACCATTATGAAGTGGTTTCACCAATGGGTCCCCGATCCTTTACCAACAAGATGGTTCGAGATTGTCCTATTAAGTTTGAAGGCAACCGATATCCAGCAGATTTGATCGAGCTATCCGTTCAGGGTTATGAAGTAATACTTGGTATGGATTGGTTGTACCGTTACAAAGCACAATTGGATTGTTACAACAAACAAGTTAAATTGGGAGAAGATGGGATTCAAGATTCAGAAGTGATAAACAGGGCTGCTGAGATCACCCCATTAATAACATCCTCGGAAGCCAAGAAGTACATTAAAGAAGGAGGATCCGGATTTATAGCCTACATACTAAATAAGCCCAAGGATCAAGTTAAGATGGAAGAAGTAACCGTGGTCAATGAATTTCCTGGAATTTTCCCAGAAACCTTGGAGTCTTTACCACCAGCACGAGAAGTTGAGTTTGTAATAGATCTTACTCCTGGAGCCGAACCTTATTCCAAGACTCCGTATCGAATGGCATTGCCCGAGCTACAAGAGTTGAAGACTCAATTAGAAGAACTGCTAAAGATCGGATACATTCGTCCAAGCACATCACCGTGGGGAGCTCCAGTATTATTTGTGAAAAAGAAGGATGGGACGCTGCGAATGTGTATCGACTATCAGGAATTAAACCGACTGACAATCAAGAACAAGTATCCGTTGCCACATATTGAAGAACTATTTGACTCATTACAAGGGTCGAAAGTATATTCTAAATTGGACTTGAGACAAGGATACTATCAGCTTCGTATCAAAGAGGAGGATGTACCCAAGACTGGCTTCAACACGCTATATGGCCATTTTGAATTTATGGTTATGCCATTCGGGTTAACCAACGCACCTGCAGCCTTTATGGATATGATGCATCGTATCTTTCGACCATATTTGGATCAGTTCTTGGTCATTTTCATCGATGATATACTGATATACTCAAGAACTCCAGAAGATCATGCCGATCATTTACGTATTGTGCTACGGACCCTAGAAGAACATAAACTTTACGCAAAGTTTAGTAAGTGTGAATTTTGGATAGACCGAGTCGCATTTTTGGGACACGTGATATCTGAAAAAAGGTTTTGGAGTAGATCCATCCAAAATCGAAGCCGTGAATAATTGGAAGCAACCAATGACACCTACGGAAGTCAGAAGTTTCCTAGGACTTGCAGGCTACTACCGACGATTTGTTAAAGATTTCCCAAAGATAGCTGATCCATTGACTCGATTAACACGCAAGGAGACTTCTTTCCTATGGAGTGACAAATGCGAAGCAAGTTTTCAAGAGTTAAAAAGATGTTTGACTACGGCACCCATATTAGCACTACCAGATGGACCAGATGACCTAGTGGTGTACACTGATGCCTCACTGGAAGGACTAGGATGTGTTTTAATGCAACGGGGTAGAGTAATTGCTTATGCTTCGAGAAAACTTCACCCACATGAACAAAATTATCCTACCCATGATTTGGAGCTTGCCGCAGTTGTTTTTTCCTTGACCAAGTGGAGACACTACCTGTACGGAGTGACTTTTGACATATATACTGACCATCAGAGCTTGAAGTACTTATTTACCCAGAAGAACCTGAACATGCGTCAACGCCGATGGATGAAACTATTACAGGACTATGATTGCAAAATTCTATATCACCCTGGTAAAGCTAATGTGGTGGCAGATGCACTTAGCAGGAAGGTTGAAGTATCTCACATTTCAGTTAACTCCACAAGCTCTATCAGTTCGAGAGACAAGCTGAAAATGCAACCTCGCGCACAATTCATGAGTCTTGTCATACAACCAGAACTCACAACACAAATAAAGGGGGCTCAGATAGCAGATGATTGGTGCCAGGAGTAGTTGACACGAGCCGAAACTGATCCACAAGCTACTCTACAACTAGATAACTTGGGAATCGCCAGACACCGCGATAGGATATATGTTCCACCCTCTCTTCGAAGTGTGATATTGGATGAATCTCACAAATCAAGGTACACCGTACACCCTGGCTGAACCAAGATGTATAGGGACCTCAAGAAACAATATTGGTGGAATGGAATGAAGCGTGACATAGCAGATTTTGTAAAAGTATGTTTAACTTGCCAGAAGGTCAAAGGAGAGCATCAAAAACCTGCAGGACTTTTACAACCTCTTCCAATACCAACCTGGAAATGGGATGAGATTACAATGGATTTTCTGGTCGGATTACCAAGGGTCAGAGGTGGATATGATAGCATTTGGGTTATCGTTGACCGATTAACGAAGTCAGCTCATTTCCTACATGTCAAGACCACATATAATGTGAAGAAGTTAGCGGATCTGTACATACAAGAAATCGTAAAGTTGCATGGAATTCCCGCTAGTATCGTATCCGATAGAGATCCCAAGTTCACATCCAAATTATGGCAAGATATTCAAGAACAACTAGGTACGAAGCTAAAATTTAGTACGGCTGCACACCCCCTGTAGCACCCCGCACGTGAGGCACCACATCCCCCGCACTATGGCCCAACACGAGTAACGAAACAATAAATCCGCACCCATATCAAACCATAGCGAACGGGAGACAAACATAAAACCTTCCTAAGCCAGGCGGAGCTAGACCCTGCAGTGATAACCAAACAACAAAATATAATGCATAGTAAAACCAAAGTTCAATCGTACAAATCATAAGTAGAATTTGGGCTCTTCAGGCCTCTTTTTAAAACATAGCAAATCCCAATAAAATCAATTCAATAATAATTTCATAAATATTCAAGTTCGGGATACTAAGGAATCGAATCATACATAAATCTAATACATGAATGAGTGCAGAGACTCATCTAACTAACTCGACCACATAAAGACTCCAAACACCTCCGCCTAGCTCGAATCTCCAAAGCCAAACCTGCACACTTAAGTGTTGGGGAGGGAGAGGGTCAGTCTCTAGAAGACTGAGTGAGCCGGAGCGATACATATATATATAAAACATGCACATGCAAGTCGTAAATCCCGAGCAAGGTTTTATTTGAATTTAGTTCCCAAAAAGGGCAAGAAAATAGATAAAGAATGCTCGACTTTTACGACTAATTCATATTAAATTCATTACATTCATCAATCATACATAAATATAAGGCTCGGCGAGTGAGCGTGCACAATCTCCAACCAAACTCCGACCGTGTACGACAAATATCAGTAATAAGTTGATTAGGTGTTCATGCGATATATCATAATACACACAGTTCATATATCAAATCCTAAATCATATTCGTTTGGGCAATCCGTGTCCCGGCCTTCCCGCACGGTGCCTATCAATCATAACATATTCATAATCATAAGTATAAATCATATCATAACCAACCTTCTTCCTCCGGGTGGTGGACGGGCTTGCAAGACCCGACCACCTCAATCATAGGCCAATGGGGTTTCATGACTCCCCCAAGGGCACTCAGCTCCCATTCCTCGCTAAACCTCCTAGCGAGGGCCGGTATCACCGTATATAAGGTGGGACTAGTATATGGGATCCCCGTCAGCCCTTGCTTCCTCGGTTAGCCACATATACTAAGTCCCGGGGCCCGTGAACATATCATATTTGCATACTCTCGCCAAAACATATCAATACATACATAGGATACATACTATAAGAAATCATACCTTACCGTGCAACTCGGCATATGCTATATACGTACCTCTCCGTGTCATCCAAATCCGTAGCTAGCATAAAGACACACGGTTTGGAGCATAGCCTCGTTACAAAACCATTTTTAAGTTATACGTTCATACGCATAATTCAGAAGGATTTACTCGATAACTTCATTTGAAAACTATATATATATATAATCATAAGGTTTTGGCCAAAGCTTTTCACATAAGGGTTGTAGGGTTTATTACGTAGCTAAAACGAAAACACCCTCACCTTAACCGTGAAGAAACAAGGATCGAGCACCAAGTGCCTGAACGATTAAAAGCTCTCCACCCTGGAGATAAACTGTACAAAAGACCACAAGACGTGTTCGTGAGACTCAAGACTCTAAATGAACCATATATGACGCACGGCAATGCACAAGCGTGATATGAAGGCATAAAGATCATATTAAGTCATGAAAATGTTCATGTGAATTATTAAGGTATTTAACTCATATATCCAAGTCGTTCATTATCATTCAATTCATATTCCCAACCAATTTATTTCAAGAACTCAAATAGGAGCATATAACAGGTTCAAGCTCTTCCATAATGCTACCACATACTTCATATTACATAAGATAGCATATATCCAAGGTTTGACAACAAGAAAAAGTCATATGATATGGAAAATTAGTTATGCGATTCATAAGCGACGTATAAACACACATAAACGGCATTAAGTAAAAGCATGCCTATAGCACATCCAAATGCCATGAAATTAAACCATAATGCTCCCAACATATAGCAAAACAAGTTCATAGTTCAACACAAAAGGAGATAAAGTCATTCAAGAGGTGAAACAAATCAAAAACCGAAAAGGAAGCAACAAAGACTGCACATGGGAAGTGACACGGGGGTGTCACCAACCATAGCCCAACTGAGCCACGGGCGTGGCTCAGTACAGAGCTGCCCAGAAGGTGTGACACGCCCGTGTCTCCCTCTTATGAGTAAATGAGACACGGGGGTGTCACGGTACAGAACTTGAGGCGCATGCAAGACCTAACCGGCAAAACTGAACTCAAACAAACTCAATCCAAAGGCATACCAAATGAACTCCAAATGCTCTGAAACTTAATATGCAACATATTTTGCATGTTATGAACATTTTTCATTTAGAGTGAAAAAGCTAAATCACACGTTAAGATCATCGAAACCGTGAAACAAAACTGGGTCGCTACAATCGGACATATGAGCCCTAATGATTTTATCATGCCTTGATCAAGTACTTAGGGCTTGAATTTGGATCTGAAACTTTGGGGAATGCATGCTAACATCCCAAACAACTAATATACATCATATATATGCAAAATGGTACAATTTAAAGCACATTAGAAGGACCAACAAGTTACCAAACTCAACAGCAACAATTCTGTCAAAGATCATGCATAAGAACAGGCCATGTCTTGCGGTTTTGAGGCTTCAAATGGAACCAAATACTTAAAGCATGAATGCTAACATATAGAACAATGAGTGTACATCAACTCCATGCATTTTCACACGAAATGGAGGCCATATGATCATGCAACAACACCAAATCTCACACAGCAGTTCGAAAACAGGGGAAACAGTTTGAACATCAAGTTTGGAGCTCCATATCTCATAATTTCATAAAAGGGTCAAGAGATGAAATCCTCCTAACATCATATACTATCAGTTAGGAAAGAAATAAGCCAAGAAACAAGTTCATATGATCACGTATAAGCAAGAAATTCAGCCACACAAACATATAGGTCACAAGAGCAAAATCCCTAAAAGTTCATACCAATCTCATAATTCAAACCCTAATCAAATCTGATCCAAATCATGTTTTAAATAGATGAAATCAAGCATAATTGAGTAGAGAAGACATAAATATTCATACCTTGAAGTTTTGGTGAAGGAAGGTGGTGATTTGAGCTCAAAATCACAAAGATGGCCTAGGGTTTTCTTTCTCCTCCTCTTCCTCTCTCTCTCGTTTCAGTTGCAGCTGGAAATGGAGGTATGTGGTTCGGTTTTCAGAGCTAAAGAGGAGAGAAAGGGCTTAACTCAAGGTAGGTAAGTCATGGTTAAGGTATGGTTGGGTTAAGAGGTGTTATGGGGTCCCACCATGAAGACTAGTCAACCAAAAGGAGTTCTTCTTGCACGAGTTGCTCGTTACGGTTGGATTTCGGAGGTCTTAATGATCTCAAAAAGGTATGACGCTTGTTCCATTGTCTCCGGATCGTCGATACGAAGGCAACGGAGGTGTCGGAATTCGAATCCGAATTGCCGAGCTCAAGATATCACCCACGGAACCAAGGGTGCGCTAATTGCTCGTTAGCCCCCGACTTGGTTCCAAAAATCAAAATAAATTCGTAAACACGTCAAATGAATCCGAAAACATAAACCGAGCATATAGGCGTGTTCATAACACACATATTTACGACATATTAATTTTCCATACCAATCCGATATCATTACATATATGAACGAAGCGCAAATAGAGCACTCATGCGCATGAACGAATTTATATTGTTATAAATGAATTACTAAAACTTAATTTCCATATTAATTAAATTAAAACCAACTAATAACATATTGAAATTAAATTAATGAAATTATCGAAATAGTTAAGGTAACACGAAACATAAATTAAGAAGTTGAACACTGAATATCAAGTTGAAATAAAATGAACTAGATTAAAATAACAATAGTTTATAGTTCGAATCAAATATAAACATTTATAAACAATTAATCATATAATTAAATAATTAAATTGCGCAATTTATAAACAAATACGTCACATTATTAAAACTGAAAAACTGGGGCGTTACAATCTCTCCCCCTTAAAAAGAATCTGTCCTCGGATTCACACACGCCTGAAAGCAAACAATGAGAGATTCCCCGTCTCTCACAAGCAACAAGGAGAGAGCCCCGTCTCTCGAGCAACAATGAGAGAACCCCGTCTCTCGCAAGTAAAGAGAGTACCCCGTCTCTCAAACAAAAATAAGAGAATCCCCGTCTCTTATAAACAAGAGAGCACCCCGTCTCTCAACCGAAAATAAACAAGGGAGTCTCCAATACTCCCAAGCAACTCACGCAAAACCAAATCTAAAATCACATAAGGCACCCAAAGCAAGCAATAAACGTCGCCCACATTGATATTCAATTACACCAAGTAATTTAACACATTACAGATCAAAGCACCTATCATAAAAATTATAAAAGTTAAATTTGCATGGATGCATGTATCATGAATGCTATAGGTACCGTTCACCGTAGTTGCAAAAATTCAGATTTGTGAGGTGTCGTTGTCCAAGGTATGATCTGTCCTGAATGTAACTCGGTGCCCAACTTGTCTTGAACCTCTTCAGGGTTCCCCGGTGAAAAGATTGATGAATTCCTTAAGGATTATATCCTTAGATCCTTTCTAACTTGTACTGCTACCCAAATTCTTCAATCCTTATCCAAATCGGTGCTCAACATATCCCCGAGGATAACCACTCTGAGCAACTTGATAATTCGATCCCATCCTTACGACGTTTATTCTTATAGTCTCTCTCAACACAAGTCCTTTCCCACCTTCCGTTCCAATTGTCTGTTCATTCCCTTTGACCCCCTCAACGTTATATTTGATAACTGGTCCCATATTTCCTTAATCAAAGACAGAAGATTCTTGATGATTCTTGAAATTTGATGTGATCTTCCAATTATCATCCTTTTCTATTTGGTCCCTTCTTAAATTTCCTTCTGGATTATCGTTGATATACTAATAACTCGATAATATTATCTTGGCCCCTTCATATTTCATTGACTAAGTCTTAATCGACACCATCCCCTTATATGATAGCTTGATTCGGTTTTCCCCCTTGTTAATTCTAACTTAGAAGTTCATAGAACTCTCTTATGATTCCACCACCTCCAGATCAGAATTCCATACGTAACTTTCTCTCTTAACAGCTTAACCTTAACCGCCGTCTTATTCATTCCTAACCACCACTCTTAGGACTTCCAGATTCTCCTTAGTTTGCATCCCCGTCATTACTCCTAACATATTCATTTGAGCACCACTCCCATCCTCCGATTCACCTCTCGGTCGCGCTCTCCCCCTTAAAAATTTTTGCTCTTACATATCAACCTCCATGAATCCTTCTTTCATTGAAATGTTTGACGAGCCAACTTCTGTTTCTTTAATTCACTCCTAAGGTTCAATTCAAACCCTTCAATAATTACTTCCTTTCAATCACCAACTCTTCTCTTTCTTTCTCTTCTTGAAATCTAGACCAATTTAATCCCCTCTTGTATTTCCATTCTTCAACTAAAGGTAATCCTTTCAAGGGTTAAAAAAAGGACTTACATTATTTCCTACTCAACGCTCCCTTATTTGAAAATTTCAATTGAATTTGTTACTTCGCCTCTGAGATTAAGGTTTCTCCAAAACTTTTCAACTTAGTTTCTTCGGTGTAGATTGTGCTAGCTAAGCTATATGCCCGGAACTCCAAAATATAACCCAACTATTCTTCTCATCTTGACTCGAGTAAGCCTTAATTAATGAATAGCTTGATGAACAAGGTGGAGTCATTCCCTATCAATTAAACACTAATCCATGCATGTTGGATTAACATGCCAATGCACTTAATAAACAGTTAAAGATGCAACAATGCAACACGTTGGAGAAATTATATTAATTAAACATAAACGTACATATAGATACAGAAAGCAATTAGTTTAAATCGATGCATGATGCTTATGCCATGAGTATGGAGAACCTGTCACCGAGGTGGTAAACTTTTAGCTTGATGACGTGTTCCTCATTCCCATGATTGTAACTTTCTTTGGAGACATCAATAATTCCTTAGCTTTCCATGGTCTTCGAATCTCCCTAATCTTCTTCATCCATTTGTATATCCCATGGCCCCGAACGAGCTATTTTTGAACCCAAGGTCTTCTTTGTCAATGGAGTTTACACCTCAACGTACTTCCAAGCATCAACCTCCAAAGGTCATCCGAATCTTCATCTTGATGTGCTCCCCGGTTGAAGTTCCTTTAGCTTATCCTTTGTTTCCGATCGGTGCGCATAATTCACCCATGATACGCTTTCCATTCTTGCTTGCTTCTTGATGTCTTCATGTTCCAAGGTTCCAAGAAGACGACGTGACTGTATTCCTCGATGCTCATAAGTCTCTTTGCCTTGCGTCCATTTGTTGTCCCATGCTTATATTCACATCAAGCGAGCTTCCATATTTGACCTCATCGTGAGCTTTGTGATTAACGGTTCCCAATCCTTGCATCTGAGTTGAGTCGAATCCCTTTTTAACACATCATGTATCCGACTCCTTGAAGCTTCCCAATTTGGCCTTCCAATCACTCAACCATTCCAAACTCGAAGCTTCAACGGTGAACCTTGGGGCATTTACTCTTGTATTAGATGTCTCCAAAATCGGGGTGGTGAAGAGTTCCACACCCCTCTTGTTGTCTCACGCATCCCTTAAGTCGGAACTTGAGTCTTTGCAATTCTTGTATGTTGAGAACCTTCAAGATTTGTAGGTAGGGTAAGATTGATGAACCTTCCCGTGATCCAAGCTTCCTCCCATGATACGAGCCATGATAGGTGGTTTCATCGTGCACGCCACGGCATTTGAACACTCGGCATTCAAGTTACCTTGTTAATTGTAGTTGGTGTGAATGGTAGCTTTGTTTGCATGATAGTAACCTATATAAGAAAGATCAACTCAAATATGGATGCATGAAGATTAGCGTATGCTTATGACACATAGTTAAATGAATCAAGGCGCATAGAATGCAAATTGCAACACTTAAAGCATCTAAATGAAAGCGTAGGTTGTATACATGTATTAAGCAATTTCCAACAATTGGTGTCAAATATACAGGCCAAAACGATGCAATGCACATATTAACACGTTGTTCCTATGCCGTGCGACCTAACTGACTCAAACACGACTCAAGAACACCGGTTTTGCAACCGGGCTCTGATACCACTTAAGGATGTAGCACCCCGCACGTGAGGCACCACATCCCCCGCACTATGGCCCAACACGAGTAACGAAACAATAAATCCGCACCCATATCAAACCATAGCGAACGGGAGACAAACATAAAACCTTCCTAAGCCAGGCGGAGCTAGACCCTGCAGTGATAACCAAACAACAAAATATAATGCATAGTAAAACCAAAGTTCAATCGTACAAATCATAAGTAGAATTTGGGCTCTTCAGGCCTCTTTTTAAAACATAGCAAATCCCAATAAAATCAATTCAATAATAATTTCATAAATATTCAAGTTCGGGATACTAAGGAATCGAATCTGTAACGCCCCGACTTTTCGGACGTAAAGGTAGAACGTATGTGTTTACCTAATTGCGCGAATTAATTGTTTTTACGTGCTTATATTTAATTTTATAATTATTGTTATTATTTTATTATATTATATTATATTATTTTAATATTAGTAATTTTATATATATATATATGTCTCGTATATATGTGTATAATTATATATGTTTAATTATTATTATTATTAATTTAATGATTATACTAATTATATATTATGTTAATTGATCATGTTTTAATTAATTAATTATTTATATATATATATGTTTTTACGTACAATAATATATTATGCATGAAGATTTTAATTATGTATGCATTAATATAAATTTTGCATGAAAATCATATTTATGCATGAAAATTAAGTATGCATGGGATTTAAACATGCATGAATTTCATATCATTTCTGCATGAGTTTTATTTTATATGCATGCAAATTAATATATTTTTGCATGGGATTTTAAATTATTCATGAGTTTCATAAAATGTGCATGTTATTAATTTTGTGCTTCGTTCTCTTATGAAATGATATCAAATTGCCATGAATTTGTAATATGTTGTACATATGTGTGTTATGAACATGATTCTATGCTCAATTTACATTTTCGAATTCATTTGATTAGTTAACGAATTTAATTTGTTTTGAGGAACCAAAACGGGAGCTAACGAGCACTTAGCGTACCCTTGGTTCCGAATTTAATTTCTTGAGCTCGGGAACTCGGATTCGAGTTCCGTCAACTCCGCTGAACTCGTAACGAAAATTCGAGTTTAGTAAACTTAGCCTTACATTTTTCCTAATTCATTTGAAACTCCGAATTTCAACCGAAAAACGAATCGGCGACCAACATGACCTTGTTGCACTAAATTAGCCATATCTTGCCCAAACTATGACCAAACTAACTATGGTTTGATTCTTTGAAACCCTAACTCAACCCTCTATTATGATATAATCAGCCCTAACCGAGATTATCCTCTCATCATCCCCAAAACTCAGCAAAAAGCTACTGCCTCTCCTCCAGTCCCGAAACCCTTCTTCATTTGGAGATTTGGAGCTCAAATCTTCCCCAAACTTCAAGCAATCATCAAGGTAAGTTAGGGGTTGAATTATATGTTTAATTCTGTTCATTTTCATCCTTTCATTCACAAGATTGAGCTTGGTTTCTCCATTTCTGGACTGTTTTACCGAAAATGATGGTTTTTGAGCAAAATGTTGATCTCCTTCGATTCTTCATGGTTTTGATCGATTCCAAGCCTGATATTAATTGTTTTAACATCCTCATATCAATTATGATCATTACTTTCGTGGTTATTGAGTAATATATGATATATCATTTATGACAAATTTCAGAATTTTCACTTGAAGGTCACGTATGTCTTCTCTTCTTGTTTGAGCTTGTTGGGAATTGATTTACTTGATGAATATATGTGTTTTGCTGCTTCTTGGTTGGCCTTAACTGAGTTGAATGATTGGAGAAGGAGTGAATTCGATCATGCCCTGTTTTCTTCGAGCTTTTGCCCTGTTTTCACGCAGAAAACTTGCTGTCAAAACTGCTGTTCTTCTTCCTTCTTTTTGTTGTCATCTTTCATGGATTTTTGGGGTGTAATCTTGTTGAATTATTGCTGCCTTTTATGCCTTATCTTGTTGCCTTTATTTCCCGTTTTTGGCTGCCTTTTTCCTTGCTCTGTTTCTGCGATTTGCTGCCCGAGAACAGAAACTGCTGCTACTCGCGACACGGGGGTGTCGTTTGCTGCCTTTCCGGCGAGGCACGGGGGTGCAGTCGAGTCTGGGACTTCTGGACCGAGACACGGGCGTGTCTCGGCCTGGGCTTGGAGGGTGACACGGGGGTGTCACCCCATTTTCCTGAATTCTTAGCCTGCTTCTTCTTCTTCCTCGCCTGTATATTGCTGCTGCTGTTCTGCTGCTGTTTTGCTGCTTTATGTGTGTGTGTATTGGCTGTGCAGATTGTGTAGTGTACATGCATGGAGTGAATTGTGTGTGTGTGGTTAATTATTTGAATTACATGCATATATATTTACATTATATAGTATATATGCATGGTTTGTATAAGGTGTAATGTGTGTGCGTATGCATGGCAGTGTGTGCGTGAGTTGCATGCATAGTTTGTAGTTGTGATTGCATGTATATATTGTATATGTTTGTGTAGAGTGCATGCATGTGTATAGTATATATATATATATTGCATGAAAATATATATGCATGCATGTGTGTGTGAGTGTGTACGTGAGTATATGTATATATTATATATATATTGTATATTATATATATATGATTATTTATATATTATATTATATATAATTATTCTATATTTTAATTATTGTTTGATTTAATTTAATTATTGAAATTAATTGGATTCTATTTCGCGTATTTATTCGACTGACTTTTGATTGAACGTTTTATTTATTTTATTCCTAAATGTGAATTTGAATAATATGTGTTATGCATCTTAAATGAATTTTAGATTAATTGATATGCAATATGAATATTATGAACGTTATGAATTTATAAAATATATATGAACTTATGAATTTATGAAACTTATATGAATTTATGAATTTATGAAATTATGAAAAATATGAACGAATGAATGATTATATGATTTAAATTCCTTAATCGTGCACATGAACATTTTTATGATATAATATGATCATTTAAGCATTCATGTCATATTCACCTCATTGCCGAGCGTCATATGTGGTCATGAGTCTCATACCTTTTCTTTTGCACAGATTCGGGTTCGGTCGGAAACAAGGGCGAGCATTGAGACGCTTGTGCTTTTATTTTGATTGGTAAAGGTGGGTTTTTCTTCTATTAGTTAAAACAACCTTATAAATCCCTTATGTGCAAAGTTTTAAGCCAAAATAATATATTTATATAAATCGAGTCATTTTGGGTAAATGATTTCAAACGTATGACCCCTTTTTAATTATGAAACCCTACCTTATGTTTGGCGAGACACATTTCTGATTTATGACTTCTGATTTAACGGGCCCCGGGACTTAGTATATGTGGCTAACCGAGGAAGCAAGGGCTGACGGGGATCCCATATACTAGTTCCAACCAACTACGGTGATACCGGCCCTCGCTAGGAGTTTTAGCGAGGAATGGGAGCTGAGTGCCTTTGGGGGATTCATGTACCCCCATTGGCCACGGATTTATTCGGTGGTCAGGTCTAGCTAACTTGTCCACCACCCGGAGGAAGAAGGTGTATATGTATGATTACGATCATTTATATATGTGCACGAAAGACATGTGTGATAACCAATAATTATGATATGATTACACGAGGAGAAGGTTGGAGATTGTGCACGCTCACTCGCCGAGCTTAAACCCTTATGAACAATTATGAATGAATATGAACGTCGTAATCCCGTTGATGTTTTCTATTGTTTTAACCACTTGGTAAATTCCTTTCAAACTTCACACGGGATTAGGGCTTGCATGTATTTGTTTAAATTACGCGATATTATATATCTTATGCCCCGTTTTTATACCCACCAGTCTCTTTTAGACTGAACCCGGTTGTTTGCAGCTGTTTTGTGCAGGTATAGGAGTGCTAGGCGGGAATACAAGTCGTCTAGGTCTTGCATTTATGTTTAGCATTTCTTTCAGTCTCATATTCATACCCTTGTTACTACTTTTGTATTTGATTCTAGTATAGATTGGAGCGTTTTGATTTTGTGGGCCGGAAGTGCCGTTGCATATTAGAATGCGTTTGTATATCTATTTTTGGAGCTTGTTAGCTCATTGTACATTAGTTATGAAATTCCTGCTTCCGCGAATTTTCTTTAACTCTGATTTTATGATTCCTGCACTGATTGGTTTAAGGGTTAGTCCCGCCTAGCATAGCGTGTGTGTTTGGTCCCCGTTCGCCGTGGATTCGGCACGTGTATGGACTTCCATTTCATATACGGGTCGGATCTCGGTGCGGGGGATGTGGTACCTTACGCTCGGGTGCTACATCCTTAAGTGGTATCAGAGCTTAGGGTTGCAAAACCCGGGCTCTAGTGTCGTGTTAAGTCAAGTTAGGTCGTTCGGCTTTAGGAACAACTTGTCAACGTGTTGCATATGCATTGTTTACGTGCTTGTGTGCTCTAAATCTTGAAATTTGATCGAATTAATTGCACTTGCATGCATGGACTAAAGATAGCATGCATTTTAGTGTTTCTTGAACAGGATGCCTCCACGTAAACATAGTGAGAGATCTCCCGGACATAGTCGTCATCATGATCGATCTCCTACGCCTCCACCCCAACCACAAGCACCACCGATGGATATAGGGAATTTTATGGAAGCCGTTTTCAACTATGACGAGCATAGGAGGGCTCAAGCTCCCCCACCGCAACAGGCAGAACAACAAGTTCCTCCACCAAATCATAATGGTAATCGAGATCCTCATGGGGTATTTCTGAGTTACAACCCCCCTCGATTTTCTGGTCCTATCGATGATGCGGTCTCGGAGGGTTGGTTGATTCGAGTAGAGAGGATACCTGGATTCCGACAATCTACTACGCAAGGGGAGGAAATCAAAAAGAAGGATCCGGTTTTTAGAGCTCCAATGGAAAGAGGTTCCGGGTCAAATTCGGGAAAGAGGCCACTGATGGGGCGAGGTTCTGGAACAAGCTCGGGAAAGCGACCTATGGTTCAAGCTAGCCCCCCTCCTAAGGTTCCGTTTAAGAAGCCAAGAATGGGAAGACCAACTCCACTGGTCTCAAAAGCTTTGCCTGCACCACTGAGGGATCGACAAGGTCCGAATGAAGCACGATTCTCCAAGCCACCATGCACATATTGTGGAGGGCCAACTCACAACTATCACAATTGTTGGAAGAGGTTGGGTTTATGCTTAATATGTGGAAAAGCTGATCATAGAGCGGATATATGCCCCGACAAGACTCCGGGATTTAAGAAAGGGAGTTCAAAGGCCGATGATTCAGGCTCGTGCTTACGCCCTCGAAGGTGAAGAGTAAGATGCAGAGATCGATCCCACAGCAGTGGTAGAAGGTACCCTATGCATACATAACATGAGCATTCATGCACCCTTTGATTCGGGTGTCACGCATTCCTTTATTTCTTGTGACTTAGTTGTTATTCTGTGCTTGCCTGTTATTTGCTTTTCTTCTTGTGGTTTGGTGAGTTCGCCACCGGGTGGTAGTCTTCAGACAGATCAGTTGATTCGGGAGTGTTCAGTTTTGGTTGGAAGGGAAAGAATATTTGGCCGATTTGGAAGAGTTAAAGGTTCAATTAGAGGTATTACTCAAAGTTGGATATATACGGCCAAGTTCTTCCCATTTGGGGTGCTCCGGCTGCTTTTTGGTATTTGGATAAGTGGTGGTAATCTTCATCAATGACATCTTAGTTACTCGAGAACTCCGGAGGATTAAGCCAGGCATCTCAGGATTGTGTTGGATACTTCAAGAGAGCATTGGTTGTATGCTAAGTTTAGCAAAGGCGAGTTTTGGATTGATCAGGTAACATTTCTGGGTCATATTATTTCAAGGAAAGGTTTGGAGGTAGACCCTTCTAAGTTGAAACGGTTATTCCCTGGCAAAGCCCGAAAAATGTTTCAGAAGTAAGGAGTTTCTGGGGTTTGGCAGATTACTATCGAAGAATTGTACAGGATTTTCAAAGATTACAGCTCCTTTAACCCGATTGACTAAGAAGGTGGTTAAAATTGAGTGGGACGAGGCATGAGGATAGCTTTCAACTTTTAAAGGAAAAGTTGACCACCGCTCCTGTATTAGCACTTCCTGAAGGTACAGAAAGATATACAGTTTATACGGACGCTTAAAAAGGAAAGGTTGGGATGTGTATTGATGCAAAATAGAAGAGTGATCGCCTATGCCTCAAGGGAACTGAAAGAGCATGAACAGAACTACCCCACTCACGATTTGGAATTTGTGGCAGTGATCTTTGCTTTGGGTAATGAAGGGGACTTGGAAGTATTAAATACAGTGGATTTGCGGCTCAAGGCATTTAGAAACAAGGAAGTGGTTAAAATTAATGGCAGAGAACAGGCAGTAATAAATGAAGACGATGAAAGGTGAGAGACCTGAAGGAGAATTACGGTGAGGAAATTTTCAAAGCTGTGACATCAGCTCTGTTTGAGGTAAACGAATACAACCCGAGTGGACGATACATTATTTCAGAAATGTGGAACTACAAGGAAGGTAGAAGAGCTAACCTGAGAGAAGGTGTTGAGGTTTTATTGAAGCAATTCTATTGATGGGATTTGGGTTATCGTGGACAGGTGGACGAAATCCGCTCATTTTCTTGCAATCCGAATGTCCGATAAGTGAACGAGTTGGCTAATAGACACAATGATGAGATTGTCAGGCTTCATGGTGTACCTAGTAGTATTGTCTCGAATCGGGATCCCAGGTTTACTTCAAGGTTATGGCAAGAATTGTAGAAATGTTTGGGAACAAGGCTTCAATTCAGCACAGCTTTCCATCCTCAGACCGACGGACAATCAGAAAGGTTGAATAAGTATCTGGAGGATTTGTGGAGAGCATGTGCATTGGACTTTTACAGCTCGTGAAATGAACAGTTACAGTTAATCGAACTGCGTACCACAATAGTTATCAAGCCTCGATTGAAATGGTCCCTTATGAAGCTCCTTATGGACGTAAATATCGATTACCGTTGTTCTTGGACTTGGAGAAATGGAAATGGGACCAAGCAAGAAGGGATTAAAAGAGGGGAAAAGAAGGAAAAACCCTCTAAGGCTGTACAAGAGGCTATTGATAAGGTCCAGATAATTAGACAACGGATGAAGGCTGCTCAGGATCGACAAAAGATTTATGCAGGTCTACGGAAGAAAAAAAAAAATTGGAGGTTGAGATTGGAGATAAGGTTTTCCTAAAGGCTTTCCCATGAAGAGAATTCTCAGGGATTGGACGAGGAGGAAAATTAAACACTTGTTCCGAAAGTATTCTCGAGATGAGTCCGAGATTCTACCAGTTGAAGAAGTGGAATTAGAACCGGATCTCACCCTCGGTCAGAAGCCGATTAAGCTATTAGATCGAAAACTTCAGGGACTTGAGATCGGCGTATTCCACTAGTCAAGATTCTTTGGAGAAGTGGTATAACCGAAGAGGCTATGTGGGAAACGGAGGATAAGATGTAAAGGTTTCATCCTGAGTTAATTCCGAGCGAGCAGTGAATCCGAGGACGGATTCTTTTAAGGGGGAGAGATTGTAACGCCCCGACTTTTCGGACGTAAAGGTAGAACGTATGTGTTTACCTAATTGCGCGAATTAATTGTTTTTACGTGCTTATATTTAATTTTATAATTATTGTTATTATTTTATTATATTATATTATATTATTTTAATATTAGTAATTTTATATATATATATATGTCTCGTATATATGTGTATAATTATATATGTTTAATTATTATTATTATTAATTTAATGATTATACTAATTATATATTATGTTAATTGATCATGTTTTAATTAATTAATTATTTATATATATATATGTTTTTACGTACAATAATATATTATGCATGAAGATTTTAATTATGTATGCATTAATATAAATTTTGCATGAAAATCATATTTATGCATGAAAATTAAGTATGCATGGGATTTAAACATGCATGAATTTCATATCATTTCTGCATGAGTTTTATTTTATATGCATGCAAATTAATATATTTTTGCATGGGATTTTAAATTATTCATGAGTTTCATAAAATGTGCATGTTATTAATTTTGTGCTTCGTTCTCTTATGAAATGATATCAAATTGCCATGAATTTGTAATATGTTGTACATATGTGTGTTATGAACATGATTCTATGCTCAATTTACATTTTCGAATTCATTTGATTAGTTAACGAATTTAATTTGTTTTGAGGAACCAAAACGGGAGCTAACGAGCACTTAGCGTACCCTTGGTTCCGAATTTAATTTCTTGAGCTCGGGAACTCGGATTCGAGTTCCGTCAACTCCGCTGAACTCGTAACGAAAATTCGAGTTTAGTAAACTTAGCCTTACATTTTTCCTAATTCATTTGAAACTCCGAATTTCAACCGAAAAACGAATCGGCGACCAACATGACCTTGTTGCACTAAATTAGCCATATCTTGCCCAAACTATGACCAAACTAACTATGGTTTGATTCTTTGAAACCCTAACTCAACCCTCTATTATGATATAATCAGCCCTAACCGAGATTATCCTCTCATCATCCCCAAAACTCAGCAAAAAGCTACTGCCTCTCCTCCAGTCCCGAAACCCTTCTTCATTTGGAGATTTGGAGCTCAAATCTTCCCCAAACTTCAAGCAATCATCAAGGTAAGTTAGGGGTTGATGTGAATCATGATGAACCGCGGCCATATCTTGTCCCAAATGAAGAGCTGGACCGATCCACAACTCAAGAAGATAGCATACAAAAGGAACAAAGTTATGGTGGTCCAATTACAAGAGCTCGGGCCAAAATTATCCAAGAGGAAGTTGGAAATCTCTTAAACCAATTTGCTCAAACTGGACTCCAACCTTCAAGATGGGCTGCTGAACCAAATTCAAAATACTTCAATGTTTTTATGTCCAATTCCTAAAGTCCAAAGTGTGGAAATGATGTAATTCGGCCCTAAGCCTATTATAGTATTATTTGGGCCTTTATTTTATCATTATTTAGTTGCATATTAGTTTATTTAAGCCCACTTTTGTAAGCCTTCATGGCAAGTGGCGGGAATAGCTTGTGTCCTTTAGTATTCTAGTGTCTCTTAGGTTTCCATGCATGCATCTTTATATTCAGCATTGTAACTTGTTTTTCTTTCAATCAAGAAGTAAAATTATTGAATTTTCATTCAAGTGAGATTTTTCTCTCAAGTTCTTTGCTGAACGACATTAGGGTTTCAAACCCCTTTCCCGGATAACGTTATTTCTCGACTCCTTATAGTCGACGGGGTGCGTTACTTACAATCTGATAGTGTTGGTTCTTTGCTCAATATAGCAAACGGGTCACACTCCTCTTATTTTTAACCTTGAAGTGGACGATCGAAAATCAAGAACTCCAAGTATTGGTATAGGGTTTCACGGCAAGTACGTGGAGTTCGTATCATTTGGTATCTAGAGCTTAGGTTTCCATCCAAGGTTATGTATCCGTATCTTTTATCTTTTGTATAATTTCTTTTCATTATTGTTATATTGCTGCAAAAAAAAAAATCCAAAAAGGCAAAAAAAAAAAAAAAAAAAAAAAAACGAAAATAAAAAAAAGAGAGCAGCATTGTTTCAGTCATTTTCTTTGTAATCTCAAATCATAAGTCATGTGGATTTGTTTGCTTGTATCTTTTTAGTTGTAACAGTTCGTTTGTGACAATTTTAGCACCCTTATTGATTCATTCATCTTAAGGATTATTTGGTTGAGGGATCTGAAATTTCTTGTGTCTTTCTTCAAGAATTGAGAGAAAAGAGTGGTAAAAGGCTTGAGTTGTGAGCACAAAAGAGGGAAAAAGCCATATTTTTGAGTGATACACGAGCGTGAGTGACTCAAAACGAGGGCAAACACGTGAGGGAGTGTTGTGAGGTAATTTTTACTAACGATTTTCTTGCAGGTTTAAAACATGACGGAAGAACGAAATGAACAGCCTCCAATGGACGTTAACTTTGTCCTCCGTGCAATGCAACAACAATTTGATAGGTTGAACGTACAATTTGGTGAGATCCGGGATCGATTGGATCAAAATGATGAACGGGTGACTGAATTACAACAAAATGCTCTCCCGGCTAGGAGACCAAACCGACGACCAGCCGATTTGGGTATCAATCCTCGTGATGGATTTGATGATGAGGAAGATGACTTAGATGAGGCTGCATCAAATGCCTCTTCAAGGAGAGATCATAGACGTCCAAGATACCAACAACAACGAAGAGGAAGAGGGGTAATTGACAATAACCTCGGATCTATCAAGCTTTCTATTCCTTCCTTCAAAGGACAAAATGACCCGGAAGCTTACATTGAATGGGAACGAAAGGTGGAGTTAATTTATGACTGCCACAACTATTCGGAAGGGAAAAAGGTAAAACTTGCAGCCGTATCCTTTACGGACTATGCTATTGTATGGTGGGATCAAGTGGTGATAAGTAGACGCAGAAGTGGTGAGTACCCCATTGAAACTTGGGATGAGATGAAGGTGGTTATGAGGAAGAGGTTCGTACCTCCTCACTACTATCGGGACCTACACCTTAAGTTGCAAAGTTTGAGGCAAGGGTTCAAAACGGTAGAGGAATATTATAAAGAAATGGAGATGGCAATGATTCGAGCAAATATTGAGGAGGATCGTGAGGCAACCATGGCTCGGTTCATATGTGGTCTCAACCGAGAGATCGCCAATGTAGTGGAACTTCATCACTATGTTGAACTTGAGGAAGTGGTCCATATGGCTATCAAGGTGGAGAGACAATTTAAGAAAGGAAGGACTGTGGTTAGGCGTGATGATTCAAATACCTCTAAACCAAAGTGGAATTCTTCTCCAAAAACAGCCGAAAAGCCTTCAAAACCAAAGGAGGATCCACCTACAACAAAGGGTTCGTTTGAGAAAGGTAACACCTCTACACATCGCAATCGTGATATTAAATGCTTTAAATGTCAAGGAGCAGGCCATATAATGTCTCAATGTCCAAACAAAAGAGCCATGATCTTGTTAGACAATGGAGAACTTGAAACCGAAAGTGAGGGTGATAATGGAGGCCTTGAAACATCGGATGAGGCAAGTGATGTTGAGCATGCGGTTGTGGGGCAAAGTTTGGTGGTTCTAAGAGCTTTGCACATCCAAGCTCTTGAGGACAAAGATGAACAACAAAGGGAAAATATCTTTTACACACGGTGTCATGTTAAGGAGCGAGTGTGTGGGCTGATCATTGACAGCGGGAGTTGCGTGAACGTGGCTAGTAAATTGATGGTGGAAAGGCTCGGCCTTAAAACCTTGAAGCACCCGAGACCTTATAAGCTCCAATGGCTGAATGAACATGGTGAAATGAAGGTAACAAAACAAGTTCTTATCTCCTTTTCAATTGGCAAATACATGGATGAGATTCTTTGTGATGTCGTACCAATGCAAGCTGGCCATATATTGCTCGGAAGACCATGGCAATTTGATAGACGAACAGTTCATGATGGCTACAAGAATCGATATAGTTTTACCAAGGATGGGCGAAACATCACCTTGGCACCTTTACCACCAAGCCAAGTGTATGAAGAACAGTGCCAAATTAAGAAATCCATTTCAGCTTCTTCAAAACAAAGTGATTGTAATAGTGAGAAAGAATGTGAAAAAGAAAAAGAAAAAGAGCATGAAAAAGAAAAGGAGAAGGAAAAAGAAAAAGAGTGTAACAGAAAAGAAGAGGGAGAAAAGAAACTAGTTGAAAAGAAAGAAAGAAAAAAAGTGAGTTTCTTTATAAAAGAAAAAGAGATTGAGGGGGTGATAAAAAAAGAAAAGCTTGTGATGATGATGATGTATAAAAACATATTTCTTTCATCTAATGAAACCCCTCCCTTGCCTAGTGTTGTTTCTTCTCTCTTGCAGGAGTTTGAGGATGTATTCCCGGAGGAAATACCACCCGGTTTACCTCCTATACGAGGAATAGAACACCAAATCGACCTCATCCCCGGGGCTGCCATCCCAAACCGACCAGCTTACCGAAGCACCCCTCAAGAGACAAAAGAGCTTCAAAAACAAGTTGAAGAGTTGCTTGCAAAAGGATATGTGCGTGAGAGCATGAGTCCATGTGCTGTTCCAGTTCTTTTGGTGCCAAAAAAGGATGGTACTTGGCGAATGTGCGTGGATTGTAGGGCTGTCAACAAGATCACGGTAAAGTATCGTTATCCCATACCTCGCCTTGATGATATGATTGATGAATTGCATGGTTCTACCATCTTCACTAAAATTGATTTGAAAAGTGGCTATCACCAAATAAGAATGCAAGAAGGTGATGAATGGAAAACAGCTTTTAAAACTAAGCATGGATTGTATGAGTGGTTAGTAATGCCTTTTGGCTTAACTAACGCACCTAGTACCTTCATGAGATTGATGAATCATGTATTGCGTGCTTATATTGGTAAATTCGTAGTGGTTTACTTTGATGATATACTGATCTTTAGCCATAATTTGCATGAACATATTGAGCATTTGAGGTTAGTACTTGAGGTACTAAGGCATGAAAAGTTATATGCTAATCTTAAGAAGTGTAGCTTTTGCATGGATAGAGTCGTGTTCCTTGGATTTGTTGTGAGTGCAGGTGGTATAGAGGTAGATGAAGAAAAGGTTAAGGCAATCAAAGAGTGGCCTACACCCAAGACCATCACGGAAGTAAGGAGTTTTCATGGTTTGGCCGGGTTCTATAGGAGATTCGTGCCCAATTTCAGCACCATAGCTGCCCCCTTAACGGAAATCATCAAGAAAAGCGTGGGATTTAAGTGGGGAGAAGCTCAAGAAATGGCATTCCAAACATTGAAAACAAAGCTAAGTTCTGCTCCTCTTTTACTTTTACCGGATTTTTCTAAAGCTTTTGAAATCGAATGTGATGCTTCGGGTGTTGGTATAGGTGCTGTGCTCATGCAAGAGAAGAAACCAATTGCATACTTTAGTGAGAAACTCAATGGGGCTGCATTGAACTACTCTACTTATGACAAGGAGCTCTATGCCTTAATTAGGGCCTTAGAGACGTGGCAGCATTACTTGTGGTCGAAAGAGTTCATCATTCATACGGATCATGAGTCATTAAAACATTTGAAGGGGCAAGGAAGTTTGAACCGAAGGCATGCTCGCTGGGTTGAATTTATAGAGATGTTCCCTTATGTGATTCGGTACAAGCAAGGTAAGGATAATGTTGTTGCTGATGCCTTATCACGAAGGTACATTCTTCTCTCTACCTTAAGTGCTAAATTCATGGGATTTGATCATATTAAGGAACTATACTTGAGTGATTCTGATTTTGCTGAAATATTTGCATCTTGTGAACAAAAGCCTTGTGATAAATTTTATGTTCAAGATGGTTATTTGTTTAGAGAAAACAAGCTATGCATTCCAAATTGTTCTTTCCGTCAGTTGCTAATCCGTGAGTCTCATGGGGGAGGATTAATGGGACATTTTGGTGTTTTAAAAACTTTGAGCATACTTAAGGAACATTTCTTTTGGCCTCATATGAAACGGGATGTTGAACGGACTTGTCATAGATGCGTAACTTGTAGAAAGGCTAAATCACGAGTTAAACCTCACGGCCTTTACACACCCTTGCCTGTTCCAACGCATCCGTGGACTGATATTTCTATGGATTTTGTGCTAGGAATGCCAAGAACACAAAATGGAAAGGATTCAATTTTTGTTGTTGTTGATCGATTTTCTAAAATGGCACATTTCATTCCGTGTAATAAAACTGATGACGCAACACATGTGGCTGGATTGTTCTTTCGGGAAGTAGTAAGACTTCATGGAATCCCAAAATCAATTGTAAGTGATCGAGATGTGAAGTTTTTAAGTCACTTTTGGCGAGTATTGTGGGGAAAATTGGGAACAAAACTGTTATTTTCCACCACTTGTCATCCTCAAACGGATGGACAAACGGAAGTAGTGAATCGAACCTTGGGAACTCTTTTAAGAGCTGTGTTTAAAACATATTCAAAGAATTGGGTTGAGTGTATTCCATTTGTTGAATTTGCATATAACCGTTCAATACATTCTTCTACTTCTTTCTCACCCTTTGAGCTTGTTTATGGTTTTAATCCCTTAACTCCTTTAGATTTGCTTCCTTTACCTATGAATGAACTTGTAAGCTTAGATGGCAAGGAGAAAGCTGAACTTGTGAAGAAAATGCATGAGGATGCTCGGCTTCACATTCTCAAAAGAAACAACCAAGCTATGATTCAAGCCAACAAGGGACGAAAGAAAGTTGTTTTCAAGGAAGGAGACTTGGTTTGGGTTCACTTTAGGAAAGAGAGATTCAATCATCAGCGAAAGTCCAAACTTGACCCACGGGGGGACGGACCATTCAAAGTGTTGAAAAGGATCAATGATAATGCTTACAAAATTGATCTCCCGGATACGTATAGTGTAAGTTCCACCTTTAATGTTGCTGATTTATCTCCCTTTCATGCAGATTCAGATTCGGGGACGAATCCTTTTCAAGAAGGGGGGAATGATGTGAATCATGATGAACCGCGGCCATATCTTGTCCCAAATGAAGAGCTGGACCGATCCACAACTCAAGAAGATAGCATACAAAAGGAACAAAGTTATGGTGGTCCAATTACAAGAGCTCGGGCCAAAATTATCCAAGAGGAAGTTGGAAATCTCTTAAACCAATTTGCTCAAACTGGACTCCAACCTTCAAGATGGGCTGCTGAACCAAATTCAAAATACTTCAATGTTTTTATGTCCAATTCCTAAAGTCCAAAGTGTGGAAATGATGTAATTCGGCCCTAAGCCTATTATAGTATTATTTGGGCCTTTATTTTATCATTATTTAGTTGCATATTAGTTTATTTAAGCCCACTTTTGTAAGCCTTCATGGCAAGTGGCGGGAATAGCTTGTGTCCTTTAGTATTCTAGTGTCTCTTAGGTTTCCATGCATGCATCTTTATATTCAGCATTGTAACTTGTTTTTCTTTCAATCAAGAAGTAAAATTATTGAATTTTCATTCAAGTGAGATTTTTCTCTCAAGTTCTTTGCTGAACGACATTAGGGTTTCAAACCCCTTTCCCGGATAACGTTATTTCTCGACTCCTTATAGTCGACGGGGTGCGTTACTTACAATCTGATAGTGTTGGTTCTTTGCTCAATATAGCAAACGGGTCACACTCCTCTTATTTTTAACCTTGAAGTGGACGATCGAAAATCAAGAACTCCAAGTATTGGTATAGGGTTTCACGGCAAGTACGTGGAGTTCGTATCAGGGGTTGAATTATATGTTTAATTCTGTTCATTTTCATCCTTTCATTCACAAGATTGAGCTTGGTTTCTCCATTTCTGGACTGTTTTACCGAAAATGATGGTTTTTGAGCAAAATGTTGATCTCCTTCGATTCTTCATGGTTTTGATCGATTCCAAGCCTGATATTAATTGTTTTAACATCCTCATATCAATTATGATCATTACTTTCGTGGTTATTGAGTAATATATGATATATCATTTATGACAAATTTCAGAATTTTCACTTGAAGGTCACGTATGTCTTCTCTTCTTGTTTGAGCTTGTTGGGAATTGATTTACTTGATGAATATATGTGTTTTGCTGCTTCTTGGTTGGCCTTAACTGAGTTGAATGATTGGAGAAGGAGTGAATTCGATCATGCCCTGTTTTCTTCGAGCTTTTGCCCTGTTTTCACGCAGAAAACTTGCTGTCAAAACTGCTGTTCTTCTTCCTTCTTTTTGTTGTCATCTTTCATGGATTTTTGGGGTGTAATCTTGTTGAATTATTGCTGCCTTTTATGCCTTATCTTGTTGCCTTTATTTCCCGTTTTTGGCTGCCTTTTTCCTTGCTCTGTTTCTGCGATTTGCTGCCCGAGAACAGAAACTGCTGCTACTCGCGACACGGGGGTGTCGTTTGCTGCCTTTCCGGCGAGGCACGGGGGTGCAGTCGAGTCTGGGACTTCTGGACCGAGACACGGGCGTGTCTCGGCCTGGGCTTGGAGGGTGACACGGGGGTGTCACCCCATTTTCCTGAATTCTTAGCCTGCTTCTTCTTCTTCCTCGCCTGTATATTGCTGCTGCTGTTCTGCTGCTGTTTTGCTGCTTTATGTGTGTGTGTATTGGCTGTGCAGATTGTGTAGTGTACATGCATGGAGTGAATTGTGTGTGTGTGGTTAATTATTTGAATTACATGCATATATATTTACATTATATAGTATATATGCATGGTTTGTATAAGGTGTAATGTGTGTGCGTATGCATGGCAGTGTGTGCGTGAGTTGCATGCATAGTTTGTAGTTGTGATTGCATGTATATATTGTATATGTTTGTGTAGAGTGCATGCATGTGTATAGTATATATATATATATTGCATGAAAATATATATGCATGCATGTGTGTGTGAGTGTGTACGTGAGTATATGTATATATTATATATATATTGTATATTATATATATATGATTATTTATATATTATATTATATATAATTATTCTATATTTTAATTATTGTTTGATTTAATTTAATTATTGAAATTAATTGGATTCTATTTCGCGTATTTATTCGACTGACTTTTGATTGAACGTTTTATTTATTTTATTCCTAAATGTGAATTTGAATAATATGTGTTATGCATCTTAAATGAATTTTAGATTAATTGATATGCAATATGAATATTATGAACGTTATGAATTTATAAAATATATATGAACTTATGAATTTATGAAACTTATATGAATTTATGAATTTATGAAATTATGAAAAATATGAACGAATGAATGATTATATGATTTAAATTCCTTAATCGTGCACATGAACATTTTTATGATATAATATGATCATTTAAGCATTCATGTCATATTCACCTCATTGCCGAGCGTCATATGTGGTCATGAGTCTCATACCTTTTCTTTTGCACAGATTCGGGTTCGGTCGGAAACAAGGGCGAGCATTGAGACGCTTGTGCTTTTATTTTGATTGGTAAAGGTGGGTTTTTCTTCTATTAGTTAAAACAACCTTATAAATCCCTTATGTGCAAAGTTTTAAGCCAAAATAATATATTTATATAAATCGAGTCATTTTGGGTAAATGATTTCAAACGTATGACCCCTTTTTAATTATGAAACCCTACCTTATGTTTGGCGAGACACATTTCTGATTTATGACTTCTGATTTAACGGGCCCCGGGACTTAGTATATGTGGCTAACCGAGGAAGCAAGGGCTGACGGGGATCCCATATACTAGTTCCAACCAACTACGGTGATACCGGCCCTCGCTAGGAGTTTTAGCGAGGAATGGGAGCTGAGTGCCTTTGGGGGATTCATGTACCCCCATTGGCCACGGATTTATTCGGTGGTCAGGTCTAGCTAACTTGTCCACCACCCGGAGGAAGAAGGTGTATATGTATGATTACGATCATTTATTTATGTGCACGAAAGACATGTGTGATAACCAATAATTATGATATGATTACACGAGGAGAAGGTTGGAGATTGTGCACGCTCACTCGCCGAGCTTAAACCCTTATGAACAATTATGAATGAATATGAACGTCGTAATCCCGTTGATGTTTTCTATTGTTTTAACCACTTGGTAAATTCCTTTCAAACTTCACACGGGATTAGGGCTTGCATGTATTTGTTTAAATTACGCGATATTATATATCTTATGCCCCGTTTTTATACCCACCAGTCTCTTTTAGACTGAACCCGGTTGTTTGCAGCTGTTTTGTGCAGGTATAGGAGTGCTAGGCGGGAATACAAGTCGTCTAGGTCTTGCATTTATGTTTAGCATTTCTTTCAGTCTCATATTCATACCCTTGTTACTACTTTTGTATTTGATTCTAGTATAGATTGGAGCGTTTTGATTTTGTGGGCCGGAAGTGCCGTTGCATATTAGAATGCGTTTGTATATCTATTTTTGGAGCTTGTTAGCTCATTGTACATTAGTTATGAAATTCCTGCTTCCGCGAATTTTCTTTAACTCTGATTTTATGATTCCTGCACTGATTGGTTTAAGGGTTAGTCCCGCCTAGCATAGCGTGTGTGTTTGGTCCCCGTTCGCCGTGGATTCGGCACGTGTATGGACTTCCATTTCATATACGGGTCGGATCTCGGTGCGGGGGATGTGGTACCTTACGCTCGGGTGCTACAGAATCATACATAAATCTAATACATGAATGAGTGCAGAGACTCATCTAACTAACTCGACCACATAAAGACTCCAAACACCTCCGCCTAGCTCGAATCTCCAAAGCCAAACCTGCACACTTAAGTGTTGGGGAGGGAGAGGGTCAGTCTCTAGAAGACTGAGTGAGCCGGAGCGATACATATATATATAAAACATGCACATGCAAGTCGTAAATCCCGAGCAAGGTTTTATTTGAATTTAGTTCCCAAAAAGGGCAAGAAAATAGATAAAGAATGCTCGACTTTTACGACTAATTCATATTAAATTCATTACATTCATCAATCATACATAAATATAAGGCTCGGCGAGTGAGCGTGCACAATCTCCAACCAAACTCCGACCGTGTACGACAAATATCAGTAATAAGTTGATTAGGTGTTCATGCGATATATCATAATACACACAGTTCATATATCAAATCCTAAATCATATTCGTTTGGGCAATCCGTGTCCCGGCCTTCCCGCACGGTGCCTATCAATCATAACATATTCATAATCATAAGTATAAATCATATCATAACCAACCTTCTTCCTCCGGGTGGTGGACGGGCTTGCAAGACCCGACCACCTCAATCATAGGCCAATGGGGTTTCATGACTCCCCCAAGGGCACTCAGCTCCCATTCCTCGCTAAACCTCCTAGCGAGGGCCGGTATCACCGTATATAAGGTGGGACTAGTATATGGGATCCCCGTCAGCCCTTGCTTCCTCGGTTAGCCACATATACTAAGTCCCGGGGCCCGTGAACATATCATATTTGCATACTCTCGCCAAAACATATCAATACATACATAGGATACATACTATAAGAAATCATACCTTACCGTGCAACTCGGCATATGCTATATACGTACCTCTCCGTGTCATCCAAATCCGTAGCTAGCATAAAGACACACGGTTTGGAGCATAGCCTCGTTACAAAACCATTTTTAAGTTATACGTTCATACGCATAATTCAGAAGGATTTACTCGATAACTTCATTTGAAAACTATATATATATATAATCATAAGGTTTTGGCCAAAGCTTTTCACATAAGGGTTGTAGGGTTTATTACGTAGCTAAAACGAAAACACCCTCACCTTAACCGTGAAGAAACAAGGATCGAGCACCAAGTGCCTGAACGATTAAAAGCTCTCCACCCTGGAGATAAACTGTACAAAAGACCACAAGACGTGTTCGTGAGACTCAAGACTCTAAATGAACCATATATGACGCACGGCAATGCACAAGCGTGATATGAAGGCATAAAGATCATATTAAGTCATGAAAATGTTCATGTGAATTATTAAGGTATTTAACTCATATATCCAAGTCGTTCATTATCATTCAATTCATATTCCCAACCAATTTATTTCAAGAACTCAAATAGGAGCATATAACAGGTTCAAGCTCTTCCATAATGCTACCACATACTTCATATTACATAAGATAGCATATATCCAAGGTTTGACAACAAGAAAAAGTCATATGATATGGAAAATTAGTTATGCGATTCATAAGCGACGTATAAACACACATAAACGGCATTAAGTAAAAGCATGCCTATAGCACATCCAAATGCCATGAAATTAAACCATAATGCTCCCAACATATAGCAAAACAAGTTCATAGTTCAACACAAAAGGAGATAAAGTCATTCAAGAGGTGAAACAAATCAAAAACCGAAAAGGAAGCAACAAAGACTGCACATGGGAAGTGACACGGGGGTGTCACCAACCATAGCCCAACTGAGCCACGGGCGTGGCTCAGTACAGAGCTGCCCAGAAGGTGTGACACGCCCGTGTCTCCCTCTTATGAGTAAATGAGACACGGGGGTGTCACGGTACAGAACTTGAGGCGCATGCAAGACCTAACCGGCAAAACTGAACTCAAACAAACTCAATCCAAAGGCATACCAAATGAACTCCAAATGCTCTGAAACTTAATATGCAACATATTTGGCATGTTATGAACATTTTTCATTTAGAGTGAAAAAGCTAAATCACACGTTAAGATCATCGAAACCGTGAAACAAAACTGGGTCGCTACAATCGGACATATGAGCCCTAATGATTCTATCATGCCTTGATCAAGTACTTAGGGCTTGAATTTGGATCTGAAACTTTGGGGAATGCATGCTAACATCCCAAACAACTAATATACATCATATATATGCAAAATGGTACAATTTAAAGCACATTAGAAGGACCAACAAGTTACCAAACTCAACAGCAACAATTCTGTCAAAGATCATGCATAAGAACAGGCCATGTCTTGCGGTTTTGAGGCTTCAAATGGAACCAAATACTTAAAGCATGAATGCTAACATATAGAACAATGAGTGTACATCAACTCCATGCATTTTCACACGAAATGGAGGCCATATGATCATGCAACAACACCAAATCTCACACAGCAGTTCGAAAACAGGGGAAACAGTTTGAACATCAAGTTTGGAGCTCCATATCTCATAATTTCATAAAAGGGTCAAGAGATGAAATCCTCTAACATCATATACTGTCAGTTAGGAAAGAAATAAGCCAAGAAACAAGTTCATATGATCACGTATAAGCAAGAAATTCAGCCACACAAACATATAGTTCACAAGAGCAAAATCCCTAAAAGTTCATACCAATCTCATAATTCAAACCCTAATCAAATCTGATCCAAATCATGTTTTAAATAGATGAAATCAAGCATAATTGAGTAGAGAAGACATAAATATTCATACCTTGAAGTTTTGGTGAAGGAAGGTGGTGATTTGAGCTCAAAATCACAAAGATGGCCTAGGGTTTTCTTTCTCCTCCTCTTCCTCTCTCTCTCGTTTCAGTTGCAGCTGGAAATGGAGGTATGTGGTTCGGTTTTCAGAGCTAAAGAGGAGAGAAAGGGCTTAACTCAAGGTAGGTAAGTCATGGTTAAGGTATGGTTGGGTTAAGAGGTGTTATGGGGTCCCACCATGAAGACTAGTCAACCAAAAGGAGTTCTTCTTGCACGAGTTGCTCGTTACGGTTGGATTTTGGAGGTCTTAATGATCTCAAAAAGGTATGACGCTTGTTCCATTGTCTCCGGATCGTCGATACGAAGGCAACGGAGGTGTCGGAATTCGAATCCGAATTGCCGAGCTCAAGATATCACCCACGGAACCAAGGGTGCGCTAATTGCTCGTTAGCCCCCGACTTGGTTCCAAAAATCAAAATAAATTCGTAAACACGTCAAATGAATCCGAAAACATAAGCCGAGCATATAGGCATGTTCATAACACACATATTTACGACATATTAATTTTCCATACGAATCCGATATCATTACATATATGAACGAAGCGCAAATAGAGCACTCATGCGCATGAATGAATTTATATTGTTATAAATGAATTACTAAAACTTAATTTCCATATTAATTAAATTAAAACCAACTAATAACATATTGAAATTAAATTAATGAAATTACCGAAATAGTTAAGGTAACACGAAACATAAATTAAGAAGTTGAACACTGAATATCAAGTTGAAATAAAATGAACTAGATTAAAATAACAATAGTTTATAGTTCGAATCAAATATAAACATTTATAAACAATTAATCATATAATTAAATAATTAAATTGCGCAATTTATAAACAAATACGTCACATTATTAAAACTGAAAAACTGGGGCGTTACACCCCCAGACAGATGGCCAATCAGAAAGATTAATTGGGTACCTCGAAGATATGCTTCGGATGTGTGTCCTTGACTATAATGAGAGTTGGCACAAGCAACTAGCATTGATAGAGTTCGCCTACAACAACAGTTATCAATCCTCTATCCAGATGGCCCCATATGAAGCTTTATACGGGAGAAAGTGTCGATCACCCCTATATTGGGATTTAGATGAATGGAGACAAACTGAGAATGGACACCATCGAGCAACAAAACCAGAACTAATTCAGGACGCAATTGAGAAAGTACAAGCCATCAGATTGAAAATGAAGATTGCCCAAGACCGCCAGAAAAGTTATGCCGATCGCCGGAGAAAGAAATTGGAGTTTGAAGTAGGTGATCGAGTATTCCTCAAACTCTCTCCTAGAAAAGGAATCCAAAGATTTGGTAAAGGAGGAAAGCTGAGCCCACGATACATCGGACCATTTGAGATCACTGAACGGGTTGGAGAAGTAGCATACCGATTGGATCTACCACCAAAACTTACAGGAATTCACAATGTTTTCCACATCTCGCAACTACGCAAATATCACCCCGATGGATCTCATATAATACCATCCGAAGAGATACCATTAGAACCAAATCTCACATATACAGAGAAACCAGTGCGTATTTTAGACCGCAAGTATAAAGAACTCCGGAATAGAAGGATTCCAATGGTAAAAGTACTGTGGAGAAATCAAAAGACAGAAGAAGCTACCTGGGAACTGGAAGAGAAGATGAAGAAACACCATCCGAGATTATTTACCAGCAACAGATAGAATCTGGGGACCAGATTCGATCAAGGGGGGGAGAGTTGTGACACCCCGATATTTGGAAAAGTAAGATAAAGATAAATTAGGAAAAATATCATATTACAGCATGCATACATATTATTTGGCATATTAATTGTGCAATTTATTTGTTTAAATTTATAGAGTTACTTGATTAAATTTCATATAATAAAAATAATTATAGTAGATATAAATATAGAATTGTAACATATAATTGTAGATTTGATTTATTTAAATTACGTAAGAATTAATTGGTTACCTAGTATTTTAGGGACCCACATTTTGGAAAATAAGGCTTTAAATATTTTTATATATAAAACCTATTAATGTATAACTAAGATAAATAATAAACATTTAAAACTTTCTTTCCGGATCATTTTCTTTTGACAAACTTTTCCATTAAGTTTTAGAAATACACGTGTAAATAAATGGAGATATACACTAATCCCACACTGACTCAATTAGGACTAACTATCGCCAAGTGTTTTGAATCATTTAGAAACTAAATAAATAAGGTGTTAGGAATATTCATACAAACTCATGGAATACAGGTATGTTCTCTGAACCTTCATTTCATTCTTTATTTGTTTTAATATGAGTTTACGTGTATGTGTTCATAGTAATTTCTAATTTCCCTACTCTTATTTGATGAACTTTGTCAATACCCACCTGCATACGATATTATTAATAAGTTAGGAAGTATATGATTATTATGTGATACAAAAACAGATTAAATTTTTGTTAAAAAGTCTTTCGTGCAAATTATAAGCCATTAATTGGGTTATAATTTTATTTTCCTTCATCTCTACATATAAGAACAAAAAATTTTAAAATTATTTCGTAATATAAATAAAGGAAATCATACATACATTATGTTCATAAAATTATACTTCCAGTTGAAATTAATTGGTTAGTTTATAATTTGATTATTTGTTTTTGTTAAATCTTATTTTAAATAATCTATCCTATATGTTGATTGAAGCCTACGTAATTTTAATAATCATAATGATGCCCAGGACATTGCATTGAAATAGTTGCTCATTTTATTATAAATTATGTTAGGCCCAATTCTAGCATCATTAACGTGAGCATGTAGTTAATTAATATACTAAATAATGAATTTTTTATATACTAAACATGCCTCCTAAAATTAGTTAGTGGATTGCATGACTTCATATTTTAAATTCGATGAGTGATGGTTCTTTATTGGTGAAATTGGAATATGGAGTTAAGTGGACGGAATTAGTTTCGTAATATTAAGTTATGTGATTATTTGGAGTTTGGCTAATTGACTGTATACTTATATTTACTGCAGTCGTGCATGTGAGGTTCAAATGTGATTAAAATTTAATTATTTAACTGCTAGTAATGCGTCAGATTAGGATTCATAATTTAGCACCTTTTGACCTAGAGTCGTGTTTATCTTTCGTCAGGAGAACTAGGACCAGCTGTGAATCAGTACGGTGAGAGAACTTTATCTTTAAAACTGAAATACGTATATTTGTATTATTATGCCAGCCTTCGTAAGACCTTTATTTGATGATTTCGATTTTTATTCCCATCATGTTATATTTACTTATCTAAATATTTGATTATTAGTTACTGGTTTTAAGACAAATGATTTTGTTAGTAAAAAGGATTTCTTATCTATAAGTACTGCATCAAATCCTTCATTTTATTTGAAAAGAATCTATCGTTCTTGTTAACGAGCTATTCTGTTCTGTTACTGTTTGGTTGCACTCGTGGGGACGCCCACGGGGTAGTTCTCGGCCACGGGGTTACTCTCAATATCAGATCGGCTGGGCGGTATCGGGCCGCGGTCGTAGCTGTGCGAGGTAACACCCATATGTTGACGCTACCATTTGGAGATTCGGAGATGGTCTCGAGTGGTGAGCCGAAGAGATGATCTCACGGGCACGTGGGACTCTCGACCTCTGTTAGTTGGGGGATACCCCGACACTGGTGTTTGGAGTTATTTAATGATTTTGGTTTTAGGCGATAAAAGGGGTGAGATTGTTCATAGCTCGTTCATATGCATGTATATCTTAGGTATACTGTTCCTTGCCTGCTCATGCATCGATTATGGTTTTGCCATTATTTACTGTTCTGTATTCTTCCACCTACCGCACTAAGTCAGTTTGACTTACTCCTCTCTTTTGACCCGTATTTCAGATCTTTTTGAGCGAGGCCCGGAGTTAGGTGAGCGGCCCTTGGATTAGAGACGTTAGAGCTGTCTTGCCTGCTGTTTTGTTGTTGATGTACAACACCCCACCTCGGGGGATGTATATGGCTATTTGGTTTGTAAGCTTAAGCCCCGCATAAGGGCGAAAGCGTTCGCTTTTGCCTGATACTTGTTTTGTCGTTATCTTCCTCGGGGTCGGTATGTAAGTTCAGTTATTTTGTTTTCTTTTGTGTTGGACTCTTGTATTAGGACCACTACCTTTTATAGTAAGTTGTGTTATCGTTTCCGCTGTTTTCAGTTGTTTTGGTTTTCACTCTGAGTTGTTACTCTAGATTACCGTAGTTTCTCTTTTCGCTTATGCGGCTGAATCAGGGTAAGCACTTAGCAAACCTTGACTAGGCCGTGCGGGCGGCACTCCGCGGGGCCCTCTAGGTCCGGGGATCCCGTTGGGGCGTCGCAATACGTATAGTTATATATATATTTTTATATATATATATATTTAGTATATATTGAATATTATTTGAATTAATTGATTATAGAATTTAATTGTTACCTATTTCATGTTTTATTTAATTTCCTAAATTTAATTGAATGTATTTAATTGTTTATTTTCTAATTGTAAATGCGATTGAATGTGTTTAATTGTTTATGTTCTAATTTTAAATGTGAATTAATACGTGTTATGCCCCTATATGAATTCTTGAATTGCATTGATTGAAATGTGAATTTATGACTGGAATGAATATGAACGCTTCTAATGTCGAATGAAAGGATCGTTTATATGATTTGAATATATTAATAGTGCACATGAACATTTTCATAACATAATCTTATCTTTTATACATTCATATCATAATCATTTCATTGCCGAGCGTCTTATTTGGTCATATTGAGTCTCACTTCACCTCTCTTGCACAGATTTTGAGTCCGTTGGAGACAAGGGCCGGTCTGTGAGGCTCGTGTAACGCCCCGTGTTTTCACACGTGCCGGTAAGTGTTACGTGCGCATTTTTATTTAATTATGTGATTTTATAATTTGATTTGCTAATCGAATTTGTTCTAATTTGATTTAATTGTTTACAATTTATATGAATGTCAATGTGAGATTCGAATATATGAATGAAATTGTGAAAATGTGAATTTCGTGAATTTGGTGATCATTGAATGAATTTACGTGTTTCGTGTAATCCGTGGGCTTGATTGTAACTTATTTGAATGTTTTGGACTCAATTGGAAATTGAGTTTGGGCTTAATTGCCACTTTTTGGAAGTTTAGGGACCTATTTTTATATAGGCAACCCTGAACGGTTTTCGCGATATCTTGAGCTCCGGACCTCGAAATCGAGATCCGTAACCGGCGTTGAGCTTGTCTCGACGATACCTATCCATTAAACTTGACCTTATACTTTTTCAATACCGTTTAAACCTTCGACAACGAATCTTTCCACAACCTCGTTTCTTATAATTGTTTGAACCGTTTACTAAACGAACCGGACGTGAACCGACCCGTATTCTACCCATTTTAGCACTAAATATCAGCATTTTCCTCCTCCTTGCTCCTACTTTTGATCGATCAATTCATCATCCAAGAGAGAAAAGAGAAGCTCCGAAAACCCTCCATTGTTGATCATCCAAACCCTAAGCTCAAGATCAACTTTCATCCAATCTTCTTCCAAGGTAAGGTATGGATTGTTTTTCTCTCATTCTCCTCTCCATTTTCTTCCGATTATATCTTGGTATAAGTTGGAGAATCATGTGTTTTGAGATTAAAGCTTGAAAATGATTCAATGGTATGAATTCTTGGTCACATGTCTATCCTTGGTTTTAAATGATAGTTGATGCATGGAATGTGTTGTTTATAACTTCCTCATCGTTTCTATATCTTTAAATCTCATGTTGGTTATGAATTACATGATGTGCCATTGTTGAAGCTTGAAGCTTCCTTGGATGAAAACTTGGTTTTGAGTGATCTTTTCCCAACTTTAAGGTGAATTCTTGCATATATGATTGGATTGCATGATATATATGAATTACATGAATTGAAAACATGTCTAAGGGTGTATAAGAGCTTCCTTGTTGCTGCCCCTGTTTTGCAAAGCTTTTCCCTCGAGAAACAGAGCTTTTGCTCTGTTTTTCTTGGCAAAACGATAAGCTGACACGGCTGTGTCAGCTTTAAACTGAAAATGGACACGGCCGTGTTGGGCTCTCAACTTTGATTATTTTCTGAATTTAATCTCGGACACGGCCGTGTCCAAATGCTTTGAAAACTCAACACGGCCGTGTCAAGCCTTCGACTTTAAATTTTTGGATTTTTAAACCTCGGACACGGCCGTGTCCGTTTCCTTTGAAAACTCAACACGGTCGTGTCATTTGAACTAGCAGCTTTGGGGAACCTCTTTTCTTGTTTGTTTTACGTTTATGGATCGTTATGGTGGATTATATGTAACGTGACTATATTAAAGCTATGTTTTATGATTGATATATGATAATGGTGACCATATGAATGAAAGTATTAATGATATGAACGGGAATGAATACGGTTTTACCGTATATTGAACGAAATGGGTGAATTATGTGTTTAATTGAATTCTATGGTATTCATGAGCATATTTGGACATGTTTTATGTTTCAAGCATTCCATAGCATCTCATTTCTTCGCCGAGCGTCAAATGTGGTCATGATTGAGTCTCACACAACCTTTGTCACACAGATATTGATCCAGTGGGTGACGAGGTCGGGCAGTGAGAGCTTTGTCGGGTTCTTTTTGTCTACCAGGTGGGTTTTTCTTCTATTAGATAACAATATGACCCCGAACACCCAATGTGCAAGATTTTGGCCAAAACCCTATATATGTATTTATATCAAGTTTTAGCGAACAAAGGTTTTAAACGAAAGCCTTTTTCTTGAATATCCTACCAAAAGTTTGGCGAGTAATGATTGAGTGATCACAATGAATGGGGGCCCGGGACTTAGTGTAGTGGTGAACCGGGGAAGCTTGGGCTGACGGGAATCCATTTATACTAGTTCCAACAATTTCGGCAACCTGGATTTCACTAGGAGATTAGTGACTGAAAGGGGACCCGCGCTTTTGGGGATTCATGCACCCCTCTAGCATTAATGAATGAGGGTTCGGGCCTTGCAAACCCGTTCCCTACCCGGAGGAAGAAGGTGGTATATGAACGATTGAATGAATGATCGAATGTATGTGCACGAAAGAATGAAATGTATGAATGAATGAATGAATGAATAATGGATTACACGAGGTGATGGTTGGAGATAATGCACGCCCTCTCGCCGGGCCACTAATGACCTAATGAATGGAATGAACGATTATAATCCTATTCATTGTATTTTATTTACCCACTTGGGGAAAATGCTTCTAAACCTCGAATAAGGATTATAACTTGCATGTATGTGTTTCAATTCCGCGATATTATGATATTATGCCTATCTTTTTATACCCACCAGTTTGTCTAAAACTGAACCCGGAGTTGTTTCAGTTATTTTTGCAGGAAGGGGATGCTAGGCGGGATGCGAGTCGGAAGGAGAGTCTTGCATAGTGTCTAGCCTTTCCTTTACACGCATATGATTACATTATTGATCACTTTTGGATTTTGTATATGTATGGAGCGTACATGTATATGGTACCTATATGTATCTTTCAGATTTAAATGTTGGTACCTAGAGCACATAGCTCAATATATGGAATACATGTTGGTACCTAGAGCATCTAGCTCAGTATATAGTATTTGAATGAATGCTTCCGCCTTTCCATTGCTCTGATTGTGGTTGTCGTTGTTGGGGTTTAAGTGATAGGCTAGTCCTGCCTGGCTTAGCGAGTGTGTATGTCTCCGTTCGCTATGATTTGGGCTCGTGTGTGGAAATCCATTTCACATACGGGTCGGGTCATGGTGCGGGGGATGTGACGTCTCGTGCTCGGGCGTTACATCCTTTGAGTGGTATCAGAGCCCAAGGTTGCAAAACCAGGGTTCTAGTGTTGTGTTGAGTCAGTAGGTCGTTCGGCTGTAGGGATTACTTGTTAATATGGAGCATTTGCATTTATATGATAAGGTGTTTTGATTCTTGACTTGAATGATTGATTGAATTAATGCATTGTCACGCATGAACTAAAATTAGCACGCATGTTAGTGTTTGAGTGAACAGGATGCGTCCTAGAAGACATCGGGAAAGGTCTCCGGATCATCATCATCATAGAGATCGTTCTCCTAATCCTCCACAGCCGCCTATGAATATGGAGTAGTTTATGGAGGCGGTATATAACTACGTGGAGCATAGAAGGGCTCAGGATCCTCCTGTACAACCGCAGGCTGAACATCAAGCACCTCCTCCTAATAACCCGAGAGATCATCATGGGTTGTTTTTGAGCTATAATCCTCCAAGGTTTTCCGGTTCGGTAGATGATGCTAAATCGGAAGGATGGCTCACAAGGATTGAGAGGATTTTCAATGTCAGACAATTTACCTCTCAAGAGAAGGCCCAGTTTGCTATTTTTTAATTGGACGAAGAGGCCTATGATTGGTGGAAACGCACCCGAGAGAAGCTCGAAGTGGAAGGAGAAGAAGTTACTTGGGAAGTGTTTGTAAGGGAGTTTAGAGAAGCCTTTGTTCCTGAAGTCGTTCGAGAAAGGAAAGAACAAGAATTTATGGATTTGAAGCAAGGGACTCGCACGGTGGCTCAGTATCTTTCTCTTTTCAATAGGCTTGGGAAGTATGCACCTCACATTACAAGGGATGAAAAGAGAAAGGGAAAGAGGTTTATAGCTGGATTGAGACAGGATCTGAGGCATGGGCACGCAGGCCATAACTTTGAATCTTTTGCTGACACTGTATAGAGGGCTCTGGTATTGGAAGAGGAGTATAAGAGAAAGGACCCCATACCTCGCATGCAAATAGGACAAGGATCGGGATTTGGAAAAGGGAAAAGACCTATGGTGGCTCCCTCACAGCCATTTCAAGGGCAAAACAAGAGGTTTCGACCTACAGGAGCTACACCGCCGAAGCCACAAGCACCTCCAGCTAATTCTGATCCTCGGCGTGATAGGTCACCATGACTATTTTGTGGAGGCCCTACTCACACCTACAACACCTACAGAAGGAGGTTGGGACAGTGCCTAATTTGCGGGAAGACAACACATATGGCTAATACTTGTCCAGATAAGACTCCAGGCTATCAACCGGGAGCTCAGAGGCTGCTGATTGCAGCTCGTGCGTATGCTCTCGCGGGTGAAGAGCAAAATGTTGAATCCAATCCCAATTCTATGGTTGAAGGTACGATATGCATCCATAACACGAACATACATGCATTATTTGACCCTGCCGCTACTCTTTCTTTTATTTCTTTCAAATTAGTTGATACTTTGTGTTTGCCTGTTATGTGTTTGAATGCTTGTTATGTGGTGAGTTCGCCGTTGGGTGGAAGTCTTGAGACGGATCAGGTGGTCAGAGACTGTATGATTGGGTTTGAAGGCAGATAATATCGAGCAGATTTGGTGGTAATGCCGATGAACAGATATGGAGTTATTCTGGGAATGGATTGGCTGTTTTGGTATCTTGCTACGGTTGATTGTTTCACCAAGACTATTAAGTTGGGAGAAGAAGTGACAGTGGGGAAAGAATCAGAGATTGTTCCTCTTTTGTCGTTCACGGAAGCTCATCAGTTGATAAGGAATGGGGCAACGAGATTTATTACCTATATCTTGAATAAGCCGAAAGATCAGGCAAAGTTAGAAGAGACCGAAGTGGTAAAGGAGTACCTTGAAGTGTTTCCGGAAGTTTTAGGTTCTTTGCCTCCGGATCGAGAGATCGAATTTGCAATAGACTTATATCCGGGATCTGAACCTTATTCTAAGACTCCTTACCGGATGGCACCGGCAGAGTTACAGGAGTTAAAAGTTCAGCTGGAAGAACTTCTTAAGAATGGTTATATTCGACCGAGTTCATCCCCGTGGGGCGCGCCGGTTCTCTTTGTTAAGAAGAAAGATGGAACCTTGAGGATGTGTATTGACTACCGGGAGTTGAATCGGATGACTGTAAAGAATAAATATCCATTGCCTAATATAGAGGATCTGTTTGATATGCTACAAGGGTCAAGAGTATATTCCAAGCTTGATTTAAGGCAGGGATATTATCAGTTAAAGATCAAGGAGGAAGATATTCCTAAGACAGGACCGGGTATGGACATTATGAATTCGTGGTGATGCCATTTGGATTAACTAACGCGCCGGCAGCTTTTATGGATATGATGCATCGGATTTTCCGGCCGTATTTGGATAAGTTTGTTGTGATCTTCATTGATGATATTTTGGTATACTCAAGGTCAGAAGAGGATCATGCTCGGCATTTGAGATTGGTATTGGAGACTTTAAGAGATAACCAGCTCTATGGCAAATTCAGTAAATGCGAGTTTTGGATTGACAGGGTGGGCTTCTTGGGACATATCATTTCGAGCAAAGGATTAGAAGTGGATCCTTCGAAAATAGAGGCAGTTTCACAGTGGCAGAGTCCTAAGAATGTTTCTGAGACCCGAAGTTTCTTGGGTTTAGCCGGTTATTACCGAAGATTTGTTAAAGATTTCTCTAAGATTGCGGCTCCGTTAACCCGATTAACCAAGAAAGAGGTTCGGTTTAAATGGGATGAGAAGTGAGAAGTTAGTTTTCAGCTCTTGAAGGATAAGTTAACTTCTGCACCGATACTTGCACTTCCGGATGGTATTGAAGGGTTTGTAGTGTATACGGATGCTTCCCATGAAGGCTTAGGTTGTGTTTTGATGCAGAATGGGAGAGTAATTGCTTATGCCTCTAGGAAATTGAAAGAGCATGAGAAGAATTATCCCACTCACGACCTCGAACTTGCAGCGGTGATTTTTGCCTTAGGGAAGTGGAGACATTATTTGTATGGAACTTCTTTTGAGATTTTCACCGATCATAAGAGTCTTCAGTGTTTGTTTTCTCAAAAAGATTTGAACAGAAGGCAGCGTAGATGGATGGAGACTCTCGAGGATTATGACTGTGTGATTATCACCCGGGTAAAGCTAACGTGGTCGCGGATGCATTGAGCAGGAAGGCTAGTGTATCCAATTTGAAGGTAAATATTGGACAACCAATGGAGTTGGTTAAGATAAAGGCTCGTATTGGTAACATCTCAGTACGTCCAGAGTTAAGGCAACAGATATTTGAGGCACAACGGACGGATGTTGAGATTCAGAAATTGATTGAAAAGGCTCGATCAGACTCCGAGTGTCCGTTTGGATTCGATGACACGGGAATCTTTCGATTCAAGAACAGAGTGGTAGTTCCAATAGAGTTGAGAAGAGCTATTTTGGATAAAGCTCATAAAACTGTTTATTCGGTACATCCTGGTGGAAACAAGATGTATCGGGACTTGAAACAGTATTATTGGTGGAACGGACTGAAGAGAGACGTGGTGAATTATGTGAAGCAGTGTCTGACTTGTCAGTTAGTGAAAGCTGAGCATCAGAAACCGTCAGGATTATTACAGCCACTACCTATTCCTGAATGGAAATGGGAACAGATCGCGATGGATTTTGTATCGGGTTTACCTAGAGTGAAGGGTGGATTCGATGGAATTTGGGTAATCATGGACAGGTTAACCAAATCAGCGCATTTTCTTGCAGTTCGGATGTCCGATAAGATAGGTAAATTGGCTAAGAGGTATTGTGATGAGATTGTTCGGTTACATGGAGTGCCAGCTAGTATTATTTCAGACGGGGATCCGAGATTCACTTCCAAGTTCTGGCAAGAGTTACAGAAATGTTTGGGGACTAAGCTCCAATTCAGTATAGCTTTTCATCCACAGACTGACGGGCAATCTGAAAGGTTAATTAGATATCTTGAGGATATGTTAAGGGCGTGTGCATTGGATTTCTCGAGTTCATGGAATGAACAACTGCCCTTGATTGAGTTTGCCTACAATAACAGTTATCAAGCTTCTATAGAAATGGCACCGTATGAGTTTCTTTATGGACGAAAGTGTCGATCCCCGTTGTTTTTCGATTTGGAAGAATGGAAGTGGAGTAAGCAAGAAGGAGTACAAAGAGGTGAAAGGAAAGATAAACCTTCTAAGGCTATTCAGGATGCTATTGAAAAGGTCCAGATTATTCGACAACGGATGAAAGCAGCTCAAGATCGACAGAAAAGTTATGCAGATAAGTGAAGGAAAGATCTTGAATTTGAAGTTGGGGATAGGGTATTCCTGAAAGCTTCACCTCAGAAAGGATTTACCCGAATTGGAAAAGGAGGAAAGTTGAATCCCCGATATTTGGGACCTTATGAGATTTTGGAGAGAATCGGAGATACAGCTTATAGATTGGATTTGCCTCCAAGTTTAACGGGTATTCACAATGTCTTCCATGTATCACAACTTCGGAAGTACTACCCCGATGAATCCGTGATCATACCGATTCAAGAAGTTGAGCTTGAATCGAATCTTACTTTTGTTCAGAAACCAATTAAGATTTTGGATCGGAAATTTCAAGAACTTCGGAACAGACGGTTTCCCTTGGTGAAAGTGTTGTGGCGAAGTGATAAGACGGAAGAAGTCACGTGGGAGACGGAAGAGAAAATGAAGAAGTTCTATCCAGAATTGTTTCCGACCAAGCAATGAATCCGAGGACGGATTCTCTTTAAGGGGGAGAGGTTGTAACGCCCCGTGTTTTCACACGTGTCGGTAAGTGTTACGTGCGCATTTTTATTTAATTATGTGATTTTATAATTTGATTTGCTAATCGAATTTGTTCTAATTTGATTTAATTGTTTACAATTTATATGAATGTCAATGTGAGATTCGAATATATGAATGAAATTGTGAAAATGTGAATTTCGTGAATTTGGTGATCATTGAATGAATTTACGTGTTTCGTGTAATCCGTGGGCTTGATTGTAACTTATTTGAATGTTTTGGACTCAATTGGAAATTGAGTTTGGGCTTAATTGCCACTTTTTGGAAGTTTAGGGACCTATTTGTATATAGGCAACCCTGAACGGTTTTCTCGATATCTTGAGCTCCGGACCTCGAAATTGAGATCCGTAACCGGCGTTGAGCTTGTCTCGACAATACCTATCCATTACACTTGACCTTATACTTTTTCGATACCGTTTGAACCTTCGACAACGAATCTTTCCACAACCTCGTTTCTTATAATTGTTTGAACCGTTTACTAAACGAACCGGACTTGAACCGACCCGTATTCTACCCATTTTAGCACTAAATATCAGCATTTTCCTCCTCCTTGTTCCTACTTTTGATCGACCAATTCATCATCCAAGAGAGAAAAGAGAAGCTCCGAAAACCCTCCATTGTTGATCATCCAAACCCTAAGCTCAAGATCAACTTTCATCCAATCTTCTTCCAAGGTAAGGTATGGATTGTTTTTCTCTCATTCTCCTCTCCATTTTCTTCCGATTATATCTTGGTATAAGTTGGAGAATCATGTGTTTTGAGATTAAAGCTTGAAAATGATTCAATGGTATGAATTCTTGGTTCCATGTCTATCCTTGGTTTTAAATGATAGTTGATGCATGGAATGTGTTGTTTATAACTTCCTCATCATTTCTATATCTTTAAATCTCATGTTGGTTATGTATTACATGATGTGCCATTGTTGAAGCTTGAAGCTTCCATGGATGAAAACTTGGTTTTGAGTGATCTTTTCCCAACTTTAAGGGTGAATTCTTGCATATATGATTGGATTGCATGATATATATGAATTACATGAATTGAAAACATGTCTAAGGGTGTATAAGAGCTTCCTTGTTGCTGCCCCTGTTTTGCAAAGCTTTTCCCTCGAGAAACAGAGCTTTTGCTCTGTTTTTCTTAGTAAAACGATGAGCTGACACAGCCGTGTCAGCTTTAAACTGAAAATGGACACGGCCGTGTTGGGCTCTCAACTTTTATTATTTTCTGAATTTAATCTCGGACACGGCCGTGTCCAAATGCTTTGAAAACTCAACACGGCCGTGTCAAGCCTTCGACTTTGAATTTTTAGATTTTTAAACCTCGGACACGGCCGTGTCCGTTTCCTTTGAAAACTCAACACGGCCGTATCATTTGAACTGGCAGCTTTGGGGAACCTCTTTTCTTGTTTGTTTTACGTTTATGGATCGTTATGGTGGATTATATGTAACGTGACTATATTAAAGCTATGTTTTATGATTGATATATGATAATGGTGACCATATGAATGAAAGTATGAGAGTATGAACGATATGAACGGGAATGAATACGGTTTTACCGTATATTGAACGAAATGGGTGAATTATGTGTTTAATTGAATTCTATGGTATTCATGAGCATATTTGGACATGTTTTATGTTTCAAGCATTCCATAGCATGCCATTTCTTCGCCGAGCGTCAAATGTGGTCATGATTGAGTCTCACACTACCTTTGTCACACAGATATTGATCCAGTGGGTGACGAGGTCGGGCAGTGAGAGCTTTGTCAGGTTCTTTTTGTCTACCAGGTGGGTTTTTCTTCTATTAGATAACAATATGACCCCGAACACCCAATGTGCAAGATTTTGGCGAAAACCCTATATATGTATTTATATCAAGTTTTAGCGAACAAAGGTTTTAAACGAAAGCCTTTTTCTTGAATATCCTACCAAAAGTTTGGCGAGTAATGATTGAGTGATCACAATGAATGGGGGCCCGGGACTTAGTGTAGTGGTGAACTGGGGAAGCTTGGGCGAACGGGAATCCATTTATACTAGTTCCAACAATTTCGGCAACCTGGATTTCACTAGGAGATTAGTGACTGAAAGGGGACCCGCGCTTTTGGGGATTCATGTACCCCTCTAGCATTAATGAATGAGGGTTCGGGCCTTGCAAACCCGTTCCCTACCCGGAGGAAGAAGGTGGTATATGAACGATTGAATGAATGATCGAATGTATGTGCACGAAAGAATGAAATGTATGAATGAATGAATGAATGAATAATGGATTACACGAGGTGATGGTTGGAGATAATGCACGCCCTCTCGCCGGGCCACTAATGACCTAATGAATGGAATGAACGATTATAATCCTATTCGTTGTATTTTATTTACCCACTTGGGGAAAATGCTTCTAAACCTCGAATAAGGATTATAACTTGCATGTATGTGTTTCAATTCCGCGATATTATGATATTATGCCTATCTTTTTATACCCACCAGTCTGTCTAAAACTGAACCCGGAGTTGTTTCAGTTATTTTTGCAGGAAGGGGATGCTAGGCGGGATGCGAGTCGGAAGGAGAGTCTTGCATAGTGTCTAGCCTTTCCTTTACACGCATATGATTACATTATTGATCACTTTTGGATTTTGTATATGTATGGAGCGTACATGTATAAGGTACCTATGTGTATCTTTCAGATTTAAATGTTGGTACCTAGAGCACATAGCTCAATATATGGAATACATGTTGGTACCTAGAGCATCTAGCTCAGTATATAGTATTTGAATGAATGCTTCCGCCTTTCCATTGCTCTGATTGTGGTTGTCGTTGTTGGGGTTTAAGTGATAGGCTAGTCCCGCCTGGCTTAGCGAGTGTGTATGTCTCCGTTCGCTATGATTTGGGCTCGTGTGTGGAAATCCATTTCACATACGGGTCGGGTCATGGTGCGGGGGATGTGACGTCTCGCGCTCGGGCGTTACAGCTCGTGTGTTCTCCCTGATGTCGTTTAAGGTGGGTTTCTCTTCTACTTAGATAAAACGACCCGATATATCTCCCTATGTGAAAAGTTTTAAGCCAAAGTAATACGATTATATCTATATTGAGTCTTTTCTCGAGTAAATGATTGCAAACGTAAAGCCCTTATTTCTTGAATCCTACCTAATGTTTTGGCGAGAATGAATGAATGTTCACAATGATTGGGGCCCAGGGACTTGGTGTGAGTGGGGACCCGAGGAGGCATGGGCTGACGGGAAATCCTCACACTAGTCCCACTAATGAACGGCGTAACCGGACCTCGTTAGGAGTTAGCGAGGAATGGATGTTGAGTGCCATCTGGGGAGTCATGTTCCCCTTTTGGTCAATGAATGGGTGGATGGGTCTTGCAAACCTGCCACCAACCCGGAGGAAGAAGGTGGAATGTTATTGAATGCACGAAAGATTGAAATGCATGAAAAGAATGAATGAATGAATGTTAATGAATTACACGAGGTGTTGGTTGGAGATAATGCACGCCCACTCGCCGGGCCAATAATGACCTAATGTTAATGAATCGTTATAATCCCTTTTGATGATTTCTAGTCACCCACTTGGGAAATTCTTTAAAACCTCACTTGGGATTATAGCTTGCATGTGATTGTTTAAATATTGTCGTATATTATATTATGCCTTGCTTTTATACCCACCAGTCCCTTTTGGACTGAACCCGTTTGGCTTTCAATTGTGTTGTGCAGGTGTCATGGGAGCTAGGCGGGATTTCGAGTCATAGGTCTTGTTTTCGTTTCTAGCCCTTTTGTATATTGATCTTACACTTGCATATTGCACTTGTGGTCATTGTATATGAATGTTGTTATGGAGCGTACTTGTTTTGAGCCGTGACGGCAATTAATAATGTATATGACTTATTTTTGGAGTTGTGATGCTCATTGAATGTATATATGATGTATGTTCGTTTATTGCTTCCGCTTTATTGTTTATTCTGATTTTATGGTTCAAGGGTTAGTCCCGCCTAGCATAGAGTGTGTGTTTGTCCCCGTTCGCCATGATTTGGTTCGGGTATGGATCGTCCATTTCATATTCGGGTCGGGTCTCGGTGCGGGGGATGTGACACCTTGCGCTCGGGTGTTACACACCGGGAAGGCAAGGGCCGACCGTTACCTCTTATGAAGTTCCCACTTGGAAGAGATATTTTCGGTTCCAATGGAGTGTTGGGGCTGAGGTATACTCGAGGGTGGAATGTGGAGTTTCAGGGACTCGCTTCCCAATGTTTTGGACCGATGTTCGGGGGCTGCATCCCTCGACATCATTGCGTTAAGGATGGATTGGTTTGATTTGGTTTGGATTCGGATGTTTGGTTGTAGTGCTCGCTCTCGCCGAGCCGGGTGTTTTGTAGTTTATGATCCGTATTTTGAAAACTTGCATTGTTTTGGAAAACTCATTCGGATCATGAACAATCCTTGGTTTAGCATGCATTGAACCTTTTATATTATATTATGTAAACTTCTCCTCACCGGTTCCTTTTGAACTGATCTCCTTTACCTTTCGTGTCCGCAGGTCGCGTTTTGGAGTCTTGCTAGGCGGGGTCTTGCTTGAGAGTTGTTGTCGAGTCTAGCTTGTACTCGTTGTGTCGTCTATGCTTTATGTTTTACGTTTTGCCTTTGGATTTATGGATTCAGTTTGTATGATGAATCATTATGTTAGTTTGGACCGTGATGGTCACTTAGGTGGATTTACATTCCGTACTTTGAGCATTACGTGCTGGACCGCGACGGTCATTTACATGTTGGATATATTATTCTTATGTCTTGTTGAATGCCATTTGACTTAAGCTTCCGCATACTTGTTTTTGTTTACTCGCTTTGGGAGTCTAGCACCGCCTAGCTAGGTTGTCCGTTTGTCACCGCTTGCTTCGAACTTGGCGGGTATATGGATGGCAATTCTATATACAAGCTAGGTCCGTAGCGCGGGATATGGGTGGATGCCCTCGTTTTGGGGCGTTACACCCCTATTTGGTTGGTATCAGAGCCGAAGTTTCAAAACCGGGCTCTTGAGTCGTCTCGAGTTATCTGGGTCGTACGGCAATATGAACAACTTGCTTATGTGTTTTAAAGTGATTCATTTTGCATCTGCTATATTGTTGATTAACCTAATTGTTCTTACAGTACATGAGCATCTTGGATCGAATATGTTGTTTCTATTGTGTCCTTTTGTTAACTACTTGCTTATATCACCTAACTTGTAACTACCTTGTTGCACTTAATTAACTTCGTGCTTTTGTGTTGGTTTGTTTTCATATGTGAACGTCCTTATGATATATATCTTGTTAACTATCGCTTTTAGATTATGCAAATTACGTTGCTTGCTCGATATTAAGTGACATGGGAATATGACTAATCACTATGCATACATGATAAGATTATGTCTAGGATGTCTCCACGCAGCCGTGATTGCTCTCCGACACGCCAAAATGAGCAAGATTCTCCGGTAGAAAATCAAAATGCACCACTACCGTCACCTCTGAATGTCAATGATTTGCTTACCATTATGATTCAGATTTTGCAACTCCTACAAGCACCGCAAACCTTATTGGCACCTCCGGCGTTAACACCTACGCCCACCGTCAAGGAACAACGGTTATGAACTAAAGGAGTAATTTTCGGATTGGGGTTTGAGAGATCACCAGCTTTGATGGCACCTTCGACTCCCCGAGTACCACGTAAGGAGTTAGGAGATAAAAGGACAAGAAATTTTTCATCCGGATCAGCGACCCCTTCCGCTATTAAGGGCCGAAACTCGTACAGGCACTATGGGAGCACCAATCACTTCGGGGATAACTACCAGAAAGGACACGGGAAGTGTTATACATGTTTTGGCAACCCAAAATATAAATCTAAGGATTGCGATCAGAGGAGAGACCACCATATGGATAAGAAGGGCCAGGCTAAGATTTCTATATCTCAAGTACCTGCCCCTCAAGCTACTAAGGGCTTCGTGCGGAGATAACAAGGTCCTTTGCTCAGGTAGGAATCAACAATTGGGTCACCGCTACCGGGCTCGCTATTAAAGTTGAAGCGGAGGAACAAAGACTTGGAGCTAGGAAGAATGTTGTTAATCCTTGTTCTAGTTCGGGTTTCAAGAGAGCCATCCCTCGTTCTTTCTCTCAATCTCCTCCGCTGAAGAAGGGTCATATGATAGGTAACAAGGAAAAAGGAAAAGGAACTCTACTGGCTGCGCAAGGGCATAAACCTTGTGATCATTGTCGTAGCATCACTCATCGTGAGGAAAATTGTTGGAAGAAGCTCGGGAAATGTTATAATTGTGGGAGCACCGGACACATAGAAAGGTATTGTGATAAACTGAAGACTAAGGGACCGGGTGATAGGACGAGGCCCGTGGCTTATGCTCGAGGTTATGCGTTGAATGGAGGGCAAGATGACGATAAGCATGACTTCATTACTACGATGAAAGGTACGGATTGCATTCATGGCATAGCACTCATACATTTTAGTTTGGATGTCATTACCGGGTTGTGATACTTGTTGTTGATATATGCTAGAATGCAATTATTTAATATGTATATGTCTTTCTATGCAAATTGCTTTCAGTGCCAATGTGAATATGGTAAGTTAGAAATCGATTGTCCTTTATCCGGTGGTATATTTGATAGTTGATACATGCACTCTATCTGAACTTGATTTATTCTATAGCCTCTCTTATGCTATATTAGTATTGAGTGATAATAAATGTTTCATTTGTATTTAGCTTGTCTCCTACTTGTGCAATTGTATAAATACTTCCTTGGACTAGGGTTTATTTTATCTTGGAGAAAGGATGGTGTTCCACATATGAACCAAAAGAAGATCATCAATTAGCCCCAAGGGGAGCTCGAGCTCCCCTATATATTGGAGAGGGAGGGGACACCGAACCCTAGTCCTTTTGGGGCAACGATTTGGCCCCTCTCTCCAATTACTTGATCATCAAGTAATTTTGACTTTGACTTTGAATTCAAATTCAATCAAGTTTTAAGAGAGCTAAAATATCCAAACCCTTTTGGATATTATTATACTTTATTTATTAATAAATAAATAACTTATTTATCTAATTAATTAATTCGTAATTAATTAACTAGATTATTTTTCTCCAAAATAAGACTTTCCTTTTAATTCAAAATTAAACCAAAGTCTATTAAATAATTAATCACATTAATTATTTAACACATATATCATATATATATACACGTGTGAGACACGTGTCATAAGGACACGTGTCACTGAAGTGACCCACACGTGTGGAACCCTCTAGGCCCGATTAACTCATTTAATCATTTTAAAGCCTTAACTCATGTAACCAAGTTGTTGTGTGTGACCCTCTAGGTTCTCAATTCAATTAGCAGTGACCCTAATTAATTAATTCACTAATTAATTAATCAGTTCACAGATTAAACAACCATAGTCTAGCAACAGGTGTTTAACCCCTAGCTGAATTGGAATGTTCGGATTCGATAGAACCTTTAAGTCATTGATTCATGTGAGATACAATCCTCCTACTTACTATCTCTCAACCAAGATCTATGGTAAGGGAATAATCAGAACCCTAATAATCCGGTCTTAAAGCTAAGTGCATTTCATATCCATTTGATCTCAATCCAAGAAACCCTTTTCTTGATGTCTTGATCTACTGCCTTGGCCAAGGACTCCATATGACATATGAATGACTTACACAATAAGAGATCACCTTGCAAATGCAAGTGTAGGTCCTTTCTTGATTCTCATTCACTTTCATGAATCACTTGTGCAGCCCTAACATAAGCCTTGAATCAGTTGTCTAAGGCGATACCCTTTAAAGCTTATACCTAAGACTACAAAGTTAACTCATATAGTGACATGGAACATCAAGTCTAAGGATCAATTAATCACATCAATGACTCGTGAGATATTTTCTAATCTGGAAGTTTCCATTTCCTGAAATAGAAACTTCCTTTCCCATTTAGGAATCTTCTCACACGGGGCACCTCGGTGAACTTACTTATTGAAGTAAGCACCCTCATGTATAACGCACGTATCAACTATACACTTTACACCTCCATGAAACAAGGTGGTCCTTCTTAAGGGCGTGATCCCACAAGCAAGCCTTAGAGGAGTCTGGTTGACACTCCCACTGTCGGTAGGACTCATCGGCTTGGAGTATTTTACTAATCATGACTTATGTGATATAGGGCTCGTTTCATGAACCATTTCACCTAAATGGTAAAGTCCTAAAGTCATCAGGATTAGGGGAGTTCTCATACATGCACAGATAAAGTAAACGCATACCAAACAATAGCATATAAAGAAGTGTTGCCTCAATTCGTTATTTCATTCAAAGATTGTCAGTGATTACAATAAGGAAAAGCACAAAGTGGATATATAATCGGCTTTCTAGGGCACTATTCCTAACAATCTCCCACTTGCCCGTCAAAGCCATTCTAAAGCTACTCTAAGTCCCATCTTCTGAAGATGACCTTGGAAAGCTTCTCCATATAAATGTCTTTATCAATGTCACTATTGAGAAAGGCAGTTTTCACATACATTTGCCATATCTCATAGTCATAATATGCTGCAATGGCAAGCATGATCCGAATAGACTTTTGCATTGTAACTGGTGAAAAAGTTTCATCAAAGTCCACGCCGGGTCTTTGAGTGAATCCTTTTGCAACCAGTCTTGCTTTGTAGGCTGCAATGCTTCCATCAACTCCAAGCTTTCTCTTAAAGATCCATTTGCAACCTATGGGTTTGACCCCATCAGGCAAATCTACCAAGGTCCAAACATAGTTGGAGTTCATGGAATCCATTTCGGATTTCATGGCTTCTATCCACTGTTCAGAGTCAGAATCTGAAAGTGCCTCCTCATATGTTAAAGGATCATTATCCTTTTGAGAGATTTCATGGAAGAATCCATACCATCTCTCCGGCTGTCTAGGAGTGCGTTCAGAATGCCTTAGAGGAGGATTTACGTGTGTATCGAAATTCGTGATTGGTTGTGGTTGATTAGAAGGGAACGTTTCTTCAGTGGGTGGCGTGGGGTCACTTTGTACTTCCTCTAATTCTATGATCTTGCCTTTCTTTTCTTTAAGGAACGGTTCCTCAAGAAAAGTAGCATTTCTGGAAACAAACACCTTTTGCTCAGATTGATAATAGAAGTAGTATCCTATGGATTCCTTAGGATAACCTACAAAGCAGCATAAGTTAGAACGAGATTCTAACTTATCTCCCACTGTCCTCTTCACATAAGCAGGACAACCCCAAATTCTTAAGTAAGAATAACTAGGGATTTTACCATGCCACATTTCATAGGGCGTTTTAGGGACTGACTTAGAGGGAACTAGATTCAAAATCTTTGCTGCACTTTCTAGGGCATATCCCTAGAAAGAAGGTGGTAAGTCGGTGAAACTCATCATGGAACGAACCATATCAAGTAGAGTTCGATTCCTTCTCTCAGAAACTCCATTAAGCTGAGGAGTTCCCGGAGGAGTCCACTGAGAGATAATCCCATTATCTTTGAGATGATTAAGGAATTCTTCACTAAGATACTCGCCTCCTCGATCAGATCGAAGTGCTTTGATCTTGTGACCAGTTTGGTTCTCAACCTCCTTTTGAAATTCTAGGAATTTCTCAAAAGCTTCAGATTTATACTTCATTAAGTATAGATAACCATATCGACTAAAGTCATCGGTAAAGGTTATGAAATACTGATGATTGTTTCTAGTGCTTACACTAAGCGGTCCACAAACATCAGAATGGATCAAATCTAATACCTTAGTGGCACGTTCCACAGTTCCTTTAAAAGGAACTTTGGACACTTTTCCTTTGAGACGGGATTCGCAAGATGTTAACTCTTTGAGATCATTTTCAGAGAATGATCCTAAAGTGTTTATCTTGCTAATTCTGTTCTTGGAAATGTGTCCTAATCTAGCGTGCCATAAGGGAGCTGAAACTTTGTCATCTCTCTTACGTTTAGTTTCTCGTTGTATATTCATAATATTGATATTTTGAGTTAGATAAAGTCCATTACTTAGAGTACCGATGTGAACGGAAGAGTTGTTATGTTTGATAAAGTATTTACCATTCTTAATATAAGTTTCATAATGTAACGCCCCAAATTCCGGAAGTTCAGGTAAGCACGCCACGAGCGGGTCTTCGGGAGTTGGGAGGTTTAAATTTAAGTATTTCATTGAATTAATTGCCCTTTCATTATGTTCCATGCATAACATTTCTACGCATTTATATGAATTGTCATTTATATGAATTATATGAACTAAGTGACCTAAATGAATTAAATGTCCTTAATTGCTCTCTTGTGTAAATTCTTGGATTTAATTGTAATTCATGACTTGGAGCTAAGTGAATTGTTGTGTAGACATAAGACTCAATTGCATGCATTTAATTGTAGAGGGGCTTGTTTGCAAATTGTGGTGAATCATCATGGTTATTGGAAGATATATTATATCTTATATGCATCTCTTATCTCACATTCCATACATCATATTTCATCAAATTTCTACACACACCCACACACAAGAAACCGATCAAAACACCAAGGAGAATGAGGAAATTTCATCTCATTTTCAAGCTAAATTCTTGGAGGAATTGTGAGGATATAAGCATCATCATCATTATCTCTTCATTTCATCTCAATTCTTGCTTGAATTTAAGGTATATCATGAACTTGTATGAATTCCTTGATGGACATAGAAGTAGGGTTCATGAATTATGTGATGAATTCTTGCAATATTTGGAGTTAGAAGCATGTTAGGATCATGAGACTTGGAAGTTTGCATGGATACCTTGAAAGTTCATGAAGATTGGAAGCATGTGTATAATATGGGGTTTTAAGCATGAAATCTTGATGTGTATTTCTTGGTTTGTTTGTTGGATAAGTGAAGTATAATGTGTATTTAATGTGTTTCAATAAGTGTTATGCAGTAGAACTTGCATTTGTAATTGTTTTGGTTGATTTTGGCTTGGTTTTACCCTGTTTTGCCCTGTTTTGTTGCTGCTGCGTATTTGGTCGCGCACGCGACCTGTTTTAGTGTAAAAATGGATGCGCCCGCGACCCCATTTTGGTCAACTCTCGACTTTTGAAAAAATTGGACAAAAATTCGGAAAAAATACTTGGTCGCGGCCGCGACCATTTTGTGAAGGTTTTTGGTCGCGCCCGCGACCACCCTCCAGAAACTGCATTTTGTCCAACTTCGAACCAACGCCATTTTCACCTCGGTTTGAATTAGAAAACGTGCCATATAGCGTTGGAAAGGTCTATGTGTCTACTTTCATTCCCAACAAACAAAACTCAATTCCAAATTCTAGAATTTTAGATATTCCTGTTTTCCCACAACATGTACATTTCCCAAAATTGTCAAGTTTTCCTAAACTTCACCAAAACCTTTCATATTGCATGCTTTTCATTTTTTTGGCTCCCATTTATGACTTATATGAACTATATGCTCACTTTATTGATAAGTATGCTCCTATTTGACACTCATTGATTATAAATTCATGATTGAGGTTACATATCATTGTCGTTCGCCATAATTGGTTCATTCGAGTCGAATCTTATTTCACACTTGTCCTTGTTGCACAGATCTCGGTCCCGGAGACGAGGAGCACGCTCCATAGGGTGTTTCTTTGTTCCTTTTGGTTGGTTAAGGTGAGGTTTAAATTCTAAATAGATAGAGCCTTTACAACCCTTATGTGATTTTCGGCCAAAACGTATCTATATATCAATAGCTTTCGAACCTTATGATTTTCAAATGATTTCACGAAAATGGATTGATTGATTGATTGATTGACGAATTGATTGTTTTGGCGAGTAACTATTGTTCACGTTGGGCCCGAGGGTAGTGTATTGAGCCAACTGGGAAAGCAAGGGCTGACGGGTAACTCTTGCACTATCCTCACCATTGTGGGATCACCTCTGAATCCACCAGGAGGTTTGGTGGAGGAAGAAATTCCGTGCGTGGGACTCATGTTCCCGACGTACACCATGATTGGATGGTTGGGTCTTGCAAGCCCGCCATCACCCGGAGGAAGAAGGATTTATTGATTGAAATTGCTAATTGTGCACGGAATTGTTGTGTGATCACCTAATCCACTAATAAATTGAAGTATTATACACAATCGGTGAAAGGTTGGAGATTTGCCCTCACTCGCCGGGCCACAAATTGATTGTATTGAATTGATTGAATTGATAAAATGGATTAGTTGTAACCTCGGGCGATATTATCTCTTCTTTTCTAAATCGTGTTGTTATCCTTCAAAATTATTACCCGAGATTATAACTTGTATGTATGTGCGCAAATATTTATTTATACCCCCTCGCTCAGTCCGTGTTGGACTGACACCTCAACTTTTCAGCTTTTGCAGGTTCGTGCTAGGCGGGAATTAGAGTCTAGCCTGTCTTTTATTCGGGTCTAGCACTTCACCTTCATTTTGTAGCTCATGTATTGATACTTGTTACATTTTGTATTATGCCTTACTGAATATTGGAGGTGATATTGTGTTGTATGAAATGTTGGTATCTATTAATAAATATGTAAATATGGTACCTATAAGTATTGAATGTTATTGCTTCCGCTTTTTTTGATACAATTGTTTAGTGGTATTAATTGAGGGTACCCGCCTAGCCTTTTGAGTTTTATTGTCTCCCGTTCGCTATAGTTTAGGTTCATGTATGAATTGCCCGTTTCATACGTGGATTGAGGCTATAGTGCGGGGGATGTGGCGCCTAGCGTTCCGGGTGCTACATCCTAAGGTGGTATCAGAGCCCGGTTGCAAAACCGCGGTTCTAGTGTCGTGTCTTGTGAGTCTAAGTCGTACGGCATAGGATTACTTGATTACTTGAGAGTCTTGCATCGTATTTGAAACTATTTGACCTTATTTGAATTATGTGACTTACGTGTTCTATGGACATTAATTACATTTATTCATACTTGTTAATCGACCATGCATGTACAGTGTTTGAATTTCAGGATGCCTCGTGGAAGGCCTCGCAGAGAGCATTCTCCCGGTCATGGGCATCATCGTCGTGATCGAACTCCACCTCCACCCCCTCAAGTGCAACCTCAAGATTTCTTAAACTCTATGGCACTGCTTATTGATCAAAGACTAAGAGATTATGTGCCTCCTGCACCACCAGCTCCTCCACCAGCACCACCGGCCCCAATTTCAGCTATTTTGTAGAGAGCATTCTCCCGGTCATGGGCATCATCGTCGTGATCGAACTCCACCTCCACCCCCTCAAGTGCAACCTCAAGATTTCTTAAACTCTATGGTACTGCTTATTGATCAAAGACTAAGAGATTATGTGCCTCCTACACCACCAGCTCCTCCACCAGCACCACCGGCCCCAATTTCAGCTATTTTGAGGGAATTCCAAAACCAACATCCACCTAGATTCTTCAAGGGAAATGACATGCAAGCCGAGCAATGGCTTAATGAGGTGGAACGAATTTGGGAACTTATTCCTTGCGAGACTCGAGAGAAAGCTAGGTGTACCCTTACTTTGATCCAAGGAGAAGCTTATTCTTGGTGGGAAAGCACCAAGATTGTTCTAGATGCCGCTGAAGAAGAAGTTACATGGGAGGTTTTCATAAGGGAATTCAAGAACAAGTTCATTCCTCCCTCCTCTCGCACTAGAAGGCTTAGGGAATTCACGTAGCTCAAGCGAGGGAATAGATCGGTTGCCGAATATATAGCCGAGTTCGAGAGATTGTCTAAATATGCACCCAATATCGCCGATGATGATTTCCATAAGGCTATGCAATTCGTGCAAGGTTTAAGGCCGGACATCCAAGCCGCAATAGAAGCTGTTAATACCAGCACTTGGAAGAAAGCTACTCAAAAGGCCTTAAAAGTGGAAGATTCGGTAAATGCTCGGAGATCTACTTACAGATCAAGTCAGGGTTCCGGTTCGGGGTCGAGGTCGAATTACAATTCCGGAAAGAGGCCCATCAATTATGATATCTCACCACCGCAGTCCAAGGGCCCGATGAAGAAATTCAAGCCTCAAGTGCCACAAGTGCCGGTTCAGAAAGCTCCCCGGGTTACTCCTGCTGCACCACCTTCTACCGGGAAGCCGGGATGTACTTATTGTGGATGGCCTACCCATACCTATGAGAATTGCCGGCGTCGCCTGAATCTTTGTCTGATTTGTGGGAAGGCCGATCATAAAGTGGATACTTGTCCGGATAAACGGGATCCACCGCCTGGGGGTCAGAGGCCACTTATCCGAGCCCGTGCTTATGCCTTGGAAGGAGAGGAACTAGATGCTGAAGTGGACCCCACAGTTGTGGTAGAAGGTACAATTTGCATTCATGGCACAAACATACATACTTTATTTGATCCGGGGGCTACCCACTCTTTTATCTCTTGTGATATTTCTGTGGAATTACCTCTATGTGTTACTCTTTCCTCTACTTATTATGTTGTGAGTACTCCTTTTGGTGGTAGTGTAAAAACTAACCGGGTTTTTAGAGAGGTGCCGGTGAGTATTGAGGGTCGGGTCTTTTCCACGGATTTCATTGAATTATCTATGTCTCGGTATGGATCTATCTTGGGTATGGATTGGCTTTACAAGAACTTTGCTACTGTCGATTGTCGGGCTAAGAGAGTCCAGTTGGGTTCAGAAATTATAACGGGTCGAAGTTCTAAAACCGTGCCTTTATTATCTTTCTCGGAAGCTCAGAAATTGGTTTGTGACGGGGCTACGGGATTCATAGCTTACATTCTTAATCAATCCAAGGATCAGATGAAGTTAGAAGAGACAGAAGTGGTTAAGGAGTTTCCCGAAGTGTTTCCGGAAAATTTAGATTCTTTGCCACCGGAAAGGGAGATAGAATTTGTGATTGACTTGTATCCGAATGCTGAGCCGTATTCTAAAACTCCATATCGGATGGCTCCGACAAGAGTTAAAGGAGTTAAAGGTGCAACTTGAGGGTCTCTTGGAAGTCGGATATATTAGACCAAGTTCGTCGTCGTGGGGTGCTCCGGTATTATTTGTGAAGAAGAAAGATGGTACCTTGAGGATGTGTATTGATTATCGGGAATTGAATCGGATGACAATTAAGAATAAATATCCTCTTCCACACATCGAGGAGTTATTTGATATACTCCAAGGATCAAAAGTGTATTCGAAGCTTGATTTAAGACAAGGGTATTATCAACTACGGATCCAAGCCGAGGATATTCCAAAGACGGGCTTCAATACGAGATATGGGCATTATGAATTCGTGGTTATGCCTTTTGGTTTGACGAATGCTCCCACCGCTTTCATGGATATGATGCATAGAATTTTTCGGCCATTTCTTGACAAGTTTGTTGTGATCTTTATTGATGATATTTTGGTTTTCTCCAAGTCGGTTGAGGAACATGCAAGGCATCTTGAGCTTGTGTTGAAAACTCTGAAGGAACACCAATTGTTTGCAAAATTTAGTAAATACGAGTTTTGGATTGACCGAGTTTCCTTCTTGGGCCATATTATTTCGGGGAATGGATTAGAAGTTGATCCTTCCAAAATTGAGGCGGTAATGAAGTGGGAGAGACCGAAGAATGCCTCTGAGATTAAAAGTTTCTTGGGATTGGCGGGTTATTATTATAGGAGGTTCGTGCAAGATTTTTCTAAAATTGCCGCTCCTTTGACTCGGTTAACAAAGAAAGATGTTAAGTACGAGTGGAATGAAAGTTGTGAAAAGAGTTTTAATATTTTGAAAGAGAAATTGGTTTCAGCCCGGTTCTAAGTCTTCCAGAGGGTTTAGAAGGATATGCAGTTTAGACGGATGCCTCTAGAGAAGGTTTAGGATGTGTTTTGACTCAAAATGGCAAAGTTATTGCTTATGCTTCCCGGAAGTTGAAGGATTATAAGAAGAATTATCCAACGCATGATCTTGAACTCGCAGCGGTGATATTCGCTTTCCAAAATGGAGACATTATTTGTATGGAGTTACCTTTGAGATTTTCACGGATCATAAGAGTCTCCAATATTTATTTACTCAGAAAGATCTTAATTTGAGGCAACGGAGATGGATGGAACGACTAGAGGATTATGATTGTGTGATCAAGTATCACCCCGGGAAAGCTAATGTCGTAGCCGATGCATTAAGCCGAAAAGTTGGTGCTTCTAATCTGGAGTTGGGAGGAAGTGGTAAGATCGAGCCTATTGTGATGAAAGCCCGAGTATTAAATATCACCATTCAACCGGAATTGAAATCTAGATTGTTTGAGGCTCAAGGTAAAGATTCGGAAGTTCAAAAGCTAGTTGCGAAAGCAAGAAAGGATCCGGAAAGTCCATTTGGGTTTGATGAAGCTGGTTTTCTTCGCTTCAAGAACCGAGTAGTGGTACCCGAGGAATTGAAAAGGGTATTGTTGGAGGAAGCTCATAAGTCGGCCTATTCGGTACATCCGGGAGGAAACAAAATGTATAGAGACTTAAAACAATTTTATTGGTGGCGTGGATTAAAGAAGGATGTAGCCGAGTTCGTGAAATGTTGTTTGACATGTCAACAGGTTAAAGCTGAACATCAAAAGCCCGGAGGTCTTTTACAGCCGTTGCCTATCCCCGAGTGGAAGTGGGAACAGGTGACAATGGATTTTATAACCGGGTTACCAAAGGTGAAAGGAGGGTATGACGGTATTTGGGTCATTGTGGACCGATTAACTAAGTCTGCTCATTTCTTACCTGTCCGTATGTCCTTCAAGATTAAGAAATTGGCCGAGATTTATAATAGAGAGATTGTTCGCCTTCATGGAATTCTGGTGAGCATTGTTTCGGATAGAGATCCCCGCTTTACTTCTAAGTTGTGGCGAGAATTACAAGATATATTGGGAACAAAACTTCAGTTTAGCTTTCATCCCCAAACCGATGGTCAATCTGAGAGGGTGATAAGATATTTAGAAGATTTGCTCCGGTCGTGTGCTTTGGATTTTTCAAATTCATGGTGTGACCAACTCCCCTTGATTGAATTTGCTTATAACAATAGCTATCAATCCTCTATTGGCATGGCTCCTTATGAGTTACTTTATGGGCGGAAATGTCGATCCCCCTTATTCTTTGATCTAGAGGAGTGGAGATGGACGAAGCAAGAAGGGGTAAAGAAAGGTGAGAAACTTGAAAGACCTTCTAAAGCCGTGGAAGCCATGATTGAGAAAGTTCAGCTTATACAACAACGAATTAAGGTTGCACAAGATAGACAGAAAAGTTACGCCGATATTCGCCGGAGAGATCTTAAGTTTGAAGTTGGGGATCGAGTTTTCTTAAAAGTGTCTCCAAGAAAGGGGTTTTCTCGTATTGGAAAGGGAGGAAAGCTTAACCTTCGCTATTTGGGTCCATTCGAGATTCTTGAGAGAATTGGGGAAGTAGCTTACAGATTGGACCTACCTCCTAATCTTACCGGGATTCACAATGTTTTTCACGTATCTCAGCTCAGGAAGTATCATCCGGATGAAACAGAAATTCTCCCTGTTGAAGAAGTTGAGTTAGAACCGAATCTATCTTTTGTTCAGCAACCGATTAAAGTTTTAGACAGGAAGTATCAAGAGTTGAGAAATCGGCAGATTCCTATGGTCAAGGTATTATGGAGAAGTGATAAATCTGAAGAAATGACTTGGGAACCGCAGGAGAAGATGAAAAGTTCCATCCATAATTGTTTATTTCCGATCAGTGAATCTGGGGACCAGATTCTTCTAAGGGGGGAGAGTTGTAACGCCCCAAATTCCGGAAGTTCAGCTAAGCACGCCACGAGCGGGTCTTCGGGAGTTGGGAGGTTTAAATTTAAGTATTTCATTCAATTAATTTCCCTTTCATTATGTTCTATGCATAACATTTCTACGCATCTATATGAATCGTCATTTATATAAATTATATGAACTAAGTGACCTAAATGAATTAAATGTCCTTAATTGCTCTCTTGTGTAAATTCTTGGATTTAATTGTAATTCATGACTTGGAGCTAAGTGAATTGTTGTGTAGAGATAAGACTCAATTGTATGCATTTAATTGTAGAGGGGCTTGTTTACAAATTGTGGTGAATCATCATGGTTATTGGAAGATATATTATATCTTATATGCATCTCTTCTCTCACATTCCATACATCATATTTCATCAAATTTCTACACACACCCACACACAAGAAACCGATCAAAACACCAAGGAGAAGGAGGAAATTTCATCTCATTTTCAAGCTAAATTCTTGGAGGAATTGTGAGGATAGAAGCATCATCATCATTATCTCTTCATTTCATCTCAATTCTTGCTTGAATTTAAGGTATATCATGAACTTGTATGAATTCCTTGATGGACATAGAAGTAGGGTTCATGAATTATGTGATGAATTCTTGCAATATTTGGAGTTAGAAGCATGTTAGGATCATGAGACTTGGAAGTTTGCATGGATACCTTGAAAGTTCATGAAGATTGGAAGCATGTGTATAATATGGGGTTTTAAGCATGAAATCTTGATGTCTTGATGTGTATTTCTTGGTTTGTTTGTTGGATAAGTGAAGTATAATGTGTATTTAATGTGTTTCAATAAGTGTTATGGAGTAGAACTTGCATTTGTAATTGTTTTGGTTGATTTTGGCTTGGTTTTACCCTGTTTTGCCCTGTTTTGTTGCTGCTGCGTATTTGGTCGCGCCCGCGACCTGTTTTAGTGTAAAAATGGTCGCGCCCGCGACCTGTTTTAGTGTAAAAATGGTCGCGCCCGCGACCCCATTTTGGTCAACTCTCGACTTTTGAAAAAATTGGACAAAAATTCGGAAAAAATACTTGGTCGCGGCCGCGACCATTTTGTGAAGGTTTTTGGTCGCGCCCGCGACCACCCTCCAAAAACTGCATTTTATCCAACTTCGAACCAACGCCATTTTGACCTCGGTTTGAATTAGAAAACGTGTCATATAGCGTTGGAAAGGTCTATGTGTCTACTTTCATTCCCAACAAGCAAAACTCAATTCCCAATTCTAGAATTTTAGATATTCCTGTTTTCCCACAACATGTACATTTCCCAAAATTGTCAAGTTTTCCTAAACTTCACCAAAACCTTTCATATTGCATTCTTTTCATTTTTTTGGCTCCCATATATGACTTATATGAACTATATACGCACTTTATTGATAAGTATGCTCCTATTTGACACTAATTGATTATAAATTCATGATTGAGGTTACATATCATTGCCGTTCGTCATAATTGGTTCATTCGAGTCGAGTCTTATTTCACACTTGTCCTTGTTGCACAGATCTCCGTCCCGGAGACGAGGAGCACGCTCTATAGGGTGTTTCTTTGTTCCTTTTGGTTGGTTAAGGTGAGGTTTAAATTCTAAATATATAGAGCCTTTACAACCCTTATGTGATTTTCGGCCAAAACGTATCTATATATCTATAGTTTTCGAATCTTATGATTTTCAAATGATTTCACGAAAATGGATTGATTGATTGATTGATTGACGAATTGATTGTTTTGGAGAGTAACTATTGTTCACGTTGGGCCCGAGGGTAGAACTTCAATGACACGTGATTTCTGGTATTTAAAGTCTTTTCCTATGAAACACATTTCATATAAAAATACCATCACACGTCATTAATTATTAAATTTGTAAAATACTCATAACTTTCGATAATTTCAGTTTTATTAATCCAAAATATTTACAATATGAGATGCATAAGAAGTCAAACTACCAAGTATTTCATTCAACATGTTCCATACATGAAGGTTTCATATTCAAACGATTCATAATTCATAGCAATTCAAGTCATGAATTTCATATAACAATTAAAACTCAAATATATCAAGTTTTCAATTATAAATTAAACAAAACAAAGGTATTCAAATCATTTAAATATGTAAAACCTAATGGAATCAGTCCCATTTCATGCAATTTATCAAAGTGCCATTAATGGAATCTCATAAAATCTTCAACTACCATATAATCACTGATCATAAATGAGAAGAGGGAGTTAAGACAACCATAATCATGCTTTGAATCAACCAAATCCATCAAGGAATGAAAGAGATCAACAAAATGGTACCAAACATAACTATTAACTTATGCCTTCAAAATCCCATGCTCACATGCTCAAAATTGGGGATGCATAGCTTAAAATGACACATATTGAATGTATATCACAAACCTAAGCTTACCTTGTGGATTGGATGGAAGATGGGAGAGATTTGAGCCTTGAATCTCCCAGTTTTGGCAAGGTTACGGAACTGGAACAAGGATTTGGGACTGAAATTTCTCTTGTTTGTGAGGGTTGGTTCGGTTGAGGGAGGTAAGGGTCAGATAAGGGGTTGAGTTAGGTTTCCAATACATCAAACCATAGTTAATTTGGTCAAGGTTTGAGTAAGTTATGGCTCTTTTAGTAAAAGGTGGCAGTTTTGACGAACGTAACACTTTTCGGTTGAATTTCGGAGGTACAATTAACTTTGGAAAAATATAAGGCTAAGTTCATTAAACTCAAATTTTCGTTGCGAGTTCAGCGAAGTTGACGAAAATCGAATCCGAGTTTCCTAGCTCAAGTTATCACATACGGAACCAAAGGTGCGCTAATTGCTCATTAGCCCCCGTTTTGGATTCCGAAATCAAAATAAATTCGAAACTCATGCAAACGAACCCGAAAACACGAAACGAACATATATTCATAATCATAACACGCATAAGTCCAACATATTAAATTTGCACGAGATTTCGGTATCAAATCATATAAGAACGAAGCACTTTAATAACACTCATGAGCAATGCATAAATATATTCAAAGAATTCATAAAATATAACAAAATCAAATCAGATTCATAATAAACAACAAGAATTCAATTTATATAAAAATAATTAGGAAAGTGCACGAAACATAATGTCAATTAAATCAAAGTGTACACATTTATTTAATTAAAAAATCAAATGCACGATTAATACAATTTAATTTAAAATCAAATGCATGATTTGATATGGTTTAAAATTAAAATGCATGAATACGCATATATTTCACTAAATCAACTTTGTACAAATTTAATATATATATATATATATATATATATATATATATATATTTAGTATTAACAACATTAAATTATGATAATTAACTTTTAATACAAAATTAAATGTACAAATCACTTATAAATAATTAATTAGCGCAATTTGGTAAACATATACGACATATTAGTACAAATGAAAAACCGGGGTGTTACAGATTCGGCTAGGACCTTTGGAACCACGGTTCTTCGGAGGCCTTGGATTCTTGTCCTTCGGGCAACCATTCGCTATATGTCCTGATTCTCCACGCTTGAAGCATCTACCGAACTTCTTCCGACATACTTCCTCCGTGTGGTTCGGGCCTTGGCAATAGGAACATTGAATTATCTCCGTTGGTGGAGGCATCAATTCCATCTTCGAAAATCGAATTTTCTTATTCTTCCTATCGTCGTTGACATATTGAAATTCTTGAGGTTTCTTTTGAAATACGGATCTCTTGCTTGAACTAGAACTCGGTTCTTGTCCCACATAAGGAGTGTGAGACTCGATCCATTCGTTATTCATCTCATCTTGAACCACTCTTCTAACTTCCTCGGACCATGTATGTACCGGTGAGGCTTGGAGAACTCATTGAATATTATCTCTACATTCTTGTAAATAACTGCGGACATTTGGACAAGGACAATCTTTGTTGGCTCCCGAACTCTCAAGCTCTATAATAAGGTCATCCATTTTCTTTAATTCTTGTTCAAGATTCAAGAATTCTTGGAGTCTTCTTACCATTACGTTTGGAGGGATATACTTATAGCAAAATTCCAGAGCGAATTTCTCCCAAATAATCTCTTCCCCGGATTATTCCACTCTCGATCTTAATTCTTTTATCCATTTTGAAGCTCGGCCTTGAAATAAACGGCATGTCACTTTACTTTCTCTTGCGAGGTTCCTAGATAATTTTCTCAAATCTCTAGTATCTCGAACAACCATTCTTCGGCCCTAACTTCATCTTCGAACAATTTCGGCGGGTCAAACTCTTTAAACCTCTTGTATACCGAAGACTCTTGCTTTTCTTGTCCTTCCCTCAAAGATGTGTATTGATGTCGAGAATGTGACACCCCGCTCGTCCGACGCATAAGGTACGTTACTTTTCAACCTTTTTATGTGTTTCATTATGTGATTTTGTGCTTTGTGTGGCCCTATTTTGAACTCTTTAAGAGTTTAGGGGCTTGTTTGCAATTTTCTCTTTTAAGGGGTTTTCCGGTCATTTCTCGTTCGGTCGAGAGTTCGACCTTTTTGACCCTTGCTTTGCGTTCGGGGCATCGAAACGAGTCCGTAGACTCTAAGTTTGCCCCATTCTGACTTCGTTAGCCCGTTCTTCCGACCGTTTTCGTGTACGAGGACCCGAGATATATACCCCGAATCCTCGTAATCCGTGCCATTTCAATCCAGCTCGTTCCTCCAGCGTTCATCCTTCCCCTGGCACTATTCACGCAGTCAAGGTGTAATTACATGCACAAGCCCGTTCTCGCTCGTTTCTCGACGGAATTCGAAGTGTGAGTAGTGGAAATTTATCAGCTCGACGAGCCCGTCACGATGGTACAAGAATTGAGGCCCGAAACCCAGCGTTGGTGGCGCTACGGAAGGTACAGGCGGCGGGATTTACCCCCACCACTTCGTCGGCGGATTTCGACGGCCTTTAGCATCAGAATCGATCGAATCTTGGGCGGTTTTGGAGCGCGAGGTCCCAACGATTAGAGTGTTGAAGAAGGCGCGGCCATTGTTGGCCGGACGGCGGCGCACGCGCCACCTGAATTCACGCCGCGGCGGCGTGTGCACTGTAGTGCGCAGCTCCGCCGCGTTCCGACGGTCCTTTCCGGCGAGAGGGGCCGGTTTCCTACCTTTTCCGGCCCCCTGATTCCATTTCCGGCATCAGATTGGAGTAAATCGCGGCGGAGGTGGCTGAACCGGCGATGGCGCAACGACAGTTTTTCGGCGGCGGATTTGGTCCTTTTCCGGTGGGTTTTTGGTGGTTGCTCCTTCACGAAAGTTGCTTGGAATGTTGAGACGTAGCTGATAGTGTTGGCCACGACTCGAGAACCGGCCGGCGGCGGCGGACCGGTGGTGGACCGGCCCTGGACCGACGGCTCCCTTTTCCGACGATATTTCGACAAATTGGCTAGGGGCTTTCGAAGACTTCGTTACAAGCTTTCCAACGGTATGCTCGGATTTCATTTTCGTTTTACGGTTAGCGTTTAATTTTAGTTTTCGTAGTTGGAATTTCGTTCGATTTTTCGTCAACGAAGTCCGGCATGTTTGGTATTTTCTGAAATTGGTTGAGGGCTTTTCTCAAGCAGGCCGACGCGCACGTTTCTGTTCTTTCGGGGATTTTTTCGACCACCGGAGGCAGTGTTCCGGTGGCTGTTCGGCCGGCTACGGTGGTGGCATTTCGGCAACTTTCGGACAGTAGGTCCGTTTCGTTGTGGTGAGTCCAACACCACTTTCCGTTCGTCAGTCGGATGCCCGGTTGATTTGTTATGAATTTTTGAAGTTTTTGTATTTATTTTTATTAATTGTTTTTAATTGTATAATGTGATCATGTATGAGCGATAAATGGAAATTATGAATTATATGACATATGAGAATATGTTATGTTGTATGAAAGCATGATTCGTAATTTATTGAATTTAATTATCTCGTTTTATGCCTACTTGCTTAAGAATATTTTATTTATGGGGTGTTAGTGTAATATTTGAAAACTAAATTGATAATGGGATTATATGAAACTTGAGAAATAAATTATGAAATGATAGGTTATATTTAATTTTGAATGAATCGATCAAGTATGCTATTTGTTGGAATACTAAACATTATGCATTATGTATTTATTTATCAAATTTGTTATATGATCAATGTTTTAACTTCACGAGATTTGGACCATGATGAGATTAAATTATTATGCTTCGAATTATATTCCCTATGGGATGATATGAATTCTATAAGTTATGCATCCTCTAAGGTGTGAACTGATTGTGATTCGATATGAATTACTTAAATTGGATAAATGTGAACTAATTGTGCATCATTGTATTGGTGGGCATGGCCGTGCGTCTTTGTGGCTGTCTTTGGAGTCTGAGTCTTGTGTTCTGTGTGTGTTCAGTTGTTCAGGGGTTTTCCAGGGAGTGTCTGTCAGCTGTTTGGGTTCCAGTGGGACTTCTTGGCTCGTGTTTTCCATTTTCGTCGGTGTAAGGTGAGGTTTTAGGATTTCTGTTTAGTTAAAGCGACCTACAACCTTCGGTGCTCGTTGTCAAGCCTGTATGCGATTATTCTATTATATTTATATAATAAATATGTGTTTATATGATATGTTTATGAATTTGTCATACAATTAAAGGTTTTCGAACTGTATATGTACGAGCATATGTAAGCTTGAAATGTTTTGCAACGATGCTATGCTCCAAACCGTGTGTCTTCATACCAGCTGCGGATTAGGTTGACACGGAAAGGTACGTTTATAGCATATGCTAAGTTGCAAGGTATGGTATGCTCCGATAAGGTACGTAAGTATGATTTTGATACGATATGATAAGTTTGGTGTGTAGCGAGTTATGATCTGATATGCTATGTTCTGTTATGTTGGGCCCTGAGACGTGGGTAAGGGAGACCCGGGACGACCATGGGGTCGCCGGTTATGACCCCTGTGCACGTTCTCATTGGAGATATTGACGTGCGACCTTGGAGGTTGGGAAGGCGTGGTATCTTGAGTCCTCGGTGGATAACCGGGGAAGGCACAGTGTGGGTTAGCTACCCCGTGTGTGTTTGTATCTGTATGAGTAGTGAGGGTTTGCTCCCCAAACTACATGGTGTTGGGGTTGGATTGTTTATGATATTTGTTGGTTTCTGATATGATACGTATGATTCGACATGGAAGTAAGGTGGGAGACCCGTACTCGCCGGGTATATGAATATGATATGTTATGTTGATTATGAAACGGGATAGGAGCTTTCTCTTTTGATATGATACGATTAAGCTCAGTATGTTATAGTTTGGATAAGATAAGATATGTATAAGTTTGGTTTGAAAATTGTACAAGTATGATTTGAAAATGGTTTTGGTATGCAAAACCCTAGTCCCGGTTCATAATCTTTCTTTTGATACGTGCTCTGCTCCTTATTATGTATAGTGTGTGTGAGTTCAGCCCCCTCACTCAATCAGTGGACTGACCCTCGCCCCACCTATGTTTTTATTTTGCAGGTGCAAGTTGTTGGAGTTTGAGCTAGGCGGCTTTGAGTTGGATCTGTCGAGTCTGTGTCAGTCTGTTTGATTTTTGTTAAGTACTTTGTTCCGAATTATGTATGCAAATTATGTATATAGTATGTTCTGTACAAGATGATGTTTATGCTTTGATTATATGAATTTTCGGGACAGGTTAGGACAGGGCTTGGATTAGTTGAACCCGTCTTTGTTTTATGTTTGAATTCAGGACAAGTTAGGACAGGTTCGTGGAATTAGTTGAACCCGTTTATTTATGTTTGTTGATTAAAGTTTTTGTTAGTTCATATTTTGCATCGTTTCCGCATTCGGGTTTTTGCATATTTTACTTGTACAGGGTTTAGGTACCGCCTAGCTTAGGTTGGATTTTTCGTTTGTCACCCGTTCGCTATGACTTGGTGCGTGTGCGGACTTTTCATTTCGTGCAAGATTTTGGCCAAAACCTTATATAGGTATTTATACAAAGTTTTTAACGAACAAATGTTTTCGAACGAAAGCCTTTTTCTTGATTGTCCTACCAAATGTTTTGGCGAGAAATGAATGATCACAATGAATGAGGGCCCGGGACTTAGTGTAGTGGTGAACCGGGGAAGCTTGGGCTGACGGGAATCCATTTATACTAGTTCCAACAATTTCGGCAACCTGGATTTCACTAGGAGATTAGTGAATGAAAGTGGTCCCGCGCTTTTGGGGATTCATGTACCCCTCTAGCATTAATGAATGAGGGTTCGGGCCTTGCAAACCCGTTCCCTACCCGGAGGAAAAAGGAGTATATGAACGATTGAATGAATGATCGAATGTATGTGCACGAAAGAATGAATGTATGAATGAATGAACGAATGAATGATTGATTAAAGGATTACACGAGGTGGTGGTTGGAGATAATGCACGCCCTCTCGCCGGGCTATTAATGACCTAATGAATGAAATGAACGGTTATAATCCTATTCGTTGTATCTTATTTACCCACTTGGGGAAAAAGGGTTCTAAACCTCGAGTAAGGATTATAACTTGCATGTACGTGTTTAAATTCCGCAATATTATGCTATTATGCATATCTTTTTATACCCACCAGTCTGTCTAAGACTGAACCCGGAGTTGTTTCAGTTATTTTTGCAGGAAGGGGGATGCTAGGCGGGATACCAATCAGGGAGAGTCTTGCATCGTGTCTAGCCTTTCCTTTACACGTATATGATTACATTTTGTTCATTTTGGATTTTGTATGTATGGAGCGTACTTGTAATTGGTACCTATATGTATCTTACTTGAACATTAAATTGGTACATAGAGCATGTAGCTCAATATATGAAATACATGTTGGTACCTAGAGCATCTAGCTCAATATATAATATATGAATGATTGCTTCCACTTTTCTATTGCTCTGTTGTTACTTTGATTGTTGTTGGGGTTTAAGTTATAGGCTAGTCCCGCCTGGCTTAGCGCGTGTGTATGTCTCCGTTCGCTATGATTCGACACGTGTATGGAAATCCATTTCGTTTACGGGTCGGGTCATGGTGCGGGGGATGTGACGTCTCGCGTTCGGGCGTTACAAGGAGGAGTCCTATCACGCCGATGATGGCGTCGATGTCGAGGAGAACGGTCACGGTGATGTCGGTCACGAGCCATCCTGAAATTCAAACACTATACATGCATGTTTGATTAACAAGTGCAATGAGTGTAATTACAACACACCATGTAATCAAACCACGTAGTCACATAATCCAAGTACTTCAAATAGAGTCACACAAGTTCAAGTAGGTTGCAAGACTCTCAAGTAATCAATTAATCCTATACCGTACGACTTAGAAACACGAGACATGACACTAGAGCCGCGGTTTTGCAACCGGGGCTCTGATACCACCTTGGGATGTAACACGGAATGCCAAGCGCCACATCCCCTGCACCATATCTCCAATCCACATATGAAACGGTCAATCCATACATAAACCGAAGCTATGGCGAACGGGAGACAATAAAAAAAACACAAGGCTAGGCGGGTACCCTCAATTAAAACCAAAACAACTCAGAGCAATAAAATAGCGGAAGCAAAAGCATTCAATACATATAGGTACCATATTTACATACTTACTTATAGGTACCGACAATTCATATCATTACAATATCAATCCAAGTATAATTCAAGATATACTACAAAATAGCTAGTATCAACACAAGTATAATGTATGAAGGTGCAGTGCTAGACCCGAATAAAAGACACGAGACTCTAATTCCCGCCTAGCACGAACCTGCAAAACTGAAAAGTTGAGGTGTCAGTCCAAACGGACTGTGCGAGGGGTATAAATAAATATATGCGCACATACATGCAAGTTAATCTCGGGTAATAATTTTAGGAAATCAAACACAATTATCAGAGTAGAAGGTACTATCGCCCGAGGTTACAACTAATTCAATTTATCAATTAATTCAGTTCAATGCAATCAATAGTTGGCCCGGCGAGTGAGGGAAATTCTCCAACCTTACTCCGACCGTGTACAATCAATCAATTATTAGGTGATTAGGTGATCAAGCAATTATTTACTGGGCACAATTAGCAGTTTCAGTGACTCCTTCTTCCTCCGGGTGATGGTGGGATTGCAAGGCCCCACCATCCAATCAGTCTGGGCAGAGGGTACATGAATCCCTAAGCCCGGAACTCCTTCCTCCCCTAATCTCCTAGGGGGTTCAGGGGTCATCCCGTTTGGTGAGGATAGCACTCGAGTTACGCGTCAGCCCATGCTTTCCCGGTTGGCTCGAGCCACTACCCTCGGGCCCACAGTGCAATTCAATGACTCGCCAAAACAATCAATCCGTCAATCAATCAATCAATCAATCAATCAATCGGTTTTGCTAAATCATTTGAAAATCATAAAGTTCGCAAACTATAGATATATATATACATTTTGGCCGAAATAGTCACATAGGTGTTGTTAAGGTTCTATTTATCTAGAATTTAAACCTCACCTTGACAAACGAACCAAAAGAAAGCCAGAGAACACCCTACGGAGCGGGCTCCACGAAACCAGGACCGTGATCTGTGCAACAAGGACAAGTGTGAAATAAGACTCGACTCGAATGAACCAATTATGACGAACGGCAAAGTGATGCACCAATATGTTATGCAATAACGATTTAGTGAATGTCAAATAAGAGCATGATTGTCAATAAACCAAGTATATATAACACATACACGTACAGCCATGCACGCAAAATAATAAGCATGAAAACAGAGGGTGACACGCCCGTGTCACAAAAATACACTAAGCCGTGACACCCCCGTGTCACAGTACAGCGGCAACAAGCATGCGAACAGAAGGTGACACGCCCGTGTCACCAAAACAAAGCAATCCGTGACACCCCCATGTCACGGTACATAAATTCAATCCAACAAGCACCCCCGTGTCACGCTGAAGAAGGAAAAAGTGACACCCCCGTGTCAACTGCGCGTAACAGAAAAACAGGGCAAGAAAACAGGGGTTTCCATGCAAGACCAACCCAAACACCAAGTTTCAACCAACAATTGCAATCAACACTTGAGGAAACATGTTTCCATACTTGAAACACAATAAAATCTAACATATATACCCAAATCATACATTGATCATCAAGATTCATCAAAAGAAACCCATAAAAATTCCATATATTCCAACTTCAACATAACTTCATGTTTCATGCAAGAAATGAAGAAACAAGGACCTAAACATGCTTCTAGTCATGAGTAAGCATGAAAGCATCAATCAATCAACAAACCCTACTCAACCAAATAATCAAAAGCTCAAGCAATTCTCATGTTATACCTTGAAATGAAAGAAGAATGAGATGAGGATGAAGATGTTGATGCTTCTAGCTTCAAAGTTCCTCAAAATAGCTTGGATTAAGAGATGAATTCTTCTCCTTCTCTTGAGGTGTGAAAATCGATCCTTAGTGTGTGTGTGTGTGATGTTCTTGTATGTAATGTATTGTATGAGAGTGACGGAAGAGATGCATATACTTGATATAATTTATCATCCACTAACATAACAAATGCACCCAAATTGCAAACAAGTCCCTAGGTTATTTAAATGAATGCAATCAAGTATCATCTCTAACAATTAGACATTTAACTCCCAATTCATGAAATGCAATTAAGTCCATAAATTTATGAGATGATCAATTAAAGTCGTATGAGACAATTAAGCACATTATCACTTAATTCACAATTTCACATTGAAAGTTAATTCTTATAAATACATAGGGATGTATAATGCACATAGTAATGTAATGAAATTATAATAAGCAAGTAAATATATAAAATTAAACTCCCAACTCTCGAAGACCCGCACGTGGCGTGCTTACCTGAACTTCCAGAATCTGGGGCGTTACAACTCTCCCCCCCTCTTAAAAGAATCTGGTCCCCAGATTCATTGGTCGGAGGAAAATAACTCCAGGTGAAACTTCTTCATCTTCTCTTCCGGTTCCCAAGTCATTTCCTCGGTCCTATCACTCCGCCATAACACTTTCACCATAGGAATATTCCGATTTCTCAACTCTTGAAATTTCCTTTCCAATATTCTGACCGGCTTCTGTACGAAAGATAAATTCGGTTCCAACTCCACTTCTTCAATGGGGAGAATTTCGGTTTCATCCGGATAATACTTCCTGAGTTGAGATAGATGAAAAACATTGTGAATTCCGGTAAGATTAGGTGGTAGGTCCACTCAATAAGCTACTTCTCCAATTCTCTCAATAATCTCAAATGGAACTAGGTAACGGGGATTCAACTTTCCTCCCTTTCCAATTCTAGAAAATCCCTTTCGAGGAGATACCTTCAGGAAAACCCGGTCCCCCACTTCAAATTTGAGATCCCTCCAGCGAATATCGGCGTAACTCTTCTGTCTATCTTGTGCAGCCTTCATCCGGCGTTGTATAATCCGAACTTTCTCAATCATGGCTTCCACAGCCTTAGAAGATTTCTCAATCTTTCTCCCCTTCTTGACTCCTTCCTGTTTTGACCATCTCCACTCTTCCAAATCAAAGAATAACGGTGATCGACATTTTCGCCCATATAGCAATTCATACGGAGCCATACCAATCGTTGCTTGAAAGCTATTATTGTAAGCGAACTCCACCAAAGGAAGTTGATCATGCCACGAAGTCTGGAAATCCAAGGCACAAGCTCGAAGTAGATCTTCCAAGTACCGAATAACCCTCTCAGATTGCCCATCAGTTTGAGGATGAAACGCCGCACTGAACTGAAGTTTTGTACCCAACATCTCTTGTAACTCCTGCCATAACTTCGAAGTGAAACGGGGATCTCGATCCGAAACAATACTCACCGGAATACCATGAAGTCGTACAATCTCCCGGTTGTAAATTTCAGCCAACTTCCGAATCTTGAAAGACATTCTGACCGGTAGAAAATGAGCAGATTTTGTCAGACGATCCACAATCACCCAAATACCATCGAATCCACCCTTCACTCTAGGTAACCCGGATATTAAATCCATCGTCACCTGTTCCCACTTCCACTCAGGAATAGGTAACGGCTGAAGAAGACCTCCCGGTTTCTGGTGTTCGGCTTTCACTTTCTGATAAGTGAGGCAGTGCTTCACAAACTCTGCTACATCCTTCTTCAACCCACGCCACCAATAATACTGTTTGAGATCCTTGTACATCTTATTCCCTCCAGGGTGAATTGAATAAGCTGACTTGTGAGCTTCCTCGAGCAATACCCTTTTCAAATCATCGGGTACTACTACTCGGTTCTTGAAACAAAGAAGACCGGTTTCATCGAACCCAAATGGACTCTCCGGATCCTCTCTAGCCTTAGAAACCAATCTCTGAACTCCCGGATCCTTTCCTTGAGCCTCAAACATTCTGTATTTAAGTCCGGATAAATGGAGATATTGGAAACTCGAGCTCTAATCACGATAGGCTCCACTCCATTACTTGCACCCACTTCCAAGTTCGAAACACCCACTTTCCTACTTAGAGCGTCGGCAACTACATTAGCTTTCCCGGGATGATACTTGATAACACAATCATAATCTTCTAGTCGCTCCATCCATCTCCGTTGCCTCATATTGAGCTCCTTTTGTGTAAAAAGGTATTGGAGACTCTTATGATCGGTGAAAATCTCAAATGACACTCCATACAAGTAATGTCTCCACTTCCCGAGTGCGAAAATCACGGCAGCAAGCTCTAAATCATGCGTCGGGTAGTTCCTCTCATGATCCTTCAACTTCCGTGAGGCATAAGTGACAACCTTGCCCTTCTGAGTTAATATACTTCCCTAACCTTCTTTCGACGCGTCAGTATACACAACATATCCCTCCGAACCCTCTTGAAGAGTTAACACTGGAGCAGAAACCAATCTCTCCCTCAAAACATCGAAGCTTCTCTCACATAACCCATCCCAATCATAATTCACATCCTTCTTAGTTAACCGAGTCAAAGGAGCAGCGATCTTAGAGAAATCTTGCACGAATCTTCTATAATAACCCGCCAATCCCAAGAAACTCCTAATCTCGGATACGTTCTTTGGTTTCTCCCACTTCAACTCCGCTTCAATCTTTGAAGGATCAACCTCTAATCCATTCCCCGAAATAATATGACCTAAGAAGGAAACCCGGTCGATCCAAAACTCACACTTGCTAAACTTTGCAAATAATTGATGCTCCTTCAACGTTCTTAAAACCAATTTGAGATGCCTTGCATGTTGCTCGGCCGATTTAGAGAAAACCAATATATCATCAATGAAGATTACAACGAACTTGTCAAGAAACGGCTGGAAAATCCTATGCATCATGTCCATAAAAGCGGCGGGAGCATTTGTCAATCCAAAAGGCATGACTGCGAATTCATAATGCCCGTACCTGGTATTAAAACCCGTCTTCGGAATATCCTCCGTTCGAATTCGTAATTGGTAATACCCTTGCCTCAAATTTAGCTTTGAATATACCTTAGACCCTTGGAGTATATCAAACAACTCTTCTGTAACGCCCCCGTTTTTTCAGTTTAAGTAATGTGACGTATTTGTTTGAAAATTGCGCAAATTAAGTATTTAATTATAGGATTAATTGTTTATAAGTGATTTTATTTGATTTAAAACCGTAAACTTTTGTTATTTAATTTAATTAATATGGAATTTAAGTTTAGTAATTTATTTATAACAATATGAATTCGTTCATGCGCTTGAGTGTTTTGTTTCTACTTCGTTTTTATATGAAATGATACTGGATTGGCGTGAAAATTTAATATGTCGTAAATATGTGTGTTATGAACGTGCCTATGTGCTCGGTTTATGTTTTCGGATTCAATTGACGTGTTTATGAATTTATTTTGATTTTTGGAACCAAGTCGGGGGCTAACGAGCAATTAGCGCACCCTTGGTTCCGTGCGTGATATCTTGAGCTCGGGAATTCGGATTCGAATTCCGTCAACTCCGTTGCCTTCGTATCGACGATTCGGAGACAATGGAACAAGCCTCACACCTTTTTGAAATCATTAAGACCTCCGAAATCCAACCGTAACGGACAACTCGTGCAAGAAGAGCCCTTATGTTGACTAGTCTCCTTGGTGGGACCCTTTCTACTTAACCAAACCCAACCAAAGTTTAACCATGACTTTTGTACCTAGAGTTAACTCCTTCCTCTCCATTTTAGCTGCAAGAACCGAACCATATCCCCTTCATTTCTGCAACTACTGATCGAGAGAGAGAGATAGAGGAGAAGGAAGAAACCCTAAGCCATCCTTTGTGATTTTGAGCTCAAATCACCATCTTCCTTCACCAAAACTTCAAGGTATGAATACTTATGTCTTCTATACTCTATTATGCTTGATTTCATCTATTTAAAACATGATTTGGCTCAGATTTGATTAGGGTTTGAATTATGAGATTGGTATGAACTTTTAGGGATTTTTGCTCTTGTGACCTATATGTTTGTGTGGCTGAATTTCTTGCTTATATGTGATCATATGAACTTGTTTCTTGGCTTATTTCTTTCCTAACTGATAGTATGTGATGTTAGGAGGATTTCATCTCTTGCCTCTTTTATAAAATTATGAGATATGGAGCTTCAAACTTGATGATCAAACTATTTCCCCTGTTTTGTGGCTGCTGTGTGAAATTTTGTGTTGTTGCATGATCATATGGCCTCCATTTCGTGTGAAAATGCATGGAGTTGATGTACACTTATTGTTATATATGTTAGCACTCATGTTTCAAGTATTTGGATCCATTTGAAGCCTCAAAACCGAAATACCTAGCCTGTTTCTATGCATGCACCATGACAGATTTGTTGCTGTTGTGTTTGGTAACTTGTTGGTCCTTTTAATGTGCTTTAAATTGTACCATTTTGCATATATTTGAGGTATATTAGTTGTTTAGTATGTTAGCATGCATTCCCCAAAGTTTCAGATCCAAATTCAAGCCCTAAGTACTTGATCAAGGCATGATAGAATCATTAGGGCTCATATGTCCGATTGTAGCGACCCAGTTTTGTTTCACGGTTTCGATGATCTTAACGTGTGATTTAGCTTTTGCACTCTAAATGAAAAATGTTCATAACATGCCAAATATGTTGCATATGAAGTTTCAGAGCATTTAGAGTTCATTTGGTATGTTTTTGGATTGAGTTTGTAAGGGATCAGTTTTGCCGGAAAAATTTCAAAGGGGATTAAGTTCTGTACCGTGACACCCCCGTGTCTCATTTACTCATAAGAGGGAGACACGGGCGTGTCACACTCTCTGGGCAGCTCTGTACTGAGCCACGCCCGTGGCTCAGTTGGGCAAGGGTTGGTGACACCCCCGTGTCACTTCCCATGTGCAGTCCGGGTTGTTTCCTCTTCGGTTTTTGATTTGTTTCACCTCCTTAATGACTTTATCTCCTTTTGTGTTAAACTATGAACTTGTTTTGCTATGTGTTAGGAGTATTGTGGTTCAATTTCGTGACATTTGGATGAGTTATAGGTATGCTTTTGCTTAATGCCGTTTATGTGTGTTTATACGTCGTTTATGAATTGCATAACTTATTTTCCATATCATATGGTTTCTTCTTGTTGCCCAACCTTGAATATATGTTATGTTATGTAATATGAAGTATATGGTAACATTATGGGAGAGCTTGAATATGTTCTATGTTTCTATTTGAGTGATTTATGATCGAACAAGTGAATGAGTTGGTTATACGATCTTTATGCCTTCATATCATGCTTGTGCATTGCCGTGCGTCATATATGGTCCATTTAGAGTCTTGAGTCTCACGAACACGTCTTGTGGTCTTTTGTACAGTTTGTCTCCAGGGTGGAGAGCTTTTGATCGTTCAAGCACTTGGTGCTCGATCCTTGTTTCATCACGGTTCAGGTGAGGGTGGTTTTTGTTTTAGTTATGTAACAAACCCTACAACCCTTATGTGAAAAGCTTTGGCCAAAACCGTATGATTATATATATATGATTTTCAAATGGAGTTATCGAGTAAATCCTTCTGAGTTATACATATGAGCGTATATAAGCTTGAAAATGGTTTTGTAATGAGGCTATGCTCCAAACCGTGTGTCTTCATGCTAGCTACGGATTCGGATGACACGGAGAGGTACGTATATAGCATAAGCCGAGTTACACGGTAAGGTATGATTTCTTATAGTATGTATTTATGAATTATGATATGTACTTATGAATTGATTGTTTGGCGAGACACATTTCGGATTTCTGACGGAACGGGCCCCGGGACTTAGTATATGTGGCTAACCGAGGAAGCAAGGGCTGACGGGGATCCCATATACTAGTCTCACTATCTAAACAGCGGTACCGGACCTCGTCAGGAGATTGGCGGGGAAAGGGAGACTGAGTGCCATCTGGGGAGTCATGTAACCCCTTTTGGTCAGTGACGGAGGTGGTCGGGTCTTGCAAACCCACCACCAACCCGGAGGAAGAAGGTTGGAATTAATTATAATTGACTGATTGATTGACTGATTGAATATCGATTGATAGGCACTGTGCGGGAAGGCCGGGAACCGGATTGCCCAAACAATATATTTAGGGCTTAAATTATGGTCTGCCTGTATTATGATTTATTGCATGATCACCTAATCAATATAATATTGATAATTGTCGTACACGGTCGGAGTTTGGATGGAGGTTGTGCACGCTCACTCGCCGAGCCTTATATTTAAGTATGATTTACGTATGGAATGAATTTAATTTGTCTTAGGCGTAAAGTTCGAGCATTGATTATCTATTTTCTTACCCTTAGTGGGAACCAATTACAAAATAAAACCTTGCTCGGGATTTATGACTTGCATGTGCATGTTTTATATATATATATCGCTCCTGCTCACTCAGTCTTCTAGAGACTGACCCCTCTCCCTCCCCACTCTTTTAGCGTGCAGGGTTGATCTTTGGAGTTTCGGGCTAGGCGGAGGTTTGGAGTTTTAAGTGGGTCGAGTTGTGCTAGGAGAGTCTCTGCATTCTCATCTGTATTGGAATTATGTATAACCCATTTCAGTTATGTCACGAAATTTGATACCTATGTATTTATTATGAAATTGGCTTTACTGGATTTTGCTATGAATTAAAAGAGGCCTGAAGAGCCCGAATTTCGTTTTTGGCTTGTATTATTGAATTTTGGGCTTCGCTATGCATTATATTTCGTGGATTGGTAAACATTACAGGGTCTAGCTCCGCCTGGCTTAGGAAAGTTTTATGTTTGTCTCCCGTTCGCTAGGGTTCGATACGGGTGCGGATTTACTATTTCGTTACTCGTGTTGAGCCTTGGTGCGGGGGATGTGGTGCCTCACGTGCGGGGTGCTACATCCTTAAGTGGTATCAGAGCCCGGTTGCAAAACCGGTGTTCTTGAGTCGTGTCGGAGTCAGTTTAAGTCGAACGGCATAGGGACTATGTGATATTGTGTGCATTGCATCGATCTTGAATATGGAATTTGGTTTCTCTAAGAATTTTGTTGAATTACTTGTTGTATTTTAGATGGATTCTTGTCTTTCGTATTGAATATGTGTCATGAGCATGCACTAATCGCATGCATCCATTCTTGAAAAGAGTTATGATTTCCAGGTTATAAAGATGATATCAAACCACGGCCAAATTTTATGATCACAACAACCTGTTGCAAATTCCTTCGGAGGCACGGAAGATAGGAAGGATGCCCGGAAGGAATGTGGAGAATGCTAGTTGTGTGGCTTTGTAGATTGAGTTGCAATTAACGGTTGGGATTCAGAATGGGAGGTTCGACCTTGGCGATGCGATGGCAGAGGAACATTTGGGGTAATAGAAATAGGAGGATCTTGCAACCTAAGGAATGAAGGGAACAAAACCTTGAAGATATATTGGTCCCGGATTTGGATCATGAAAGAGGTACTAGTAATTAAGAGGAGTAGAGATGACGTGGGTCCGGTAGAGGTTATGCATTAATGGTCTACAAAGAAGGACTTCGAGCTAAGCTCAGTGATTAGAAGTCGGGTTCTAGAAGACAAGCATTTGGGTAAACGCAAATAGAGGGAAGGTGGCAATATGGAGAACGAGATTTGAGTTTGTTTTTCCAAATCCAAGGTGAAGTGTCACACTGAGAAGTCGAATTGGAAGATATGGAGCAACAAATGGGAACGATAAAGGAAAGCAAAGACCGGTTGAAGGATTATTCTCGAGGAGAGATTCTTTGCAAGGAAATCATGCGCTCAGGTATAAGCAATCGGAAAACAAGCTTAATTTGTCAATCCAAGTTCACAAAGGATAACGCGAAATTCTGGGTGGAGGTGACGATTGGAAGTAAAGGTCGAATTTCGAGGAAAAGTTTGGATACTAACTCAGTGGACGTGGAAGAATTAAGGATTAAGAAATCGTAACCTCGGATAGTGGAAGATTCAAGTGATGCCAAAAGACTCATGGAAAACTTGAAGACCGTGGGAAAGGCAAGGAATAATTACCAAGTCAAAGTAACCGCGGGACTTGGAGTAACAAGGAAAAGCTGTCGAGCTAACTACTTACCTCATTGGTGACAGGTTCCAAAGCATTCATAGCACGTGCATCATATTTTGCACTAATTAATTATTCTCTTGATCTTATGTTATTCGTGCATTTCTAATTGGTTTTGTTGCGCTAATGTGTGGTATAATTGCTTGGTGTAAACGTGACACATGCATTGCCATCTTTACCCAACATGCATTCTAGTGTTTACTCGATAGGAAGTCCTTTCGTCTCAACTATCAAGTATCAGTTTAATCCAGCTGCATCTGAGTTATGAGGAAGAGAAAGGGGATTTAATCATCGAGAATTTCGATAAAAGCAGAATCAATGGAGTTCAACCCGGGACAACAGAAATTTAAGGGGGAGAGCACCACCGAAGAACAAATTGGACGATTGAAAAGGTGCTCGAAGAAATGTTTTAGTGGGAATGACGAAATTACAAATTTAGGAAGACCTGGAAGTCCTATTAGTGATGACCGGAGATAACTAAGGCGGCGTGAATGGTTAAGTGTTAAGAGGAGAACTAAGATATTAAATTCGGGTTGAAGTCCATCATTAGGAATGAAGGAAATGGTTTGAAGAATGTTCCTATGTGTGGAACATGGATCTGGAGATAACAGAATTATAAGGGAGCGTCTGGAAACTCCTAAGCCAGAATTGACAAGAGAGAGTGTCGAATCAAGTGGGTATATGATGGAATGATGGCGATCACGAGTAATCTAATAGGGTACAAAGAAGGGGTTCAATAATGACACTATTATCAAGTTCTCGGTTAGTCCCACGATACTGCGGAAGGAACCTAAGAAGAAGCCAAACCGGGAAAAGGTGACCATTGGAGGATTTACATCAAACAACAAGAATCATCAAGAACATTCTATCTTCAATACAAGAAATGTGGAGCCGGATGCCGAATGTAACCTTAAAGGGGTAAAAGGGAATGAATGGATAATTTGCGCGGAAGATGGGAAGAGGATTCATGCTAAGGTAGATTCTAATGACGAATACCTCTAGGTAGGGATTGAATCGTCAAGGTGGTCGGGGGTAGTCATTCTTGAGGATATTTTTAAACTCTAATATGAGTAAGATAGTAGCTATGGATCTAACATTGAGACAGATGGTCTAAGGATATTCGGGGAGGTCAAACTCAGTTAATTAAAAAGGATTGATCAATAGCTTCACCGGGGAACCCTGAAGAGGTCCAAGACAAGCTGGACACTGAGTTACATTCAGGACAGATCACATCTTGGACAATGACAATTCACACTTTGAAATTTTGCAATTTCGGTGAACGGTACTTATAGCCTTCATGATACATGCATTCATGCAAATTTAACTTTTATAATTCTTATGTTAGGTGCTCTGATGTGCAATGTGTTAAATTACTTGGAATAATTGGAAATCAATATGGGAGATATTTGTTATTTACTTTGGGCGCCTTACGTGAGTTAAATTTGGTTTGCGTGAGTTGCTTGGGAGTATTGGAGACTTCCTTGCTTTATTTTCGGTTAAGAGACGGGGATTCTCTTATTTTTGTTTGAGAGACGGGATACTCTCTTTGCTTGCGAGAGACGGGGTTCTCTCATTGTTATTGGAGAGACGGGGTTCTCTCATTGTTGCTTGAGAGACGGGGCTCTCTCCTTGTTGTTTGTGAGAGACGGGGAATCTCTCATTATTTGATTTCAAGCGTGTTTTGAATCCGAGGACGGATTCTTTTAAGGGGGAGAGATTGTAACGCCCCCGTTTTTTCAGTTTAAGTAATGTGACGTATTTGTTTGAAAATTGCGCAAATTAAGTATTTAATTATAGGATTAATTGTTTATAAGTGATTTTATTTGATTTAAAACCGTAAACTTTTGTTATTTAATTTAATTAATATGGAATTTAAGTTTAGTAATTTATTTATAACAATATGAATTCGTTCATGCGCTTGAGTGTTTTGTTTCTACTTCGTTTTTATATGAAATGATACTGGATTGGCGTGAAAATTTAATATGTCGTAAATATGTGTGTTATGAACGTGCCTATGTGCTCGGTTTATGTTTTCGGATTCAATTGACGTGTTTATGAATTTATTTTGATTTTTGGAACCAAGTCGGGGGCTAACGAGCAATTAGCGCACCCTTGGTTCCGTGCGTGATATCTTGAGCTCGGGAATTCGGATTCGAATTCCGTCAACTCCGTTGCCTTCGTATCGACGATTCGGAGACAATGGAACAAGCCTCACACCTTTTTGAAATCATTAAGACCTCCGAAATCCAACCGTAACGGACAACTCGTGCAAGAAGAGCCCTTATGTTGACTAGTCTCCTTGGTGGGACCCTTTCTACTTAACCAAACCCAACCAAAGTTTAACCATGACTTTTGTACCTAGAGTTAACTCCTTCCTCTCCATTTTAGCTGCAAGAACCGAACCATATCCCCTTCATTTCTGCAACTACTGATCGAGAGAGAGAGATAGAGGAGAAGGAAGAAACCCTAAGCCATCCTTTGTGATTTTGAGCTCAAATCACCATCTTCCTTCACCAAAACTTCAAGGTATGAATACTTATGTCTTCTATACTCTATTATGCTTGATTTCATCTATTTAAAACATGATTTGGCTCAGATTTGATTAGGGTTTGAATTATGAGATTGGTATGAACTTTTAGGGATTTTTGCTCTTGTGACCTATATGTTTGTGTGGCTGAATTTCTTGCTTATATGTGATCATATGAACTTGTTTCTTGGCTTATTTCTTTCCTAACTGATAGTATGTGATGTTAGGAGGATTTCATCTCTTGCCTCTTTTATAAAATTATGAGATATGGAGCTTCAAACTTGATGATCAAACTATTTCCCCTGTTTTGTGGCTGCTGTGTGAAATTTTGTGTTGTTGCATGATCATATGGCCTCCATTTCGTGTGAAAATGCATGGAGTTGATGTACACTTATTGTTATATATGTTAGCACTCATGTTTCAAGTATTTGGATCCATTTGAAGCCTCAAAACCGAAATACCTAGCCTGTTTCTATGCATGCACCATGACAGATTTGTTGCTGTTGTGTTTGGTAACTTGTTGGTCCTTTTAATGTGCTTTAAATTGTACCATTTTGCATATATTTGAGGTATATTAGTTGTTTAGTATGTTAGCATGCATTCCCCAAAGTTTCAGATCCAAATTCAAGCCCTAAGTACTTGATCAAGGCATGATAGAATCATTAGGGCTCATATGTCCGATTGTAGCGACCCAGTTTTGTTTCACGGTTTCGATGATCTTAACGTGTGATTTAGCTTTTTCACTCTAAATGAAAAATGTTCATAACATGCCAAATATGTTGCATATGAAGTTTCAGAGCATTTAGAGTTCATTTGGTATGTTTTTGGATTGAGTTTGTAAGGGATCAGTTTTGCCGGAAAAATTTCAAAGGGGATTAAGTTCTGTACCGTGACACCCCCGTGTCTCATTTACTCATAAGAGGGAGACACGGGCGTGTCACACTCTCTGGGCAGCTCTGTACTGAGCCACGCCCGTGGCTCAGTTGGGCAAGGGTTGGTGACACCCCCGTGTCACTTCCCATGTGCAGTCCGGGTTGTTTCCTCTTCGGTTTTTGATTTGTTTCACCTCCTTAATGACTTTATCTCCTTTTGTGTTAAACTATGAACTTGTTTTGCTATGTGTTAGGAGTATTGTGGTTCAATTTCGTGACATTTGGATGAGTTATAGGTATGCTTTTGCTTAATGCCGTTTATGTGTGTTTATACGTCGTTTATGAATTGCATAACTTATTTTCCATATCATATGGTTTCTTCTTGTTGCCCAACCTTGAATATATGTTATGTTATGTAATATGAAGTATATGGTAACATTATGGGAGAGCTTGAATATGTTCTATGTTTCTATTTGAGTGATTTATGATCGAACAAGTGAATGAGTTGGTTATACGATCTTTATGCCTTCATATCATGCTTGTGCATTGCCGTGCGTCATATATGGTCCATTTAGAGTCTTGAGTCTCACGAACACGTCTTGTGGTCTTTTGTACAGTTTGTCTCCAGGGTGGAGAGCTTTTGATCGTTCAAGCACTTGGTGCTCGATCCTTGTTTCATCACGGTTCAGGTGAGGGTGGTTTTTGTTTTAGTTATGTAACAAACCCTACAACCCTTATGTGAAAAGCTTTGGCCAAAACCGTATGATTATATATATATGATTTTCAAATGGAGTTATCGAGTAAATCCTTCTGAGTTATACATATGAGCGTATATAAGCTTGAAAATGGTTTTGTAATGAGGCTATGCTCCAAACCGTGTGTCTTCATGCTAGCTACGGATTCGGATGACACGGAGAGGTACGTATATAGCATAAGCCGAGTTACACGGTAAGGTATGATTTCTTATAGTATGTATTTATGAATTATGATATGTACTTATGAATTGATTGTTTGGCGAGACACATTTCGGATTTCTGACGGAACGGGCCCCGGGACTTAGTATATGTGGCTAACCGAGGAAGCAAGGGCTGACGGGGATCCCATATACTAGTCTCACTATCTAAACAGCGGTACCGGACCTCGTCAGGAGATTGGCGGGGAAAGGGAGACTGAGTGCCATCTGGGGAGTCATGTAACCCCTTTTGGTCAGTGACGGAGGTGGTCGGGTCTTGCAAACCCACCACCAACCCGGAGGAAGAAGGTTGGAATTAATTATAATTGACTGATTGATTGACTGATTGAATATCGATTGATAGGCACTGTGCGGGAAGGCCGGGAACCGGATTGCCCAAACAATATATTTAGGGCTTAAATTATGGTCTGCCTGTATTATGATTTATTGCATGATCACCTAATCAATATAATATTGATAATTGTCGTACACGGTCGGAGTTTGGATGGAGGTTGTGCACGCTCACTCGCCGAGCCTTATATTTAAGTATGATTTACGTATGGAATGAATTTAATTTGTCTTAGGCGTAAAGTTCGAGCATTGATTATCTATTTTCTTACCCTTAGTGGGAACCAATTACAAAATAAAACCTTGCTCGGGATTTATGACTTGCATGTGCATGTTTTATATATATATATCGCTCCTGCTCACTCAGTCTTCTAGAGACTGACCCCTCTCCCTCCCCACTCTTTTAGCGTGCAGGGTTGATCTTTGGAGTTTCGGGCTAGGCGGAGGTTTGGAGTTTTAAGTGGGTCGAGTTGTGCTAGGAGAGTCTCTGCATTCTCATCTGTATTGGAATTATGTATAACCCATTTCAGTTATGTCACGAAATTTGATACCTATGTATTTATTATGAAATTGGCTTTACTGGATTTTGCTATGAATTAAAAGAGGCCTGAAGAGCCCGAATTTCGTTTTTGGCTTGTATTATTGAATTTTGGGCTTCGCTATGCATTATATTTCGTGGATTGGTAAACATTACAGGGTCTAGCTCCGCCTGGCTTAGGAAAGTTTTATGTTTGTCTCCCGTTCGCTAGGGTTCGATACGGGTGCGGATTTACTATTTCGTTACTCGTGTTGAGCCTTGGTGCGGGGGATGTGGTGCCTCACGTGCGGGGTGCTACATCCTCAATATGGGGAAGAGGATATTTATTCTTAACGGTCATCCGATTAAGCTCCCGGTAATCAATACACATTCTTAGAGTACCGTCCTTCTTCTTCACGAATAAAACTGGAGCACCCCACGGTGACGAGCTCGGTCTTACATACCCAACTTCCAAAAGACCATCAAGTTGCACTTTTAATTCCTTCAATTCCGCCGGTGCCATCCTATATGGAGTCTTAGAATAAGGTTCGGCATCCGAATACAAATCAATCATAAACTCTATCTCCCTTTCCGGCGGCAACGAATCCAACCTCTCGGGAAACACTTCGGGAAACTCTTTAACTACCTCGGTTTCTTCTAACTTCACTTGATCCTTCGGTTGATTAAGATTATAGGCTATAAACCCCGTAGCCCCATCACGAACCAATTTCTGAGCTTCGGAAAAAGATAATAAAGGCACCGCCTTCGAACCCTGACCCGTAACAACCTCAGAGCCCAAACTAACCTGCTTGGCCTGGCAATCAACGGTGACGTAGTGCTTATACAACCAATCCATACCCAAGATAGAACCATACCGAGACATAGGCAACTCAATGAAATCCGTTGAGAAAACCCGACCCTCAATACTCACCGGCACCTCTCTAAAAACCCGGTTAGTTTCTATACTACCACCAAAAGGAGTACTAACCACGTAGCATGCATCAGAATAAGTAACACACAAGGGCAATTTAATAGAAACATCACAAGAAATGAAGGAGTGAGTGGCTCCCGGATCAAATAAAGTGTGTATGTTGATGCCATGAATGCAAATGGTACCTTCAACAACAGCAGTCGGGTCCCCGTCTGCATCCTGTTCCTCGCCTTACAAGGCATAAGCACGGGCCTGAATCATCAGCCTCTGTCCTCCAGGTGGCGGATTACGTCGATCCGGACAAGTATCCACCATATGATCGGCAACCCCGCAAATTAGGCATAACCCTAGGCGCCTTCGGCAATTATCATAGTGATGTGTAGGTTGCCCACAGAAAGTACACTTAGGTTTCTCCGGTGGTGGCGGCATAACCGGTGGCTGAGGAGCCTTCTGGACTGGCCCTTGTGGTTTAAACTTCTTCATAGGGCCCTTAAACGGAGGAGGAGCTGTATCAAACACCATCGGCCTCTTGCCGGCATTGTAACCTGATCTTGATCCGGAACCTGAACCTTGTCCCGATCTGTACGAGGATCTTCGTGCGTTGACCGAATCTTCAACCTTAAGAGCTTTTGTAGTGGCCTTCTTCCAAGTGCTTGTGTTAACTGCTTCAATCGCCGCTTGAATGTACGGCCTCAAACCTTGTACAAATTGCATAGCCTTGTGGAAGTCGTCACTAGCAATGTTAGGGGCATATTTGGACAACCTCTCGAACTCAGCTATATATTCGGCAACCGATCTACCTCCTTGCTTAAGCTCCGTGAATTCCTTGAGTCTTCTTGTGCGCGAAGATGGTGGAATAAACTTATTCTTGAATTCTCTTTCGAATACCTCCCACGTAATTTGCTCCTCGGCGGCATCCAAGACGATTTTGGTACTCTCCCACCATGAATATGCTTCTCCCTGGATGAGGGTAAAGAGTACACCGAGCCTTTTCCCAAGACTCACATGGAATAAGTTCCCAAACCCGTTCAACTTCCTTAAGCCATTGCTCGGCTTGAATATCGTTCCCCTTTTGGAATCTCGGCGAATGTTGACTCTGAAATTCCCTTAAAATAGCAGAGATAGGTGCCTGTTGTGGTGGTGGAGGAGCTGGCGGTGCTGGAGGCACATAATCCCTTAGCCTCTGATCCATGAGTTGCACCATGGAATATAAGAAATCTTGGGGTTAAGCTAGAGGAGGAGTGTAACGCTCCGTGTTTTCACACGTGCAGGTAAGAGTTACGTGCGTAATTACATTTAATTATATGAGTTTATATCTTGTTTTACTAATTAAATTTGTTTCTAATTTGATTTAATTGTTTAAATTTTATATGAATTCTAATTTGAGTTATGAACATATGAATGAAATTGTGAGATTGTGACTTTCATGGATTCGGTGATCATTGAATGGAATTTTATGTTTCGTGTAATTCGCGGACTTGATTGTAACTTATTTGAATGTTTTGGACTTAATTGAAAATTGGGTTTGGGCTTAATTGCCACTTTTTGAAAGTTTAGGGACCTATTTGTATATAGGCAACCTTGAACGGTTTTCGTGATATCTTGAGCTCCGGACCTCGAAATCGAGATTCGTAACCGGCGTTGAACTTGTTTCGACGTTACCTATCCATTAAACTTGACTTTATACTTTTTCGATACCGTTTGAACCTTCGACAACGAACTTTTCCACAACCTCGATCCTATAATTGTTTGAACCGTTTACTAAACGAACCGGACTTGAACCGACCCGTATCCTACCCATTTAGCACTAAAAATCAGCATTCTTATCTTCTTGCTCCATTGCATTCATCGATCAATTCACCATTCCAAGAGGGAGAGGAGAGAAAGCTCCAAAAACCCTCCATTGTTGATCATCCAAACCTTGAGCTCAAGGGTTACTAATCCTCCATCTCCTTTCAAGGTAATTAATAATTTGTAAACTCCTTCTCCTCCTCTATCTTTTCATCTAGGAATAGCTTGGCATGAGTGAAGGATTCTTGTGTTTTGAGTATGAGCATGAATTGAGGGTTTGTGCTTGCTCTTTGGTTCTAATGCTTCTAAGTGATAGTTGATGCATGGATTATGTTGCTTGTAGCTTCCTTATCATTTTTATATGCTTGGATCTCATGTTGGTTGTGTATTACATGATTTGCCATTAATGGAGCTTGAAGCTTCCATGGATGAAAGCTTGTTATTGGGTGATCTTTTGCCAACTTTGGGTATGAATTCTTGCACATATGAATGGATTGCATGTTATATGTGAATTATATGACTTGAATACATGTCTAAGTGGTACAAAAGAGCTTCCTTGTTTCTGCCCTATTTTGCAAGCTTTTCCCTCGGAGAAACAGAGCTTATCTTGTGAAGACGACGAGCTGACACGGCCGTGTCAGCTTTGAACTGAAAATGGACACGGCCGTGTTGGGCTCTCGACTTTGATTTTTTTCTGAATTTAACCTCGGACACGGCCGTGTCCAAACGCTTTGAAAACTCAACACGGCCGTGTCAAGCCCTCGACTTTGAATTTTTCTGATTTTAAACCTCGGACACGGCCGTGTCCGTTTCCTTTGAAAACTCAACACGGCCGTGTCATTTGAAGTGGCAGCTTTGGGGAACCTCTTTTATTGTTTGTTTTACGTTTATGACTCGTAATGATGGATTATATGTAACGTGATTATATTAAAGTTATGTTTTATGATTGATATATGATATTGATGACCATACGAATGAAAGTATGAAAGTATGAACGATATGAACGGGAATGAATACGGTTTTACAGTATAATGAACGAAACTTGGTGATTTATGTGTTTAATTGAATTCTATGATATTCATGACCATATTTGAACACATTATTGCATTTTAAGCATTCCATAGCATGATATTGCATAGTCGAGCGTCTAATGTGGTCATAATTGAGTCTCACACTACCTTTGTCACACAGATCTTGATCCAGTGGGTGACGAGGTTGGGCAGTGAGAGCTTTGTCGGGGTTCTTTTTGTCTATCAGGTGGGTTTTTCTACTATTAGTTAACAATATGACCCCGAACACCTAATGTGCAAGATTTTGGCCAAAACCCTATATAGGTATTTATACCAAGTTTTTAACGAACAAATGTTTTCGAACGAAAGCCTTTTTCTTGATTGTCCTACCAAATGTTTTGGCGAGAAATGAATGATCACAATGAATGAGGGCCCGGGACTTAGTGTAGTGGTGAACCGGGGAAGCTTGGGCTGACGGGAATCCATTTATACTAGTTCCAACAATTTCGGCAACCTGGATTTCACTAGGAGATTAGTGAATGAAAGGGGTCCCGTGCTTTTGGGGATTCATGTACCCCTCTAGCATTAATGAATGAGGGTTCGGGCCATGCAAACCCGTTCCCTACCCGGAGGAAAAAGGAGTATATGAACGATTGAATGAATGATTGAATGTATGTGCACGAAAGAATGAATGTATGAATGAATGAACGAATGAATGATTGATTAAAGGATTACACGAGGTGGTGGTTGGAGATAATGCACGCCCTCTCGCCGGGCTATTAATGACCTAATGAATGAAATGAACGGTTATAATCCTATTCGTTGTATCTTATTTACCCACTTGGGGAAAAAAGGGTTCTAAACCTCGAGTAAGGATTATAACTTGCATGTACGTGTTTAAATTCCGCAATATTATGCTATTATGCCTATCTTTTTATACCCACCAGTCTGTCTAAGACTGAACCCGGAGTTGTTTCAGTTGTTTTTGCAGGAAGGGGGATGCTAGGCGGGATACCAGTCAGGGAGAGTCTTGCATTGTGTCTAGCCTTTCCTTTACACGCATATGATTACATTTTGTTCATTTTGGATTTTGTATGTATGGAGCATACTTGTAATTGGTACCTATATGTATCTTACTTGAACATTAAATTGGTACATAGAGCATATAGCTCAATATATGAAATCCATGTTGGTACCTAGAGCATCTAGCTCAATATATAATATATGAATGATTGCTTCCGCTTTTCTATTGCTCTGTTGTTACTTTGATTGTTGTTGGGGTTTAAGTTATAGGCTAGTCCCGCCTGGCTTAGCGCGTGTGTATGTCTCCGTTCGCTATGATTCGACACGTGTATGGAAATCCATTTCGTATACGGGTCGGGTCATGGTGCGGGGGATGTGACGTCTCGCGCTCGGGCGTTACATCCTTTGAGTGGTATTAGAGCCCAGGGTTGCAAAACCAGGGTTCTAGTGTCGTGTGGAGTCAGTAGGTCGTTCGGCTGTAGGAATTACTTGCTAATGTGGAGTATTTGCATTTTATATGATAAGGTGTTGATTCCTGACTCGAATGTTTGATTAAATTAATGCATTGCCACGCATGAACTAAAATTAGCACGCATGTTAGTGTTTGAGTGAACAGGATGCCTCCTAGAAGACATCGGGAAAGGTCTCCGGGACACCATCATCATAGAGATCGTTCTCCTAATCCTCCACAACCGCCTATGAATATGGAGCACTTTATGGAGGCGGTATATAACTACGTGGAACATAGAAGGGCTCAGGATCCTCCAGTACAACCGCAAGCTGAACAGCAAGCACCTCCTCCAAATAACCCGAGAGATCATCATAGGTTGTTTTTGAGTTATAATCCTCCAAGGTTTTCGGGTTCGGTTGATGATGCTATATCGGAGGGATGGCTCACAAGGATTGAGAGGATTTTCAATGTTCGCCAATTTACCTCTCAAGAGAAAGCTCAATTTGCCATTTTCCAACTGGATGGAGAGGCTTATGATTAGTGGGAACGTACTAGAGTGAAGCTCGAGGTGGAAGGAGAAGAAGTCAATTGGGAAGTTTTTGTAAGGGAGTTCAGAGAGGCTTTTGTTCCTGAAGTTGTTCGAGAAAGGAAAGAACAAGAATTTATGGATTTGAAACAGGGAACTCGAACGGTGGCTCGGTACCTTTCTCTTTTCAACAAGCTTGGTAAATATGCATCCCACATTACAAGAGATGAAAAGAGAAAGGCGAAGAAGTTCATAGCTGGATTGAGACAGGATCTGAGGCACGGGCACGCAGGGCATAACTTTGAGTCTTTTGCTGATACGGTACAGAGGGCACTGGTGTTGGAAGAGGAGTACAAGAAAAAGGACCCCATACCTCGCATGCAAATAGGACAAGGATCGGGATTTGGAAAAGGGAAAAGACCTATGGTATCTCCTCCTCAGCCATTTCAAGGGCAAGCTAAGAAGTTTAAACCTATGGGAGCTGCACCGCCGAAGCCACAAGTACCTCCGGCTACTTTTGATCCTCGCCATGATAGGACGCCTTGTATGCATTGTGGAGGCCCTACCCACACGTACAATACTTGCAGAAGGAGGCTGGGTCAGAGTCTAATATGCGGGAAGACAACACATATGGCCAATACTTGTCCAGATAAGACTCCGGGCTATCAACCGGGAGCTCAGAGGCCGATGATCCCAGCTCGTGCATATGCCCTTGCGGGTGAAGAGCAAGATGTGGAAGCCAATCCCAATGCTATGGTGGAAGGTACGATATGCATCCATAACATGAACATACATGCATTATTTGACCCTGGCGCTACTCATTCTTTTATATCTTGTAAATTGATTGATACTTTGTGTTTGCCTGTTACGTGCGTAAATGCTTATTATGTGGTGAGTTCGTCGTTGGGTGGCAGTCTTGAGACGGATCGGGTGGTTGGAGACTGTGTGTTTGGGTTTGAAGGCAGAGAATATCACACAGATTTGGTGGTAATGCCGATGAACAGATATGGGGTTATTCTGGGAATGGATTGGTTGTTTCGGTACAACGCCACGGTTGATTGTTTCACGAAGACAGTGAAGTTGGGAGAAGAAGTGGCATTGGGGAAAGAATCAGAGATTGCACCTCTCTTGTCATTTACTGAAGCTCACAAGTTGATAAGGAATGGGGCAACGGGATTCATTGCTTGTATTTTGAATAAGCCGAAAGATCAGGCAAAACTCGAAGAGACAGAAGTGGTGAAGGAATATCTTGAGGTGTTTCCCGAAGTTTTAGGTTCTTTGCCTCCGGATCGAGAGATCGAATTTGTAATAGACTTATATCCGGGATCTGAACCTTATTCTAAGACTCCTTACCGGATGGCACCGGTAGAGTTACAGGAGTTAAAGTTCAGTTGGAAGATCTTCTCAAGAATGGTTATATTCGGCCGAGTTCATCACCGTGGGGCGCGCCGGTTCTCTTTTTTAAGAAGAAAGATGGAACTTTAAGGATGTGCATTGACTACCGGCAGTTGAATCGGATGACTGTAAAGAATAAGTATCCATTGCCTAATATAGAGGATTTATTTGACATGCTACAAGGGTTAAGAGTGTATTCCAAGCTTGATTTAAGGCAAGGATATTATCATTTAAAGATTAAGGAGGAAGATATTCCTAAGACAGGATTTAATACCCGGTATGGATATTATGAATTCGTGGTGATGCCATTTGGATTAACTAACGCGCCGAAAGCTTTTATGGACATGATGCATCGGATTTTCCGGCCGTATTTGGATAAGTTCGTTGTGATCTTCATCGATGATATTTTGGTGTATTCAAGGTCAGAAGAGGATCATGCTCGGCATTTGAGATTGGTATTGGAGACTTTAAGAGATAACCAGCTCTATGCCAAGTTCAGTAAATGCGAGTTTTGGATTGACAGGGTGAGTTTCTTGGGACATATCATTTGGAGCAAGGGATTAGAAGTGGATCCTTCGAAAATAGAAGCAGTTTCACAGTGGCAGAGTCCTAAAAATGTTTCTGAGATCCGAAGTTTCTTGGGTTTAGCCGGCTATTACCGAAGATTTGTTAAGGATTTTTCTAAGATTGCGGCCCCGTTAACCCGATTAACCAAGAAAGAGGTTCAGTTTAAATGGGATGAGAAGTGTGAAGCCAGTTTTCAGCTCTTGAAAGATAAGTTAACTTCTGCACCGATACTTGCACTTCCGGATGGTATTGAAGGGTTTATGGTGTATATGGATGCTTCCCATGAAGGCTTAGGTTGTGTTTTGATGCAGAATGGGAAAGTAATTGCTTATGCCTCTAGGAAATTGAAAGAGCATGAGAAGAATTATCCCACTCACGACCTCGAACTTGCAGCGGTGATTTTTGCCTTAGGGAAGTGGAGACATTATTTGTATGGAACTTCTTTTGAGATTTTCACCGATCATAAGAGTCTTCAGTACTTATTCTCTCAGAAGGAGTTGAATAGAAGGCAACGAAGGTGGATGGAGACCCTCGAGGATTAGGATTGTGTGATTAAGTATCAGCCGGGTAAAGCTAACGTGGTCGTGGATGCATTGAGCAGGAAGGCTAGTGTATCCCATCTGAAGGTAAATATTGGACAACCAATGGAATTGGTTAAGATAAAGGCCCGTATTGGTAGCATCTCAGTACGTCCAGAGCTAAGGCAACAGATATTTGAGGCCCAACGGACGGATGATGAGATTCAGAAGTTGATTGAGAAGGCTCGATCAGACTCCGAGTGTCCGTTTGGATTCGATGATACGGGAATCTTTCGATTCAAGAACAGAGTTGTAGTTCCAACAGAATTGAGAAGAGCTATTTTGGATGAAGCTCATAAAACTATTTATTCGGTACATCCTGGTGGAAACAAGATGTATCGGGATTTGAAACAGTATTATTGGTGGAACGGGTTGAAGAGAGATGTGGTGAATTATGTGAAACATTGTCTGACTTGTCAGTTAGTGAAAGCTGAGCATCAGAAGCCGTCAGGATTGTTACAGCCACTACCTATTCCAGAATGGAAATGGGAACAGATAGCAATGGACTTTGTATCGGGTTTACCTAGAGTGAAGGGTGGATTCGATGGAATTTGGGTAATCGTGGACAGGTTAACCAAGTCAGCCCATTTTCTTGCAGTTCGGATGTCAGATAAGATAGGTAAGTTGGCTAAGAGGTATTGTGATGAGATTGTTCGGTTACATGGAGTGCCAACTAGTATTGTTTCAGACAGGGATCCAAGATTTACTTCCAAGTTCTGGCAAGAGTTACAGAAGTGTTTGGGAACTAAGCTTCAATTCAGTACAGCTTTTCATCCACAGACGGATGGGCAATCTGAAAGGTTAATCAGATATCTTGAGGACATGTTAAGGGCGTGTGCGTTGGATTTCTCGAGTTCATGGAATGAACAATTGCCCTTGATTGAGTTTGCCTACAATAATAGTTAGCAAGCTTCTATAGAAATGACATCGTATGAGTTTCTTTATGGAAGAAAGTGTCGATCCCCGTTGTTTTTCGATTTGGAGGAATGGAAGTGGAGTAAGCAAGAAGGGGTACAAAGAGGTGAAAGGAAAGATAAACCTTCCAAAGCTATTCAAGATGCTATTGAAAAGGTTTAAATTATCCGACAACGGATGAAAGTAGCCCAAGATCGACAGAAAAGTTATGCAGATAAGCGAAGGAAAGATCTTGAATTTGAAGTTGGGGATAGGGTATTCCTGAAAGCTTCACCTCGGAAAGGATTTACCCGAATTGGAAAAGGAGGAAAGTTAAATCCCCGATATTTGGGACCTTATGAGATTTTGGAGAGAATCGGAGATACAGCTTACAGATTGGATTTGCCTCCAAGTTTAACGGGTATTCACAATGTCTTCCATGTATCACAACTTCGGAAGTACTATCCCGATGAATCAGTTATTATACCGGTTGAAGAGGTTGAGCTTGAACCGAATCTCACTTTCGTTCAGAAACCAGTTAAGATTCTGGATCGAAAATTTCAAGAACTTCGAAACAGACGATTTCCGTAGGTGAAAGTGTTGTGGCGAAGTGGTAAGAAGGAAGAAGCTACGTGGGAAACAGAAGAGAAAATGAAGAAGTTCTATCCCGAATTATTTCCGACCGAGCAATGAATCCGAGGACGGATTCTCTTTAAGGGGGAGAGGTTGTAACGCCCCGTGTTTTCACACGTGCAGGTAAGAGTTACGTGCGCAATTACATTTAATTATCTTGTTATACTAATTGAATTTGTCTCTAATTTGATTTAATTGTTTAAATTTTATATGAATTCTAATTTGAGTTATGAACATATGAATGAAATTGTGAGATTGTGACTTTCATGGATTCGGTGATCATTGAATGGAATTTTATGTTTCGTGTAATTCGCGGACTTGATTGTAACTTATTTGAATGTTTTGGACTCAATTGAAAATTGGGTTTGGGCTTAATTGCCACTTTTTGAAAGTTTAGGGACCTATTTGTATATAGGCAACCCTGAACGGTTTTCGCGATATCTTGAGCTCCGGACCTCGAAATCGAGATCCGTAACCGGCGTTGAACTTGTTTTGACGTTACCTATCCATTAAACTTGACCTTATACTTTTTCGATACTGTTTGAACCTTCGACAACGAACTTTTCCACAACCTCGACCCTATAATTGTTTGAACCGTTTACTAAATGAACCGGACTTGAACCGACCCGTATCCTACCCATTTAGCACTAAAAATCAGCATTCTTATCTTCTTGCTCCATTGCATTCATCGATCAATTCACCATTCCAAGAGGGAGAGGAGAGAAAGCTCCAAAAACCCTCCATTGTTGATCATCAAAACCTTGAGCTCAAGGGTTACTAATCCTCCATCTCCTTTCAAGGTAATTAATAATTTGTAAACTCCTTCTCCTCCTCTATCTTTTCATCTAGGAATAGCTTGGCATGAGTGAAGGATTCTTGTGTTTTGAGTATGAGCATGAATTGAGGGTTTGTGCTTGCTCTTTGGTTCTAATGCTTCTAAGTGATAGTTGATGCATGGATTGTGTTGCTTGTAGCTTCCTTATCATTTTTATATTACATGATTTGCCATTAATGGAGCTTGAAGCTTCCATGGATGAAAGCTTGTTATTGGGTGATCTTTTGCCAACTTTGGGTATGAATTCTTGCACATATGAATGGATTGCATGTTATATGTGAATTATATGACTTGAATACATGTCTAAGTGGTACAAAAGAGCTTCCTTGTTGCTGCCCTGTTTTGCAAGCTTTTCCCTCGAAGAAACAGAGCTTATGCTGTGTTTCTCTTGTGAAGACGACGAGCTGACACGGCCGTGTCAGCTTTGAACTGAAAATGGACACGGCCGTGTTGGGCTCTCGACTTTGATTTTTTTCTGAATTTAACCTCGGACACGGCCGTGTCCAAATGCTTTGAAAACTCAACACGGCCGTGTCAAGCCCTCGACTTTGAATTTTTCTGATTTTAAACCTCGGACACGGCCGTGTCCGTTTCCTTTGAAAACTCAACACGGCCGTGTCATTTGAAGTGGCAGCTTTGGGGAACCTCTTTTATTGTTTGTTTTACGTTTATGACTCGTAATGGTGGATTATATGTAACGTGATTATATTAAAGTTATGTTTTATGATTGATATATGATATTGATGACCATACGAATGAAAGTATGAAAGTATGAACGATATGAACGGGAATGAATACGGTTTTACCGTATAATGAACGAAACTTGGTGAATTATGTGTTTAATTGAATTCTATGATATTCATGACCATATTTGAACACATTATTGCATTTTAAGCATTCCACAGCTTGATATTGCATAGCCGAGCGTCTAATGAGGTCATAATTGAGTCTCACACTACCTTTGTCACACAGATCTTGATCCAGTGGGTGACGAGGTCGGGCAGTGAGAGCTTTGTCGGGTTCTTTTTATCTATCAGGTGGGTTTTTCTACTATTAGTTAACAATATGACCCCGAACACCTAATGTGCAAGATTTTCGCCAAAACCCTATATAGGTATTTATACCAAGTTTTTAACGAACAAATGTTTTCGAACGAAAGCCTTTTTCTTGATTGTCCTACCAAATGTTTTGGCGAGAAATGAATGATCACAATGAATGAGGGCCCGAGACTTAGTGTAGTGGTGAACCGGGGAAGCTTGGGCTGACGGGAAACCATTTTTACTAGTTCCAACAATTTCGGCAACCTGGATTTCACTAGGAGATTAGTGAATGAAAGGGGTCCCGTGCTTTTGGGGATTCATGTACCCCTCTAGCATTAATGAATGAGGGTTCGGGCCATGCAAACCCGTTCCCTACCCGGAGGAAAAAGGAGTATATGAACGATTGAATGAATGATTGAATGTATGTGCACGAAAGAATGAATGTATGAATGAATGAACGAATGAATGATTGATTAAAGGATTACACGAGGTGGTGGTTGGAGATAATGCACGCCCTCTCGCCGGGCTATTAATGACCTAATGAATGAAATGAACGGTTATAATCCTATTCGTTGTATCTTATTTACCCACTTGGGGAAAAAAGGGTTCTAAACCTCGAGTAAGGATTATAACTTGCATGTACGTGTTTAAATTCCGTAATATTATACTATTATGCCTATCTTTTTATACCCACCAGTCTGTCTAAGACTGAACCCGGAGTTGTTTCAGTTGTTTTTGCAGGAAGGGGGATGCTAGGCGGGATACCAGTCAGGGAGAGTCTTGCATCGTGTCTAGCCTTTCCTTTACACGCATATGATTACATTTTGTTCATTTTGGATTTTGTATGTATGGAGCGTACTTGTAATTGGTACCTATATGTATCTTACTTGAACATTAAATTGGTACATAGAGCATATAGCTCAATATATGAAATACATGTTGGTACCTAGAGCATCTAGCTCAATATATAATATATGAATGATTGCTTCCACTTTTCTATTGCTCTGTTGTTACTTTGATTGTTGTTGGGGTTTAAGTTATAGGCTAGTCCCGCCTGGCTTAGCGCGTGTGTATGTCTCCGTTCGCTATGATTCGACACGTGTATGGAAATCCATTTCGTATACGGGTCGGGTCATGGTGCGGGGGATGTGACGTCTCGCGCTGGGGCATTACAAGGAGGAGTCCTATAACGCCGATAATGGCGTCCATGTCGAGGAGAACGGTCACGGTGATGTCGGTCACGAGCCATCCTGAAATTCAAACACTATACATGCATGTTTGATTAACAAGTGCAATGAGTGTAATTACAACACACCATGTAATCAAACCACGTAGTCACATAATCCAAGTACTTCAAATAGAGTCACACAAGTTCAAGTAGGTTGCAAGACTCTCAGGTAATCAATTAATCCTATGCTATACGACTTAGAAACACGAGACACGACACTAGAGCCGCGGTTTTGCAACCGGGGCTCTGATACCACCTTGGGATGTAACACCCGGAACGCCAGGCGCCACATGCCCCGCACCATAGCTCCAATCCACATATGAAACGGTCAATCCATACATAAACCGAAGCTATGGCGAACGGGAGACAATAAAAAAAACACAAGGCTAGGCGGGTACCCTCAATTAAAACCAAAACAACTCAGAGCAATAAAATAGCGGAAGCAAAAGCATTCAATACATATAGGTACCATATTTACATACTTACAATTCATATCATTACAATATCAATCCAAGTATAATTCAAGATATACTACAAAATAGCTAGTATCAACACAAGTATAATGTATGAAGGTCCAGTGCTAGACCCGAATAAAAGACACGAGACTCTAATTCTCGCCTAGCACGAACCTGCAAAACTGAAAAGTTGAGGTGTCAGTCCAAACGGACTGTGCGAGGGGTATAAATAAATATATGCGTACATACATGCAAGTTATAATCTCGGGTAATAATTTTAGGAAATCAAACACAATTATCAGAGTAGAAGGTACTATCGCCCGAGGTTACAACTAAGTCAATTTATCAATTAATTCAGTTCAATGCAATCAATAGGTGGCCCGGCGAGTGAGGGCAATTCTCCAACCTTACTCCGACCGTGTACAATCAATCAATTATTAGGTGATTAGGTGATCAAGCAATTATTTACTGGGCACAATTAGCAGTTTCAGTGACTCCTTCTTCCTCCGGGTGATGGTGGGATTGCAAGGCCCCACCATCCAATCAGTCTGGGCAGAGGGTACATGAATCCCTAAGCCCGGAACTCCTTCCTCCCCTAATCTCCTAGGGGGTTCAGGGGTCATCCCGTTTGGTGAGGATAGCACTCGAGTTACCCGTCAGCCCATGCTTTCCCGGTTGGCTCGAGCTACTACCCTCGGGCCCACAGTGCAATTCAATGACTCGCCAAAACAATCAATCCGTCAATCAATCAATCGGTTTTGCTAAATCATTTGAAAATCATAAAGTTCGCAAACTATAGATATATATATACATTTTGGCCAAAATAGTCATATAGGGGTTGTAAAGGTTCTATTTATCTAGAATTTAAACCTCACCTTGACAAACGAACCAAAAGAAAGCCAGAGAACACCCTACGGAGCGGGCTCCACGAAACCAGGACCGTGATCTGTGCAACAAGGACAAGTGTGAAATAAGACTCGACTCGAATGAACCAATTATGACGAACGGCAAAGTGATGCACCAATATGTTATGCAATAACGATTTAGTGAATGTCAAATAAGAGCATGATTGTCAATAAACCAAGTATATATAACACATACACGTACAGCCATGCACGCAAAATAATAAGCATGAAAACAGAGGGTGACACGCCCGTGTCACAAAAATACACTAAGCCGTGACACCCCCGTGTCACAGTACAGCGGCAACAAGCATACGAACAGAAGGTGACACGCCCGTGTCACCAAAACAAAGCAATTCGTGACACCCCCGTGTCACGGTACAAAAATTCAATCCAACAAGCACCCCTGTGTCTCGCTGAAGAAGGAAAAAGTGACACCCCCGTGTCAACTGCGCGTAACAGAAAAACAGGGCAAGAAAACAGGGGTTTCCATGCAAGACCAACCCAAACACCAAGTTTCAACCAACAATTGCAATCAACACTTGAGGAAACATGTTTCCATACTTGAAACACAATAAAATCTAACATATATACCCAAATCATACATTGGTCATCAAGATTCATCAAAAGAAACCCATAAAAATTCCATATATTCCAACTTCAACATAACTTCATGTTTCATGCAAGAAATGAAGAAACAAGGACCTAAACATGCTTCTAGTCATGCGTAAGCATGAAAGCATCAATCAATCAACAAACCCTACTCAACCAAATAATCAAAAGCTCAAGCAATTCTCATGTTATACCTTGAAATGAAAGAAGAATGAGATGAGGATGAAGATGTTGATGCTTCTAGCTTCAAAGTTCCTCAAAATAGCTTGGGTTAAGAGATGAATTCTTCTCCTTCTCTTGAGGTGTGAAAATCGATCCTTAGTGTGTGTGTGTGTGTGATGTTCTTGTATGTAATGTATTGTATGAGAGTGATGGAAGAGATGCATATACTTGATATAATATATCATCCACTAACATTACAAATGCACCCAAATTGCAAACAAGTCCCTAGGTTATTTAAATGAATGCAATCAAGTATCATCTGTAACACCCCCAGAGCGAAGGGTGCCACATCCCCCGCACTAAGGTCCAACACGAGTAACGAAATGGAAGTTCGCACCCGTATCAAACCATAGGGAACGAGAGACACACAAAACTCACACCCTCGCTAGGCGGCCTAGACCCTCAAGAACTGCGAGAATTAAAATCAGAGTAGCGGAAGCAATTCATATACCAAACATGATTCCCAAGATCACATATATACATATCAAAATGGGGAAGGGTCAAGTATTCCAATCAACAAGCTATTATATACAAATGTACAATGCCATCACGGCCAAAATAGCATAAGTGTATACCGAATACATAATCCAAAATACATAAGCAAAAGAAGAGGAAATCCACTACGATGCATGAAGACTCAAGCTATACCACAAGTAAACCCAAAAGACACTTGCCGCCTAGCTTGACTCGGAAGAACCTGCAAACTCAAAAGAAAGGGAAAAGGGGAAAAACAACAACGAGGGTTAGTCCTAACGACTAGTGAGGGGGCTAACTCACGCACCCGATATATATGTATATAGAGCACAGCATCTAATCAAAACGGAAGAATCCTTGAACCGAGAGTGGTTTTTGCAAGCCAAATTAATTCCCGTGATATAGATATACATAGGTTAAAGGAAAGGAAAAAGGCCAAAAGCCAAACTCTAAGTTTTAGGTAAATTAAGAATCCACTCTCGTTCCATAGATCAGACAAAGCTAAACCAACTCGGCGAGTACGAGTCACACGCATCCCAACCTCCATATACAAAGATCAAAGCAAAACAAAACAAATCAGAATCCATCCCCAACACCGGTTGATAGAAGGGTTGATCGGCCCTAACAATCTACATACACAGACGAGACAAGGTTTAATTACTACCTTGAAACCTTCGGTGGTTACCTCCGCCAGCTCAAGAGAAACACCCTTCCTCAACCTCCCGAGGTTGGGCGAGACTCCCAAATGGAGGTGTTGATGGAAGAGCTCGGTGACCCCTCGGCCGTCCCGAGATTACCATACCACACTCCGGGGCCCAAACATATCACGAAAGTCACACAAACAAATCTCAAAGCTTATCTTTCAAAGCCACATCTCGCTTACACACACACACACACACACTTGCGGAAAACTAAACTTTTCAAACAAAAGCAAAATAGCTTATATACTTATACAAAACGTTTGAAACTCTTATAACAAATGGGGCAAATCCCGCAACATAAGTATCATACACTTATTTACCATATATTATACGTATCCACATGCGAGGCCTCAAATCAAGTAGGGTTATAGGTCGAATAACTAAAAGAACAAAACTTTACCTTGTCAACGAACGAAGTGGAGACAAAAGTGCGACAACCGGACACCTACGGTGCAAGCTCGTCCTCTACAGGGAGATCCTCTGAACAAGACAACAACAAAGAACACTCTTAGACTCAATATGAACTACATTGACGCTCAGTACATACGTATGTATGTTTATGATGCAAATGATATGAAATGAATTCACATTTAGATCATTTACTAGTATTCAATGCATATACGGTCATATATCATAAACGAGGAGATAAAACAAAGCACAAATTCATAACATAAGGCTTAACACAAAATATAACAAGTGGGTCATGGATACACACCGAAACGAGGCAAGAAGGAACAACAAGAAGCAACGGAAAGGAAACAAAACCAAGCAAAGACGGACGAAAAACTAGAATTCCTAGGGGACACGCCCGTGCCCCCCTGGAAGGGCAAGCCGAGACACCCCCGTGTCTCGGTACAGAAAAACGAACAACAGAAACCCGGAGGTGACACGCCCGTGTCACCAAAAAAAGGCAAGCCGAGACACCCCCGTGTCTCGGTACAAAAAAACGAAGACGGCTCAAACAGTAAACTCAGCAACCCCAATTAAAACTAAACACTGAAACTCCAACTACCAAGCAAGGAAATGCAATAAATGCTAAGAATTAAGTCCTAGGAGCATAATATCAACAACAAAACTCAAGAAAACAAGAAAGGAGCAAGAATCAACAATTCTCCCAACATCTGCTATTCACAAGCTTGCCATGTCTCACCAATCCACCATGGAAATGAACTTAAGAGCACATAAAAGAGACAAGAGAGAGTGAAGAAGACAACCATGAACTCACCTTTCAAATTTGAGAAGCTTGGGTGAAGATTTGAGCTCAAAATCAAGAAAATAGACAAAGGGTTTTATTCTTCCTCCTTGCTTTGCTTGGCTGATCGGTTTTGGGAGAGAGAGAGGGGAAATGGCTCGATTTTCAGTAGCAAAAAAAAAGGGTAAGAGAGGCTCAACTCAAGGTATGACTCATGGTTAAGGTTTAGTTAAGGTTTAGTGGGGTCCACAAAGTCATAGCTAGGTCAAAAGGTGTCTCTCAAGCATAAGGGGCTCGTTACGGGTGAAATTCGAAGGTCTTAACGAGCTTAGAAAAATGTGAGGCTTGTCCCAATAAACCCGAATCATCGAAACGAGTTCAACGGAGGTGACGGAATTCGAATCCAAATTCCCGAGCTCAAGATACGCGTCCCGGAACCCAAGGTGCGCTAAATGCTCTTTAGCCTCCTTTAGGCCACGACTCCAAAATGAACCCAAAAAGGAAACCAAAACAAATACCAAAACATATAACGAGCACATAACCAAGTCCATAAAGCATATAATTAACACATATCACGAATTCACAAAAATCAGAATTAAATACGAATCTAGAACGAGCAGAATACAAAGGGAAGGAAATTAAACGTTCAAGTTAAACAAATTCATATTAAAGAAAATAAGTTCAAATAACTTCAATAATTCACGTTAGCAATGAAATATCACATAAGGAAATAATTGAATAGCGCACATAATAGTTTACCTGAAATGTCCGATCAGTCGGGATGTTACAAACCTCCCTCCTTCAAAAGGACCTGTCCTCAGGTCCGAGGCGAGGTCTTGAAAAGCTCCGGATACAACTGCTTCATCTTACTCTCAGTCTCCCAAGTGGCTTCCTCGGATTCCTGATCATGCCACAAGACTTTCACAAGAGGGATTTGCCTATTCCTCAACTTTTGCAATTTTCGGTCCAACACCTTAACTGGATATTTCTTAATAGTCAAATCCGGTTCCAACTGAACTTTCTCGACTGGAAGAATAGAAGACTAATCGGGATAATGTTTCCGAAGCTGAGAGACATGAAACACATTGTGAATCCCGGTCAAACTCGGTGGTAAATCAAGTCTGTAGGCTACTTCCCCAACTCGATCAAGGATCTCAAAGGGGCCTAAGTAGCGAGGGTTAAGCTTCCCGCCTTTACCAATCCGAGCATACCCTTTTCTAGGAGATGCCTTTAAAAAGACCTTATCTCCTTTCTCAAACTCTAAGGGTCGTCTTCTCCTATCTGCATAGCTTTTATGCCGGTCTTGTGCTGCTTTCAATCTCTGTTTAATCACTTTCACCCTCTCAATGGTATCTTGAATTTCCTTAGGCTTCTTAGCTCTCTCGAGCTTTCCATTCTTAGTCATCTCCACTCATCTATATCCCAGAAGAGAGGGGATCGGCACTTCCTTCCATAAAGAGCCTCATACAGTGCCATCCCAATAGAAGACTGAAAGCTGTTATTGTAGGCATACTCAACCTAATCCAACTGTTCATCCCACGAATCCTGATAATCTAAGGCACAAGCACGAAGCATGTCCTCGAGATACCTTATTAGCCTTTCAGACTGGCCATCCGTCTGTGGGTGGAATGCAGTACTAAATTGAAGCTCGTACCCAAACACTTCTGTAATTCCTACCAAAAACTGGATGTGAACCGAGGATCTCTATCTGAAACAATGCTGACCGGAGTACCATGCAATCTAACGATCTCCTTCCGATATAACCGGGCCAACTTAGGAACTTTATCAGACATTTTCACCTTAAGAAAATGTGTTGACTTCGTCAACCGATCAATAATCACCCAAATCCCATCGGAACCTCCTTTCGTCCTTGGCGAGCCGGACACGAAGTCCATTGTCACTTGCTCCCACTTCCACTCGGGTATTGGAAGTGGTTGGAGAGTTCCTCCCGGTTTCTGATGTTCTGCTTTCACCACTTGGCATGTTTGGCATCTTCTAACATAGTTAGCAACGTCTCTCTTCATGCCGTTCCACCAATATAAAGTCCTTAGATCCTTGTACATTTTGGTGGTACCGGGAGGTACTACATATGCTACCTTGTGAGCTTCATCAAGTACCAACTGCTTAAATTCTTCAGGGACACAAACCCGAGCCTTAAATCGAAACAATCCCGAATCATCAAATCCAAACTTGGTTTCCGGATCGACCCTTGACTTAGCTACCAATTTCTGAATCTCGGGATCCACAGACTGAGCCTCTAACAACTTTTGCCTCAAAACCGGTTGAACCGAAATGTTAGCCAAACGAACCTTTGGAACCATAACCACTGAATTTTGCCTACTAGAACCGGCTTCCAAACCGGAGACACTAGCCTTCCTACTCAAAGCATCCGCCACCACATTGGCTTTACCCGGATGGTACTGAATCTTACAATCATAATCCTCAAGTAGCTCCATCCATCTTCTCTGTCTCACGTTCAAATCCTTCTGGGTAAACAGATACTTAAGACTCTGGTGGTCGGTGAACACTTCAAAAGTGACCCCATAAAGATAATGTCGCCATTTCATCAAAGCAAACACTACTGCCGCGAGTTCCAAGTCATGAGTGGGATAGTTCTTCTCATGCTCCTTTAACTTCCTTGAGGCGTAGGCCACAACCTTACCATTCTGCATTAACACACAACCGAGACCTTCCTTCGAAGCATCGGTATAAACTGAGTAGCCTTTCGAACCCTCGGGTAGGGTTAAAACCGGTGCAGTAGTCAATCTCTCCTTAAGAGTTTGGAAACTCTTCTCACACGCCTCATCCCACTCGAATTTCACCTCTTTCTTAGTTAACCGGGTCAACGGGGAGGCAATCTTTGAGAAATCTTTCACAAAGCGCCTATAGTACCCTGCCAACCCGAGAAAACTTCTCACTTCCGAGGTATTCTTAGGTTGCTTCCAAAGCATAACCGTTTCGATCTTCGCAGGATCCACTTCTATACCATTCCCTGAAATGAAGTGACCCAAAAAGGAAACTCGATCCAACCAGAACTCGCACTTACTGAACTTGGCAAACAATCTGTGCTCCCGAAGTGTAGACAAAACAATACTCAAATGCCGCGCATGCTCTTCCTCGGACCTCGAATACACCAGAATATCATCTATAAAGATGACCACGAATTTATCGAGGTAAGGCCGGAATATTCGGTGCATCATATCCATAAACGCTGCTGGGGCATTGGTAAGACCAAAAGGCATGACCACAAACTCGAAATGCCCATAACGAGTGTTGAAACCCGTCTTCGGTATATCTCCCGCCCGGATACGCAATTGGTAATACCCTTTCCTTAAATCCAACTTGGAATAAACAATCGAGCCTTGCAGGAGATCGAACAACTCTTCAATGTGAGGAAGCGGGTATTTGTTCTTAACCGTTAACCGGTTCAGCTCACGGTAGTCAATACACATTCGCAAAGTCCCATCTTTCTTCTTTACAAATAGGACCGGAGCACCCCACGGAGAAGTGCTCGGGCGAATGTAACCACACTCTCAGAGCTCGTCCAATTGCGTCTTCAACTCCTTCAACTCGGCTGGAGCCATCCTATAGGGAGATTTCGCATACGGTTCTGCTCCGGGATAGAGATCTATTACAAACTCGACGTCCCGATTCGGAGGTAAAGATCCCAAATTCTCCGGGAACACACCGGGGAATTCCTTCACGATCTCCGTCTCTTCGAGCTTGGCCTGATCCTTTGGCTTATTCAAAAGGTAGGCCACATAGCCCGTCGCTCCGTCCCGGAACAATCTACTTGCTTCCATGAAGGAAATAAACGGGCAGGTCTTCAACCTCTGACCCGCAAAGACTGTAGAACCCAAAGTCACTCTCTTAGCAAAACAATCCATCATGGCTCGGTAATGGTACAACCAGTCCATTCCCAGAATCACCCCATACTTCTTGATCGGCATCTTGATCAAATCTGCCGGATACTCTTGATCTTCCACAACCACCGGACAACCACGGTAAACACAATTCGTAGCCAAAATAGCACCAAGGGGAGAAGAAACAATAAAGGAATCATCTAGGCAAGCAACAAGCAATGGAAGAGTAGACATAAGCCGGGAAGCAATAAATGAAAGCGTTGCTCCTGGATAAACAATGCATGCAATGGAATGCCATGAATGAGGATGGTACCTTCAACAACGGCATTGGCATCCACCTCTACATTCTCTTCCTCGCCCTCCAAAGCGTAAGCCCTCGCTTGGATCGGTGCTCTCGGAGGCATAACATTAAGAGGCCTCGGATCTCTCCTCTTAGGACACGCGTTGACGATATGACCGGGCTCACCACATCCGTAACATCTTCCTAATTTCTTCCGATAATTCTCCTCGGTGTGATTTGGACCCTTGCAATAGGAGCACTCAAGTGGCTTCGGTAGAACGGTTACCATAGCTTGTCCTTGAGGCCGGGGTTTCTTGTTGAAATTGATAGGACCTTTGGGCTTGAAAATTGGAAATCCACTTTGAACGAAAGATCTCTTACCCAAATAAGAGCTTGAACCCGAACCTTACCCCGAAGAAAACACCGGGGGCCTAAGCCTCAATTTCTGAGCTTCCACCTTTGAAGCCTTCCGGGTAGCTTTCTCCCAAGTATCAATGGAGACCGCTTCCAAAGCTTCTTGAATTTCCTTTTTCAAACCGTGAATAAAAGTCCGGCCTTCAAAGAATCCACATCGGTGATATGGGTAGCATAGGGAGCCAACCTCTCAAACTCATTGATATACTCTTCCACCGTCCTATTCCCTTGCTTCAAGTCCGAAAATTGCTGGAGTCTCCTTTCCCGTGCACTCGGTGGAATGTACTTGTTATGGAATTCTCAAACAAAGTTTTCCCAATTGAATTCCTCGCCCATTCTTTCCAATCTTGCCCTCGTAGCTTTCAACCATCTTGAAGCCTGACCTTGGATGAAACGACCGGTACATATTGCTTTATCTTGAGAAGGGGCCGGACAAATCTCCCATATTCCATTAATTTCGGATAGCCACTCGTCTGCTTGAATGTCATCTCCCCCAAACCATTTAGGAGGATCGTTGTTTCTGAATTCACGATATACCGGTGTAACATGTCCTTCTTGTCCTTCGCCCTGATGATTATCTCGTTGATTCTGCTGAATTTGATTCAAAAGAGCCTGCACTATATTCTCAGCATTCATCGGAGGAGGTGGAGGTGCTTGTGCAGGGGGTTAATTGAGATCAGGAGTCTGCTCCCTATCTTCTCTCCTTCTAGGAGGCATCCTGAAAATTCACAAATCAAGAAGATATCGATGCATGGGGTTCAGTTCATGCTCATGCAATCAATTATCTGGAATTTAAACAATTAAGTCACATAGAGGGGTAGATGAATGCAAATAAGCACATACTCCTATACCGGACGACCTAGACAGACCCAACACGACTCCAAAGCTCTAGTTTTGCAACCGAGAGCTCTGATACCACGCAAGGATGTAACACCCCCAGAGCGAAGGGTGCCACATCCCCCGCACTAAGGTCCAAGACGAGTAACGAAATGGAAGTTCGCACCCGTATCAAACCATAGCGAGCGGGAGACACACAAAACTCACACCCTCGCTAGGCGGCCTAGACCCTCAAGAACTGCGAGAATTAAAATTAGAGTAGCGGAAGCAATTCATATACCAAACATGATTCCCAAGATCACATATATACATATCAAAATGGGGAAGGGTCAAGTATTCCAATCAACAAGCTAGCTTATATACAAATGTACAATGCCATCACGGCCAAAATAGCATAAGTGTATACCGAATACATAATCCAAAATACATAAGCAAAAGAAGAGGAAATCCACTACGATGCATGAAGACTCAAGCTATACCACAAGTAAACCCAAAAGACACTTGCCGCCTAGCTTGACTCGGAAGAACCTGCAAACTCAAAAGAAAGGGAAAAGGGGAAAAACAACAACGAGGGTTAGTCCTAACGACTAGTGAGGGGGCTAACTCACGCACCCGATATATATGTATATAGAGCACAGCATCTAATCAAAACGGAAGAATCCTTGAACCGAGAGTGGTTTTTGCAAGCCAAATTAATTCCCGTGATATAGATATACATAGGTTAAAGGAAAGGAAAAAGGCCAAAAGCCAAACTCCAAGTTTTAGGTAAATTAAGAATCCACGCTCGTTCCATAGATCAGACAAAGCTAAACCAACTCGGCGAGTACGAGTCACACGCATCCCAACCTCCATATACAAAGATCAAAGCAAAACAAAACAAATCAGAATCCATCCCCAACACCGGTTGATAGAAGGGTTGATCGGCCCTAACTATCTACATACACAGACGAGACAAGGTTTAATTACTACCTTGAAACCTTCGGCGGTTGCCTCCGCCAGCTCAAGAGAAACACCCTTCCTCAACCTCCCGAGGTTGGGCGAGACTCCCAAATGGAGGTGTTGATGGAAGAGCTCGGTGACCCCTCGGCCGTCCCGAGATTACCATACCACACTCCGGGGCCCAAACATATCACGAAAGTCACACAAACAAATCTCAAAGCTTATCTTTCAAAGCCACATCTCGCTTACACACACACACACACACTTGCGGAAAACTAAACTTTTCAAACAAAAGCAAAATAGCTTATATACTTATACAAAACGTTTGAAACTCTTATAACAAATGGGGCAAATCCCGCAACATAAGTATCATACACTTATTTACCATATATTATACGTATCCACATGCGAGGCCTCAAATCAAGTAGGGTTATAGGTCGAATAACTAAAAGAACAAAACCTCACCTTGTCAACGTACGAAGTGGAGACAAAAGTGCGACAACCGGACACCTACGGTGCAAGCTCGTCCTCCACAGGGAGATCCTCTGAATAAGACAACAACAAAGAACACTCTTAGACTCAATATGAACCACATTGACGCTCGGTACATGCGTATGTATGTTTATGATGCAAATGATATGAAATGAATCCACATTTAGATCATTTACTAGTATTCAATGCATATACGGTCATATATCATAAACGAGGAGATAAAACAAAGCACAAATTCATAACATAAGGCTTAACACAAAATATAACAAGTGGGTCATGGATACACACCAAAACAAGGCAAGAAGGAACAACAAGAAGCAACGGAAAGGAAACAAAACCAAGCAAAGACGGACGAAAAACTAGAATTCCTAGGGGACACGCCCGTGCCCCCCTGGAAGGGCAAGCCGAGACACCCCCGTGTCTCGGTACAGAAAAACGAACAACAGAAACCCGGAGGTGACACGCCCGTGTCACCAAAAAAAGGCAAGCCGAGACACCCCCGTGTCTCGGAACAGAAAAACGAAGACGGCTCAAACAGCAAACTCAGCAAGCCCAATTAAAACTAAACACTCAAACTCCAACTACCAAGCAAGGAAATGCAATAAATGCTAAGAATTAAGTCCTAAGAGCATAATATCAACAACAAAACTCAAGAAAACAAGAAAGGAGCAAGAATGAACAATTCTCCCAACATCTACTATTCACAAGCTTGCCATATCTCACCTATCCACCATGGAAATGAACTTAAGAGCACATAAAAGAGAGAAGAGAGAGTGAAGAAGACAACCATGAACTCACCTTTCAAATTTGAGAAGCTTGGGTGAAGATTTGAGCTCAAAATCAAGAAAATAGACAAAGGGATTTCTTCTTCCTCCTTGCTTTGCTTGGCTGATCGGTTTTGGGAGAGAGAGAGGGGAAATGGCTCGATTTTCAGCAGCAAAAAAAAAGGGTAAGAGAGGCTCAACTCAAGGTATGGCTCATGGTTAAGGTTTAGTTAAGGTTTAGTGGGGTCCACAAAGTCATAGCTAGGTCAAAAGGTGTCTCTCAAGCATAAGGGGCTCGTTACGGGTGAAATTCGAAGGTCTTAACGAGCTTAGAAAAATGTGAGGCTTGTCCCAATAAACCCGAATCATCGAAACGAGTTCAACGGAGGTGACGAAATTCGAATCCGAATTCCTGAGCTCAAGATACGCGTCTGGAACCCAAGGTGCGTTAAATGCTCTTTAGCCTCCTTTAGGTCCCGACTCCAAAATGAACCCAAAAAGGAAACCAAAACAAATACCAAAACATATAACGAGCACATAACCAAGTCCATAAAGCATATAATTAACACATATCACGAATTCACAAAAATCAGAATTAAATACAAATCTAGAACGAGCAAAATACAAAGGGAAGGAAATTAAACGTTCAAGTTAAACAAATTCATATTAAAGCAAATAAGTTCAAATAACTTCAATAATTCACTTTACCAATGAAATATCACATAAGGAAATAATTGAATAGCGCACATAATAGTTTACCTGAAAAGTCCGATTAGTCGGGATGTTGCATCACCTCTAACAATTAGACATTTAACTCCCAATTCATGAAATGCAATTAAGTCCATAAATTTATGAGATGATCAATTAAAGTCGTATGAGACGATTAAGCACATTATCACTTAATTCACAATTTCACATTGAAAGTTAATTCTTATAAATACATAGGGATGTATAATGCACATAGTAATGTAATGAAATTATAATAAGCAAGTAAATATATAAAATTAAACTCCCAACTCCCGAAGACCCGCACGTGGCGTGCTTACCTGAACTTCCGGAATTTGGGGCGTTACAGGTTAGGACAGGTTCGTGGAATTAGCTGAACCCGTTTATTTATGTTTGTTGATTAAAGTTTTTGTTAGTTCATATTTTGCATCGCTTCCGCATTCGGGTTTTTGCATATTTTACTTGTACAGGGTTTAGGTACCGCCTAGCTTAGGTTGGATTTTTCGTTTGTCACCCATTCGCTGTGACTTGGTGCGTGTGCAGACTTTTCATTCCGTACCACGTGTCGGGTCATAGTGCAGGGGTGTGGTGCCCCACCGCTTGGGGTGCTACAGAGAAGTCATCCTGAAATAAGAAAATTGATTCCAAAATATCGATGCGTGCAGGGTTTAGTACATGTTCATGTGAACAATTAGCGCAAATAATCCAAATAATTCAAGTAATTCACATATTTGATGAAAGTGAATGAAAACAAACACCTAATCCTAAGTCGAACGACCTAGACAGACCCGACACGACGCTAGAGCTCCGGTTTTGCAACCCGAAGCTCTGATACCACTTTAGGATGTAGCACCCCAGAGCGCAGAGCGCAACATCCCCTGCACTATAGCCCAACACATGTAACGAAATAGGAACTCCGCACACGTATCAAACTACGGTGAACGGGAGACAAACAAAATCTCTCCTATGCTAGGCGGTTTAGACCCTAAATCAGACCGCGCAAAATAAACAAAGCAAAAGCGAAAGCACCAGGATTCAAATAAACAAACATACATACATGCTTTCATAATAGGCAAAAAAATAATCAATTTATACATGCCATGCCCACCCGGGGCCAAAATTAAATTCATATAAGTTGTAAAGTTCAAAATTTAAATCATATCTTATACATAATTCCAAAATTCATAAATAACAATGCAAGGTATGCAAAAGACTCCCCTAAGACTCGAACAACTCTGATTTGAATCATGATGAACCGCGACCACAACTTATCCCAAATGAAGAGTTGGTCCGATCCATAGCTCAAGAAGATAACAAACAAAAGGAGCAAAGTTATGGTGGTCCAATTACACGAGCACCGGCCAAAATGATCCAAGAAGAAGTTGGGAATATCTTAAACCAATTTGCTCAAGCTGGACTCCAACCTTCAAAATTGGTTGGCGAACCCAAGCTTCAATACTTCAATGTTTTTATGTCCAATTCTTAAAGTCCAATGTGTGGTATGATGTAATTCGGCCCTAAGTCTATTATAGTATTATTTGGGCCTTTATTTTATCATTCTTTACCTGCATATTAGTTTAATTAAGCCCACTTTTGTAAGCCTTCAAGGCAAGTGGCGGGAATAGCTTGTGTCCCTTAGTTTTCTAAGTGTCTCTTAGGTTTCCATGCATGCATCTTTATATTTAGCATTGTAACTTGTTTTTTTAATCAAGAAGTCAATCATTGAATTTTCATTCAAGTGAGTTTTACTCTCAAGTTCTTGCTGAACGATACCGGAGTTTCAAACCTCCACCGGATAACGTTATTTCTCAACTCTTTATAGTCGACGGGGTACGTTACTTAAACTTTGATAGTGCTGGTTCTTTGCTCAATATAGCAAACGGGTCACACTCCTCTAATTCAACCTTTAAGTGAACGATCAGATTCTTAGAACTCCAAGTATTGGTATTGGGTTTAACGGTAAGTACGTGGAGTTCGTATGAAACTCAAAAGTAAAAGACCATCGACTAGCACGAACTGAAGACCCACACCTGCAACTTAAAGAGAAAAAGGGGAAAAAGAAAACAACGAGGAGGGGTCAGTCCTAAAGACTGGTAAGGGGGCTAACACATGCTCACGTACATATATGTAAGAGCATAGCATATTCTAAATTAGAAAGTTCATGAACTGGGGTGTTTTTTTTGCATTCTAAAGCGTTTTATCCCGTGATAATACATATAAATAAAAAGGTTTAGGGCCGAAGGCCAAAATCAACCAATTTTAGAAATTAGAAGTCCACTCCCGTTTCACAAACCACAAACGTAATCAAAATCAAAATAACTTGGCGAGAACAAGTTTTAAACCCACCTAACTTCCTTTCATAATCACAATCCAAACGAAATCATACAAAGTTCATAATCAATCCACCTTCTCTGGTTGGGGATGAGGAAGCGCTTCCTCAACCCCGTACTCTCGTCATAATGGTTAAGTCGGGGGATCCTACCCGCTCCCCGACGGGGGTTAACTACCGGTTCTCAAGAAACCGCCTTCCCCTCGACCTCCCGAGGTTGGGTGAATCTCTCTACATAAATGGAGTCGTGTTGATGAGAGAGCTCGGCGATCCCACGGCGGACCCCAGATCACATACCACTTCTCCAGGGCCCATTTCATAATTCATAAGTCATAATTTTACAATTTTTGAAATTTCATAATTTTTCGACTTTTAATTCAAAGTCATAATCTCGCTATTTCAAAACGTTCACACACACTAACCCTTTTCAAATTAAGCAAATGTAAAAATAGGTTATGCATATATATAAAAGCGATTTTCAAATGATTTCATAATAAAACGGGATAAATCCCACAAAATACGTATCATACACATATCTAAGTATATATATATATATATATATATATATATACGTAAGTCACATGCAGGCTCAAAATACAGGTAGGGTTGTAGGTCGTTTTAACTAAAAGAAAGAAAACCTCATCTTGTCGACCAAACCAAACGAAACGAACTCAAACACCTCTAAGAGACCACCTCGTCACCCACGGGATGAACCTAAGGACAAAACAAAGAGCAAAAGATAACCTTAGACTCAAAATGTACCAATTAGATGCTCGGAAAATGTATATGGATGCAAATGATGCATAAGAAATGCAACGAGATAACACTTAGGTCATGAAAAATCATATTAAATCATATGAAGTCATAATTCATATATTTCACGTTAAAAAAATTCATAAAAATTACATAATGAGCATAACACTTCAATAAACATGTTAGGCATGCATGCATACAACAAAAGAAATAACGAAAATTCATACGAACTAAGGAAGCGACATATTCATACATGCATGTACGTAGAAGGACATATGATGCATATTAGGTCAAATAGTTCACATACGAGCACCAAAATCACGCCATAAATACATAATAAAACATGTAACACATAATACATGAAGTTACTAATGCATACAAGGCAAGAAAGAAGCAAGGAAATCAAGCAAAACACGAAAGAAACGAAAAACAAAACGTGGCTCCAGCACCAACTCGAAAGTAACCTCAAATGGGGTCGCGGCCGTGACCCCAAAACTGCCCAAAAGTTGTCGCAGCTTTGACCACCACCCCCAAAAACGTTCTCAGCAGGTTCAGGTCAAAAGTAGCCCCAAAAAAAACAAGTTGTTTTCAGTCGCGAGCGCAACCTCAGCACAGCAGCTCACGGGAATGGAGAAAACAACCCCTGTTTCGTCTTCAAAGCCTACAAAACCATAGCAGCAGAACCAGGCCACAAAGGAGCAAATAAAGGGAGCAAAATGAAGCATAAATCAGCAGCAAAAACACAGTAATAAAGAAGCAATGAATCGGGCAAGGAAGAGATGCATATATCAAACTTTCATCACATTCATGGAGGTTCAACCATGGTGGTTCGAATCTGAGCTAATTTCCACGAAAATCATGCTTGAAAATAATACATAGAAGTCATATAGATCACATATATCTTCGTCAATCCAAGAAATGATCTAGAGAAACCAAGAATTCATCAAGAAAATTCATATGACCTAACTATTCACACAGCTGTCCCAAAAAGTGCTCAAACAAGGATGAAAGTGGACCAATTCAGGCTCAAAAGAAAGATGAAAAGATGGAGGTTTGAATTCTGAACTTACCTTTCAAATTTGACGAGAAATGGTGGTCGAACGAGCTCAAAATCGCAAAATGAATAGCAGCCCCCTTTTCTTCTTCCTTCTCTCTTCCTCAAGTTTCTGCCCCTTTTCTTCTTTCTCTTGCTACTGAGTCCGAATGAGAGGCTGAGTGTGTGAAAGAGGGTTAAAAGAGGCTTATTTGGGTTCAAAAATGGGTCGATTCGGATAAGAAACGGGTCGGTTATGAGCAAAATGGGTGAGGGTCGCAAATTTGTCACACGGGGTCACGTTTCGGACGAAATTCGAGGGATCAAACGGGTTTAGAAAATTATGAGGCCAAGTTCTCTAGATTCCATTCTTTGTTACGAGTCCGACGTCACTTCAAGAATTCGAATCTGAATTCCCGATCTCAAGATACGACTTCCGGAACCCAAGGTGCGCTAAAACAAGTTAGGCCCTTAAATCCCTAACAAATAAAACGATTCGAAAACCGTAACAAACGAACTTAAAAACATAAAACGAGCACGTAGATAAGTTTATTGTTAGGAATAGTGCCCTAGAAAGCCGATTAGTCATAATCCGTTTTGGGACTTTCCTAGTATCACAGACAATCTTTGAATAATATACGATTGATTAATATCATAGGCAAACACTTCTTTATATGCTCTTGTTTGGTATGTGTTTACTTTAGCTGTGCATGTATGAGAACTCTCCTAATCCTGATGACTTTAGGACTCTACCATTTAGGTGAAATGGTTCATGAAACGAGCCCTATATCACATAAGTCATGATTAGTAAATACTCCAAGCCGATGAGTCCTACAGACAGTGGGAGTGTCAACCTGACTCCTCTAAGGCTTGCTTGTGGGATCACGCCCTTAAGAAGGACCACCTTGTTTCATGTAGGTGCAAAGTGTATACTTGATACGTGCGTGATACATGAGGGTGCTTACTTCAATAAGTAAGTTCACTGAGGTGCCCCATGTGAGAAGATTCCTAAATGGGAAAGGAAGTTTCTATTTCAGGAAATGGAAACTTCCAGATTAGGAAATATCTCACGAGTCATTGATGTGATTAATTGATCCTTAGACTTGAGGTTCCTTGTCACTTTATGAGTTAACTCTGTAGTCTTAGGTATAAGCTTTAAAGGGTGTCGCCTTAGACAACTGATTCAAGGCTTATGCTGGGGATGCACAAGTGATTCACGAAAGTGAATGAGAATCAAGAAAGGACCTACACTTGCATTTTCAAGGCAGTAGATCAAGACATCAAGAAAAGGGTTTCTTGGATTGAGATCAAATGGATATGAAATGCACTTAGCTTTAAGACTGGATTATTAGGGTTCTGATTATTCCCTTGCCCTAGATCTTGGTTGAGAGATAGTAAGTAGGAGGATTGTATCTCACATGAATCAATGACTTAAAGGTTCTGTCGAATCCGAACATTCCAATTCAGCTAGGGGTTAAACACCTGTTGCTAGACTATGGTCGTTTAATCTATGGACTGATTAATTAATTAGTGAATTAATTAATTGGGGTCACTGCTAATTGAATTGAGAACCTAGAGGGTCACACACAACAACTTGGTTACATGAGTTGAGGCTTTAAAATGATTAAACGAGTTAATCGGGCCAAAGGGGTTCCACACGTGTGAAACCACACGTGAGGAGCACGTGTCCTTGGGGCACGTGCCTCACACGTGTATATGTATATATGATATATATATTAAATAATTAAATGTGTTAATTATTTAATAGACTTTGGTTTAATTTTTGAATTAAAAAGAAAGTCTTGTTTTGGAGAAAATAATCTAGTTAATTAATTATGAATTAATTAATTAGATAAAATAAGTTATTTATTTAAAATAAATAAAGTATAAAATTATCCAAAAATAGTTTGGATATTTTTAGCTCTCTTGAAAGTTGATTTGAATTAGAATTCAAAGTCAAAGTCAAAATTACTTGATGATCAAGTAATAGGAGAGAGAGAGAGACCAAAATCCTAGCCCATTAAGGACTAGGAATTTCGGCACTCCCCCTCTTATAAATAGGGGAGCTCGAGCTCCTCTAGGAGCTAATTGGCAATTCTTTTGGTTCATGTGTTGAACACCTTCGTTTCTCCAAGATCAAATAAACCCTAGGTTAAGCCTAAACACTAACTAGAGAACTAGCATCCTTACTAGTTAGATTGTGATCAAGTTGGTGGACTATCTCTAGAGAGCTTCAAGTTAGAAAATTTGAAGATTCGAGCTTTATCAAAAAGTGGGGATCAAGCAAAACGATCAGAAGGGATGATGAAACGATTCTGAACCCAACATGAAACGAGTGAAAAAATCGAACCAAAGAAGATGGCGAAAACCGTTCGTCCATATCCTGAAGGATGAATTTTTTCGCAAAACTGGTTTTCGAAGGGAGTTTCAATCATGCTTTTCTCGTTTCATGTTTCTTTCTTTATGTTATATTGTTAAGAACTTCCCTAGCATGATTTGAATCTAGGTTGGTGTGGATTGTTATCCCTACAATGGATTCTGAAGTAGAAAGAGACTTTCGAGGAACGGGTTGCCATTACCGCATGAAGCGCGTTTGAGGGCGGCTCAAAACGTGTCAAGAAAGCTACTACCCAAGTGAGTTTCTTGATCTCTACGAATTTGGATACACGATTGCGAGTCCAAGATCCTTTTGTTGGAAAATTTTTAAAATTCCGCTGCTTTCTGATTCCTGTTTTCCAACAAGTGGTATCAGAGTCACCTCGTTAATCGTGTTTCTGATTAATCTCAATTATACTGAATTTGGTAGAAATTCTTAGGCTTGATGCGATTGAGTATTTGTAATTGTTTTAGAAAGCCTGAATTACGAAACTGTATTTTTTCCTGAAAGTTTCTGAAAATTGGTTTTTGCAAAATTTAATTTTTGAAAACTATTTTAGATTTGAAACTGTATAAACTGTTTTTGGATTTCTTGGATTGGTTTTGCTTTTGAACGAAAACACGAAACGAAAATACGGAATACGACGAACACGCGAAACCCCGCGCGCAAAAGAGTCGCGCGGGCGGGCTTCGCGCGCACCGCCCGCCTGGCCTAGGCGCGCGCAGGGCGTCCCGCCCAGCACCTCCTGCACGTCGTGCGGGAGCCTTCCGGGCGCGCCTAGGCGCACCCGCCCAGGGCGGCCGAGACTGGCCGCCCACCGCCACCCGCAAGTATGCGGGAAGACCGCGCGCACCGCATGGGTGCGGTCTTCTCCGCGTACGGGTCCCGTTTTCGTGATCCGGCCTTTTCGTGTTTCGTGCAATCCAGTCCCAATTTTTATTTTTAATTTTAAAATTTTATTTTTGAATATTTATTTTAATTTTTGAATAAAACTTAAAATTGGGATTTTTTGAGAAATTGAAACGGTTTATATTTTGGGAAAATACAATCTTTGATAAAATTATTAATTTTCAGAAATTAATTGGAATTTTATTTGTTTTGGTAAATTGGGATTTATTGAAAACTTTTATAAATAAGACTCGCATCAAGTCGTGTTTTAAGCTATCAGAACTTAAAGCGAGAATTTTAATTTATTGGTTAAATTTAAATTCTTGCAATTTATGCATGTTAGGTGATCATGGGTTTAGACTTATGTATGCTTTTAATTTATGCACATGGATGGTTTAAATTGGGGTTGGAGCCCTATAGTTGTGTTTTTCAATTGAGGTTGGAGCCTCACTTATGTGCGTACTGTTATGTGATTTATTATGTGGCTTTCCATATTACTGTTTTGAGGCCGGGGTATGCCCCGTGTAATTGTCTAAGGCCAATATGAAGATTGAGCCTTATTAATTTATGTCTTTTTCTTTTTATTGTAATTTGAGAGTAGAGATAGGTGGTGAGGTTTTATTTTCATTTTGGAGACAATGCACCCATGGAGTAAGATGGACAACATTCAAGTAATAAGGAGGCCATAAGTGAAGACCCCTCAAAATGTTAGGGAGGGGAATCTCAATTGTTAAATATAATAGAGATAGGGCTTGTATTTTGTTACCGCTTTCCCTTATGTGATTTAAACTGTTTATGTGGCATGTATGTTAGAACTTGTGATTGTGGAGTGGCTCCCACATATCACGCATAAGATAGGTAGAACCCATGATCATCTCATGTTAGTATCATGCTAGGACATGTTATCTGTTTATGTACTTGTTTGAAATGCATTTAAGTTGTACTTGCATTAATCAAGACTAATAAAATCGGATAACATATATGTTGGTGAGGTCGAACCGAACAACTCTTCGGTTGATTCGAAAATTCCCATTAAATATTAAGCTCATTTCGAATAATAGGTATTTAATTCGAGATGCAAATTTTGAATTAAATTCCTAGCATTCCATCAATAGGTTTTAAGTTTAGTAAGTAAAGCTAGTTATTGTCCGCGAGTCGTGGGATAGCTAGTGGAGCTTATTAGTTCCTAGTTACCTAATTGATCATTTTAAATGATCAATATTTCGTGGTTAATTTTGGCAAGGGCGATGTCCGCGAGTCGTGGGTCGTTTGAACTAAGTTTTGATCATGATCTTATGATTGATGGGTCTAGCTTAACGCCTAAGTAAATATGGATGTCGCACGAGTCGTGGGTCCATATTGAAAGATAGGTGATGCAAAAACAATTACTAAGAGTTCTAAATGTGTTAGAATTGGTAAGTTGTACCTACCTAGGATTTTACTTAGAATGTCCGCGAGTTGTGGGTTTGAGGTAAAATGCTTAGGATCTTAGTACCCATTGGGAAACGCGTTCCTCTTAGATTTTTGGGAATTATAGATCTTTGAAAAACAGTGGGAGCTACATTAGATTAAAGACCTTATCTTTTGTATATCGTTATAATTCAGCATGCTCACATTTTCTCTGCTTAGCATTTAGGTTGTAGTTATGTGATTCTCTACAATATGAAATGCAAACCCATTTGTATCCATCCTTAAGTCAAAAGAGTTGACTAAGTCCTAACTAACTCTAATTGGCTTCGGACCCTAAAATTCGTTTTAGATTCCGAATAGAGAAAGGAGTTCTCGAAAGGGCGAAGTTTTCAATTGTGAAAATTCGACCCGGGCCAAAAGAGAAGCAATCTGAGGTGAATGGATTTTTTCCAAACCACTTAAGAGCAATTGAACCACCTCATAAAAATGTTACAAGGTATAACATTATGGAATTATTCAATATTCCAAATGAGGAAACAAGTGCACACGAACAAGGTCTAAAGATCTTATTTGAAGATCTTATGGTCTCGATCATCAACCGAGAAAAGAGTTCTCTATGCACTGATTGCTTACATTGCTTCCACCATCATTCAAACCCTTTATGCTCAACTAGAATGATGCTAATGTAGCATAGTTAATCATTTAGTTGATAATGGTTGAGAGCATCCTTAAGAAGGAATAAAAGGTTGAGATGGTTAATTCTTTTTCTAAACTCCCTAAGTTAAAGGCTTGAACGCCTAAAGAAGAAGAAACCCTTAAGAGCCCAATGGAGGGGCATGTAAGGGGTACGCCCAAAAGACACTAGAGATCAAATTGGACGTTTGCTTCTATGGTAGAAAATAAGGACTTTGAAAGGAAACTGCGAAGAGTATGAGTACTCTGAAATGTTACCTCGTTTAGTAATTCTACTAGGAATAGAATTCACTAGTCTTGAGTCAATTCTGCATAATCCGTTGTGCAAAGACTCAAGGCACTAATTTTCTGAACATACAACGAGATAACAAAAGTAAGTGAGATGACAAAGCTTCGAATTACTTTAGAACGTTGAGATATAAAAGGATTAGCAAGTCAGACACCTTAGGATCATTCTATGAAAATGAACCTATAGAGTTGACTTCCTGTGAATCCTATCTCAAAGGGAAAATGTTCCCGAAACATAGTTTAGGTGAAACATAGAACATTCCAAAATTATAGTGGATTTCGATCCATGCTGATGAGTGTAAGATGCTTAATGTAAGCACTAGATACAATCGTCAGTTTAATCATTATGAATGAATGTACTTGTTGAAGTACAAATTCGAAACTTATATGAAATTCTTAAAATTTCAAAAAGAGGTTAGGAACCGAAGTAATCATGAGTTATAGGTAAATCGATATGATCGAGATAGCCAATATCTTAGCAACTAATTCCTTAGTCATCTTAGAGATAATAGGATTATCTCTCAGTAAACTAATTCGAGAACACCTTAGTGTTTTCGAATGAGGGAATGAAACCTAATGGGATATGGTCCATTCCATAGCAAGCTTTACTGACTTATAATCATTCTAGGAATAAACTCCCAGAATATGCAATTAGAGATTTTGAATTTTGCACCTTCCAAAATCAGTCCTTTAGATGCACTATGCAATGTGGCACACTAAATTCCCTAATTATTCTTGTCCGAGAATTTAGTGGAATCCTCTTAAGTAAAGAGGATAGTGGGAGATAGGCTTGAAATGAGTTCAAGTTTATACAAACAATATTGGATATCATTTCTGCGATTCCCTTAGACAAAGGTTGTTTGTCTCAAGGAATGTATCTTTCTTAAGGAATCGTTCCTATAGAAGAAGAAAGACAAGCAAGCAGACCTCAAAGAAATTTGAGAATAAATATCCACGCCACATATAGAAGAAACGAGCCCATCTGATAAAACTTAGCCAAATTTTAGAGCATGTACACGTGTGAAACCCTTCTCTTAAGACGCGTTTAGAACGCGTTCCTAGATAGCCAAGGAATTACTTGAAGAGGAGACACTGTCAGATTTGGAATCTGAGTAGTGTAAGCAAGCCTTGAAATCCAATATGGATTCCATATACTCAAACCAAGTTTTGACATTGGTTGATCCACCTGATAGGATCAAGCTCGTGCAGCTTCGAGTGAATGAAAGCATTACAACCTTCTTGACGGTTGAAATGCAAAAGTCCATTTGGATTGTGTTTATCACATCCTCATATTCTGACTATGAGATATGATAAATGAATATGAGAACTATCTTGTTCAATATGAGATTGAAAGAGACTGAAATAAGGTATTTCTATAAATCTCATATTCAGTGGGAGTATGCATAAGGTATGAAAATCCCTAAAGTCAATCTGTGGATTGATAAAGGCTTCTAGGAGTTAGACAATTCGATTCCATAGGATAGTCAAATCGTTTGGCACAGATGGAAGTCGAATAAGTCTTAAAAGTGTACATATGAAAGTTAGTGATGTAAGAGTCAATTTTTGGTTCTTTAGAAGACGACATCCTTCTCATTAGAAATGTCAAGGATAACGTGAAAGTTACCAATTCTTGTTTAAGAAACAATTTGACATGAAAGATCTTAGTGATTATCCTAAATTCTCAACATTCAGATCTATAGAAGATAGATCTAAGAGAATAAAAGGATTATCACAAAACGAGTACATAACCATAATACTAAAAGGAGTTTAGTAGGGACAATGGAACATCTCTTTTGAAGAGTATGTGTCCTAAGATAACTTTAAGAAAGTTAGAATGTCCAAAATCCCTTTAAGTAAAAGGGTGCATAATGTATGAAATGTTATGTACTAGACTTGATATGGCGCAACACTAAGCGTAGTGGGCCGAATCTAATATGACCTCAGAGAAGGTCATTAGATCTCTGTAAAGGATGTTCTCAGAGTACTTGAGAAGAAATGAGGATATGTATTAGTTTACAGAGCCCAAAAGATCTTATCATTGAAAGGATATTTTGATGTAATTGTTTCATCAAACATAGATGATTATGAAATCATTGAAAGGGTACAACTACTACCAGAATGGTAATGCAATGTGTTGGAAAGGGGTTCCAAGGACGGACATTGCAAAACTCGACTATCGTAGTTGAGAACTTAGTCATATTATATAATGCTAAGTTAAGTGTTTGGGTAAGAAACTCCATCTAACTGGTTAGATGAAGTTCCTAGCATGAAACAACTCCTTTATCATATTGTATGATAAAATGGATGGTTGCTCAAGTAAGAGAACCAAGACCTCACCAAGAGACTGAACACGTGATTACGAATCACTTTATAAGGAAAAGCTGTTTTCCTAAGAGATGTGTAAACAAGAGGGTCACATCAGCAGAGAATACAACAGATCCACTTTGGAAACGCCCAAAGTCAATAGGCTCTCAAAGTGCATCTTGAGGAGATGGGACTTAGAGTACCTAAATGGCTTTTACGGGCAAGTGGGAGATTGTTAGGAATAGTGCCCTAGAAAGCCGATTAGTCATAATCCGTTTTGGGACATTCCTAGTATCACAGACAATCTTTGAATAATATACGATTGATTAATATCATAGGCAAACACTTCTTTATATGCTCTTGTTTGGTATGCGTTTACTTTAGCTGTGCATGTATGAGAACTCCCCTAATCCTGATGACTTTAGGACTCTACCATTTAGGTGAAATGGTTCATGAAACGAGCCCTATATCACATAAGTCATGATTAGTAAAATACTCCAAGCCGATGAGTCCTACAGACAGTGGGAGTGTCAACCTGACTCCTCTAAGGCTTGCTTGTGGGATCACGCCCTTAAGAAGGACCACCTTGTTTCATGTAGGTGCAAAGTGTATAGTTGATACGTGCGTGATACATGAGGGTGCTTACTTCAATAAGTAAGTTCACTGAGGTGCCCCGTGTGAGAAGATTCCTAAATGGGAAAGGAAGTTTCTATTTCAGGAAATGGAAACTTCCAGATTAGGAAATATCTCACGAGTCATTGATGTGATTAATTGATCCTTAGACTTGAGGTTCCTTGTCACTTTATGAGTTAACTCTGTAGTCTTAGGTATAAGCTTTAAAGGGTGTCGCCTTAGACAACTGATTCAAGGCTTATGCTGGGGATGCACAAGTGATTCACGAAAGTGAATGAGAATCAAGAAAGGACCTACACTTGCATTTTCAAGGTGATCTCTTCTTCTGTAAGTCATTCATATGCCATATGGAGTCCTTGGCCAAGGCAGTAGATCAAGACATCAAGAAAAGGGTTTCTTGGATTGAGATCAAATGGATATGAAATGCACTTAGCTTTAAGACAGGATTATTAGGGTTCTGATTATTCCCTTGCCCTAGATCTTGGTTGAGAGATAGTAAGTAGGAGGATTGTATCTCACATGAATCAATGACTTAAAGGTTCTGTCGAATCCGAACATTCCAATTCAGCTAGGGGTTAAACACCTGTTGCTAGACTATGGTCGTTTAATCTGTGGACTGATTAATTAATTAGTGAATTAATTAATTGGGGTCACTGCTAATTGAATTGAGAACCTAGAGGGTCACACACAACAACTTGGTTACATGAGTTGAGGCTTTAAAATGATTAAACGAGTTAATCGGGCCAAAGGGGTTCCACACGTGTGAAACCACACGTGTGGGTCACGTGAGGAGCACGTGTCCTTAGGACACGCCTCACACGTGTATATGTATATATGATATATATATTAAATAATTAAATGTGTTAATTATTTAATAGACTTTGGTTTAATTTTTGAATTAAAAAGAAAGTCTTATTTTGGAGAAAATAATCTAGTTAATTAATTATGAATTAATTAATTAGATAAAATAAGTTATTTATTTAAAATAAATAAAGTATAAAATTATCCAAAAATAGTTTGGATATTTTTAGCTCTCTTGAAAGTTGATTTGAATTAGAATTCAAAGTCAAAGTCAAAATTACTTGATGATCAAGTAATAGGAGAGAGAGAGACCAAAATCCTAGCCCATTAAGGACTAGGAATTTCGGCACTCCCCCTCTTATAAATAGGGGAGCTCGAGCTCCTCTAGGAGCTAATTGGCAATTCTTTTGGTTCATGTGTTGAATACCTTCCTTTCTCCAAGATCAAATAAACCCTAGGTTAAGCCTAAACACTAACTAGAGAACTAGCATCCGTACTAGTTAGATTGTGATCAAGTTGGTGGACTATCTCTAGAGAGCTTCAAGTTAGAAGTTTTGAAGATTCGAGCTTTACCAAAAAGTGGGGATCAAGCAAAACGATCAGAAGGGATGATGAAACGATTCTGAACCCAACATGAAACGAGTGAAAAAATCGAACCAAAGAAGATGGCGAAAACCGTTCGTCCATATCCTGAAGGATGAATTTTTTCACGAGGGTTTTGTGACTGGCAGTTTTGTACTTTCGGAAAACTGGTTTTCGAAGGGAGTTTCAATCATGCTTTTCTCGTTTCATGTTTCTTTCTTTATGTTATATTGTTAAGAACTTCTCTAACATGATTTGAATCTAGGTTGGTGTGGATTGTTATCCCTACAATGGATTCTGAAGTAGAAAGAGACTTTCGAGGAACGGGTTGCCATTACCGCATGAAGCGCGTTTGAGGGCGGCTCAAAACGTGTCAAGAAAGCTACTACCCAAGTGAGTTTCTTGATCTCTACGAATTTGGATACACGATTGCGAGTCCAAGATCCTTTTGTTGGAAAATTTTTAAAATTCCGCTGCTTTCTGATTCCTGTTTTCCAACATTTATATCATATATAATTCATACATATCATGTAATCACAAAAGTTAAAATAAAAAACGAGTTCAAACGGATTAAAAACGAGGCACATAAGGCATAAACGTTCAAATAATTCATATAAGGTTCAAATAAAACTTCAAATATTAATTCAATTAATTCAAGAATATCACGTAATTAATATAATAAACATATTATTAGAGTAATTAAACTAATTTAAATACGCACTTAGCTCACTCGTAAAGGCGTACCTGTACGGCCGGACGAGCGGGATGTTACACTATGTAATGAATATACATCTTATATATATTAAATATGCATGTCTAGGCTATTCGAATCTTCTGGAACGGTATAAGTATGAGCATATATAAGCTTAAGCTTTTGAACTCTTTTACCTTATCTTTGAGCGAGTTATGCCCTGAAATATGGGAATTTCGTTCATTATGGTATGTTGGGCCCCGGGAGCTATGGGTAAGGAATTCCTAGGACGGCAAGGGCCGTTAGGTTTGGCCTGTGCGTGGTTCCCTTTGAGAAATTCACGTACGACTTATGGAGGTTGAGAAGGCATGGTATCTTGAGCCCTCAATTAATAACCGGGGAAGGCATATCGTGGGTTAGCTACCCCTATGTTTTTGGTAATGTAGGTGGAGAAGGTTTGATTCCCGAAACACCATGGTTGTGAGGTTGGATTATGTTTATGAATTTAGTTTTCTGTTATGCTTTCAGGAGTTGGTAGATGTCTGTACTCGCCAGACGTTTATTTATGTTATGTTTTGATAGATTATGAGTCGAGATAGGTTTATTTTATGTATATTACGTATCTTTTGAAAATAATTTGGTATGCAAACCCCTGACCTCGGTTTATGACTATCATTTTGATATACGCTATGTTACTTAATTTACATGTGTGGGTGTGCGTTTAGCCCCCTCACTCAGTCGAGTTATAGACTGACCCCTCTCCTTTACCCCTTTCAGGTTTGCTCAAGCTAGGCGGGAAAGTGCGTCGTGTCGAGTCGTACTTAGCTGTTTACGTCGAGTCTGTATTCACTTTTGCATCTTTTGTATACTCTAACTTTTGGAATATGTATATAAACTTGAATACTTGTAATTTTGGGCTTCGCGGTCATGATAAATATATATGTTAATGCATGCTTGATCGAGCTCGTTTGGATCCTAGTTTTTGCTTCCGCATTTCTGTTTGTTTGTGCACTCTGTTGGTTAGCCTCGCTTAGCCTAGTGTGTGAGTTTAGGTCCCCGTTCGCTTAGACTTTGGCTGTAGCACCCCGCACGTGAGGCACCACATCCCCCGCACTATGGCTCAACACGAGTAACGAAATAGTAAATCCGCACCCGTATCAAACCCTAGCGAACGGGAGACAAACATAAAAACCTTCCTAAGCTAGGCGGAACTAGACCCTGCAATGATAACCAGTCAACGAAATATAATGCAACGCAAAGCCAAAGTTCAAACATACAAACCATAACCAGGATTGGGCTCTTCAGGCCTCTTTTAATCCATAGCAAAACCCAGAAAAACAATTCAATAACAATTACATAAATATTCAAGTTCATGATACTAGAATCGAATCATGTATAATTCCAATACATATGTGAGTGTAGAGACTCTCCTAACCTAACTTGACCAACTTAAAGACTCCAAACACCTCCGCCTAGCTCGAAACTCCAAAGTCAAACCTGCACACTAAAAAGTTGGGGAGGGAGAGGGTCAGTCTCTAGAAGACTGAGTGAGCAGGAGCGATATACATATATAAAAATATGCACATGCAAGTCATAAATTCCGAACAAGGTTTTATTTGAAATTACTTCCCAAAAAGGGCAAGAGAATGATTAATCAATGCTCGGATTTTATGACTAATCATATTAATTCATTACATTCATAAATCATACATATACATAAGGCTCGGCGAGTGAGCGTGCACAATCTCCAACCATACTCCGACCGTGTACGACAAATATCATTAATATGCTGATTAGGCGATCATGCAATATATCATAATACATGCAGATCATATATCATAAATCATATTCGTTTGGGCAATCCGTGTCCCGGCCTTCCCGCACGGTGCATAACAATCATAACATAACATAATCATATCATAAAACAGTTCCAACCTTCTTCCTCCGGGTGGTGGATGGGTTTGCAAGGCCCGACCACCCAATCATATCAATGCGGCTATGAGGTTCATGAGGCCTCAAAGCCCGGTTAGCGTTTCCCCGTCAAAAACTCCTTGACGAAGTCCGTTTCGCCGTAATTGGTTGGAACTAGTATATGGGATCCCCGTCAGCCCTTGCTTCCTCGGTTAGCCACATATACTAAGTCCCGGGGCCCGTACAATCATAAATCATAAATGTGTCTCGCCAAACATATCAATTCATAAGAATCATAACATAATTCATAAATCATTTGAAAAGGGTTTACTCGATCAATATTTACTCGATACAATACATTTGAAAACCATATATAACTATATTAGGTTTTTGGCCAAAGGTTGTCACATACGGTTGTAGGGTTTTATACATAACTAGAACGAAAACACCCTCACCTGGTACAAGACGAAACAAGGATACGAGTTACCGAGTGCCTGAAAGATCAAGATCTCTCCACCCTGGAGATAAACTGTACCAAAGACAACATAACGTGTTCGTGAGACTCAAGACTCTAAATGAACCATATATGACGCACGGCAATGCACAAGCATGATATGAATGCATAAAAGATGATATTATGTCATGAAAATATTCAGGTGCACTATTAAGGAATTTAACTCATATAACCAAGTCATTCATTTGATATTATAAACGTTCATATTCATTCAAGTTCAATCTTTTCATATCCTTCATAATTCATAGCAATATCTAACAAAATCTTGGAACCATAGTCACATTATACCTTTCAACATGTTTACATTGAGTATGATAAATAAAAAGGCAAAGAGCATCACTTAAGACATCAAAAGAATGCAAGAAGGTACTTAATATTCCATATGGAAGCACTCAAACCACGTCATAGCAATTCACCAAAAGCATGCTTTAAACCTCATCTAAATGCTATGAAATTAAACCATAATACTCCTAACACATAACAAAACAAGTTCATACTTCAACACAAAAGGAGATAAAGTCATTAAAGAGGTGAAACAAATCAAAAACCGAAAAGGAAGCAACAAGGACTGCGCAGGGGAAGGGACACGGGGGTGTCACCAACCCTAGCTAAACTGAGCCACGACCGTGGCTCAGTACAGACATGCCCAGAAGGTGTGACACGCCCGTGTCTCACATTTTAGTGTAAATGAGACACGGGGGTGTCACGGTACAGAACCAAAATCGCACACAAGGCTTTACCGGCAAAACTGAACCCATACAAAATCAATCCAAAAGCATACCAAATCAACTCCAAATGCTATGAAACTTAATATACAACATATTTAGCATCTAAGGAACATATTTCATTTAGAGTGAAAAGGCTAAATCACACATTAAGGGCATATAAATCATGCAGCAAAACTGGGTCGCCTAAATCGTACATAAGAGTCCTATTGTTTCAATCAAGCCATGATCAAGTACTTAGGAGCTGAATTTGGAACTGAAATCTTGGGGAATGCATGCTAACATACTAAACAACTAATTTACATCATATATATATGCAAAATGGCACGAATTAAAGCACAATAGAATGACCAACAAGTCACCAAACGCAACAGCAGCAGGTCTGTCATAGATCATGCATAAGAACAGGCCATGTCTTTCGGTTTTGGGGCTTAAAATGGATCCAAATACTTGCAACATGAATTCTAACATATAGAGCAATGAGTGTACATCATATCCATGCAATTTCACACGAAATGGAGACCATAAGATCAAGCAACAAACCAAAATTCCACACAGCAGTCCCGAAACAGGGGAGGCAGTTTTGAACATCAAGTTTGAAGCTCCAAATCTCATAATTTTATCAAAGGGGCAAGAGATAAAATCCTCCTAACATCATATAATATCAGTTAGGAAAGAAATAGGCCAAGAAACAAGCTCATGTAATCATGTATAAGCAAGAAAATCAGCTACACAAGTAAATAGGTCACAAGAACAAATATCCCTAAAAGTTCATATCAAACTCATCACTCAAACCCTAACCAAATCTGATCCAATTCATGTATTAAGTAGATGAAATCAAGTATAATAGATTATAGAAGACATAAATATTCATACCTTGAAGATTGGAAGAAGAAGGGAGGTGATTGGAGCTCAAAATCACAAGAATGGCCAAGGGTTTTTCTTCCTTTTTCTCTCTTCCTCTATCTCGATCAGTTGCAGCAGCAAGGGGAGATATTTGGCTCGATTTTTGCTGCTAAAAGGGGGAAGAAAGGGCTTAACTCAAGGTACAAAAGTCATGGTTAAGCTTTAGTTAGGTTAGGTTGAGTAAAAAGGGTCCCACCATGAAGACTAGTCAACAAAAGGAGCTCTTCTTGCACGAGTTGCTCGTTACGGTTGGATTTCTGAGGTCTTAATGATTTCAAAAAGGTATGAGGCTTGTTCCATTGTCTCCGAATCGTCGATACGAAGGCAACGGAGGTGTCGGAATTCGAATCCGAATTCCCGAGCTCAAGATATCACGTACGGAACCAAGGGTGCGCTAATTGCTCGTTAGCCCCCGATTTGGTTCCATAAATCAAATTAAATTCGTTAACACGTCAAATGAATCCGAAAACATAAACCGAGCATATAGACATGTTCATAACACACATATTTATGACATACTAAATTTCCACGACATTTCGATATCATTACATATAAGAACGAAGCCCAAATAGAACACTCATGCGCAAGAATGAATTCATAACGTTATAAATTAATTACTAAAACATAAATTCCATTTTAAATAAATTAAAGCCAACTAATAACATGCTGAAATTTATTTAACGAAATTACTGAAATATTTATGGTAACATGGAACCTTAATTAAGAAGTTAAACACTAAATATCAAATTAAGTTAAAAATAACAACAATTTTATAGTTTTAAAAGTCAAATAGGAACATTTTCAAACAATTAATCATATCATTAAATAATTATATTGCACAATTTATAAACAAAACGACACATTAGTTCAAACGAAAAAACCGGGGTGTTACATTGGCTCATGTATGGAGGTTCATTTCATATGTGTGTTCGGGTTTAGGTGCGGGGGATGTGGTGTGTAGCACCCCAACCGGAAAGGCGCCACATCCCCCGCACTATAAGTCCGATCCACACATGAAATGAAAAATCCATACATGAACCCAGCTCATAGTGAACGGGGACTCACTCACTCATAAGGCTAGGCGGGAACTAGACCTTCGCAACCAAATCATAAAGAACAAAGATAAATGACAAATGCGGAAGCATAACATACAATCTAGTACCAATTCAAGCAAAATGACGGGTTCAACTAGCACAATGACCTATTCCGAGAATTCATACATAAACATAGTTTCATAATCATAATCATAGTCACAACATTTATCTATTCCTGTAAAATTCAATCTAGTTACAAAATGCATATGAAGTGACCCAGACTTAACTAATAAACCTGACAAACTCGACTTCCCACCTAGCACTCCAACCTGCAAAGAAACTGAAAACAAACTGGGTTCAGTCTTTATGAGACTGGTGGGCATAAAACAGGGCATAAGTATAATATAGGACAATATTTAAACATTCACATGCAAGTTATAATCCCAAATGAGGTTTTTAGAGCATTTCCCAAATGGGTGAAATAAAGAAATCATCAAAAGGGTGAAATAAAGAAATCACCAAATGAGGTTTTTAGAGCATTTCCCAATTTTCATTAGGTCGTTTGTGGCCCGGCGAGTGGGCGTGCATTATTTCCAACCAACACCTTGTGTCATTCATTAATCATTCATTCTTTCTTTCTTTCATGCATTACAGTCTTTCGTGCACATTCATGATCATTTACACCTTCTTCCTCTGGGTTGGTGGCGGGTTTGCAAGGCCCGACCACCCATTCATTGACCAAAAAGGGTTAATGACTCCGCTAGTGGCACTCAGCGTCCATTCCTCGCTAACTCCTAACGAGGTCCGGTTATGCCGTTCATTGGTTGGAACTAGTGTGAGGGGTCACCGTCGCCCCGTGGCTCCCCGGATAGCCACTCACACCAAGTCCCTCGGCCCCATTCTGTGCATTCATTCATTCATTCTCGCCAAAACATTTGGTAGGGTTCATAAAATAAAGGCTTTATGTTGCAATCATTTACTCTTGAAACGACTCTATATAAATATAATATTTTTTGGTCGAAATCCTTGCACATTGGAAGTATATAGGGTTGTTTAAGTAAATAGTTAGAGAAACCCACCTGTACATAAAAGGAATCCGTCCTCGGATTCACTGATTGTCCGAGAACAGCTCAGGATGAAACCTTCTCATCTTATCCTCCATTTCCCACGTGGCTTCTTCCGTCTTATCACTTCTCCACAATACCTTAACAAGTGGAATTTTTCGGTTTCTTAATTCTTGAAATTTTCGATCCAGAATCTTAACCGGTTTTTGAACGAAGGTGAGATTAGGCTCAATTTCTACCTCTTCCTCGGGTAGGATCTCGGATTCATCCGAAAAATATTGGCGAAGTTGGGAAACATGGAATACGTTGTGGATTCCCATCAAACTCGGAGGTAGATTCAAGCGATAAGCCATATCTCCAATTTTCTCAAAAATCTCATACAGACCTAGATAACGAGGATTCAACTTACCTCCTTTTCCAATCCTTGAAAACCCCTTTCGTGGTGAAGCTTTTAAAAATACTCTTTCACCAACTTCAAACTTAAGATCCTTTCTCCGCTGATCCGCATAACTCTTCTGTCTATCTTGAGCTGCTTTCATTCTTTGCTGAATCAATTGAACCTTATCAATCGCTGCTTGCACGGCCTTAGAAGGCTTCTCTTTCTTTTCCCCTCGTTTCACTCCCTCTTGTTTTGACCAATTCCATTCCTCAAGGTCGAAAAATAAGGGAGATCTACACTTCCGTCCGTAGAGAGCTTCATAAGGCGCCATTCCTATCGAAGCTTGGAAACTGTTATTATAAGCGAATTCAATCAGAGACGACTGCTCGTTCCAAGGACTCGAGAAGTCCAATGCACAGGCTCTCAACATATCTTCCAAATAGTTGATTAACCTCTCCGACTGCCAATCGGTCTGAGGATGGAAAGCTGTGCTGAATTAAAGCCTTGATCCCAAATTTCTCTGCAATTCTTGCCAAAGTCTAGAAGTGAACCTCGGATCTCGATCTGATACAATGCTGACCGGCACACCATGTAGTCGAACTATTTCATCAACATACTTCTTAGCTAACTTATTCACCTTATCTGACATCCGAATATCCAGAAAATGTGATGATTTCGTCAAACGATCCACGATCACCCAGATTCCATCAAAACCACCCTTTACTCTAGGAAGACCCGAGACGAAATCCATTACCACTTGTTGCCATTTCCATTCCGGAATAGGTAGCGGTTGAAGTAGTCCCGATGGCTTCTGATGCTCTGCTTTCACGATTTGGCCAGTCAAACAATGCTTCACAAAATTAATTACATCTCTCTTTAGACCGTTCCACCAATAGAACTGCTTCAAATCCTTATATATCTTATTTCCCCTAGGATGTATCGAATACCCTGATCTGTGAGCTTCTCCCAAGATAATCCTCTTAAATTCATTCGGCACAACAACCCTGTTCTTGAATCTTAAGAGCCCCGTGTCATCAAATCCAAAAGGGCATTCGGGATCCACTCTAGCTTTCTCAGCTAATTTCTGAACCTCAGGATCATTTCTCTGAGCCTCAAATAACTTCTGTTGAAGATCTGGCTGTACCGTAATATTCCGAATACTTGCTCTTAATTTGATAGACTCAGCTTCCTCTCCAACTTCCACTTTCACTCTAGCCTTCCTGCTAAGTGCATCCGCGACCACATTATCTTTCCCGGGATGATATCGAATTGTACACTCATAATCTGCTAAAGTCTCCATCCATCGCCTTTGTCTTTTGTTCAACTCCTTCTGAGAAAACAAGTACTGAAAACTCTTGTGGTCGGAAAAGACTTCGAACGGAATTCCATATAAGGAGTGTCTCCACTTCCCCAAAGCAAAGATCATTGCCGCTAGCTCGAGATCGTGAGTGGGATAATTCTGTTCATGATCCTTCAGTTTCCTCGAGGTATAGGCGATCCTTACCATTCTGCATCAAAACACATCCCAATCCTTCTTTCGAGGCGTCCGTATAAACCATATATCCTTCCGTGCCTTCAGGAAGTGCTAAAACCAATGCAGTGGTTAATTTCTTCTTCAGGAGTTTGAAACTCGCCTCACAAGCCTCATCCCAATCAAACTTGACTTCCTTCTTCGTCGACCGAGTTAAAGGAGCTGCAATCTTTGAAAAATCCTTAACAAATCTTCGATAATACCCAGCTAAACCTAAGAAACTTCTGACTTCGGAAGCATTCTTCGGACTCTGCCACTGAATAATTGTCTCAATCTTTGAAGGATACACTTCCAAGCCCTTACTCGAGACAATATGACCTAGAAAAGCAACCCGGTAGATCCAAAATTCACACGTGCTAAACTTTACATACAACCGGTGCTCTCTCAATGTCTCCAAGACCAATCTGAGATGCCTAGCGTGTAACACCCGAGCGCAAGGTGACACATCATCCGCACTGAGACCCGACCCGCATATGAAATGGATAATCCACACATGAGCTAAGTCACGATGAACGGGGACACACACACACACAACACAACTACGTTAGGTGGGACTAACCCTTAAACCCTAAATCAGAGCAAAACATTAATTAAGCGGAAGCAATGACGATTATATATATATACACCATGAGCCCTTAAGCTCTAAAATAGAGTTCATATACAATGTCCAACCAAGTTCTATCAACATAACGCTCCATAATCATATTCGAATACAAAATCATATACCAAAATATGCAAGTGAAACAACAACTACAAGAGCTAGAAGCAAATGCAAGGCCTATAGACTCGTATTCCCGCCTAGCTCCTTAACCTGCACAAAAACCACTGAAAACAAACCGGGTTCAGTCCAAAAGGGACTGGTGGGTATAAAACAGGAATAGTATATAAATATCGCAGAATTTAACATATACATGCAAGCTGTAAACCCGTAAGAAGTTTTAGAAGATTTGCCAAGTGGGTAAGATAAAAAAAACATCTACGGATTTGCAACAGTCATATTCATTCATAATTAGTCATAGGGTTATAAGCTCGGCGAGTGAGCGTGCATAATCTCCAACCTTCTCCTCGTGTAATCATATCATAATTATTGGTTTTCATACATATCTTTCGTGCACATACATAAATGATCATAATCATACATATACACATTCTTCCTCCGGGTGGTGGAAGGGTTAGCCAGACCAGACCACCTCATACATAATGGCTAGTGAGGTACATGAATCCTCAAAAGCCCGACTAGCATTTCCTCGTCAAAACTCCTAACAAGGTCCGTTTCGTCGTAAATTTGGTTGGAACTAGTGTATGGGATCACCGTCGGCCCTTGCTTCCCCGGATCGCCACATACACTAAGTCCCGGGGCCCGTGAACATATCATACATGCAATCTCGCCCAAACATAAGGTAGGATTCCACATAAAAGAAGGCTTACATTTGAAATCATTTACTCATGAAACGACTCAATATACATATAATATAATTTTGGCCTAAAACGTTGCACATTGAGGGCGTATAAGGTTGCTTTAGCTATTAGAAGAAAAACCCACCTTGAACCGACAAACGAAGACACAAAAGCCTCACTGACCGGCCTCGTCTCCAACGGGATCAAAATCTACGCAAGAAAGGTGAAGTGAGACTCAAAATGACCAATTAAGACGCTCGGCAATGAAAAGATTATGATATGAAGGTATAAAAGAGTTTATGATGTAATGAACACGTTCATGTAGCACCCACACGTAGGGCCACATCCCCCGCACCATAATCCGAACCCGAATACGAAATGGAATGTCCGCACCCGAATCCGAATCATAGCGAACGGGAGACCAAACACACACTCTAGGCTAGGCGGAGCTAAACCAAACGGAAACAGAGTGCGCGGAAGCGACTAAATAAAACAACAAGCAAAATCATCACATATATATACATAGGTACCAACACTTAATTAGCCATATAGTATTTACATATAGGTACCAACAAGTAAGCCCGTACAAAAGCCATCCCGGCTTGAACAAAATAGTAAGTCAGTATATACAAATCAAAACTATACAGCTACAAAATAATAATGTGCAGGTATGTAAATGCACCTAACGAAACCTAGACCGACAAGTGTAACAGACGACACACTTCTCCGCCTAGCTCACGCTCCCAAAACCTGCAACTAAAAGAGTAAACGAGGAGTCAGTCAACTGACTGAGTGAGGGGCTAACGCACACCCACACCCTACATATATATAGAGCAGAGCACAAAGCAAAGGGCGAAGTTATGAACCGGAATAGGTTTTACAAACTAAAACTTTCCAAAACAAATACATATACTTTAAAACCTTTCATAAACACTATCCCGATTCATACTTCTCAAACATACATAACAAAGCATAATGCTCGGCGAGAACGAGCTTCCAACCTTTACTCCTCAGAACAAACAAAACAGAAATCATACACTCTCCTCTACACCAATGATGGAAGAGCCACCGGCGGCCCTAACCATCCAGACATATACAGACTCACGAGGGGTAGCGAACCCACATCGTGCCCTCCCCGGTTTTTACGCCGAAGGCATCGAAATATCACACCTTCCCAAACTCCCAGGGGTCGCGTGTGATATATCGGATGGAGACTACGCACAGGCCGAACCTCGACGGCCCGAACCGTCCCGAGGGTTCCTTACCCGTAGCTCCTTGGATCCACACATACAAATCATATCATATCATATGCCAAATCTTTCATGGCGATCTCGCTAACAGAATGGTAAAGCCTTTTTCCAAACCTAGCTTACATAAGCTTATATAATATCTTTTCCCAAAACAAAGGTGTTCACAAGATCATAAACATATTCTAATCAACACATACATATCTATATATATAATATATAGTCACATGCACGGCCGGAAAACATCACATAAGGCTTTAGGTCGCTTAGCTAGTAAAACCTAAACCTCACCTTGTGCTTGACAAAATACGAGCAGATGTGAACAACCTACGCCTCGGGCTCGTCAACTGGAACCTCCTCTGAAAAGAAAACACGAAAGCCCAAGACTTAGACTCTATATGAACCAAAGAAGACGCTCGGCAAAATGCATGATTCATGTTCATAGCTAAAATGTCACAATTAATTCATAAAATTCATAAAATCATAACACACATACTTAATTACAATTTAATTATACAAAACAATCAAATTATAACAATTAATATGCAAAAGAAAAGCATTTAAAATCATACAAATGCATAAATAAATCAAAGAGAAGAAATGGCAAAATCCACCCCCACGGATTTTTCCAAAGGGGAAAATCCACCCCCATGGATTTTTCTTGAGCTACTGCCTCAAATCCACCCTCGCGGATTTTCCAAAGGGAAAAATCCACCCTCGCGGATTTGACCCAGTAGGAGGGGTTCCGGACATGGGAACGGCCGTTCCCGTTCCCAGTACAACTGGGAACGGTCGTTCCCACTCTCGGGAATGAACAGTATGGCCTGGGAACGGTCGTTCCCAGTTTGAAACTGGGAGGGAACGGCCGTTCCGGCCTGGTTCGAAGTCTGGAGCAAAAATTTTTACAGAAACAGGGGAGCTCGTTTTGGAGCCAAAAATGGCCAAAAACCAATCCTAAACTTTGCCACAATTTCTCAAAATGCACACACAATACATATAAATCATGCTCGACATATATACACTCAAATAACTCAAGAAAACGGAATTAAAAGCCATGATCATAGGATTGCAATATTCAAGCTAAAAACATGATCATCAATAAATACTCCACCAACCATGGAGTTAATGCAATAAAGACAACACATACAACATATATAACTCATAAATGAAGCTAGGGAGCAAACACATCAAGCAAAGAGCAAGAAATCCAAGTTTTCTCTAAACCCTTACTATTCACGTAGGGAAGCAAAGGCATGCCAAACTCATTCCAAACTCAGAAATTAAACCATGGAAACGAAGAGCATGACGAGGGGATTCCGAAACATACCTAAGTTCGAGAAAAGACGAAGAAACGAGAGAGATATTGGGCTTGGAAGTTGGATGATCAAACTTGAGGGTTTGGCTTCTTGCTTGGCTTGGAGTTGCTGTTGTTGAACGTAAATGGAGGAGAAAGAAGAATGGTTCAGCCTTTAAGGCTGAGCCGGTTCGGTTCACGGGTTCGGTTCAAGGTTTCCGGTTCAAGTTAGTTCGGTTCAACAATTACAGGTTCAAATAAGGCCGACTCGAATTAAAACGAATAAATCACATGCAACATTAATTCAAATAAATTCATATAAGTTCAAATAACTCAAAATAGTCCTATACAATTAATCTAAAACGCAAATAATATTAAATCACATAATTTACCTGTACCGACTGTGAGTCGGGGTGTTACAACCTCCCCCCCTTCGGAGAACCTGGTCCCCAGGTTAACTGTCTGACCTGAGAACAACTCTGGATACAACTGTCTCATCTTCTCCTCAGTCTCCCAAGTAGACTCTTCAGATTTCTGATCTCTCCAAAGAACTCGAACCAAGGGAATCTGTTTATTCCTCAACACTTGTGTCTTCCGGTCTTGAATCTCAACCGGATGTCTTACTATCGTCAAATCCGTCTCAAGTTGTACCTCTTCCACAGGGAGAATAGTTGATTCTTCGGGATAAAATTTCCTGAGCTGCGAAACATGAAACACATTATGTATCCCGGTCAATCTCGGCGGTAGGTCCAACCTATACGCCACTTCTCCAACTCTCTCAAGGATTTCAAAAGGTCCAAGGTATCTCGGGTTAAGCTTCCCACCTCGACCTATTCGAGAAAATCCCTTCCTCGGAGATGCTTTCAAGAACACCTTATCTCCGACTTCAAACTCAAGGGGCCTTCTCCTCTTATCTGCATAGCTCTTCTGACGGTCCTGAGCTGCCTTCATTCTCTGCTGAATCAACTTAACCTTAGCAGTGGTCTTATCCAATCTCTCTCGAGGTGTAGCTCTTTCAAGCTTATTCTCCTCAGTCCACCGCCAATCTTCCATATCCCAAAATAGAGGCGATCTACACTTCCTTCCATATAATGCCTCGTAGGGAGCCATACCAATGGAAGTCTGAAAACTGTTGTTATAGGCAAACTCCACCAGAGCTAAATGCTTATCCCACTTTTCCTTGAAATCCAGAGCACACGCTCTCAACAAATCCTCTAAATACTTAATCAGTCTCTCTGATTGTCCATCTGTCTGAGGATGAAAAGCGGTGCTGAAATTAAGCCTCGTGCCCAACCTACTCTGAAGATCCTGCCAAAACTTAGCTGTGAACCTCGGATCACGATCTGAGACAATGCTAGCAGGCGCCCCATGAAGTCTCACAATCTCGTTACAATACAACTCTGCTAACTTCGGAGTCTTGTAAGACATCTTCACCTTGAGAAAATGAGCAGACTTGGTCAATCGGTCGACTATCACCCAAATTCCATCATAACCTCCTCTTGATCTTGGCAAGCCGGACACGAAGTCCATAGTCACTTGCTCCCACTTCCATTCAGGAATCGGAAGTGGTTGGAGGGTTCCTCCCGGTTTCTGGTGTTCTGCCTTCACCACTTGGCACGTGAGACACCGTTTCACAAAGTTCGCGACATCTCTCTTCATGCCATTCCACCAGAAGTATTCCTTCAAATCTCGGTACATCTTCGTACCACCGGGGTGAATGGAATATCCAGAACGGTGTCCTTCCTCAAGTATTACCCTCTTGAGATCTTCTGGGACACAAACCCTGGTCTTGAACCTGAACAAACCGGAATCATCAAACCCAAACTTCGTCTCGGGGTCTATCCTAGACCGAACCACTAATCTCTGAATCTCTGTATCCGAAGCCTGAGAATCCAACAACCTCTGTTTCAAATCCGGCTGAACTGAGATGTTAGCTAACCGAGCCACTGAAACCAAAACTGTCGAATCCTGTCCTGAAGACCCTGCACTCAAACCTGAAACACTTGCTTTCCTGCTCAAAGCATCTGCCACAACATTAGCCTTGCCCGGATGATACTGAATCGTGCAGTCATAATCCTCTAAGAATTCCATCCAACGCCTCTGTCTATTATTCAACTCCTTCTGAGTGAAAAGATACTTGAGGCTCTTATGATCCGTGAATATCTCGAAAGTCGTCCCATAGAGGTAATGACGCCACTTCCTCAAAGCAAATACCACCGCTGCAAGCTCGAGATCATGAGTGGGGTAGTTCTTCTCGTGTTCCTTCAACTTTCTAGACGCATAGGCCACCACTCGGCCATTTTGCATCAATACACATCCGAGTCCTTCCTTAGAAGCATCTGCAAAAACTGAATAGCCCTCGGATCCCTCGGGTAGGGTAAGAACTGGTGCTGAAGTTAATCTTTCCTTCAAAGCTTGGAAACTTCTCTCGCACTCATCATCCCACTCATACTTCACCTCCTTTTTAGTTAATTGAGTCAACGGGCAAGCAATCTTGGAGAAATCCTTCACAAATCTCCTATAGTAACCCGCTAACCCGAGAAAACTTCTTATCTCGGAGGCATTCTTCGGTTTTTCCCACTGAACCACGGTCTCGATCTTGGAAGGATCAACTTCAATCCCCTCACCTGAAATTATATGACCCAAAAATGACACTCTGTCAAGCCAGAACTCGCACTTGCTAAATTTGGCATAAAGCTTGTGCTCTCTAAGGGTCTCCAACACAATCCTGAGATGCGAAGCGTGCTCTTCTGCAGACTTAGAATACACCAAGATGTCGTCTATGAAAATGACCACGAACTTGTCAAGATACTGTCTAAACACTCGGTGCATCATATCCATGAACACGGCTGGAGCATTAGTTAACCCAAACGGCATCACTACGAACTCGAAGTGTCCATAACGGGTATTGAACGCAGTCTTAGAGATATCCTCTTCCCGGATACGAAGTTGGTAATACCCTTGCCTCAAATCTAACTTAGAGTACACCTGCGACCCTTGCAAGATGTCAAACAACTCTTCGATATGAGGTAAAGGGTACTTATTCTTCACTGTCATCCGGTTCAACTCGCGGTAGTCTATACACATCCTCAAAGTCCCATCCTTCTTCTTCACAAATAACACAGGAGCACCCCACGGGGATGTACTCGGACGGATGTAACCGCAAGTCAAGAGCTCATCCAGCTGAGTTTTCAACTCCTTCAACTCAGCAGGAGCCATCCGATACGGTGTCTTAGAGAAAGGCTCAGCTCCAGGATAAAGGTCGACTACAAACTCGATGTCCCTATCAGGTGGTAAAGAACCCAAACTCTCAGGGAAAACATCGGGAAACTCCCTCACGACCTCTGTCTCCTCAAGTTTGGCCTGATCCTTCGGTTTATTCAAAAGGTAGGCCACAAAACCTGTCGCACCGTCCCGGAGGAGCTTACTTGCTTCCATAAAAGACACAAACGGGCTGGACTTCAACCTCTCACCCGTAAAAACCACTGACCCCAACAAAACCTTCTTCTCATGACAATCCAACTGGGCTCGGTATCTGAAGAGAAAATCCATGCCCAGAATAACCTCATACTTCTTCAACGGTAGAACTATCAAGTCTGCAGGAAAAACTCGGCCCTCAAACACCACCGGACACTCCCTGAACACCCTGTCAGCTTCCACAGATCCTCCCAAAGGAGTATTCACCACATACACATGCGCAGATAAATCATCAAGTAAAGGCAAAGAAGCAACAATATCCCGGGAAATAAATGAATGCGTAGCCCCGGGATCAAACAATGCATGTAGTGATATGCCATGAATGTTTATTGTACCTTCTATCACGGCATTTGGGTCGACATCAGCAGCTTCCTCCTCTCCCTCCAGAGCATAAACACGTGCCTGCACAACCGGCCTCTTATTCGGGCAAGCATTCACCAAGTGATCAGAGGACCCGCACACAAAGCATTTGCCCTGAAGCTTCCAACACCTCTCCACCGGATGTCTCCCCTGACAATAAGAACAAATAGGTGGTCCCTGGGCTGCAGCCGGTCGAACAGGAGCAACAGGAGGTACTACGGGACCGGTAATACGGGGCTTTTTGTTCCCTAAACCCTGGGGACGAAAAGCCGGTAGAACAGGAGCTCGTGGAGCATAAGAAATGGGCCTCTTACCCAATCCAGAACCTGATCCCGCAACCCGAGTAGAAGAGAAAGGCGGAGGCTTCAACCGAGCCATTTGGGCCTCAACTTGTATTGCCCTCTTTGTAACCTTGGCCCAAGTACTCACGTTAGTAGCTTGTAAAGCTTCTTGAATATCCCGGCGAAGTCCATGAAGAAACGCTCGGGCTTTATGGTCATCGTGATCGGTGATGTGAGTAGCATACGGAGCTAGCCTCTCAAACTCCAAAATATAATCCTCCACCGTCCGGTTGCCTTGCCTCAAATTGGAGAACTCTTGGAGGCGACGTTCTTGTGCACTATGAGGGATGTATTTCTCATGGAATTCCTGCACAAACGTCTCCCAATTGAATTCCATACCCGTTCTTTCAAACTTGGATCTCACACTCCTGAGCCAAATAGCCGCTTGCCCTTGAATAATTCGACCCGTACAAATAGCCTTGTCCTGGGAAGTCCCCGGACATATCTCCCATATGCCTCGAATCTCAGATAACCACTCTTCCGCCTTAATATCATCACCCCCATACCACTTTGGAGGGTTGTTGTTCCGGAAGTCCCGATATACAGCTGAAATATCTTGTCCTTCACCCGGATTTGCATTACCCCTTTGATTGTTTTGGAGTTGATTGAGTAGGGCTTGAACAACATTCTCCGCGTTCATAGGTGGTGGCGGAGGTGCGTTATGTAGAGCCGGTTCATTCAAATCAGGGGTTTGTTCACGGTTGTTATGTCTTCTTGGAGGCATCCTGAAATTCACAAATTCAAGCAATATGGATGCATGTACATTAGTGTATGAATATGTATACAATTTAAGGAAATAATCAAGTAATCAAGTAATCAATTAGTCAAGTAATCACATATTCAAATCACACATACACATAATCAAAAGTCACATTGTCCTAAGCCGTACGACCTAGACAGACCCACACGACACTAGAGCCCGGTTTTGCAACCGCGCTCTGATACCACTTCAGGATGTAGCACCCACACGTAGGGCCACATCCCCCGCACCATAATCCGAACCCGAATACGAAATGGAATGTCCGCACCCGAATCCGAATCATAGCGAACGGGAGACCAAACACACACTCTAGGCTAGGCGGAGCTAAACCAAACGGAAACAGAGTGCGCGGAAGCGACTAAATAAAACAACAAGCAAAATCATCACATATATATACATAGGTACCAACACTTAATTAGCCATATAGTATTTACATATAGGTACCAACAAGTAAGCCCGTACAAAAGCCATCCCGGCTTGAACAAAATAGTAAGTCAGTATATACAAATCAAAACTATACAGCTACAAAATAATAATGTGCAGGTATGTAAATGCACCTAACGAAACCTAGACCGACAAGTGTAACAGACGACACACTTCTCCGCCTAGCTCACGCTCCCAAAACCTGCAACTAAAAGAGTAAACGAGGAGTCAGTCAACTGACTGAGTGAGGGGCTAACGCACACCCACACCCTACATATATATAGAGCAGAGCACAAAGCAAAGGGCGAAGTTATGAACCGGAATAGGTTTTACAAACTAAAACTTTCCAAAACAAATACATATACTTTAAAACCTTTCATAAACACTATCCCGATTCATACTTCTCAAACATACATAACAAAGCATAATGCTCGGCGAGAACGAGCTTCCAACCTTTACTCCTCAGAACAAACAAAACAGAAATCATACACTCTCCTCTACACCAATGATGGAAGAGCCACCGGCGGCCCTAACCATCCAGACATATACAGACTCACGAGGGGTAGCGAACCCACATCGTGCCCTCCCCGGTTTTTACGCCGAAGGCATCGAAATATCACACCTTCCCAAACTCCCAGGGGTCGCGTGTGATATATCGGATGGAGACTACGCACAGGCCGAACCTCGACGGCCCGAACCGTCCCGAGGGTTCCTTACCCGTAGCTCCTTGGATCCACACATACAAATCATATCATATCATATGCCAAATCTTTCATGGCGATCTCGCTAACAGAATGGTAAAGCCTTTTTCCAAACCTAGCTTACATAAGCTTATATAATATCTTTTCCCAAAACAAAGGTGTTCACAAGATCATAAACATATTCTAATCAACACATACATATCTATATATATAATATATAGTCACATGCACGGCCGGAAAACATCACATAAGGCTTTAGGTCGCTTAGCTAGTAAAACCTAAACCTCACCTTGTGCTTGACAAAATACGAGCAGATGTGAACAACCTACGCCTCGGGCTCGTCAACTGGAACCTCCTCTGAAAAGAAAACACGAAAGCCCAAGACTTAGACTCTATATGAACCAAAGAAGACGCTCGGCAAAATGCATGATTCATGTTCATAGCTAAAATGTCACAATTAATTCATAAAATTCATAAAATCATAACACACATACTTAATTACAATTTAATTATACAAAACAATCAAATTATAACAATTAATATGCAAAAGAAAAGCATTTAAAATCATACAAATGCATAAATAAATCAAAGAGAAGAAATGGCAAAATCCACCCCCACGGATTTTTCCAAAGGGGAAAATCCACCCCCATGGATTTTTCTTGAGCTACTGCCTCAAATCCACCCTCGCGGATTTTCCAAAGGGAAAAATCCACCCTCGCGGATTTGACCCAGTAGGAGGGGTTCCGGACATGGGAACGGCCGTTCCCGTTCCCAGTACAACTGGGAACGGTCGTTCCCACTCTCGGGAATGAACAGTATGGCCTGGGAACGGTCGTTCCCAGTTTGAAACTGGGAGGGAACGGCCGTTCCGGCCTGGTTCGAAGTCTGGAGCAAAAATTTTTACAGAAACAGGGGAGCTCGTTTTGGAGCCAAAAATGGCCAAAAACCAATCCTAAACTTTGCCACAATTTCTCAAAATGCACACACAATACATATAAATCATGCTCGACATATATACACTCAAATAACTCAAGAAAACGGAATTAAAAGCCATGATCATAGGATTGCAATATTCAAGCTAAAAACATGATCATCAATAAATACTCCACCAACCATGGAGTTAATGCAATAAAGACAACACATACAACATATATAACTCATAAATGAAGCTAGGGAGCAAACACATCAAGCAAAGAGCAAGAAATCCAAGTTTTCTCTAAACCCTTACTATTCACGTAGGGAAGCAAAGGCATGCCAAACTCATTCCAAACTCAGAAATTAAACCATGGAAACGAAGAGCATGACGAGGGGATTCCGAAACATACCTAAGTTCGAGAAAAGACGAAGAAACGAGAGAGATATTGGGCTTGGAAGTTGGATGATCAAACTTGAGGGTTTGGCTTCTTGCTTGGCTTGGAGTTGCTGTTGTTGAACGTAAATGGAGGAGAAAGAAGAATGGTTCAGCCTTTAAGGCTGAGCCGGTTCGGTTCACGGGTTCGGTTCAAGGTTTCCGGTTCAAGTTGGTTCGGTTCAACAATTACAGGTTCAAATAAGGCCGACTCGAATTAAAACGAATAAATCACATGCAACATTAATTCAAATAAATTCATATAAGTTCAAATAACTCAAAATAGTCCTATACAATTAATCTAAAACGCAAATAATATTAAATCACATAATTTACCTGTACCGACTGTGAGTCGGGGTGTTACAGTTCATGTGCACTATTAACACGTTAAAGACATATAAACGATCATTATATCCATTCCAATAAGGGTTTGAATCCAAACAAGTTCATAGCTTACATATATCATACCATATTAATCCAAAGAATTCAAATAAAAGCCATAACACATAGTATAACATGTGTACTTATCATACAAGTAATAAAACAAGCAATGCACATCACTTAGGGTTCAATTTCAAGAGTGAATCCCATACATGTACACATTATGACCAAGGAAGACATATAAAGGCATATCTCGGAAAATATTCAACGAAAACTCATAGGATTTCACAACACACAATATAGCACACTATATGACATGTTAATGAAGTGAATGAACTAGAAATGATCCAATGAAGCCATGCAATTCACGTACAAAATACGAAATTCCATGCAAAAATGAACAGGGTCGCTGCCACGACCCATTTTCTTCATAAAATGGTAGCGGCCGCTACCACTTTATAAACTGCCCGAATTTTTTGATGAATTTTCACAAAACGTGAGCAAAAATGACAATGGTCGCGGGTGCGACCAAAAATGCAAGTAAATCAGGTCGCGGGCGCGACCTGAGAGACATAACCACAAATCGTGAAAGAGGTCGCGGCCGCTACCATTTTCCTTCATGGATCGATCGCGGCCGCGACCGACCAGTTACAGCAGCAGAAATGTGAAGAAAAACAGAGCAAAGCCATGCCAACACTTTACCAACACGATCAGGTATGTTATGAACTCAAATAAGCCATAAAACAACTCCAAAGCAACACACAAACATGCTCCCAAAGCGTAAAAACGTGACATGGAGGCAAAGGTGATCAATTCATGCTATATCTTCAAAGTTTCAATAATGAAAGCTCATAAATGCCTCAATCACCAGCTAATACTTCACCATAAATGCAAAGAAAAGATCAATCAACCATAATCATGCTTGTAATCAATCAAATACCTCATGAAACGAAAGAGATCAACCTAAGAGTTCATAACCTAAATATTTCATCAAGGCAGCCATATTTCCATGAAACCATGCTCCAAAATTAGGGATGAAAGGATTGAAATGACTCATATTGGATGCATAATACAACCCTAAGCTTAACTTGTGGATTAATGGAGGTTTGGATGAGATTTGAGCTTGAATCTCCAAGGGTTGGCTTGAGCTACGGGAAAACTAGGAAGCAGGGGAATGATGGCTGAATTTCTCTAAGTGAGAGAGTGTGGTTCGGTTAGGGAGGATAATGATCAGCTAGATGGTTGAGTTAGGGCTCCATAGGTTCAAACCATGGTTAATTTGTCAAGAATTAAAAGAGTTATAGCTATTTTAGTAAAAGGTGGTAGTTTTGTCTTCCGTCGAGTGTTTCGGTTGGATTTCGGAGGTTCAAATATATTTGGAAAATATGGGGCTAAGTTCATCAAACTCAAATTTTCGATACGAGTTCAACAAACTTGAAGAAACTCAAATCCGAGTTTCCTACCTCAAGTTATCACGTAAGGAACCAATGGTGCGCTAATTGCTCGTTAGCCCCCGTTTTGGATTCCACAATCAAAATAAATTCAAAACTCAATCAAACGAATTCGGAAACATAAAACGAGCATAGAAACATATTCATAACACATATAAGTTCAACATATTAAATTTGCACAAAATTTTGAATTCAACTCACGTAGAAACGGCAAGCAACATTTCATTAAAGCTCAAATAGTTTCAAAAATTCTTATAGATTCAAATTCAAATATTTCAAATAATTAAATAATTCATCAACTAATATAATATGAAATGAATAAATGAAATAACGTAATTAAAATAAATGAAATGTGCACGTAATTATCACATAATTCATACCTGAACAATTTGAAAAGTCGGGGCGTTACAACCTCTCCCCCTTAAAAGGAATCCGTCCTCGGATTCACTGATTGTCCGAAAACAGTTCAGGATGGAATCTTCTCATTTTATCCTCCGTTTCCCACGTGGCCTCTTCCGTCTTATCACTTCTCCATAACACTTTCACTAGTGGGATCCGCCAGTTTCTTCATTCCTGAAATTTTTGATCCAAAATCTTAACCGGTTTCTGAACGAAGGTGAGATTAGGCTCAACTTCTACCTCTTCCTCGGGTAGGATCTCGGATTCATCCGGATAATATTTGCGAAGTTGGGAGACATGGAACACGTTGTGGATTCCCGTCAGACTCGGAGGTAGATTCAAGCGATAAGTCGTATCTCCAATTTTCTCAAGAATCTCATACGGACCCAAATAACGAGGATTCAATTTACCTCCTTTTCCAATCCTCGAAAACCCCTTTCGTGGCGAAGCTTTCAAAAATACCCTATCACCCACTTCAAACTTAAGATCCTTCCTCCGCCGATCCGCATAACTCTTCTGTCTATCTTGAGCTGCTTTTATTCTTTGCTGAATCAATTGAACCTTATCAATAGCTGCTTGCATGTCCTTAGAAGGCTTCTCTTTCTTTTCCCCTCGTTTCACTCGCTCTTGTTTTGTCCAATTCCATTCCTCAAGGTCGAAAAATAAGGGAGATCGACACTTCCGTCCATAGAGAGCTTCATAAGGCGTCATTCCTATCGAAGCTTGGAAACTGTTATTATAGGCGAATTCAATCAGAGACAACAGCTCATTCCAAGAACTCGAGAAGTCCAACGCACAAGCCCTCAACATATCCTCCAAATATTTGATTAATCTCTCCGACTGGCCATCTGTCTGAGGATGGAAAGCTGTGCTGAATTGAAGCCTTGATCCTAGATTCCTTTGCAATTCTTGCCAAAGTCTAGAAGTAAACCTCGGATCTCGATCTGATACAATACTGACAGGCACACCATGAAGTCGAACAATTTCATCAATATACTTCTTAGCTAACTTATTCACCTTATCCGACATCCGAATAGCCAGAAAATATGCCGACTTCGTCAAACGATCCACTATCACCCATATTCCATCAAAACCACCCTTTACTCTAGCAAGACCCGAAACGAAATCCATCGCCACTTGTTGCCATTTCCATTCCGGAATAGGTAGCGGTTGAAGTAGCCTCGATGGCTTCTGATGCTCTGCTTTCACGATTTGGCAAGTCAAACAACGCTTTACAAAATTAATTACATCTCTCTTTAGGCCGTTCCACCAATAGAACTGCTTCAAATCCTTGTACATCTTATTTCCTCCAGGATGTATCGAATAACCTGATCTGTGAGCTTCTTCCAAGATAATCCTCTTCAATTCATTCGGAACCACAATCCTGTTCTTAAACCTTAAGAGTCCCGTATCATCAAATCCAAACGGGCATTCAGGATCCACTCTAGCTTTCTCAGCTAATTTCTGAACCTCGGGATCCCCTCTTTGAGCCTCAAATAACCTTTGTTGAAGATCTGGTTGCACCGTAATATTCCGAGCACTCGCTCTTAACTTGATAGACTCAGATTCTTCTTCAACTTCAACTTTAACACTAGACACACTAGTCTTCCTGCTAAGTGCATCCACGACCACATTAGCTTTTCTGGGATGGTATCGGATCGTACATTCATAATCCGCTAAAGTCTCCATCCAATGCCTTTGTCTCTTGTTTAGCTCCTTCTGAGAAAACAAATATTGAAGACTCTTGTGGTCAGAAAAGATCTCGAATGGAATTCCATATAAGTAGTGTCTCCACTTCCCCAAAGCAAAGATCATTGTCGCTAGCTCGAGATCGTGAGTGGGATAATTCTGTTCATGATCCTTCAGTTTCCTCGAGGCATAGGCTATCACCTTACCGTTCTGCATCAAAACACATCCCAATCCTTCTTTCGAGGCGTCCGTATAAACCATGTATCCTTCCGTACCTTCAGGGAGTGCTAATACTGGTGCAGTGGTAAACTTTTCCTTCAAAAGTTGAAAACTCGCCTCACAATCCTCATTCCAATCAAACTTGACTTCCTTCTTTGTCAACCGAGTTAAAGGAGCTGCAATCTTTGAAAAATCCTTACCAAATCTCCGATAATACCCAGCTAAACCCAAGAAACTTCTGACCTCGGAAGCATTCTTCGGACTCTGCCACTGAATAACCGTCTCGATCTTAGAAGGATCTACTTCTAAGCCCTTACTCGAGACAATATGTCCTAGAAAAGTAACACGGTCGATCCAGAATTCGCATTTACTAAATTTCGCATACAACCGGTGCTCTCTCAATGTCTTCAAGACCAATCTGAGATGCCAGGCATGATCTTTCGGATTCCTCGAATAAACCAAGATATCATCAATGAAGATTACCACGAATTTGTCCAAATAAGGCCGAAAAGTCCGATGCATCACATCCATAAATGTTGCAGGGGCATTAGTTAACCCGAAAGGCATTACTATGAACTCATAATGTCCATACCGGGTATTAAATCCTGTCTTAGGTATATCCTCTTCCCGGATTTTCAACTGGTAGTAACCTTGCCTTAGATCCAATTTCGAATAAACCCCCGAACCTTGCAACATGTCAAACAAATCCTCGATGTGGGGTAATGGATACTTATTCTTGATAGTCCTCCGATTAAGCTCTCGGTAATCTATACACATCCTCAACGTTCCATCTTTCTTGTTAACAAAGAGAATCGGAGCACCCCATGGAGATGAACTCTGCCGAATATAACCAATCTTAAGTAATTCCTCAAGCTGAATTTTCAATTCCTTCAAGTCTGCAGGAGCCATTCTATACGGAGTCTTAGAATACGGTTCTGATCCCGGATATAAATCAATAACGAATTCAATCTCACGATCCGGTGGCAAAGAACCTAAATTCTCCGGAAACACATCGCGAAAATCCTTAACCACGACGCTCTCCTCAAATTTAATTTGATCCTTCGGCTTATTGAGAAGATAAGCAACGAATCCCATAGCCCCTTCTCTCATTAGTTTATGAGCTTTCATAAAAGATAAGAGCGGTACATTCTTCCACCTTACTTTTCCAATCAACTCTTCCCCCAATTTAATCTTCTTCTTAAAACAATCAACCTCGGCCCGGTGCCGGTATAACCAATCCATACCGAAGATCACCCCATATCTCTTCATAGACATCACGATAAAATCGGCCGGATCATCTTTCCCTTCTATCAAAACCGAACAACCCCGAACCACTTGATCCGTCTGCAAATTTCCTCCAAGAGGAGAACTCACAAAATGACAAGAATTGGCACATATAACAGGTAGGCACAGAGAAGCACATAGATCACTAGCTATAAAAGAGTGGGTAGTACCCGGATCAAATAATGCATGAATGTTCGTAGTGTGAATGCATATGGTACCTTCCACCACGGCTGTCGGATCCACCTCAGCATCCTGTTCCTCGCCCTCAAGGGCATAAGCACGTGCCTGAATCAAGGGCCTCTGAACTCTTTTCTGAAATCCCGGATTCTTATCTGGACATGTATCCGTCATATGATCAGCTTTCCCACATATAAGGCATAAACCCAACCTTTTCCAACAATTGTGATAGTGGTGTGTTGGCCCTCTACACTAGACACACTAGCCTTCCTGCTAAGTGCATCCGCGACCACATTAGCTTTTCCGGGATGGTATCGGATCGTACACTCATAATCCACTAAAGTCTCCATCCAACGCCTTTGTCTCTTGTTTAGCTCCTTCTGAGAAAACAAATATTGAAGACTCTTGTGGTCAGAAAAGATCTCGAATGGAATTCCATATAAGTAGTGTCTCCACTTCCCCAAAGCAAAGATCATTGCCGCTAGCTCGAGATCGTGAGTGGGATAATTCTGTTCATGATCCTTCAGTTTCCTCGAGGCATAGGCTATCACCTTACCGTTCTGCATCAAAACACATCCCAATCCTTCTTTCGAGGCGTCCGTATAAACCATGTATCCTTCCGTACCTTCAGGGAGTGCTAATACTGGTGCAGTGGTCAACTTTTCCTTCAAAAGTTGAAAACGCACCTCACAATCCTCATTCCAATCAAACTTGACTTCCTTCTTTGTCAACCGAGTTAAAGGAGCTGCAATCTTTGAAAAATCCTTAACAAATCTTCGATAATACCCAGCTAAACCCAAGAAACTTCTGACTTCGGAAGCATTCTTCGGACTCTGCCACTGAAAATTGTCTCAATCTTTGAAGGATACACTTCCAAGCCCTTACTCGAGACAATATGACCTAGAAAAGCAACCCGGTAGATCCAAAATTCACACGTGCTAAACTTTGCATACAACCGGTGCTCTCTCAATGTCTCCAAGACCAATCTGAGATGTCGGGCATGATCTTTCGGATTCCTCGAATAAACCAAGATATCATCAATGAAGATTACCACGAATTTGTCCAAATAAGGCCGAAAAGTCCGATGCATCATATCCATAAATGTTGCAGGGGCATTAGTTAACCCGAAAGGCATTACTATGAACTCGTAATGTCCATACCGGGTATTAAATCCTGTCTTAGGTATATCCTCTTCCCGGATTTTCAACTGGTAGTAACCTTGCCTTAGATCCAATTTCGAATAAACCCCCGAACCTTGTAACATGTCAAAAAAATCCTCGATGTGGGGTAATGGATACTTATTCTTGATAGTCCTCCGATTAAGCTCTCGGTAATCTATACACATCCTCAACGTTCCATCTTTCTTTTTAACAAACGAAGACACAAAAGCCTCAATGACCGGCCTCGTCTCCAACGGGATCAAAATATGTGTAAGAAAGGTGAAGTGAGACTCAAAATGACCAATTAAGACGCTCGGCAATGAAGTGAATATGTTATGAATGCATAGAAGATGATATCATGTTATAAACATGTTCATGTGAACAATTAATACCTTAGAGACATATAAACGATCATTACATTCATTCCAAGAAGCGTTTGAATTCAATCAAGTTCATATCTTACATATTTCCTTCCATTTTAATACAAGGAATTCAAATATTAGCCATAACACGTAGCATAGCATGTGTACTTATCATACAAGTCATAAAACAAGGCATATATAGCAATTAGGGTTCAAATATAAGGATTAAATCCCATGCATGCACATATTATGAGCAAAGAAGACGTATTGAAGCATATCTCGGAAAATATTCAACGAAAACTCATAAGATTTCACAACACATTATATGACATGTTAATGAAGTGAAAGAGCCAAAAACAATCTAAAGAAGCCATGCAATTCACGTACAAAAACTGAATTTTCATGCAAAAATGCACAGGGTCGCGGCCGCAACCCATATTCTTCATAAAAATGGTAGCGGCCGCTACTCCCTTATAAAATACCCAAATTTTTCATGAATTTTCCATGAATTTTCATAATACGTGATCAAAAATGAACAATGGTCACGGGCGCGACCTAAAATACAAGTAATTCAGGTCGCGGGTGCGACCTGAGATACAACATCAAAAACGTGAAAGAGGTCGCGGCCGCTACCATTTTCCTTCATGGTTCGATCGCGGCCGCGACCGACCTGATGCAGCAGCAAAAAGCAACGGGAAAACAGAGCAAAGCCATGCCATAACTTCACCAACATGATCAGCTAGCAAATGATCCCAAATATGCAAGAAAAAAACTCCAAAGCTACATATAATCATGCTCCCAAAGTATAAAAACGTGACATGGAGTGTAAGATATCTGATCATTTCGTGATATATCTCCAAAACTTCATTAATGAAAGCTCATGAATGCTCCAACTACCAGCTAATACATCACCATAAATGCAAATGAGAGATCAAGACAATCATAACCATGCTTGGAATCAAACAAATTCATCAAGAAATGGAAGAGATCCATATATGAGCTCAAAACCTAAATATTCTCCAAGTCAGCCAAAAACTCATGAAACCATTATGAAAATTAGGGATGAATGGATCCAAATGACTCATATTGAATGTATAATACAACCCTAAGCTTACCTTGTGGATTGGTGGAGGTTTGGAGGAGATTTGAGCTTGAATCTCCAAGGGTTGGCTTGAGCTCCGGGAAAACTGGAATGTAGAGGAGAAATGGCTGAATTTCTCTAAGTGAAAGGTCTTGGTTCGGTTAAGGGAGGGTATGGCTGGTTAGGTGGTTGAGTTAGGGTTCCATAGGCTTAACCCATTGTTAATTTCGTCAAGAGGTGAAAGAGTTATGGCTCATTTAGCAAAAGGTGGCATTTTGTCTTCCGTAGCGTTTTTCGGTTGGATTTCGGAGGTTCAAATAAATTTGGAAAAATATAGGGCTAAGTTCATCAAACTCGAATTTTCGATACGAGTTCAACAAAGTTGACGAAACTCGAATCCGAGTTTCCTAGCTCAAGTTATCACGTAAGGAACGAATGGTGCGCTAATTGCTAGTTAGCCCCCATTTTGGATTCCACACTCAAAATAAATTCAAAAACTCAATCAAACGAATTTCAAAATATGAAATGAACATAGAACCATATTCATAACACACATAAGTCCAACATATTATATTTTCACGAAGTTTCGAATTCGATTCACGTAGAAACGGCAAGCAAACAATTCATTCAAACGCAAATAATTTCAAAATTAATATAAATTCGAATTCAAATAATTTCAAATAATTAAATAATTCACTAATTAATATAATATGAAATAAACCAATTAATAACGAAATTAAAATAAATTAAATGCGCACGTAATTATCACATAATTCATACCTGAACGTTTTGAAAAGTCGGGGTGTTACAGTACACCTCTTACCGAACAATACCTAGAAGAAAAAGGGGACTCGAAAGTGTCCTATGAACCCGGTAAGTCTCCGCCCTGGAGAAAACTGTACAAAGGACAATGTAACGTGTTCATGAGACTCAAGACTCCAAATGAACCATATATGACGCACGACATGCAATGAACATGATATGAATGCATAAGAGATGATGTTATGTCATGAACATGTTCATGTGCACGATTAATGCATCTAGAGCATATAGACAAGTCATTTATTCGCTCAAGGAAGTGTTCATATTCATTAAATTCATAACTTTCACATTTCATACCAAACCAATTCAAGAATTTCACATAACGATCATAGCACGTACTATATCATGTTTACAATTAAAGAATAGACAAATAAATACATTCAAATCAAGATCGGAATTTAGATGAGAACATGGAATAGGTGACGATTTAATTTCCATAATTCAATTAAATCAAATTATACTTAATATATAATAAACATATATATATATGTACATTACCATGCATGCATTAACAACAATTAAATAAATCAACTAAATTACATGTATGCAATTAGGTAACAATTTAAACATGCATGCATACTTAAATATATATAAATACACGTAGGTATACATGCACACACATGCACTAATACATAATATAATCATGCACAATTAATAAATCATATGCATGCATATATTTATAACACAAACACACACTCTGCATGCATGCATATATATATATATATAATAAACACACCTCAATTGCATCCATAATAGAGCAAACTATTCCACCTTTAGTCAGTCCCTACAATAGTTACAGAAAAAGAGGATCTCTAAGAGGAATCAGATCTTTGATCTCCTCCAACAGACCTTCGCAAACAAAAGAATTTGTCCAGTCTTCTAGACTAGACAAGTGCGATCTGCCATATTCCAAAAGAGAGCAATATGTCACACTCTCGATTCCTTCAGAATTCGTATCCTCCTGGAAACGGGAAGGATTTACACATCTCCACTTTGGAGCCGTTCGACTCATTCTCTCTTACCAAGGGAGAAAAGGTCTTCCAGTAACAGCCAGACTTGCCTTGCTGGATACCAGATATCTGAAGTATGAGGATGAAGTTATCGGAACAGTGGTGACTACTCTCAACAGCGGAAGTGCAGTCCTGACCTATTTCCTCAATTTTGCCATGTCCTTAAGAGATGTCAATCTTCCTAACGCTTTGAAAGTTCAAGTTCAGATCACTGGAGTAGAACAAGTAGCTACAGCAGTAATAGCTACTCTCCATCACCAGCTTGTCTACAGGTTGCAGAATCATGGTCTAGATCTTCAAGGATCTGGATCCCCTGATGCCTTAATGATTCTGGCAAATTCTGGATCTGACACTCCAACCATTGTTCAAGTTCCTAGACAAATTCCTAGAAAGGAACTGGAAAGGTTGATGCCAACAGAATGGATCACAAACTATGAGTCACTTCGACAGACTCATGAGCCAGTCAGATCTACAACCTATGAATTCCAAACGATGACAGATGGTAGAACCAAAACCATCTTCAAGAAACCTCAAGAAGAAACTCCATCTTCTTCAAATCCAATCTTCAAGCAGCTGATGATCCAACCAGTTGTTCCGACAAGCAGAGAGACATACCCTATTCTTGGGTACTTGCCAGTAAACTCCTTCTTCCCTGATAGAAAGGAAGTTTACACTGATAAAGTTGATGGCCACTTCGTATGGGATGTTGATCCATCCATGTGTGACCCTGGATGTTCTTGCGGAGAAGAATCCGACTCCGACGATGATGATAAAAGTGAGGCTAGTCGGAGAAGAAGACGAAGGAAAGCAAGAAGGAAAGGTCTTCCTTGTAGGACCTTTAAACCAGAAGATCCAGAACCAGATCCACCATCAGTCACACAACCCTTATCTTGTTATGACGAGGCCTTAGCCATCCTCCGTGCAGAAAAGCTGCAGACAGGAATTGTCGCAGTGCAATCCACCACCATCACTACCATGCCAACCTTGAATGATGATACACAGTTACGGCACCGACTTTCCACCCTTAGAAAGGAAAACAGAAAACAAGGTTGCAATCCGACCTTACGTCCAGATTACCACAGTCAACCCTGATGGAGGAACAACTTCCTCTCTTTTTCAAGGAGAAGAAGTCTTAAACTGGCAAACCACTAATGCCAGAGCTCAGAATAAAGCCTTAATCCAACTTGATTCTAAGGTTGATAAAGTTTTATCTCATGTCCAGGATACCAACCAGAAAGTGAATGCAATTACTCAGGAGCTTGATCAGATGTATAAAAGAGTAGTTCCCAGAATTGAGTTTCTTGATAAAGAACTCAGGTAACTTATTTCCCAAAGAAGAATGGGTCCAGAATTCGATCAAAAAGAGAGAGAAATCAGAAAGCTTAAAAAGGATCTTGCCTACATGGAGCAAGATAGGAAGAGGAGTTCCATTCCTCCACTTTCCTTTCTTCCTACGGCTGTTTCGCCTTCTCTTTATGACCCACCAACTTCTCCTTAATACACAGAACAATTTTTCATGGTATCTGATATTCCTATTGAGCCACCTCCTCCAAGGCTTAAAACAATAAGAGCCACTCCTTCTTCCTCAAAAGAGAAAAACAAAGAAAAGGTTGAGGAACAACTCTCTTCTACATTAATGATTAGAAACCTTTCTAATCTTAATATCCAAGAAGAGCTTGAAAGAAATTAAGATGCCTCTTCAGATGATTCCAGCTCTCAACAATCTGGAATAGAAGCCTCTTCAGAGAAATCCTTTTCTCGCCGCAATGATTCTGAAGCCCCCTCAGAAGAATCTTTTTCCCAGTCCACTGAAAGTGATGATGAAGTTGCAGACATTTCTCAAATCCTCATGGCTGATGATCTAAACTCAGGATCTTATCAAGGACAACCTCATCAAGGGCATGATGAACAAATGATGGATGAACCAACGATGGAAGAACCGCCTCCAGAATTCTATACTACAGATTCTAGACCATCCAAACCAGCCAATGCCCCATGGTTCACTTTTGATGATATCCCAGTGGGAAAAAGGAAAGAAAGGCTACAATCTTTTGCTGCATGGATTGATCTCCAAAGAACCAAAGAATCACATCTCCCTACAATCTTGAGGGAGTTTGCATCCAGATTCACAGGAACATTAAGAGAATGGTTCCAATCAATAGAATACAGACAGATCCAATTTATGCAAGCAACCGCTCCCATGGCATTGATAGCACTTCACCTTGAATTCATTAGTGACAACACCCTCTACAAGAAGATGCTCCAACAAAGCTACTTCGCCATGAAGTGTTGTTCCCTAAATAAGTCAGATTTGGATTTCCATTTCAAATGAATGGCAGAACTTTATTATGCTCTTAATGGGTATAATGATCCAAATCTAAAGCAAGTGTACATTGCATCTCTTCCTCAAGAGATCCATCCTGAGCTCCACAGGGCCATAACCACTTCAAGAAGAGAAATTCCACAACTTTCTCCTGGAGAGATCTACCAGATAGCCATTGCTACTATCGACAAGCTTTGTGAACAACAAACCATGTTCAAGTCCTTAATGAAGAACAAATCAGTCCTAAAGAAAGCTTGTAAGAAATCTCATCTTGAGATAAAGTGCTAATCCAAAGAAGATTGCAAATGTTCTCACCCAAAGCTAAAGAAGAAAGGATTTGCAGAAAGAAAGGTAGAAAAAAGAAAACGTTTCAGATTTTTCAGACGAAAACCTTTCAGAAACAGGCGGACTGATCGATGCTTTGTTTGCAAAAGGAAAGGACATTTTGCAAAAAATTGTCCTCAAAATCGGGAAAAATCAACCAGAATGATTTCCCATGTTCTACAAAGCACAGAAGACAATCTCAATGATGCAGAGGTAGAATCTTTGTTCTCCGAACAAGATGAACAAACCGAAGACACCATCTTTGCAATTCAAGACGTATTTACAGATGATGGCCCTACTCCTCTAATTCTGATGATGATTAAGTTCTTCTTATCCTTCAGTCAGAATGCACCAGTCAAGAGATTATTCCGTCTCCTCATATCCATGTTCACATACTTCCTTCTAAGTATGACAGACCACTCAAAGTAATTGGATTTATGAAGAAAAGAAGCAGCAACTTCTGCACAAAGCCTACCCGGCCGGGCCTTTTCATGGCCAAAATCTCCCCGCCCGGGGAGATCCATTCCAGGCGCAAAGCAGCAGTTCAAACGAAGCTTTCTCCTGTTTAAATTGCATGAACACACAGCAGCAGGTAGCAGCAATTTAAAGTAAAAGATGCAGCAGTAAACTAGGCCAAAAACTCCCACAATTCACTGAAAATTAATAGCAACTGAGCAAGGAAATAAGTAGCAGCTGACAGCAACAATTCACAGCAAAAAACAGGGCACAAATGGAAGGAAAACAGGGCAACAACCATTCCATTTCTCACGCAACAAGATCAGGTATGTATATGAAGCAAACAAGGTAAAAAAGAGCAGCAATTGATAGCAATTTCAATCCTAAAACGCAGCAGCAACAGTTCATGTCGTGAGGGAGGAAAAGAAATCAAGTTTCACCCAAGTCTTTCAAATTTCATCAATGGCATCACACTTGATTCTCAATTACCACAAAATACAAACTCATAAATGAAATAAGGAAGTTAAGATGATCACTTTGAAGCTTTAAAATCAATAAAAGCATCAAGTGTTCCATGAGATCAAGAATTTATGTTAAAACCTAACTATTCACTCATGCCTTCAAATCTCCATGGATTCAAGCTCAAAATTAGGGATGTATGGTTCAAAATGATGATAAATGAATGTATATTACAACCCTAAGCTTACCTTGTGGATTGAATGAAGTTTGGAAGAGATTTGAGCCTTGAATCTCCAAGTATGGCAAGGGTTACGGGAAAACTGGAGAGCAGAGGATTTTCGCTGAATTTTCTCTAAGTGTGGAGGCTTGGTTCGGTTTGGGATGATTAAGGGTTGTTACTCTGGTTGAGTTAGGGTTCTAAGGAATCAAACCATGGTTAATTTGGTCAAGGTTTGTGAAAGTTATGGCCATTTTAGTGAGTTGTGGCAGTTTTGACAAATGTAGCCCATTTCGGTTGAATTTCGGAGGTTCAAATAATCTTGGAAAAATATGGAGCTAATTTCATTAAACTCGGATTTTCGTTACGAGTTCAACGAAGTTGACGAAACTCGATTCCGAGTTCCCGAGCTCAAGATATCACATACGGAACCAAGGGTGCGTTGATTGCTCGTTAGCCCCCTATTTGGATTCCAAGAACAAAATAAATTCGAAACTAATACAAATGAACCTGAAAACATGAAACGAGCATATATTCATATTCATGACACGTATATCTCCGACATATTAAATTTTCACAAAATTTCGATATCAAATCAGATAAAAACGAAGCGTGTTTATAACACTCATGAGCAATGCATTTATAAATTCATAATATTCCATAATAAATAACAAAATTTAAACTCATTTTTTAAATATAAACCAAAGTGCGTGAATTAAATATACACTAAATCAAAATGCATGAATTAAATTTTACATTCAGTATTAATAAACTTAAAATGTAAATTTCAACGAATTAACATAAATTTAATATTAATTAGCTTAAGATATGATTAATTAACATTTTAACATATAAAATTAAAATATATAAAACACTTATAAATAATTAATTCGCACAAATTGATAAACACATACGTCATGCTATACGACTGAAAAACTGGGGTGTTACATGGTGGCCCACCATTCCGGGCACTACATCCTAAAGTGGTATCAGAGCTCTCTGTTGTAAAACCGGAGCTCTAGAGTCGTGTTGGGTGTCTAGGTCGTACGGCTTAGGGCAACATGATTATGTGCATTTATATGATTATTTGATTATTCTTTTGCTGATTGTGAACATGAACATGTATTGACCTGCACGCATATGTATTGGAAACTTCTATTTTGCAGAATTATGCCTCCAACAAGACACCACCGCCGAGATAGATCTCCTGAACATCGCCATCATCGGGATCCAGAATTTTGCACGCATATGTATGGAGGAAATGCTATGACAGCCATTCTCCGAGAGTTTAAAAATCAGAATCCACTGGTTTTCGTTGGTGGAAATGATGTTCAGGTGGAGGAATGGTTGATCCAGACTAATCGGATATGGGGTCTTATACCTTGTGGCCCGATGGAAAAGTTACAATATACTCTCACAATGATCCAAAGACAAGCTTATAGTTTGTGGTCTAGCGTACAGGTGAGATTGGAGGCTTCTGGAGAGGAGATTAAATGGGATGTCTTCGAACTGGAATTCAAGAATAAGTATATACCGAAGGCCACCCAAAGAAAATGCTTGAGAGAGTTTATGGATCTCAAGCAAAGAGGAATGTTTGTGACCGATTATATCAACGAGTTTGAAAGGCTTTCTCACTATGCTCCGAACGTTGCCAACGATGATGAAGCTAAAGCCTCTCAATTCCTCCAAGGTCTTTGGGAAGATATGAAAGATGCCTTGGAAGCGGCAAATACGAGCACATGGGTGAAAGTGACCAATAAAGCTTTGAGAGTTGAGGATAGGGTGGTTCTAAGGAGAAATAGTTCGTATGTGGGACAGGGTTCGAGTTCGGGGAGTTCTAGCAAGTTCGGGAAGGGGTCGGCGTTTCAAGCTTTTCCCCAAACTAAGCCTCAGTACAAACATCCCCAACCCGTGCGACCGAACCAACCAAAGCAACCTTTGGCTCTTCCGGCTCCACCTAAGGTTCAATGCACCTATTGTAAAGGCCCCCATCACGTGGATAACTGCTTTAGGCTACACAAGAGGTGTTTCGTCTGTGGGGCACCCTATCATATGGTGAGCACATGCCCAAATAGGAAGGATAATCAGAGGCCCGTGATCCAGGCTAGGGCTTATGCTATGGGCGGTGAGGAAGAGGAAGCTGTGGAGATCGACCCGAATGCCATGATTGAAGGTATCGTTATCATTCTTGGCACTACATTGCATGCATTGTTTGATCCCAGGGCTACTCATTCTTTTATTTCCGGGGGATATTGCTGCTTCTATGTGCTTGCGTGTATCTCTCTGTACGCATGATTACGTGGTTAGTTCTCCCCTCGGGGGTAGTATGGTAACTTACAGGTTGTATCGTGGGTGTCCTGTGAGCTTCGAAGGCCGAGTTTTCCCTGCAGATTTGATTGAGATGCCAATGCAGAGATACGGGGTAATTCTTGGAATGGATTGGTTGTATGAGCATGGGGCTAAGATGGATTGTCGGGAGAAGAAAGTTTCATTTGGTTCTGTGGTATTTAAGGGCGAGAGGTTGAAGTCAAGCCCATTTATTTCCTTTGTTGAGGCTAGTAGACTGGTCTGGGACGGTGCGATAGGTTTCCCGGCCTAACTTTTGAATAAACCGAAGGATCAGGCCAAACTTGAGGAGGCAGAGGTCGTGCAAGAATATACCGATGTATTCCCTGAGACTTTGGGGTTTTTTGCCGCTTGATAGGGACATCGAGTTTGTAATCGACCTTTATCCTGGAGCAGAGCCTTTCTCGAAGACTCCCTACAGAATGGCTCGTACTGAATTAAAGGAGTTGAAGACATAGCTTGATGAACTTCTAGCTTGCGGGTACATTGGTCCGAGCACATCTCCGTGGGGTGCTCCCTTTCTATTTGTAAAGAAGAAGGATGGAATGTTACGGATGTGATAGATTACCGTGAGTTAAATCGGATGACCGTGAAGAACAAATACCCGTTGCCTCACATCGAGTAGTTGTTCGACATTCTGCAAAGTTCTAAGGTTTATTCCAAGTTAGATTTGAGGCAGGGCTATTATCAGCTACGTATTAAGGAGGAGGATATTCCGAAGACCGGGTTTAATACTTGGTATGGGCACTTCGAATTTGTTGTGATGCCTTTTGGGTTAACCAATGCTCCCTTCGTATTCATGGACATGATGCACCGAGTGTTTAGGCAGTTTCTTGACAAGTTCGTGGTAATATTTATAGACGATATTCTGGTGTACTCAAAGTTGCTGAAGAGCATGCAGCGCATCTTCGGATCGTTTTGGAAACATTAAGAGAACATAAGTTGTCTGCCAAGTTCAGCAAATGTGAGTTCTGGATCGACAGGGTTATATTTCTGGGCTATATAATTTCAGGTAATGGAATTGAAGTTGATCCATCTAAGGTTGAATTTGCTTCGTTGGGAGAGACCAAGAAATGCCTCAGAGATCAGAAGTTTTCTTGGGTTAGCAGGGTATTATCGTAGGTTTGTGAAAGATTTCTCAAAGATTGTGGCTCCTTTGACCCGTTTAACTTAGAAGGAAGTAAATTTCGAGTGGGATGATAAGTGTGAAGCAAGTTTTTAGACTTTGAAGGTGAAGTTGACTTCGGCACCGGTTCTTACCCTACCTGAGGGTACTGAGAGTTACGCAGTTTACACCGATGCTTCGAAGGAGGGTCTCCAATGTGTGCTAATGCAGAACGGTAGAGTGGTAGTTTATGCTTCAAGGAAAGAGAAGGAGCATGTGAAGAATTACCCTACCCACGATCTTGAATTAGCAGCGGTTGTGTTCGCTTTGATGAAGTGGCGACACTATCTCTATGGTACAACTTTCGAGGTGTTTACTAATCACCAAAGCCTCAAGTATCTCTTTTCTCAGAAGGATTTGAATGTAAGACAGAGGCGTTGGATAGAGTCACTAGAGGATTATGATTGTAAAATCCAGTACCATCTAGGTAAAGCTAACGTGGTAACCGATGCCTTGAGTAGGAAGGCAAGTGTGGCTAATCTGGAGGCAGGTTGTTCAAGCTCGGGTTCAAAGATCTTGGTTTCGGGGACTTGGTTGGCTAATCTTGAGGTAATACCAGATTCGAAACAGCAGTTGTTAGAAGCTCAAGCCTCGGATGCGGAAATCCAGAAGTTGATAGCTCGTTCCCGAGTTGATCCGAATTCTAAGTTCGCCTTGGATGATTCAGGTTTGTTAAGGTTCAAAGTGAGAGTTTGTGTCCCAAAAGAGCTTAAGAGATTAATATTGGAAGAGGCACATCTTTTGGGGTACTCGATTCATCCGGGAGGTACTAAGATGTATTGGGACCTGAAAGAGAAATTCTGGTGGAATGGCATGAAGAGGGACATCGTGAACTTTGTGAAGCGATTTCTAATGTGTCAAAGAGTAAAGGCTGAGCACCAGAAACCGGGAGAAACTCTCCAACCGCTTCCACTTCCCGAGTGGAAGTGGGAGCAAGTGACAATGGACTTAGTGTCCGGCTTGCCTAGAGTTAAAGGAGGGTTCGATAGAATATGGGTGATTGTTGACAGATTTACTAAATCAGCCCATTTCCTCAAGGTTCGGATGTCTAATAAGGTACCGAAGCTAGCAGAGTTATATGTTCGGGAGATTGGAAGGTTACATGGAGTTCTAGCTAGTATCGTTTCGGATCGGGATCCACGGTTCACTTCTATCTTCTGGAAGAATTTTCAGAAGTGTTGGGGAACTAGGCTCAAGTTTAGCACCGCTTCGCATCCTCAAACGGATGGTCAGTCAGAAAGATTAATTCAGTATCTCGAGGATATGCTTAGAGCGTGTGCTCTGGATTTTCAGGATAAGTGGGACGAGCATCCGGCTTTGGTTGAATTTGCTTATAACAACAGTTATCAGGCTTCAATTAAGATGGCTCCGTATGAAGCTTTGTATAGGAGAAAATACAGGTCTCCTGTGTTTTGGGATATCGAGGATTGGAGATAGACCGAAGAGAATAAACTCGAAAGGGCAGAACCTAAGGAAAAGATTGTTGCTACTATCGAGAAAGTGCATAAGATTCGACAGAGAATGAAGGCAGCTCAGGCTCGTCAGAAGAGTTACGCCGATAAGAGAAGAAGGCCCTTAGAGTCCAAAGTCAGAGATAGAGTATTTCTGAAGGCATCTCCTAGAAAGGGCTTCACTCTAATAGGTAAAGATAGGAAGCTCAATCCACGCTACCTTGGGCCGTTTAAGATCTTGGAAAGAATTGGAGAAACGGCGTATAGATTGGATCTACAGCCAAGTTTGACCGGGATACACAACGTGTTTCACGTTTTTCAGCTTCGTAAGTATTATCCCGATTAGTCTACCATTCTTCTAATTGAAGAGGTTCAGCTAGAGCCGGACTTGACGATAGAAAGGCACCCGATTGCAATTCAGGACCGGAAGATGCAAGAATTGAGAAACCGTTAGATTTCTTTGGTCAGAGTACTTTGGAGAGATTAGAAATCCGAGGAATCGATATGGGAAACCGAGGAGAAGATGAAGGGGTTATATCCTGAGTTGTTTGAGGCTTCGAATCGGACTTGAGGACAAGTCCTTTTTAAGGGGGGGAGATTGTGACACCCCGACTTTTCGGCCGTACATATATGATGTAATTGCGCATTTAAATTCCTTAATTATGTGATTAAATGTTTAATTAACGTTAATTGTTATTCTTTTAATTATTTGAATTCTTATTTGAATGTTCTACTTCTTTCGTTGTTGTTTGCTTCGTCTTTGATTGTTTTTTAATTCGATTTTTGTGCTTATTTGCCTCGCATTAAATTTACATGTTATGAACTTGAGATTATGCTCGTCTTATGTTTTTGGGTTTGTTTGTTGCGCTTTTGGAGTGTTTGTTTCGTTTGGAACCTAAAGGAGATTAAAACGTTTTAACGCACCTTGGTTCCGGGTTGTGTAATTCGTGCTCGGGAATTCGGATTCAAATTCCGTCACCTCCGTTGGACTCGTTTCGATGATTCAGGTTCAATGGACCTTGTATTTTTCTAAGCCCATTTGAAACTTCGAAATTTGACCAAAAACTCACCTCGCGCCTATATCACTATCTTTCATTTATTTGCACATAAGTCCTTCAATTCTTGACATATTACACTCAAACTTGGTCCCACCATCTACCAACTCAATCCCATATCATTCCTTACCTCTCCATTCTCGGTTACAAGGAAAAAGGGGAGAAAGTGCAACAACTTTGGAGAACAACCATTTCACCTCGTCACTATTCACCCAAGGAGAAATTTGAGCTCATTTCTCCATTTTCCTCCATCATCTTCAAGAGGTAAGCTTATATTTGATATGTACATGCTTCTGTGATCATTTTAAGTCATATATATCATGTTTTGAGCTAAGTTTGATATATATATAGAGCTTGGATTGATTTATGAGGGTTTGTTGATCTCTTGCCATTCATGGAGCTGTACTTTGCTTTGATGATATATATATGATCTCTTAAGCTTCATTCATGAATATTTGATCTTATTTTTGCTTATGGTTGAGTGTATAGAATATACCATTGATGAGCTTCAAGCTTTTGTGCATGAGATGGGTGATATATATTGCTTCTTTTCTTGCTCGATGTTGTGGGATGTAGTTGTAGCATGTTATTGCATGAAATTGATGTATAAAAATTGGTTGTTATGGCTGCTTGATGTTGCTGCTGCGTGCCCTGTTTTGCTTCCCCTGTTTCTCGCATGAACACTGTTACTGCTGCTATTTTTTTTCGAAGAAGAAAGGCCAACACGGCCGTGTCAGCTTTGAACGTGATTTAGTCACGGCCGTGTCAGAACTTCGACTTGGGCTGATTATTTTTGTAAAATCGGACACGGCCGCGTCCAAAATGAATTGAAAACCAACACGGCTGTGTCCTGTATATGCAGCGACGGCGGTTGTTCGTTTTGTAATTTTGATACCTTTTTTCATGCTTTCTTGCTTCCTTTATGACTCGTATGCAATGGTGACCTATTATATTATGTGTTATTTGCATTGTGTTGCATTTGTGACCTTATTTTATATTAGTTTTCTGAGTATGAATTTATATGACCTAATTTGTATGTTTATGCATTCCATTTGCATTCATCGTATTCATAAGCATAACCGAGTGTCTATTTGGTTCATATTTGAGTCTAAGTCACGGGTCTTGCCCTTTTGTGTTTCAGAGCCTCTTCCGAACGTGCAAGAGCCTGAGGTTTGGGTGATTGGATGTCGTTTTGATCTTACTTCTGCTTCCCTTTTGTCGAGGTGAGGTTAGGAACTTTGTATTAGTTATCAACCTACGGCCTATTATGTGAGGTTTTACACCCCGTGTGTGAATATATATCTTATATATATATTTAATATGCATGTCTAAGCTATGATTATGGCCTTATGGAAATGTTCGAATCTTCTGGAACGGTATAAGTATGATCATATATAAGCTTAAACTTTCGAACTCTTTTACCTTATCTTTGAGCGAGTTGTGCCCTGAAATATGGGAATTTGGTTTGTTATGGTATGTTGGGCCTCGGGAGCTATAGGTAAGGAATGCCCGGGATGGCAAGGGCCGTCGAGTTTGGCCTGTGCGTGATTCCCTTTGAGATATTCACGTACGACTTATGGAGGTTGAGAAGGCGTGGTATCTTGAGCCCTCAGTTGATAACCAGAGAAGGCATATCATGGGTTAGCAACCCCGTATATTTTTGGTAATGTAGGTGGGGAGGGTTTGATTCTCGAAACACCATGGTTGTGAGGTTGGATTATGTTTATGAATTCGGTTTTCTGTTATGTTTTGAGGAATTGGTAGAAGTCCGTAGTCGTCGGACATTTATTTATGTTATGTTTTGATAGATTATGAGTCGAGACAGGTTTCTTTTATGTATATTGCGTATCTTTTGAAAATAATTTGGTATGCAAAACCCTGGCCTCGGTTTTATGACTATCATTTTGATATATGCTCTGTTACTTATATTTATACGTGTGTGGGTGTGCGTTTAGCCCCCTCACTCAGTCGAGTTGTAGACTGACCCCTCTCCTTTACCCCTTTCAGGTTTGCTCGAGCTAGGCGGGGAAGTGCGTCGTGTCGAGTCGTACTTAGCTGTTTAGGTCGAGTCAGCATTCACTTCTGCATCTTTTGTATGCTCTAACTTTTGGAATATGTATATAAACTTGAATACTTGTAATTTTGGGCCTCGCGGTCATGGTAAATATATATATGTTAATGCATTCTTGATCGAGCTCGTTTGGATTCTGGTTTTTGCTTCTGTATTTCTGTTTGTTTGCGCACGTTGTTGGTTAGCCCTGCTTAGCCTAATGTGTGAGTTTAGGTCCCCGTTTGCTTAGACTTGGGCTCATGTATAGAGATCCATTTCATATGTAGGTTCTGGTTTAGGTGCGGGGGATGTAGTGGCCCACTGTTCCGGGAACTATATATACGTTCATTAGCATAACCCAGACTTGCAAATGAGGAACTGTCCTTCCACATTGAATAATTTATTTTGATTTTTCAAGAACGCAGATGATGAAATGAGGAACTAATATGAATAAGTGGATAACTAAAATCCTGAAAGTGACAAAATTTCATTGCAAATTATAAGCAATTAAAAATCCATGTCGAAAAACTAAGTTGATAAAATGAGAAATTAAATGAGGTAATGATGAACTAAATTCTTGAAAATAATAAAATCATGTTGCAAATTATGTGGATAAGGCAATTGACAACCTATTTTGAATAACTAAAAATTAAAATCGAGAAACTAATATGGATGAATGAAGAACTAATTCCTGAAAATAAAGTGATCTTCTTGCAAATTGTATATTCGTGTTAAAGATGATCTTTTAAAATATATTACGTAAAATACTATAATATAATATCATCAAATCCTATGGTAAGCACATAAAATGTTCATAAAAATTATTGGTTTAATATATCTTGATAAATTATATTTATTACAATATTATAATATCATCTAAGAAGAAATTATAAACACAAATTATGGACTTGATGATTGAAATGAAAACAAGTAATATATAAATAAGAAAATACTCTAATAAGATACATTTAGGTAAATTATATCTATTATACAATATTTAAGAACCATATACTCATGAAGTCAAAAGTTTACGTTTGTATTTCACTCATTAACTATTGATGATTTATATATTATCATCATTTGACTTGTCATGTGTTAGAAATAAATTTGTTTTATTTGTAATGTATTCACTAATCATTTATTGACATTATATTGTTTTTTTTTAAATAATATACTTTGAAAGATCATTCTTAAATGAATTGATTCTTCAATTGGCAACCTGATTAGTTCTTCAATTATTAGTATTAGTTTCTTTATTTTCAATTGATGTGAAACATAAGACAAGGCCACACTTTGATCCAAATGTTGATATGATCACAACTCAAGATGAACCAAGTTATGTTGGACCTATCACAAGGTCACGGTCCAAAAGAATGTAAGAAGAAGTTCAATCTCTTTTGATCCAAATAACTCAAGATGAGCTCCAAGAAGACAAGTATTCAGCTGGATCCAACCCACCTTGTTTCAACGTTTTAGTGATCGAATTTTAAGCCCAAATTGTGTTAAGTTTATTGTAATTTGGCCCTGAACTATTATATTATACTTTGGGCCATCTTTTTATTTATTTTCCATGCATTTAGAATAGGTTAAGCCCATTTTATTTACCCTAAAATGAAAGAGGCGGGAATAGCTTGTCTCTTTGAATTCTGAATTGTCTCTTAGAATTCACATGAATGCATCTTTAAATTCTAGCCTTGTATTTCGTTTTTTTTCAGTCAACTCTTAATGAATTGTGATTCAAGTGAGTTAAACTCTCTAGTTATTGGTTGAACGTCATTAGGGTTTCAAACCCTCCACCGGATAATGCCATTTCCCGACTCATTATAGTCAACGTGGTGCATTACTTTCATCTTGATAGTGTTGGTTCCTTGCTCAATATAGCAAACGGGTCACACTCCTTAATTTTAACCTTGAATGTGGATGATCAGATTCTTAAAACCCCAATTATTGGTATTGGGTTTCATACAAGTACGTGGGGTTCGTATCATCAATATTTAGTTCCTCGATTATTAGTATTAGTTTCTCATTTTTCCATTTGGATTCTTTATAATAGATTTCAATTGCCTTTTCTACAACTTAAAACAATAGTTATTCTTTCTCACGATTTAGTGCTTCACTCATTCATATTAGTTCCTTATGTTTTCATTTCATTTCTTTATAATATGTTTTCAATTACCAATAGCCAACTGAGTTCTTCATTTTCAAATAATATTTCTTCATATCTCTGCATTAGTTCATCATTTAGTTATTAAAGGGTTGCAAGATAAGTTTTAAAGTTTACAATAATAGTTCTTTATTTTCTCAAATTAGTTTTTCAAATAGTCATATTAATTTCTTTTTTTTTTCATTTTAATTTTTCAAAATAGATTTTCAATTACCTTGACTATACAGTTTGCAGCAACAATTCTTCACTATTTTGGAAATATTTCTTCATATCTTCTTAATAATTCCTCATACAGTCGTTACAGTTTTCAAAATAAGACAATTACAATAATAATTCTTTATTTTATGAAGTTAGTTTTACAAATAGTCATTTCAGTTCCTTAGTTTTTCATTTCAAGAAAAAAATTATTTGAGTAACGAAAAACAAAAATACAAAGTCTACAAACATATGCAGTAAAAAAGTCTGGAGAACATCACCTTTGTTGTTCATGGTTTTCTAAGCTTACCTATTAACCTAATGACATGCAAGTAACTACAATTCGCTCAAACTAGAAAAACAAGGCAAAGGCCTCATGAAAAATCCTTCTGCTAAATCCAGGAGTTCTCCAATGTCAACTCAAAATTCGAATTCATCTAATGACTAGTTATTTAGCTCGACGAGACTCCTGGACAAGTGTGACAATTATGACCGCTTCTTTTACATCTTTGGCAAATAACTTTTCTCTTATCAACTTGAGATGGAATTCTTTTCGTCCTTCTACGTCCGGGTTGAGCCCTCACACAAGGAGGGTGAACCATAATCTCTTGCCCAATTTCACTTAAATTCGTGTCCATGTCAATGTTCGGAAAGGGGGTTGATCACCAACTTGTATGCATTTTGATACATAGAAACCAAAAAGTGTTTGTCACAAAACTCATAGACTGAGAACTTTGTGGTTTCAATACACGTACAAGCATGCTTGCATGGAATTTTAATAATCTGCCAATGTCGACATGAACAAGATCTCAATTGCAAGTCCACCGCATGTCTCTATTGGCCATCTACCACTTCAAATGTCACCCCGCTGGATTATGTGACAATCAAGTTGCGGCCTCGATTATAACATGCATTCATCTTCTCATCTGGTGCAGGACATAACTCCCCCGTGAGTTTGTTACTAAATTCGCGTCTTTCATTCATCATCTTCATTATTTGTGCCCGAATACGATCAACCATAGCTATCATAGGTAAAACTCGTGCTTCTCTCACCCAACTATTCCACGACTCGGCCAAGTTGTTGTTTATTATGCCAAATCGATCACCCATGAACAAGGAATTTGCCTAATTTTGTGGTTCAAATTCACGAATAAAAGTATCAGCGAGAGGCATTGCTTGCTTGATTTGACTTATATGATCTTCCAATTCGGCAACAGTAATAGCATATACAGCTTTCTTGAATACTCCACTCCAATACTCTTTGTTTTTTTTAGGATATTTTCGTAGAACCTACAAAAATACAAAGATTATTCTTAATGGTCAAATAATACTACATAACTGTAAAATAATTATACATAATATAGGAAAATAATTACCTGTGTCTTGAAATTATCCACCAGATGTCTGAGACAGTAGGCAATATGGCTACCTATAAATATTCTTGGTATGTGAATCACAAGCCCATGGTGTCTATCAGAGAAAAATGCATATGTCCTAAAATTCATCCTTGTGGTGCTTTGACTTGTGAGTGCATCTCTCAGTTTTATGCCGAACCATTCCCAATTTTCATCATTTTCAGTTGACACAACGGTATAAGCTAGTGTGAAGAGCTGGTCATTGGGGTCTTTCGCAGTAGCACTAAGCAAACAATACCATCCAGTAATATTAATTTCCTGCATCCATCTAAAAACCCCATAAGACATGCATGAAAACAGATGAAAAGGCGCAAAATGTGACACCCCGCCTCTTCGGCATTCCAGGTACGGCGTCACGAGAGAGTTTAATTCTATACTTTACGTGAATTATGTGATTTAATTGTCGTTTTATTTCTTATAATTTTCTTACTTGTTCTATTTAAATCTATTTGAACCTATGTGAAATTTGATTATATTGAATTTATGATAATTTTGGACTTGAACCCAATACCTTTTGAACCAAACCAATTGAACCGGGAAACTTTGAACCGAACCGAACCCCCTTGAACCGAACCGGTCCAAGACTTAAAGCCTTGAACCCTCTTCTTCCCCCATTTCCACGTTAAACAAGAGAGAAGAAGGAAGAGAAGCTCTCCCCTTACTCCCAAGCTTTGGTCACTTTGAATCACCATATCTCCTCCATTTCTTGATCAATTTCCGATCCAAAGTAAGTTCCGAACTCTCCACGACATCCTCCATCTATCTACCGATTGTTTTCTCTTGAGAATGTGATTTTGTTTGAGTTTGGAGAATTATGTGAATAGTGTAGGTTTTGGCTATTTGATGAAATTTGGGTGATCTCTTGGAGTTTTGTTGGAAGCTTTGCATCTTTATTGGTCCTAAGACAACCATATGTATATGTATGAGCTGAGTTTTGCATGAGAAGCTAGAATTCCTTGGTTTTCATTTTGGGGTTTTTAAAGTTTTTGGTGAAATATGAACTTGTGTGTATTTCTTGCATTGATTCTTCATTTATCTTCATACTTAGGCTTAAAGATTCCATGAATTTTATGTTTTCTTGTCGTATTTTCATCCTAATATGTGTTATGTTGAGTTGGGATTTGATTAATGTTGGTTTGGGGTGATTTTTGGCTTGGAAACGTAACTTTGCCCTGTTCTCGCCAAGGCAGTCGAGGCCGCGACCGTTTTTGCTACTTTTTTGGTCGAGGTCGCGACCACCTGTTTTTTTCGCTACGACTTGCGGGTAGAGGTCTCGACCAGTTTGTGTGCAAATTTGGTAGAGACCTCGACCCCCCTTTTTATTTTTCAGTTGTTTTTTTTCGTGTTTCGCGTGCGTTTCTTTGCTTCATATGGTTCATTTAATATTCATAAATATGTGAACTTATTATTTGAGATTTTAAGCTTCGGGTTATGAATTATACCTATTTTTTTTTATGCTTCTAATTTTGATGTTTTTTTTCGTATTTGCCTTGTATGCCCTCATATGACTTAAGTATGCATTCATTTCATTTCATTTGCATGCATAAGCATTGCCGGGCGTCTATATGGTTCATACTTGAGTCTAAGTCTCGGGTTTTATCCCCTTTTTGTTTCAGAGCCGCTTTCGGACATTGCTAAGCCCAAGGTTTAGGTGGTTCTTTGCCGGTTGCCCCGTTTCTTGTCTCTACTTTTGCTAAGGTGAGTTTTAGGTTCTTTTCCTTTTAGTTAAGCGACCTAAGACCCTTAAATGTTCGTTTTCTAACCCGCATGCGACTATATATTATATATATAGTTAAATATGTGTAATGTACAATATGTTTATGATCTTGTTATCAAGTTTTGACTTTCGAAAGGGCTATATCTATGAGCATATATAAGCTTATGTTTTAATGAATGTTTAATGTTTATGGAAGTGTAATGCTAATGTTCGTAATGTTAATGATTTTTAATGAGCGAGAATGCAATGCAATGAAAGGTAAGGTAAGGTAAGGTAATGTAATGGTAATGTTGGGCCCCGGAGATGTGGGTAAGGGGGACCCGGGACGACCATGGGGTCGCCGGTTATGACCCCTGTGCACGTTCTCCATCCAAGGTACTACGTACGACCCTAGGGAGGTTGGGGAAGTCGTGGTGCTCTTGATGCCTTCGGAATGAACCGGGGAGGACTCGTGTGGGCTAGCTACCCCTCGAGGAATGTATAATGTAATGGCACTCGTGTGGGTTAATCACCCCTCGAGGAATGTATAATGGCACTCGTGTGGGTTAATCACCCGGAATGTATAATGTAATGGATGGCTAGGGTCGACGGACTCTTCCATCACCGGAGAAGGGGATTGAATGTGATTTCTGTTTTATGTAATGTAATGTAATGAGAAGCCCAGGATGGGATCTATGCTCGTACTCGCCGAGCTTAATGAAATGGTTGGATTATGAAACGGGAATAGAGACTTTATGTTAATGTATTTGTTAAGGAATATGAATTGTATACGTATACGATATGTAATGTCCTTTGCTAATGATTTGGTATGCAAAAACCTATTCCCGGTTCATAACCTTTATGTTTTACGTGCTTTGCTCTATTATGTATAGTGTGTGGGTGTGCGTTAGCCCCCTCACTCAGTCGAGATATGACTGACACCTCTCCTTTTCCCACTTTTAGGTTGCAGGTCTTTTGGGCACGAGCTAGGCGGAGAAGTGGGTCGTTCGAGTCTCACTTTTGGGTTTAGGTCGTGCTAGGTGCATTGCATTCATTTTGTCTTGTATTTAATGTATTGATCATGTTATGAAGTTTATGTTGGAAATACGTATCGTTTGGCTTCGTATATTTGATCACCATGTATATGTTAATCTTGTAATTTTATATTTCTAGAGCTCCTTGCTTCCGCTATTTGTTTATTTATCGCGCGCTCTGAGTTTGTTTTAGCTCCGCCTAGCCTAGTGAGTGTGTGGTCTCCCGTTCGCTTAGACTTGGGCTCGTGTATGGACTTCCCATTTCATATGCGAGTTCGGGTTTAGGTGCGGGGGATATGGTCGCCCGCGCTCCGGGTGCTACATCCTAAAGTGGTATCAGAGCTCCGGGTTGCAAAACCAGAGTTCTAGTGTCGTACTGAGTCTGTCTAGGTCGTACGGCATAGGATAACGTGGTTATGTGATTTTATGTGCTCATTTGTTTATCTTTTTGTTAATTGTGCACATGAACATGAATTGACCCGCACGCATATATATTGGAAATTCTTGAACTTTTGCATAAATATGCCTCCAAGAAGATATCATCGTTGAGATAGATCTCCCGAGCATCATCATCATCGGGATCACACTCCTCAACAAGGGATTAACAACCCACCACCACCGCAAATGGATCTGGGGAACTTTATGGAAAGGCTCACGGTATTTTTAGAGCAACGTAACCAAGAAAAGAATAATGCCCCGCCGATCGGTAATCATGGAGGAGCTCTTATTACAACCACCCTCAGGGAATTCAAGAATCAAAACCCACCGGTTTTCATTGGTGGGAATGATATTCAAGCCGAAGAATGGTTGGTCCAAACAAACCGGATATGGAATCTTATACCTTGTGGACCGGATGAGAAACTTCAATGCACCCTCACCATGATACAAGGACAAGCTTATAATTGGTGGTTAAGTGTTCAAGGGAAATTAGGTGCCTCCGGGGAAGAAATCACTTGGGAAGTGTTCATCCAAGAGTTTAAGAACAAGTATATCCCGAAAGCTACACGGAATAGGCACTTGAGAGAGTTTATGGACCTCAAGCAAGGAGGGATGTCGGTGACGGACTACATAAACGAGTTCGAGAGACTCTCACGCTATGCCCCTAGTATTGCAAATGACGAGGAGAGTAAGGCCTCCCAATTTCTCCAAGGGCTTCGGGAGGATATGAAGGATGCATTAGAAGCTTCAAATACTAGCACGTGGGCTAAAGTGACGGACAAGGCTTTGAGAGTTGAAGACCGGGTGGTTATGAGAAAAAAGAGTTCACACACCGGCCAAAGCTCTAGCTCAGATACTCCATCAAATCTTGGAAAGAGACCGGTGTACGAAGTTCATCCACTTCCTAATCCTCAAAATAAGCAACCCAAACCGACAAATCTAAATCCTCCTTTGGCTATCAAGGGTCCCGAGTGTGTACATTGCCATCGAACAAACCATTTGTCGGAGAATTGTTGGAAGCTTCACCGGAAGTGCTTCGGATGTGGGTCACCGGAGCATATGTTAGATCAATGCCCACGAAAGAGGCCGGAATATGTACCGGGAGGAAATCCAAGGCCCGCGAATCAAGCTCGGGCGTATGCTTTGAGGGGAGAAGGAGAAAGAGCAGCCGAGGTTAATCAAAATGCCGCGGTGGGAGGTATAATTGTATTCATGGCATAACATCACACGCATTGGTCGATCCCGAGACCATTTATGCATTTATTTTCGGGATGCATTGTTGTGATTGTTGTTGTATTTGTTTTCACTCTCTTGTACGCCCTATTACTTGCGCATGACCTTGTTATGAGTTCCTTTTGAGAGTTCTTAGTGAGATTTCTTTGACGGGAGTGTTCGGTAAGCTTGAGGGTCGAGCGTCCCTTGTCAACCTGTTAGAGCCATCGAGAAGAGGTAAGACTTGAGGTGTAAGATCAAAGAAGGCAAGAGGTCAAAAATCGAAGAGTCAACTCGTGAGATCGATGAGATGATGAGAAGTTGTATCCGGAGTGGTTTGAGGTCCCAAGCCGGACCTGAGGACAGGTCCTTTTTAAGGGGGAGAGTTTGTGACACCCCGCCTCTTCGGCATTCCAGGTACGGCGTCACGAGAGAGTTTAATTCTATACTTTACGTGAATTATGTGATTTAATTGTCGTTTTATTTCTTATAATTTTCTTACTTGTTCTATTTAAATCTATTTGAACCTATGTGAAATTTGATTATATTGAATTTATGATAATTTTGGACTTGAACCCAATACCTTTTGAACCAAACCAATTGAACCGGGAAACTTTGAACCGAACCGAACCCCCTTGAACCAAACCGGTCCAAGACTTAAAGCCTTGAACCCTCTTCTTCCCCCATTTCCACGTTAAACAAGAGAGAAGAATGAAGAGAAGCTCTCCCCTTACTCCCAAGCTTTGGTCACTTTGAATCACCATATCTCCTCCATTTCTTGATCAATTTCCGATCCAAAGTAAGTTCCGAACTCTCCACGACATCCTCCATCTATCTACCGATTGTTTTCTCTTGAGAATGTGATTTTGTTTGAGTTTGGAGAATTATGTGAATAGTGTAGGTTTTGGCTATTTGATGAAATTTGGGTGATCTCTTGGAGTTTTGTTGGAAGCTTTGCATCTTTATTGGTCCTAAGACAACCATATGTATATGTATGAGCTGAGTTTTGCATGAGAAGCTAGAATTCCTTGGTTTTCATTTTGGGGTTTTTAAAGTTTTTGGTGAAATATGAACTTGTGTGTATTTCTTGCATTGATTCTTCATTTATCTTCATACTTAGGCTTAAAGATTCCATGAATTTTATGTTTTCTTGTCGTATTTTCATCCTAATATGTGTTATGTTGAGTTGGGATTTGATTAATGTTGGTTTGGGGTGATTTTTGGCTTGGAAACGTAACTTTGCCCTGTTCTCGCCAAGGCAGTCGAGGCCGCGACCGTTTTTGCTACTTTTTTGGTCGAGGTCGCGACCACCTGTTTTTTTCGCTACGACTTGCGGGTAGAGGTCTCGACCAGTTTGTGTGCAAATTTGGTAGAGACCTCGACCCCCCTTTTTATTTTTCAGTTGTTTTTTTTCGTGTTTCGCGTGCGTTTCTTTGCTTCATATGGTTCATTTAATATTCATAAATATGTGAACTTATTATTTGAGATTTTAAGCTTCGGGTTATGAATTATACCTATTTTTTTTTATGCTTCTAATTTTGATGTTTTTTTTCGTATTTGCCTTGTATGCCCTCATATGACTTAAGTATGCATTCATTTCATTTCATTTGCATGCATAAGCATTGTCGGGCGTCTATATGGTTCATACTTGAGTCTAAGTCTCGGGTTTTATCCCCTTTTTGTTTCAGAGCCGCTTCCGGACATTGCTAATCCCAAGGTTTAGGTGGTTCTTTGCCGGTTGCCCCGTTTCTTGTCTCTACTTTTGCTAAGGTGAGGTTTAGGTTCTTTTCCTTTTAGTTAAGCGACCTAAGACCCTTAAATGTTCGTTTTCTAACCCGCATGCGACTATATATTATATATATAGTTAAATATGTGTAATGTACAATATGTTTATGATCTTGTTATCAAGTTTTGACTTTCGAAAGGGCTATATCTATGAGCATATATAAGCTTATGTTTTAATGAATGTTTAATGTTTATGGAAGTGTAATGCTAATGTTCGTAATGTTAATGATTTGTAATGAGCGAGAATGCAATGCAATGAAAGGTAAGGTAAGGTAAGGTAATGTAATGGTAATGTTGGGCCCCGAAGATGTGGGTAAGGGGGACCCGGGACGACCATGGGGTCGCCGGTTATGACCCCTGTGCACGTTCTCCATCCAAGGTACTACGTACGACCCTAGGGAGGTTGGGGAAGTCGTGGTGCTCTTGATACCTTCGGAATGAACCGGGGAGGACTCGTGTGGGCTAGCTACCCCTCGAGGAATGTATAATGTAATGGCACTCGTGTGGGTTAATCACCCCTCGAGGAATGTATAATGGCACTCGTGTGGGTTAATCACCCCTCGAGGAATGTATAATGTAATGGATGGCTAGGGTCGACGGACTCTTCCATCACCGGAGAAGGGGATTGAATGTGATTTCTGTTTTATGTAATGTAATGTAATGAGAAGCCCTGGATGGGATCTATGCTCGTACTCGCCGAGCTTAATGAAATGGTTGGATTATGAAATGGGAATAGAGACTTTATGTTAATGTATTTGTTAAGGAATATGAATTGTATAGGTATACGATATGTAATGTCCTTTGCTAATGATTTGGTATGCAAAAACCTATTCCCCGTTCATAACCTTTATGTTTTACGTGCTTTGCTCTATTATGTATAGTGTGTGGGTGTGCGTTAGCCCCCTCACTCAGTCGAGATAGGACTGACTGTAACGCCCCGACTTTTCGGACGTAAAGGTAGGGCGTATGTGTTTACCTAATTGCGCGAATTAATTGTTTTTACGTGTTTTATATTTAATTTTATTATAATTGTTATTATTTTATTATATTATATCATATTATTTTATATTAATATTATTAATTATATATATATATATTTCGTATTATATATATATATATATATATGTTTAATTACTTTATTATTAATTTAATGATTATGCTAATTATATGTTATGTTAATTAATCATGTTTAAGCTAATTAATTACGTGACCAATTTAATTTATGTAATATTAGAACTCATTTATTTATTTGATTTATGCATGAACCTTGATTTAATATAATTATGCATGAAAACCATAATCTTGCATGGGAATTATTTATGCATGGTTTTATTTCATTTTGCATGGGAATTTTAATTCATGCATGAATTACGTGAACTTTGAATTATAATTTTTGCATGGATTTTATTTCAATTATGCATGGGAGTTATAATATATGCATGGAATTTATGTTGAATTGCATGTATGAGTTTGTTCGTTTATTTGGTGCTCCGTTCTTATATGATATGATATCAAATTGCCACGATTTTGTAATATGTTGTACATATGTGTTGTGAACATGATTTTGTGCTCAATTTATGTTTTCGAATTCATTTGATTTGTTAACGAATTTAATTTGTTTTGAGGAACCAAAACGGGAGCTAACGAGCACTTAGCGTACCCTTGGTTCCGAATTTAATATCTTGAGCTCGGGAACTCGGATTCGAGTTCCGTCAACTCCGCTGAACTCGTAACGAAAATTCAAGTTTAGTAAACTTAGCCTTACATTTTTCCTAAGTCGTTTGAAACTCCGAAATCCAACCGAAAAACGAAACGGCATTCAACTTGACCTTGTTACACTAATTCAGCCATATCTCATCCAAACCATAACCAAATTAACCATGGTTTGATTCCTTTAAACCCTAACTCAACCACCTATTTGGATATTTCAAGCCCTAACCGAGATAACCCTCACACAATCCCCAAACATCAGCCAAAGCTACTGCTCTACAGTCCAGACCCGAAACCCTTCATCCCTTGGAGATTTTGGAGCTCAAATCTCCTCCAAACTTCAACCAATCATCAAGGTAAGCTTGGGGTTGTATTATATGTTTATTTCTGAGCATTTTCATCCCTTCATTCACGAGTTTGAGCATGGTTTCATTATTCTGGGCCATTTTTTCGAAATTAGAGGATTTTGGGCAAATTCTTGAACTCCTTTGATTCTCAATGGTTTTGAGTGATTCCAAGCCTGATATTAATTGTTTTGACTTCCTAATAACATTTATGATCTTTGATTTCGTGGTTGTTGAGTTATTCATGAGATATCATGTAACGCCCCGATTTCTCGGACGTAAAGGTACGATGTATATGTTTACTAATTTGCGCGAATTAATTGTTTTTACGTGTTTTATATTTAATTTTTATTATAATTGTTATTATTTTATTATATTATATTATAATATTTTATTTTAATATTATTAATTATATATATATATATTTCGTATTATATATATATATATATATATATATGTGTTTTGTTATTATATTATTAATTCAATGATTATACTAATTATATGTTATATTAATTAATCATGTTTTAATTAATTACTTATTTATATATATATGATACGTGGACTAATATATAATTTATGCATGAACTTCACTTTTGCATGGGATTAATATATGCATGCATGGAGTTTATTAAATATGCATGAAAATCATACTTTTGCATGGGAATTAAATATGCATGAATTTCATTTCATTTTGCATGAATTTGGTTGAATTGTGCATGGGGATTTCATAATTTATGAATGAATTGCATGTATGAGTTTGTTCGTTTATTTTGTGCTTCGTTCTTATATGATATGATATCAAATTGCCACGATTTTGTAATATGTTGTACATATATGTGTTATGAACATGATTTTATGCTCAATTTATGTTTTTGAATTCATTTGATATGTTAACGGATTTAATTTTAATTGAGGAACCAAAACGGGAGCTAACGAGCACTTAGCGTACCCTTGGTTCCGAATTTAATATCTTGAGCTCGGGAACTCGGATTCGAGTTCCGTCAACTCCGCTGAACTCGTAACGAAAATTCGGGTTTAGTGAACTTAGCCTTACATTTTTCCTAAGTCATTTGAAACTCCGAAATCCAACCGAAAAACGAAACGGAGACCAACTTGACCTTGTTGCACCAAATCAGCCATATCTTGGCCAAACCATAACCAAATTAACCATGGTTTGATTCTTTGAAACCCTAACTCAACCCTTTATCATGACATAACAATCCTTGACCGAGATTATCCTCTCACAAGCCCCAAAACTCAGCCAAAGCTACTGTTTTTCTCTCCAGTCCCGTAACCCTTCAAACCTTGGAGATTTTGGAGCTCAAATCTCATCCAAACTTCAACCAATCATCAAGGTAAGTTAAGGGTTGTATTATATGATTAATTCTGAGCATTTTCATCTTTTCATTCATGATTTTGAGTAAGGTTTCATCCATTCTGGGCATTTTTCCCGAAAATGAAGGTTTTGAGCAAATTATTGATCTTCTTCGATTCTTAACGGTTTTGATCGATTCCAAGCATGAGAATGATTGTTTTGACATCCTCATTTCATTTATGATCATTGATTACATGGTAGTTGAGGTATTTATGAGTTATCAGTTATGGCACTTGAGAAAACTTTCATGAAAAGTCACGTTTGAGAGCTTCTCTTGATTGATCACTTTTGGAACTGATTTCCTTGTTGAATATATGGTATTTTGCTGCTTATTTGTTGGTCTTAACCGAGTTGAATAGATGGAGAAAGAGTGAATCGTTCATGCCCTATTTTTCTTCGTGTTTGGCCCTGTTTTTTTTCACGCTGGAATTGCTGTCCAAACTGCCGTTTTTCCTTCTCCTTTTTACTGTCATCTTTCATGGCTTTTTGGTGTGTATTCTTGTTGAGTTCTTGCAGCAATTTGTGCCTCGTAATGTTGCAATTGTTGCTTGCTTTTCCTGCGCATTTAGCTACCCTGTTTCTGCGATTTCTGCTGCGTTTAGAGGCTGCTGCTGTTGCACGTCACGGGCGTGCCCTTTTTGGCCGTTCCAGCGAGGAACGGGGGTGCCATCGCGGCCTGGATTTTCTGTACCGAGACACGGGGGTGTCTCGGTCCAGGCTTTGAGGGTGACACGGGGGTGTCACCCCATTTTTCTTGGTTGTTTCTGCGTCTTTCTGTTGCCGCTGCTGTGTGGGTGTTCTGTGCATTGTGTTGTGTCTTGAATGCATGCATTGCTTGTGTGATTGTGTGAATGAATGCATGCATGGCTGTGTAGTTATAATATATGTATTTGTGTGTGTGTGTTATTTATTTTGCATGCATGTGTATAATATATATAGTATATATGTGATTTGTGCATGCATGGGTGTGTTCATGCGTGTACGTGTGTATATATATATATGTTATAAATATTGAATATTATTATATATGGTTATTTATATATATTATATTATATATATTTATTATATATTTTAATTATTATTTGATTTTATTTAATTATTGAAATTAATTGATTTCTATTTCGCGTATTTATTCTACTGACTTTTGATTGAACGTTTTATTTATTTTATTCCTATTTGTGAATGTGAATATTATATGTTATGCTTATTAAATGAATGAGATTAATTGATATGCCTTATGAGTATTATGAATTTATGAATTTATGAAATTTATATGAATTTATGAACTTATGAAATTGAATGAAATATATGAACGAATGATTTGATTATATGCTTTAAATTCTTTAATCGTGCACATGAACATTTTTATGATATAACATGATCATTTATGCATTCATGTCATATTCACTTCATTGCCGAGCGTCATATGTGGTCATTGAGTCTCATACCTTTTCTTTTGCACAGATTCGGGTTTGGTCGGAGACGAGGGCGAGCCTTGAGACGCTTGTGCCTTTCTTTCTGCTTTGGTAAAGGTGGGTTTCTCTTCTATTAGTTAAAACAACCTTATATATTCCTTATGTGCAAAGTTTTAAGCCAAAATCGTATATATATTTATATCGAGTCATTTCGGGTAAATAATTTCAAACGTATGACCCTTTTCTTTTATTTATGAACCCTACCTTATGTTTGGCGAGATATTTATGATTTATGATTGCACGGGCCCCGGGATTTAGTATATGCGGCTAACCGAGGAAGCAAGGGCTGACGGGGATCCCATATACTAGTCCCAACCAAACTACGGTGATACCGGCCCTCGCTAGGAGTTTTAGCGGGGAATGGGAGCTGAGTGCCCTTGGGGGATTCATGTACCCCCATTGGCCTATGTATGAACCGGTGGCCGGGTCTTGCAAGCCCGTCCACCACCCGGAGGAAAAAGGAATATATGAATGATTATGATCATGTATTTATGAGCACAAAAGATTTATGTATGATAATGAATTATTGAATAATTAATTATGATTACACGAGGAGTAGGTTGGAGATGGTGCACGCCCACTCGCCGGGCCATAAACCCTTATGAACATTTATGAACATTTATGAATGAATATGAACGTCGTAATCCCGTGGATGTTTCCTTTTTGTTTTAACCACTTGGTAAAGTCTTACTAAACTTCACACGGGATTAGGGCTTGCATGTATGTGTTTAATTTATGCGATATTATGTATCTTATGCCCCGTTTTTATACCCACCAGTCTCTTTTAGACTGAACCCGGTTGTTTTCAGTTGTTTTGTGCAGGAATAGGAGTGCTAGGCGGGAATACAAGTCGTCTAGGTCTTGCATTTATGTTTAGCACTTCCTTTTGTCTCATATTCATACTCTCATTGGTATTTTGTATATGATCATAGTTTTAAGTTTGGAGCGTTATGATTTTTGTAGGCCATGAGCGCCGTTGAATATTGGAATGCTCTTGTATATCTATTTTTGGAGCTTGGTGGCTCATTGTATATGCTATGTTATTCTTGCTTCCGCGAATTTCATTTTAACTCTGATTTTATGATTCTTGCATTGTTTGGTTTAAGGGTTAGTCCCGCCTAGCATAGCGTGTGTGTTGCGTCCCCGTTCGCCGTGGATTTGGCACGTGTATGGACTCCCATTTCATATACGGGTCGGGTCCCGGTGCGGGGGATGTGCTACCTAACGCTCGGGTGCTACATCCTTAGGGGGGGTGGATGTGCGCCCATCTCACATCGGTTGGGAAGGAGAACGAAGTCCTCCTTATAAGAGGGGATGGAAACCTTTCCTTGCAGACGCGTTTTCCCAGTAGCCCAACCCACTGGGAAGAACAAATCCGTGAGGCCGTTTCGATTAAGGGCGTGCAAAGCAGACAATATCTGCATACTGGGTCGGTCTTTGGGCTACTACATGTGGTATCAGAGCCGGTGCCAGGAAGCTGATGTGTCAGGTCCTCAGCGAGGACGCTGAGCTCCTCTTAGGGGGGGTGGATGTGCGCCCATCTCACATCGGTTGGGAAGGAGAACGAAGTCCTCCTTATAAGGGGGGATGGAAACCTTTCCTTGCAGACGCGTTTTCCCAGTGGCCCAACCCACTGGGAAGAACAAATCCGTGAGGCCGTTTCGATTAAGGGCGTGCAAAGCGGACAATATCTGCATACTGGGTCGGTCTTTGGGCTACTACATATCATTTATGAAAACTTTGAGAAAATCCCACATATAGGTCACGTACGGTTGATGTTTTGGTTGATCACTTTTGGAACTGATTTACTTGTTGAATTCATGATATTTTGTTGCTTATTTGATGGCCTTTTGGACCTGAATGAAATCGGATTAATTGAGTTCAAGCTTGCCCTGTTTTTCTTTGCGTTTTGCCCTGTTTTTGTCACGCAGAGTTGCTGTCTAAACTGCTATCATCTCCTTCCTTCTTTTGCTGTCAGTTTCGTGGCTTTGTGGTGTGTGTTGAGGCTGAATTTTTGTTGTAAATCATGCTTTATATGGTTGCATATTGTCTGCTTTTCCTGCGTAATCGGCTGCCTTTTTTCTTGCCCTGTTTCTGCGTCAGTTCTGTGTAACAGAGGCTGCTGTTGCTGCGTCACGGGCGTGCTATTTTTGGCGGTTCCTGTGAGGAACGGGGGTGAAAACCGGCCTGGGATTTCTGTACCGAGACACGGGGGTGTCTCGGTCTAGGTTTGGAGGGTGACACGGGGGTGTCACCCCATTTTCTCTGAACTGTTTGCTGCGTCTTCTCTGCTGCTGCTGCTGTATTAATGTGCAGAGTGTGTGCGTGTTGCATGCTTGGCTGCTGTATAATTGGGTGCAGTGTATGTGTTGCATGCATGGTTGTGTTTGGTATTGTGTATACAAATGCTTGTGTGTGTGTGTGATTGCATGCGTATATATATATATGTCTGTGTGTGTGTGTTGGTTGTAAATTGTGTGTGTATGCATGTGTTGCATGCATGTATATAATATATAGGATATAGTATGTATATAATATATAGTATATATGCATGCATGTTTGTGTGTGTGTGTACGTGAATATATATATATAGGTAATGTGTATATATGTTATTATATTATATATTATATATATTTATTATATATTATATATATATTATATTATATATATTTAGTATATATTTCAAATATTATTTGATTTAATTTAATTTTAGAAATTAATTGATTTCCATTTCGTGTATTTATTCTACTAACTATTGTTTGAACGTTTGAATTATTTATTTTATTCCTAAATGTGAATTTGAATAATATGTGTTATGCTTGTTAAATGAATTTTAGATTAATTGATATGCAATGTAAATGTTTTGAATGTTATGAATTTATGAAATTTATATGAACATATGAATTTATGAAATTATGAAATTGAATGAAATATATGAACGAATGATTTGATTATATGATTTAAATTCTTTAATCGTGCACATGAACATTTTTATGATATAACATGATCATTTATGCATTCATGTCATATTCACTTCATTGCCGAGCGTCATATGTGGTCATTGCGTCTCATACCTTTTCTTTTGCACAGATTCGGGTTTGGCCGGAGACGAGGGCGAGCATTGAGACGCTTGTGCCTTTATTTTGTTGTGGTAAAGGTGGGTGTTTCTTCTACTAGTTAAACAACCCTATAAATCCCTTATGTGCAAAGTTTTAAGCCAAAATAATATAGTTATATAAATCGAGTCATTTTGGGTAAATAATTTCAAACGTATGACCCCTTTTTAATTATGAAACCCTACCTTATGTTTGGCGAGACACATTTCTGATTTCTGATTATACGGGCCCTGGAACTTAGTATATGTGGCTAACCGAGGAAGCAAGGGCTGACGGGGATCCCATATACTAGTTCCAACCAACTACGGTGATACCGGCCCTCGCTAGGAGTTTTAGCGAGGAATGGGAGCTGAGTGCCTTTGGGGGATTCATGTACCCCCATTGGCCCATGTAAGAACCGGTGGTCAGGTCTAGCTAACTTGTCCACCACCCCGAGGAAGAAGGTGTATATGTATGATTATGATCATTTATGTATGTGCACGAAAGATATGTATGACAACCACTAATTATGATATGATTACACGCGGAGAAGGTTGGAGATTGTGCACGCTCACTCGCCGAGCTTAAATCCTTATAAACAATTATGAATGAATATGAACGTCGTAATCCCGTTGATGTATTCTATTGTTTTAACCACTTGGTAAATTCTTATCAAACTTCACACGGGATTAGGGCTTGCATGTATGTGTTTAATTTACGCGATATTATATATCTTATGCCCCGTTTTTATACCCACCAGTCTCTTTTAAACTGAACCCGGTTGTTTTCAGCTGTTTTGTGCAGGTATAAGAGTGCTAGGCGGGAATATAAGTCGTCTAGGTCTTGCATTTATGTTTAGCACTTCTTTTCAGTATCATAATCATGCTCTTGTTGCTACTTTTGTATTTGATCATAGTATAGATTGGAGAGTTATGATTTTGTAGGCCGTGAGTGCCGTTGCATATTCAAATGCTCTTGTGTATCTATTTTTGGAGCCTGGTGGCTCACTGTATATATGCTATGTAGTTCTTGCTTCCGCATTCTATTTTACTCTGATTTTATGATTCTTGCACTGATTGGTTTAAGGGTTAGTACCGCCTAGCATAGCGTGTGTGTTGTGTCCCCGTTCGCCGTGGATTTGGCACGTGTATGGACTTCCATTTCATATACGGGTCGGGTCTCGGTGCGGGGGATGTGGTACCTTACGCTCGGGTGCTACACTGACACCTCTCCTTTTCCCACTTTTAGGTTGCAGGTCTTTTGGGCACGAGCTAGGCGGAGAAGTGGGTCGTTCGAGTCTCACTTTTGGGTTTAGGTCGTGCTAGGTGCATTGCATTCATTTTGTCTTGTATTTAATGTATTGATCATGTTATGAAGTTTATGTTGGAAATACATATCGTTTGGCTTCGTATATTTGATCACCATGTATACGTTAATCTTGTAATTTTATATTTCTAGAGCTCCTTGCTTCCGCTATTTGTTTATTTATCGCGCGCTCTGAGTTTGTTTTAGCTCCGCCTAGCCTAGTGAGTGTGTGGTCTCCCGTTCGCTTAGACTTGGGCTCGTGTATGGACTTCCCATTTCATATGCGAGTTCGGGTTTAGGTGCGGGGGATGTGGTCGCCCGCGCTCCGGGTGCTACACAAAAACCTCGAAGATACTGGGTCAATCTCATAGTCTGTGATACTCCCTGGATTTGTTTGTTTCATAGCATCACAATACCATCTAACTTGATCATAAGAACTAGAATCAGATCCATAAATCTCATGTATAGCTATTTCTCTCCCCATTTACACTGTATGGTAAGCAAGTTCAACACCATAACTCTCGTTGAAAGTCCTTAATAATGTCAACGGGTCTATATTTGGGTTGAGTTCTAAGCTTATCTCTCACTATGTTGCTAACCCAATTTGCATCCGCATTTGGATGTCCCTTTATCCTGAGACTATCATTGTCGCAAGTATGTCGTAAACTGCACCGCCGAATGGAAAACTCATTATCTTTTACATGCATCGCTGCATATAATCGCCAATTGCACGTGCTAATTGGGCACACCGCTATTATCTTTTCCTTGTCATTTTTTATAAATTTGAATGGACGATTCACGGTAATGGAATAATTTTTAATTAACCATCTGCATTCACCAGCATCTGCAAATGATTGACCAATCCCATGGATACAACGACTCCAAGCATCAATACTATCGGATTGAGCAAGTCTAGATTGACTCATTGCTGCTACTCCCTCATCATTGTTAACCCTAAAAAAATCACAAGTACAAAACAATTTCATACTACTAATTAAATTAAAAAATGGAAAACATATTCAAAAAATGCATAATACAATAGTTAGTCAGAATTAGTATATAAGTTCTATAAACTCAATAGTTAGTACTTCAAATCAAGAAGAAAGTTCTTCAAGCAGCCATTAATTGTTGCATAAATATGTAGTTCCTCAAAATTGTAAAATATTTCTACAAGCACAGAAATTACTTCAAATTAAGAATAAAGTTCTTCATTTAACCATGTTGTTGAATAGAATGATATTCTCAAAATTGAGATATAGTTCCACAAACATCGAATTACATACTTCATATTTACAGAAAAGTTTGTCATTTGATAACTTAGTGTTGTGTAGCGCAGCAATTCCTCAAAGTGCTAATATAGTTCTAAAAATTCAAATTTGAATACTTCATATCAAGGAAAAAGTTATTTCCTACATAAAACAATAATTTCTCAAATTTCAAATATATTTCTAAAAACACAAATCTAAATACTTCGTATGAAAAATAAATAATACAATAGTTCCTCAAACCGTGGATATAGTTCTACAAATGTATAAATTAATATTTCATATTAAGAGAAAAACTCTTTATTTCACAAATCAACAGTTGTCACTGTATTCGGTAGTTCATAGAGTTCTTCAAATTTTAGATATATAATTGTACAAACTAACATGTAAATACTTCATATTAAAGAAAAATCTTTTTATTTAGATGCAACCACGGAATAAAATTTAAGAAATACAGTACCTGTTTGATGGAGCGAGAGATCCTTTCGTCAGTGTATTTGGTATAGCCCTCATGTCGATAATATTCAGTTTTAATATCAAATACAGTCGAACCATATTGTCCACATCAGTGTCAGTGAGCAAACTAACAAATATTTCCTTCTCGTGTGGAGCCATATACTGCGCTGTTACAGATTGAGGTGTGATTTCAGGCCATTTGTGTAACATCCCGACTTTTCGGCTTCCCAGGTACGAACGTTACGAGTGTGCTAAGTACGCTTTTAATAAATTAAGGATGCAATTATATGACTTATGTGACTTTTGAATGAGCATTATATGTTTCATGTTTTAAAAGTTTACGTTTTAACCCCTTTTTACTTCGTTTTAACCCGTTTTCAATCCCGATTTTTGTGACGACTTGCCATGCATGGAATATGTGAATTGTGAACGTGTTTATATGTTTTATACTTATTTTAGAGTTTTTTTTATTTAGTTCTTGACTTGTTTTCTAAAAACGGGATTTGTTAGGGGCACGAGGGCCTAACTTGATTTAGCGTACCTTGTGTTCCGGGAGGCGTAACTCGAGATCGGGAATTTGGATTCAAATTTCGGAAGATGATTTGGACTTGTAATGAAGATATGAAGCCAAAGAACCCAAATTTGTAACTTTCTAAGCCTATTTGATCCTCCGAAATTCGACCGGAACGGGCACCTTGCGCCAAGAGCTACCTTTTATTGACTAGTCTTGCTTTGTGGGCCCCACTTAACCCCAATTAAGCCCAACCCTTGACTTTATTAACCAAGATACACTCCTATCTCTCCCTTATCAGCTGAATTTCGGGCCCCCTCTCCCCAAGACAAAGAAACCAGCCCCAAAGTGAAGAAAGAAAAGAAGAGAGGAGGATACTATTCATTTTCTTCAAGCTTTGATCTCTAGCTCCATCAATTCTCATCCAATTGAAGAGATAAGTTCATATTTGTGTCCTCCATGTTCTTGTGGTCACTTTTCCCTTAATTTTGCAAGTTCTCTTCCATGTTTGCTTGATATATGGCATGTGGTGTGAATAGTGAGGGTTTGAAGCATTTTGTGAATTCTTGCTTGTTTCCTTGTAAATTCCTTGTAAATTCTTTGAGCTTGATGCATGATAATTACTCCTAAGACATCATTTGTGATATATATGAAGTTTCTTTGAGTGTTACTTGAGAATCCATGCCTTTGCCATTGTTGAATTTTGAAGGTTTTGCATGATTTGCTCTCATTTCTCCCCTTGTATGAATGTTGCTTGTTTGGTCCGATTTTATGGCTTTTAATGCATGAGTTTTCCTTCCCTAACCTTCCTATATGTGTTGCCTTGATGCTTGTGTAGTTTGGGATGATTTTTGGTGTGTTTTAGGGAGCAAAACTTCGGATTTTCTTGGCTGGAGCAAACCCACGACCGTGGATTTTAAGCTTTGAAACCACCCACGGCCGTGGATTTGGTGCTGCTGCATGGGAACTTTTTGTAACTTAGATCCACAGCCGTGGATCTGTTCTTTGATAAAAATCCACGGGTGTGGGTCTGGGGTACGGTCATACCTTGTTCCCGAACTTGTTTTCTTGTCCGTTTTGTTCGATTCTCTCCCCGATCTTGATCCTAATGTGATATGTGCTTACTTATATGCTTGATATGCTATGTTATGACTTGTTATTGTTTGATTTGGTATGTTATATGTTTGAATAATGTGTTATGTGTATTGTCTTCAATTTATGGATTCGTTTGACGTGAAACGTGCCTTACGTGATCTAAATGCTCCCTTACGTGCGAGTGTGACTTTATACTTTGTTTACTCGCATTTCATGTTATGTCCTTGATTTTATATGAAATGTATGCCTTCCTAACTAGATATATGACGTGTTATATGTGTTGTATGATATTCATGAGCTTGTTTAACGTGAAATACGTGAGTTAGGTTCCGATATGTTTCAATATGACCTAATGTGACTTAAGTGCTACGTATGATGCCTCTTTGTGCCTACTTGCCTTCTTTACTTGACTTGAATATGTTATATGCTCCTATATGAATATGAATGGATATGATATGATGCCTTATGTGGTTTTTTTAAGCGTGTTATTAAGTGTTAAGTGTTTCGTGTGCTCTTGATTGATTGAATGATACCTTTTGCTATCTCATTTGCTCACTTTACCTTAATTATGCACAAGAACATGAACTTTGCCTTAGTGTTTGCATTCCTTAAGTGTGTAAGCATATGTTGTGCGTCTATAAGGTTCATTATGAGTCTAAGTCTTGTGTTTGGCTTTAGTTTTGTTCAGGTGCACCCGGGGTGGGGTTTTGTTCGTCAAGTTGATTCCGGGGTGAATTGATAGTGTGTCTTTGGGTTCGTTGGTGTAAGGTGAGGTTAGGATATAGTTATACCCTAATGAAACGTGCCGATTTTTGAATGCGTGTGACCTATAAGCCTCTATATATGTAGATATGTGTGAGATACGTATATGTTGGTCTTGCCTTAAGTTTGAAAGTATGAAGCTATGTATAAGCCTATGTACGCTTAGCTTTGATTTTCGTTATACTTTTGAGGTCGGTGTGATATGTACGTATCATATGATAAGTACGATATGCATGTGCTATGTGTAAGTGTGAGTCTAGCGGGTTTAAGCTTCCGATTTTTGTGTGTTTATAAGCGTGACTTTCGTATTGGGCCCCGGAGTTGTGTGTAATGGGAGACCCGGGACGACCAAGGGGTTGCAACCGTACACTTCTCCAGCTTAGGATCAACCCGGACCCCACCAAGAGGTTGGTTTGGGAATGGAATCCTCGGGCGTGAGTGTCATGAAACTCACGACCCATACATATAAGCGCGGATGGCTTGGGTATGTACAACCCACCCATCGACCGGAGTATGTGGAGGTATGTGCTATGATTTCGTGTGTTTAAGTCTTTGCGTGTTATGAAGGAGTTGGATGGTTTTGCCCTCGTACCCGCTGAGTTTCGTCAAGTTATGTTTGTCGGTCATAAGTTCGTGAAACGGGGTTAGACTCTTAAGCTAAGATAAAATTTGTTATGATTTCAACCTAATAAGTTATGTTCCGATGTGTGTGCTAAGTCTGCATGAATATAAGCTTATACCTTAAGAAACGTATGATTTAAGATTTGTTTAGTTTGTTTGTTAGGTCTCCCTATATGTATACTATCACGGGAAAATATTTTGGCATGTAAAAACTAACCCCGGGTTCACGAACATTGCTTCAACTACGTGCTATGCTCTATATATATATATAAGTGTGCGTGTGTAACCCCTCACTCAGTCCTTGGACTGACCCTCCTCCCTCCCCATGTTTTTAGCTTTGCAGTTTAGCTTTGGAGTTCGAGCTAGGCAGCTTGTGTCGGTCTTGAAGTCTGTTTGTTTCGAGTCTCTGTATAAGTTTGGAGTCATTTGCATTTCGCATTCGAATTCGTTTAAGTTTGTATGATTTGATCATGTTTATGTATATGAGTATGTTGTTTAACTTATGTGAATATGCGGGACAGGCTTCTAGGACTAGTACTAACCCGTTTGATTTGTGAATTATGATTTATGTTTATGTTTGATTTTCGGGACTAGGGATTTATGCTAGTTGAACCCGTTGTTTGTGTGATTGAAATTTTATGATTGGCATGTTAAGCTTCCGCATTCGCGCACTTTGCATTTTGTTTTTCGTGGTCTCTGCGTCCCGCCTAGCTTTCGTGCGTGTGTGTGTCTCCCGCTCGCCTATACTCGGTTCATGTGTGGACTTCCATCTCGCATGTGGACTAGGTCTAGGTGCAGGGATGTGGCACCCCATCGTGCGGGGTGTTACAATTTGGAACGAAGAATGAGAAAAATATCGATTAACTTAGTTCTCTCTCTAATAGAAAAAATATTAGGTTCTCCATTGTATCCACAACTTCCCATAATTTCCACAAGATCTTCAGGCTCTCTGAGCGCCATATGTGTAAGTCGGAACTAGGGCAGAATAATCGATAATTTTGATAGTCCGCGTTTATCTGATGTGTGATGTTTTCTGGAAAAAGATTTTAGGATTTGGAAAGAGAAAAAAGAATCAAGTTAGTTAAGTATTTTTTATGTTTTGGAGGGAGAGTAAAAGGGTTTCCTACATTTTGGAGGGAGAGAAAAGGGTAAAATAGATAATCTAAATTAGTAGATAGTTAATATAAAATTAAACATCAATTTAGGAAGTCAAATAAAAAAATTTCTAAAGTGAGAAGTTAACTAAATATTTTTGGTCAGGAGATATTTCAAAAAACTCCATGATACAAAAGTCATTCATATATTAGAAAAGATAATGACATTTTCAATAAATCCTAGCATAGCACATGATGAAATACTCGTAATATATTATAACAGGCAGCTCTTTACCAAAGGTGCTTGCATAATACACTATTCTGGGAAAACATTAAGCCTCAGGCTTATCATTAGCCCCTTTTGCTGCACATCTCCACCCTCATAAATTACATATTTTGTAGCATCAAGATAACACTATAATCTCCTCATTTATCCTAAACTTCTAGCTTAAGCCCAATTTTCGGAGCGATTAATGGCTACCGAAAGTTCATTAAGTAGCCAAAATCGAGTATTAATTATGAGTTATTACAGAAACTTCATCAGAAATCAATCTTCTTGAATTTTGTGGCGTAGTTTTAATGGGGGCCCATATATCTGCACCATTACTGCTAGCAACTCCAGCTGTGAAAGAAATGGGCACAAGACATAACCCTTTGCTTTTGAGGCTGCATGTCTCCTCACCCTTCAGTTAAAACATCACACATAAAGTATTCAGAGGTAAAAAACATAAAAAGAGAGCCTCGACTTGAACCGCATTTCAAACCGTACTATATTGATCAGCACATACCTGTGTCTGTGTCGATGTACTGTATAGGTACGGAGCACTTAATACCTGAAAGGCCAAGCAAATTTAGTTTAGAAGGGTCCTGAATAGAAGCTGAAGATTACTTTGTTGCGCCTAATATTCCTTTATGATGCACGAACATGGACATTAAACGTGGAAACTTTTGAAAATTCTCGAACACAACAAAGATTCAACTGATTGTCTAGTGTAAATTTTATGACTAAAAATATGAGATCCTATATGAAACAGTACTATGACAATACGCGTAAGTGAAATGCCCCCTTCGGTTACTAAATGAAACACTATATGACCAATATTGGCATGACTTATTAGAAAATGTTGAATTTATAGCAACTACTTGGTGGAAATTTCAGAAGGCCTAGAATTTTTAATACATTCCACAAAGAATAGGAATATTTCATAATTAATTGTTAATAACTAGAGATTGGAAAATTCTAGCCCCAAACCGGTTGGCCGAACCTAACCAATTAAAAAGACAAGTGTATTACATTTGTCATTTGATTTATCACTATCCCTAAATTTTCCACCAACCACACGACAAGCGTAAAACACTCGTCTACTCGTTACACCGATTTGACCGAGTCAGGCTCAGGCTACAATTACCCTCCCTAGGGATAGGACATGCACAGTTTCAAGTCATTCAATCTAGATTTATCCGTAGTAATTCTTAGCAAAATAATATGAAGCAGCAGATTACATACCTTTACTTGGTCGTGAAGAAAACTTATGTACTCCATTGCCTCTAGAAGGACTGAAGCCGTATCTGTCTGTTGGGAATGGAAAAATAAAAAATGAAGATCGAGAGAACCAAACAAAAAGAAACATGTACATTGAGATGCCATTATTTACTATCTCTGGCTTCACTGAATAGAAAGGAATATGTCACACTATGCATGTCGATTTCTTTTTCCGCAAATAAATAAATTGTGGGGAACTGTTACCGTCCACATGGTTGATTACTAAACATCTTACTACCTTCAAATGTTTAGCAACCCTAACTTTATTAGCTAGCTTTTTTGGCGTGAATTAGGTCAAACACATATTACTCAACATGGTACCAGAGGAGATTGTATCATGCATTTAAGTTACACGCTGCAAGTTGACCCTCAATTTTTTAGGCCTAGGCGTGCCAGGGGTGTGTTACAGCCGCACATGGATTGATTATTATAATAGTTAAAACCTCAAAATGCTTAGGTAACCCTCACCTCATTAGCTAGCCTATGGGTGAGTTAGACTAAGCACATATTACTTAACAAAAACTTATGATCATTTGGTGCATGGATGTTACCAAAGACCAGGTACATACATATGATTTTGGAGCACACTTTGATAAGAACAAGTTTTCCAACTAACATGCATACATGAGATATCATATGCATTTTGATTTTCTGATGATTACAGAAATGAATCAAAATGTATTTTCAAGAATTTACCTTTCCATATGGCGAAACAAGCTGTTGAAGAGCAGAAATACGTTCGGTAATCTTCTCTTTCTTCTCCTGTTTTCAATAAAGCACATTTGCACAAGATGAATACACATGGAAAAATGATATTTATAATTAAACTAATACAAAAATCAGATACTACTAAAAGTAAAACTCGATGTTGAATACTGATAAAGCCGATCCTAGACGAGAAATCAATTATCCATCTGAGTAAAATAATAATACTCGCTACTTTGAGTATATTAATGTCAGAATTATAAGCCATTTGAGGAATTTACTACATCGACTTGAGAGATTTTGAGCAGTTGTTAACAGCTAAGGTCGAGAATATTGGAAAATAAAATCAGTTAGAAGTTCCCAAAGTCCTGAAGATGCATGATGCATCTATACCTTGTTAAAAGTTGGGCATCAGGTACTTTTAGCTTCTAGCTTTCAATTTTTTTCTTCTTTAAAAGAGCAAAAAACAGGCATTGCTAACAGCCTAACGCCTTTCAACTACTACGAAAGAAAAGAAAAGCTCAAAACCACTTATTTTCAAGTTTTTAGAAACATATGTGGAAGATAAGCACATTTTGTGAAGCCATAATATATATCAATTTGAATTACCTTCGAAGAGAGAGGTTCATTAGTCTTTAGCCGTTTCGACATCAAGTCCATGAAGCTGCTTTGATCAACAGAAATCAGGCTGCAGTTCTGCTGCATCATCTTCTCTGTTACCTATCTCACTATGCAAGAACCGGTAAAAGAGAATTAATTCTTTGTATGAGAAAATAGCATAAGGATAACAATAAAAGAACATTTCCAGAGCAAGTGTAGCACATTATATTCCAAAACTAGAGCAGCAAAGATCACATAATCACTCCTAAATCATCACCTAATTTAATCTGGGATATCTAATAAAAAATATGCTCATGGAGAGATGATATCAGACAATAATTGAAGGATATAGGCTAAGAAACAAACAAGATTTATTCTATATATTTAATTGCACCAACAGATTGAAACTAATGAATTCAACTCCAAAGAAAACTATAAACCCATGAAATTAGTCAACTCTCTTGCGGATAAAAAAATATATAATCACTATATTATAACATGAAGGAACCAAAATTTAATTTAATTAGTAACTCATGATTAGATTTAATGAAGCTTAACTATCTAACATACGAATATTCAGATAAAATCCTCAGTCTGTGAGTGCAGTAAGTCGTAAAATATTTAATAAATACCTATGATGCACAGACACGGACACGGCGACACGGACACGACACGACACGGATACGGCGACACGGATTTTTTCTTGAATTTTCCACGTGAGGAGTGTCGGACACGGTGTCCGATACGAGTGTCCGACACGACACGACACGGCAAAATGATATTTTTAGAAGTGTCCGTGCATCATAGATAAATACAATCCTGCAAACAAATTAAGTCACACACACAAAAACATGAAGTTAAGATGAATAGGGCTGAAGCTGTAAGCAAAATTCGCATCAAAGATAGTCAGAAAAACCTCAATTCTAATAATTGATCTTCCAAACCCAATTCAAGAATCCAAAAAATAGTAATAAAAATCTCAACTTTCGGAGAACCCACTTCTTAACATCCATAAACTAGCCATCCAAACTAAACTTTTGTCTTATTGATTAAAAGGGCCTTGAGGTTTGCGCTAATATTAGCAAAATAAAAGCAAGAAAGAAGAAAGAAAGAAAGATTCTACCTTTACTCCTCTTCGTCGTCTTTGTACCTCCAGATATCTGTGCATGTATCCCTCACACAAACACACACAGACACAGAGGAAATGGCAGAAGAAGATTGAATTTGATGGTGTTTTCGTTACAGAGGGGAAGGTGTGAAAAGGAGGGGAAGATGGCTGTTTCAAAAGTCTATTTTATAGCGTGGTGAATGGTGATTTGTGAAATCAAAGTGATGTGGAAAATAGAGGAAAAACAGACAATTAAAGAAATAAATAAGAGAAATGAAAATAGTTTATTTGACAGCTAATATACAGCCATGAGATTTCAGAAGGAAAAGAGGAAGAGGGAGCAGTTCAGTTGTAGCCCAACTCACTTTTCTTCTGACTTTATTTGAAAACGACTTCTGAGAAATAGCCTTGTCATTTGTGAAAATATAAAATTTGTAGCAATTTATGCATAGTATATAATTTGTGTATATTCCAATCTTGAGTCTTGGGTCTATCCTCATAAATATACATTTGAATAGTATCATTAACCAATTCTTGTATGTCATTTAATAAGCACACAATTATCTTATTAATATATTATTTATTATTTATTATTTATTTATCTAAAAGAATGAAAGATTTTAAAAAGATAAGACTTTCAAATTAAAATATTATTTCGTAACATAAAAGGAAATTAAACATGAAATTCTAATAAAATAACTTTAGCATTGGAGTTAAATAAATATATAAAAATTAATAAATAAATTACATTATAATAATTAACAAATTGTTCGGAAACTAACTTTTACTTATTTTAGCAGAAAAAAAAATTTGTTAGAACTTAAAAATATCTAAAGACATACTTTTGGATTGATCTAGTTATATACTATTTTGAGGGAAAAATTAGTAGCCCAAATTATGATTATCTTTATAATTTTCCATTCAAAAATTTAAAATATTACAAATTGTTATCTAAATTTGTTAAGATTTTAAAATTGTCATCCCGAACTATTTTGGTGTTAATTTTTTATCAAAAATTGACTACGTTTTAACACCAAAAACGATGGAAGGCCAACTGGCCCAACTTGTTCTTTTCTACGCTATTGTTATAAATAAATAAAATTATCTAAATCTAACAAAAAAAATTTGTTCAAATACTGAACTGTTTTTTAAATTTTAATATTTCTTTTTCCAAACAAATACTATTTTTACATGAAGAAGTATGGTTTTCTTATTCTAATATTGAACTATATTATATATTTCATTTTAGCATATTTTATATAAGTATGGTTTTCTTATTCTAATATTGAACTATATTATATATTTCATTTTAGCATACTTTATATATATATATGACGTCATACCGGTTCGATCGGTGGTTGAACCGGTCGATCATTTTAGCATATTTTATATATAGCACCGGTGGTTGAACCGGTCAAACTGATTCGACCAGTGACAGTAAGGTTGCAGCTTTGACCTCCAGTCCGCTTTTGAAAACATTGATTATAGGATGCGAAATCGGTGCATTTGTTTTGGTTCCTTTTTGGCGCCAAAATTGTGTGAACATAGTTTGCCACTTTGCGTATTGTAGGCAGCTCTCTTCAGTCTTCAGTCTTCGATCTTCTGTCTTCACACTCCAACATGAGATACTCGTATAACGAATAGGCGTTGGGATATAATTAGATGTGGGGCCTCCTAGGTGTCGTACTCTACCAAAATCAGGGCGGGATGTATTACTATTATGGTACAACGAATAGGGTCCACGCGCTTTGCCGTTTGTCATGTAGTTTTGAGAAACATTATTAGTAATCTTTTTTTTTTTTAAGGAAAAACCCCTCGAATAGTGGGGGATCTATTCATAATTTAAATCCCAATGTACAAGGTCCATAACAAAATGAGGAACAAAGTCCACACTCTGTGGCGATCGATGTACTTTTTTTATATTTTTTTAATGGGGTCGTCAGTCACTGTGGCAACCCCGTATTTTTCTGTAATTTTTTTTTTATTATTTTATTAAGATTTCGGCGACCACATTAATTTTTTTTTAATATTATATTGGGGGTTGCCACACTCTGTGGCACCCCCATTAAAAAATTAATTTTTTTTAATATTATATTGGGGATCGCCAGAAAGTACAGCAACCCTTACCTCGGATTTCCTAAAATTTACTATAAATTTTCACAAATTTCAGTAATAGTAAAGGGAAGTGACAATACACTGAAAATATCAAATTTCAGATTTGATGTCAATTAGATAATAATGCAATGCTATTGTTCAAAAAAGCAAAGGTGTTGAAAGTTTATTTAAAGCACCATTTGTGTTGTTCCAATGCATACCCAAACTTTCTTTAAGTTTTGCATATAAGACCTTCTGTAATTTCTTTCAGAAAATTTCTTGTCTCTTACAATGAATTCGAATTGGGGTAATTGTCTACTATGGTGGCAATTATACTGAGTCAAACCATTTTGTTTCTTACGATCGACCACCATTTACTATTACTAGAATTTCACGATCAACCTCATTTTTTTATATCCTTCAACACATTTGTGATGTAATTCGTTTGCCATGAGATGAATACAATATCAAGCTTTTCTCGACATGGTACATATCAAAATTTTCGATACCGATCGAAACGTTGTTGAAATATCCGATGATAATTTTGAGCTGTTATACGAATATAACATCCCAACTCGAATCATTCAAGGTGTTTGTTGTCGCTGAACCCATCCAACAACAACAATTAGTAGATGCTACTTGGAGTCAAGACATGCGACAATACATGGAACTGTTCACCTAGGAAATGCCGCCGATTAGCAGTGGTTTTGAAGCATTTGATACCAATGACCCCAGTACATGTAGCACCCCGGAGCCCAGATGTAACGCCCCGTTTTCAATTATGCATTACGTGATATTATGTAAATTACATTACTAAGTGTTTTGTGAAATTATTATAATTTTCTTAACATTATATATATTATACCTTCAAGCATTTATATGAACTATCATTAACGTGGAATTTACGTGAACTAATTGCCAACATGATTAAATGTTCTTATATGTTCTTATTTGATCATTTCCTGAATTCATGGACTAAATTGCATTTCATGATTTGGGAGTTAAATGTTTATTTGTTAGAAATGATACTTGTGTGCATTCATTTAAATACATAAGGGACTAAAATGCAAATTGTGGTGATTCATCTAATTCTTGGAAGACCCACACTCACACATGCATTGTATATGTATATATATTAATAGAGCACTAAGGATCTTTTTATATATATATTATGCATAATATCTAACTTTATACATATATAATCTATATCTCTATAATTATGTTACATTACATACATTATATACAATATAACATATATGCAAGATATACACACATTCCACTCATCCATTCTTATCAAAACTTCACACATTCACACATTAAAAACCGATTCAAACACCATCAAGGGAAGGAAGAAAGGTTTTATCAAATTCAAGCCAAATTCAAGGAGGAATTATACAAGTTAGAAGCATCATCTTCATCATCTCATCATTTCATCCATTTCTTCTTCCATCTTGAGGTATATGGAGAATTTGATTGAATCCCTTGAGATATATTTGAGTAGGGTTTGGTAAATATGATATGATTCCTTGGTTATAAGTGCTTAGAAGCATGTTTAGGATCATTATATCTCATAACTTGCATGAATTCTTGAATTAGAGGAAAGTTGGAAAACATGAGTTTATATGGGATTTTGATGATGAATTCTTGATGATTTGATGCATGTTTCCTTGGATTATATGATGATTAATGGATATATATGATCATATACATGCTATATGTTGGTTTTCAAGTGTTTATTTGATGTAGTTTGGTGTTTGATTGGTTTGGGAACCATTTCCCGCGACCTCCCCTATTTTCTTGCCCTGTTTTTCTGTTACGCACAGTGACACTGGGGTGTCGCTTTTCCCCTCTTCAGCGTGACACGGGGGTGTTCGTTGGGTTGAGTTTCTGTACCGTGACACGGGGGTGTCACGGCTTAGTGTATTTTAGTGACACGGGCGTGTCACCTTTTATTTTCCTGCATTTTGTCCAACTTCGGACAAACGCCATTTTCACCTCGGTTTGAATTAGAAAACGTGCCATATAGCGTTGGAAAGGTCTATGTGTCTACTTTTATTCCCAACAAGTAAAACTCAATTCCAACTTCTAGAATTTAAGATATTACAGTTTTCCCACAACATGTGCATTTTCCCAAAATTATCGGTTTTGGCCAAACTGCACCAAAACCTTTCTTATTGCATTTCTTTCACTTCCTTGGCTCCCATATGTGAGTTATGTGATATATATACTTGCTTAATTGATATTCATGCTCCTACTTGACACTCCTTGATTGTTATTGCATAATATCTTGATTATGACTTCGTCGTGCGTCTTAATTGGTTCATTCGAGTTGAGTCTTATGTACACTTGTCCCTTGTTGCACGGATCAAGGTCCGCGAGACGAGGAGCACGCTCCTTAGGGTTTCCTCTTGCTTTTTGGTTGTTCGGTAAAGGTGAGGTTTAATTACTAGATATATAGAACCCTTACAACCCTACGTGATGTTTTCAGCCAAAATATATATGTATATATCTTTCCCCAAAATCTCTATCGATTGTAAATGATTTTGTGATCTATCGAATAATCGTGTTATCGTGATTGATCGTGTTTTGGCGAGTAAGCATGTCGTGTTCACATGGGCCCGAGGGTAGTGTATTGAGCCAACCGGGGAAGCAAGGGCTGACGGGTAACTCTTGCACTATCCTCACCAATTTTGGGATCACCTCTGAATCCACCAGGAGGTTTGGTGGAGGAAGAAATCCCGTGCGTGGGAGTCATGTTCCCGACGTACATCGTTCATGGATGGTTGGGCCTTGCAATCCCACCATCACCGGAGGAAGAAGGAGTTCGTGAAAATGCTAAGTGTGCACTAATGATTGTATGATAATTATTGAAATAAAACCTAAAGATGGTATTGTTCACTAATTGGAGTAAGGTTGGAGATTGCCCTCACTCGCCGGGCCACTGATTGAATTGAATTGAATTGATAACGTTTGTAGTGATTGAATGGATTAGTTGTAATCTCGGGCGAGATCTAGTCTAGTATTGAACTTATGTTGCTTCCTTTATTAAAAACCTTACCCGAGGTTAGAACTTGCATGTTAATTACGCTAATATTTATTTATACCCCTCGCTCAGTCCGTGTTGGACTGACACCTCAACTTTTCAGTTTTTGCAGGTTCGTGCTAGGCGGGAATTAGAGTCTCGTGTCTTTTATTCGGGTTTAGCACTTCACGTTCATACTTTGTTCTTGTATTGATACTAGTTATTTTGTAGCATGTCTTGGATTTATACTTGGAGATGATATTGTATTGATATATAAATGTTGGTATCTATAAATAAATATGTAAATATGGTACCTAAAAGTATTGATTGCTATTGCTTCCGCTTTTATTGCTCTGAATTGTTTATTGGTAGTATTTGAGGGTACCCGCCTAGCTTTTGAGTTTTGTTGTCACCCGTTCACCATGAGTCCGGTTCATATATGGACTACCCATTTCATGTGTGAGCTAGACTTATGGTGCGGGGGTGTGGCATCTCGGCGTTCCGGGTGCTACATCTTAAGTGGTATCAGAGCCCGATTGCAAAACCGCGGTTCTAGCGTCGTGTCATGTCAAGTCTAGGTCGAACGGCATAGGAATTACTTGATAACTTGTGCATTGCATTGATTCATGCCACTACTTGTGGATTAATTGAACTTATATGGCTTGGCATTTATATGCTCAACGTGTTTAATTAAACTTTGCTGGAATTAATTATTACATTTTGCATTCTAAATTGTTTATAAATGTGATACGTGCATTAGCACTTTAACCGGCATGCATTATTTAGTGATTAGTGTTTGTAGGTTACCTCCATTCGTTGCTACAACCATCATTCTAGTTGCCGGAATTGACGAGAGTTTTGAGCTATTGGACATCCAATTTAGTCTTCAAAAGGCTTAAGAAAGAAGATTTTTATCTTCTTACTTAAGGGGGAAGAGCCGACCAAAGGAATAATTTAAACCTTAGAGGTATGCTCGCATGATGAAGGAAGTATCAATTGAAGAATTAAGCTTTTAACCGAGATACTTCAATACAAGAATCCCAATCCACGGTGAACGGTGCACTTAATCATGCATATCACGTGCATCATGAATTTTATTATTCTTGTTAGTTGTCATTTGGTTGTATATAAGTGTTAGTTATATGATTCATGTGATTCATCTTGCCCTATGTGACACTTATATAAATGTTTCTCTAAGTGCTTTCTTGAATCGTTGTTTTGGCGTGTGTGTGAGAGACGGGGTTCTCTCATTTCTTGTTTGAGAGACGGGGTTCTCTCATTACGTGTGTGAGAGACGGGGTTCTCTTATTTCTTGTTGGAGAGACGGGGTGCTCTCATTTCGTGGTAGGGAGACGGGGCTCTCCCATTACTTGTCTAAGAGACGGGGCTCTCTTATTGCTTGTGCATCATTTTAAACTCGACAGTGAATCTGGGGACCAGATTCTTTTAAGGGGGGGAGAATTGTAACGCCCCGTTTTCAATTATGCATTACGTGATATTATGTAAATTACATTACTAAGTGTTTTGTGAAATTATTATAATTTTCATAACATTATATAGATTATACCTTCAAGCATTTATATGAACTATCATTAACGTGGAATTTACGTGAACTAATTGCCAACATGATTAAATGTTCTTATATGTTCTTATTTGATCATTTCCTGAATTCATGGACTAAATTGCATTTCATGATTTGGGAGTTAAATGTTTATTTGTTAGAAATGATACTTGTGTGCATTCATTTAAATACATAAGGGACTAAAATGCAAATTGTGGTGATTCATCTAATTCTTGGAAGACCCACACTCACACATGCATTGTATATGTATATATATTAATAGAGCACTAAGGATCTTTTTATATATATATTATGCATAATATCTAACTTTATACATATATAATCTATATCTCTATAATTATGTTACATTACATACATTATATACAATATAACATATATGCAAGATATACACACATTCCACTCATCCATTCTTATCAAGACTTCACACATTCACACATTAAAAACCGATTCAAACACCATCAAGGGAAGGAAGAAAGGTTTCATCAAATTCAAGCCAAATTCAAGGAGGAATTATACAAGTTAGAAGCATCATCTTCATCATCTCATCATTTCATCCATTTCTTCTTCCATCTTGAGGTATATGGAGAATTTGATTGAATCCCTTGAGATATATTTGAGTAGGGTTTGGTAAATATGATATGATTCCTTGGTTATAAGTGCTTAGAAGAATGTTTAGGATCATTATATCTCATAACTTGCATGAATTCTTGAATTAGAGGAAAGTTGGAAAACATGAGTTTATATGGGATTTTGATGATGAATTCTTGATGATTTGATGCATGTTTCCTTGGATTATATGATGATTAATGGATATATATGATCATATACATGCTATATGTTGGTTTTCAAGTGTTTATTTGATGTAGTTTGGTGTTTGATTGGTTTGGGAACCATTTCCCGCGACCTCCCCTGTTTTCTTGCCCTGTTTTTCTGTTACGCACAGTGACACTGGGGTGTCGCTTTTCCCCTCTTCAGCGTGACACGGGGGTGTTCGTTGGGTTGAGTTTCTGTACCGTGACACGGGGGTGTCACGGCTTAGTGTATTTTAGTGACACGGGCGTGTCACCTTTTATTTTCCTGCATTTTGTCCAACTTCGGACAAACGCCATTTTCACCTCGGTTTGAATTAGAAAACGTGCCATATAGCGTTGGAAAGGTCTATGTGTCTACTTTCATTCCCAACAAGCAAAACTCAATTCCAACTTCTAGAATTTAAGATATTACAGTTTTCCCACAACATGTGCATTTTCCCAAAATTGTCGGTTTTGGCCAAACTGCACCAAAACCTTTCTTATTGCATTTCTTTCACTTCCTTGGCTCCCATATGTGAGTTATGTGATATATATACTTGATTAATTGATATTCATGCTCCTACTTGACACTCCTTGATTGTTATTGCATAATATCTTGATTATGACTTCGCCGTGCGTCTTAATTGGTTCATTCGAGTTGAGTCTTATGTACACTTGTCCCTTGTTGCACGGATCAAGGTCCCCGAGACGAGGAGCACGCTCCTTAGGGTTTCCTCTTGCTTTTTGGTTGTTCGGTAAAGGTGAGGTTTAATTACTAGATATATAGAACCCTTACAACCCTACTTGATGTTTTCAGCCAAAATATATATATATATATCTTTCCCCAAAATCTCTATCGATTGTAAATGATTTTGTGATCTATCGAATAATCGTGTTATCGTGATTGATCGTGTTTTGGCGAGTAAGCATGTCGTGTTCACATGGGCCCGAGGGTAGTGTATTGAGCCAACCGGGGAAGCAAGGGCTGACGGGTAACTCTTGCACTATCCTCACCAATTTTGGGATCACCTCTGAATCCACCAGGAGGTTTGGTGGAGGAAGAAATCCCGTGCGTGGGAGTCATGTTCCCGACGTACATCGTTCATGGATGGTTGAGCCTTGCAATCCCACCATCACCGGAGGAAGAAGGAGTTCGTGAAAATGCTAAGTGTGCACTAATGATTGTATGATAATTATTGAAATAAAACCTAAAGATGGTATTGTTCACTAATTGGAGTAAGGTTGGAGATTGCCCTCACTCGCCGGGCCACTGATTGAATTGAATTGAATTGATAACGTTTGTATTGATTGAATGGATTAGTTGTAATCTCGGGCGAGATCTAGTCTAGTATTGAACTTATGTTGCTTCCTTTATTAAAAACCTTACCCGAGGTTAGAACTTGCATGTTAATTACGCTAATATTTATTTATACCCCTCGCTCAGTCCGTGTTGGACTGACACCTCAACTTTTCAGTTTTTGCAGGTTCGTGCTAGGCGGGAATTAGAGTCTCGTGTCTTTTATTCGGGTTTAGCACTTCACGTTCATACTTTGTTCTTGTATTGATACTAGTTATTTTGTAGCATGTCTTGGATTTATACTTGGAGATGATATTGTATTGATATATAAATGTTGGTATCTATAAATAAATATGTAAATATGGTACCTAAAAGTATTGATTGCTATTGCTTCCGCTTTTATTGCTCTGAATTGTTTATTGGTAGTATTTGAGGGTACCCGCCTAGCTTTTGAGTTTTGTTGTCACCCGTTCACCATGAGTCCGGTTCATATATGGACTACCCATTTCATGTGTGAGCTAGACTTATGGTGCGGGGGTGTGGCATCTCGGCGTTCCGGGTGCTACATCTTAAGTGGTATCAGAGCCCGATTGCAAAACCGCGGTTCTAGCGTCGTGTCATGTCAAGTCTAGGTCGAACGGCATAGGAATTACTTGATAACTTGTGCATTGCATTGATTCATGCCACTACTTGTGGATTAATTGAACTTATATGGCTTGGCATTTATATGCTCAACGTGTTTAATTAAACTTTGCTGGAATTAATTATTACATTTTGCATTCTAAATTGTTTATAAATGTGATACGTGCATTAGCACTTTAACCGGCATGCATTATTTAGTGATTAGTGTTTGTAGGTTACCTCCATTCGTTGCTACAACCATCAATCTAGTTGCCGGAATTGACGAGAGTTTTGAGCTATTGGACATCCAATTTAGTCTTCAAAAGGCTTAAGAAAGAAGATTTTCATCTTCTTACTTAAGGGGGAAGAGCCGACCAAAGGAATAATTTAAACCTTAGAGGTATGCTCGCATGATGAAGGAAGTATCAATTGAAGAATTAAGCGTTTAACCGAGATACTTCAATACAAGAATCCCAATCCACGGTGAACGGTGCACTTAATCATGCATATCACGTGCATCATGAATTTTATTATTCTTGTTAGTTGTCATTTGGTTGTATATAAGTGTTAGTTATATGATTCATGTGATTCATCTTGCCCTATGTGACACTTATATAAATGTTTCTCTAAGTGCTTTCTTGAATCGTTGTTTTGGCGTGTGTGTGAGAGACGGGGTTCTCTCATTTCTTGTTTGAGAGACGGGGTTCTCTCATTACGTGTGTGAGAGACGGGGTTCTCTTATTTCTTGTTGGAGAGACGGGGTGCTCTCATTTCGTGGTAGGGAGACGGGGCTCTCCCATTACTTGTCTAAGAGACGGGGCTCTCTTATTGCTTGTGCATCATTTTAAACTCGACAGTGAATCTGGGGACCAGATTCTTTTAAGGGGGGGGAGAATTGTAACGCCCCGTTTTCAATTATGCATTACGTGATATTATGTAAATTACATTACTAAGTGTTTTGTGAAATTATTATAATTTTCATAACATTATATAGATTATACCTTCAAGCATTTATATGAACTATCATTAACGTGGAATTTACGTGAACTAATTGCCAACATGATTAAATGTTCTTATATGTTCTTATTTGATCATTTCCTGAATTCATGGACTAAATTGCATTTCATGATTTGGGAGTTAAATGTTTATTTGTTAGAAATGATACTTGTGTGCATTCATTTAAATACATAAGGGACTAAAATGCAAATTGTGGTGATTCATCTAATTCTTGGAAGACCCACACTCACACATGCATTGTATATGTATATATATTAATAGAGCACTAAGGATCTTTTTATATATATATTATGCATAATATCTAACTTTATACATATATAATCTATATATCTATAATTATATTACATTACATACATTATATACAATATAACATATATGCAAGATATACACACATTCCACTCATCCATTCTTATCAAGACTTCACACATTCACACATTAAAAACCGATTCAAACACCATCAAGGGAAGGAAGAAAGGTTTCATCAAATTCAAGCCAAATTCAAGGAGGAATTATACAAGTTAGAAGCATCATCTTCATCATCTCATCATTTCATCCATTTCTTCTTCTATCTTGAGGTATATGGAGAATTTGATTGAATCCCTTGAGATATATTTGAGTAGGGTTTGGTAAATATGATATGATTCCTTGGTTATAAGTGCTTAGAAGCATGTTTAGGATCATTATATCTCATAACTTGCATGAATTCTTGAATTAGAGGAAAGTTGGAAAACATGAGTTTATATGGGATTTTGATGATGAATTCTTGATGATTTGATGCATGTTTCCTTGGATTATATGATGATTAATGGATATATATGATCATATACATGCTATATGTTGGTTTTCAAGTGTTTATTTGATGTAGTTTGGTGTTTGATTGGTTTGGGAACCATTTCCCGCGACCTCCCCTGTTTTCTTGCCCTGTTTTTCTGTTACGCACAGTGACACTGGGGTGTCGCTTTTCCCCTCTTCAGCGTGACACGGGGGTGTTCGTTGGGTTGAGTTTCTGTACCGTGACACGGGGGTGTCACGGCTTAGTGTATTTTAGTGACACGGGCGTGTCACCTTTTATTTTCCTGCATTTTGTCCAACTTCGGACAAACGCCATTTTCACCTCGGTTTGAATTAGAAAACGTGCCATATAGCGTTGGAAAGGTCTATGTGTCTACTTTTATTCCCAACAAGCAAAACTCAATTCCAACTTCTAGAATTTAAGATATTACAGTTTTCCCACAACCTGTGCATTTTCCCAAAATTGTCGGTTTTGGCCAAACTGCACCAAAACCTTTCTTATTGCATTTCTTTCACTTCCTTGGCTCCCATATGTGAGTTATGTGATATATATACTTGCTTAATTGATATTCATGCTCCTACTTGACACTCCTTGATTGTTATTGCATAATATCTTGATTATGACTTCGCCGTGCGTCTTAATTGGTTCATTCGAGTTGAGTCTTATGTACACTTGTCCCTTGTTGCACGGATCAAGGTCCCCGAGACGAGGAGCACGCTCCTTAGGGTTTCCTCTTGCTTTTTGGTTGTTCGGTAAAGGTGAGGTTTAATTACTAGATATATAGAACCCTTACAACCCTACGTGATGTTTTCAGCCAAAATATATATGTATATATCTTTCCCCAAAATCTCTATCGATTGTAAATGATTTTGTGATCTATCGAATAATCGTGTTATCGTGATTGATCGTGTTTTGGCGAGTAAGCATGTCGTGTTCACATGGGCCCGAGGGTAGTGTATTGAGCCAACCGGGGAAGCAAGGGCTGACGGGTAACTCTTGCACTATCCTCACCAATTTTGGGATCACCTCTGAATCCACCAGGAGGTTTGGTGGAGGAAGAAATCCCGTGCGTGGGAGTCATGTTCCCGACGTACATCGTTCATGGATGGTTGGGCCTTGCAATCCCACCATCACCGGAGGAAGAAGGAGTTCGTGAAAATGCTAAGTGTGCACTAATGATTGTATGATAATTATTGAAATAAAACCTAAAGATGGTATTGTTCACTAATTGGAGTAAGGTTGGAGATTGCCCTCACTCGCCGGGCCACTGATTGAATTGAATTGAATTGATAACGTTTGTATTGATTGAATGGATTAGTTGTAATCTCGGGCGAGATCTAGTCTAGTATTGAACTTATGTTGCTTCCTTTATTAAAAACCTTACCCGAGGTTAGAACTTGCATGTTAATTACGCTAATATTTATTTATACCCCTCGCTCAGTCCGTGTTGGACTGACACCTCAACTTTTCAGTTTTTGCAGGTTCGTGCTAGGCGGGAATTAGAGTCTCGTGTCTTTTATTCGGGTTTAGCACTTCACGTTCATACTTTGTTCTTGTATTGATACTAGTTATTTTGTAGCATGTCTTGGATTTATACTTGGAGATGATATTGTATTGATATATAAATGTTGGTATCTATAAATAAATATGTAAATATGGTACCTAAAAGTATTGATTGCTATTGCTTCCTCTTTTATTGCTCTGAATTGTTTATTGGTAGTATTTGAGGGTACCCGCCTAGCTTTTGAGTTTTGTTGTCACCCGTTCACCATGAGTCCGGTTCATATATGGACTACCCATTTCATGTGTGAGCTAGACTTATGGTGCGGGGGTGTGGCATCTCGGCGTTCCGGGTGCTACACCAGAGCACTACATTTCCCGTACCATAGCCCAACACGTGTAACAAAATGGGAACTCCGCACACGTGTCAAACTACGGCGAACGGTAGACAAACAAAATCTCTCATATGCTAGGCGGTCTAGACCCTAAATCAGAGTGCGCAATCAAAATAAATATCACATGCGGAAGCTCCAGGATTCGAATATACAAACATTGCTCATCGAATAACAAAATATACAAGTATCAAAGATCAAATTTAAATGCCTCTTATTTATATTTCTCAAATTCCATTCATATTCGCAGATACATAAATTGAATAAGTTAAAAAAAAAAACAGAATAAACTAATTAGATGCATGAAACTAAATACAAAACCCAAGACTCGACAAACGACCGCCGCCTATCACAAACTCCCCATGAACACCTGCAACTCAAAAGAAACAAGGGGGAAAAGAAAACAACGAGGAGGGGTCATTCCTAAAGACTGGTGAGGGGGCTAACATACGTACACGTATATATAAGTAAGAGCATAGCATATTCAAATTAAAGAGTTCATGAACCGGGGTGTGGTTTTTGCAAGCTAAAACGTTTTATCCTGTGATAATACATATAATAAAAGGTTTAAGGCCGAAGGCCAAAATCAACCAATTTTATTAATTAGAAGTCTACTCCCGTTTCACGAACCAAAATCGGAATCAAAGTCAAACTAACTCGACGAGAACGAGTTTCTAACCATCTTACTCCTTTCATAATCAAAATCGAAGTCAAAATGCAAACAAAGTTCTAAATCAATCCTTCTTCTCCGGGAGGGGATGAGGATAGTTTTCCCGTCATAAGTTTGCAGTCGGGGATCCTACCCGATCCACCGATGGGGTTACATCGGCCAAAAGGAAACCTACCTTCCCCTCGACCTCCCGAGGTTGGGTAAGGTCTCCCAAAGTGGAGTTGTGTTGATGAGAGAGCTCGGCGACCCCACGGCCGACCCGTGATCATATACCACTTCTCCGAGGCCCAATTCATAAGTCATAAGTCATAATTCTTGAAATTTCATTATGTGTCGGTTATGGTTGTGAAACGAGGCGGATTTCTAAACTCTAAAACTTGACTGAATTTGGCCTTCGGCCCCAAACTTCTTTCTTTATATATATTACCACGGGTTAAATGTTTTAGAATGCAAAAACCGTGCCCGGTTCATGAACCCTTTCTGCTTTGTATATGCTTTGCTATTATGTATATGTATGGGTGCGTGTGTTAGCCCCCTCACCAGTCTCTAGGACTGACCCTCGTTATTTCTATCTTTTTCCCCCTTTGATTTGAGATTGCAGATACCCGTTTTGTGGGAGTTGGAGTTAGGCGGTTGTCTTTGAGTCTTGGTTTTGGGAGAGCTTGAGTCTCATGCATTGTATCTCGGTTATTTTACGCAATTTGTAAATTTCGAAATATGTATTAATTTGCTACTTAGTTCTGTCCTGGGATTCAGTTTCGTATAATTGTTTTGTATCTACAGATTTATGAGTATTATGTGGAGAACAAGATATGATTTGTGCTTGCATGCTATAAGTTTTAGTCGTTGGCTTCCGCGATTTTGTTTTGCGCGCTCTGAGTAGGGTCTAGACCGCCTAGCTTAGGTTGGATTTTTGTTTGTCACCCGTTCGCCGTGGCTTGATACGTGGACGGAGTTCCCATTTCGCTTTACGTGTTGGGTTATGGTGTGGGGGATGTGGCGCCCTTCGCTCCGGCGTGTTACATCTTTAGGTGGTATCAGAGCTCTGGGTTGCAAAACCGGAGCTCTCGTGTCATGTCGGGTTTGTCTAGGTCGTTTGGCTTAGGATTTCATGTTTGTTGGCATTCACTACATCACTTGTGTGAATTATGTGATATTAATTGATATTATTTGCATTAATAGTTCACATGAACATGCACTAAAAACCCCGCATGCATCGATATCTCTTGGTATTGTATTTTATTTCAGGATATTCCTTTGACATCAACAAGTATTATCGGGAAAAGAATAAGAGAGAGAGACGGGTATATTCGGGCTATAAGGGGTTTAGAGACTTTTATCTTTTGAAGCGGTTTGAAACGGGGATATCAAGGTCAAGTTCTAGGTGATCAAGAGATTGGAATAAAGATTTGAGGAGTTCGAGAATAATTCCTGTGAAGAAGTTCTATTCGAGAACTTTGTACAACTACCTCCCTTCCGAGTTCGATGATGGAAATATTTCAACTAGAAGATTGGGAGAAGGTGGATGATTTCGCGTAAGGGTGTCAAAGATTGGGTACTTTCAAGGACCATGCTAGGATTCAGAGTTATTTGCAAGCAAGTAGGCATGGAATTCGATCGAATCTTCAAATTCTGAGGGTATGTGCATGATTCGAGGATGCAAGATAAATGGAGCTATGAAGGAATGGGTAATCAATGAAGGGAGTTCCGCCATCACTTATGAGAAGAAAAGATTGGTTTGGGGTTTGAAGATCAAGAAAGGGAATCCAAACTTACAGAAATTCTCGAGAGATTTCAAGATGCCAACAACGTCAGAAAAAGGAGATCTCAATACTGAAGTGGAAGGATCACATTAAGAGAAACTAGGAATTGTTTCAAGTGCCACTAATTGGAAGAATATTTTGAGATGAAATATTTTAAGGCAAGACGAGAAATTCACAAGATAAGAGAAATCCTTAGAAATTCGAGATTTCAATGACTCGGAGTGTAAGAAGATTCAATTACTAAAGAAGGATTTAATATTTTCTTACCGGAAGCAAGTCAGTGTTCATAGTGTAGAGACTCGAATCACATGGAAAAGGGAAGTTCAAGAATTTCATGAGGCCGCCAATATCAAACAAGGAAAGATTCCAATACCAAAGGTGGGAGTATCCGAAGGACAAGAATTTGAGATGTTTAAAGAATACCATGACTTCAAGATCCCGGTTCAAGTTCAAGTTGGCACTTTGGAAATCACGGAGCTAACACCGAGCTCAATTCTACTTCGATGGTGAACGGTACATGAAGCATTCATGGCATTACATTTCACGCATATTTTATTATTCAGGGAAACCCACGTGCTTACTGCTTTATTCCTTGTTCTTCGGTGGTTCTTGATTACAATTGTTGAGTAATTGTTTTCCTTCTTGTTCTTGTTCATTGTGTGTTTCCTTCCCTTTGTGACTCTTGCTTGTAATGTGCTTCCTTCCCTTCTCAGTTTTGTTCGTTATGTGTTTCTTTTCCTTTCTAGCTCTTGCTTGGAGTGTGCTTCTTTTTTCTTCTTCTTAGCTTTGCTTGTTGTGTATTTCTTTCCCTTCTTAGTTCTTACTTATTGTATACTTTATTTTCTTTTGTGTTAACTTTCTTGTGGTGAGAGCTTGTGGTGTGGAGTGCTCGTGAGTGGTTGGTGAGTTGTGAGGGTCGAGCTGCTTCTAGGAAACCTGTTTGAAGGTGTCTTGTTCTTGTTGAAGTTGGATGCTTTTAGGAGGTCCGTCAGGAACTCAACGATATCTTCGGGTATTAGATAGAAGACTAACCCGTTGGTATTTCCCGTAGAAGAACGGAGGATTGTCTCAGAGTAAGAGGCACGGTTTTGAGTGGGAAGAGGCGGTTGAAGAGAGTTACCCACGGTATTGGCTTTTGACTAACCGAAGGTACAAAAGGCACAAAGGAAGGTCTTTGTTGTGTGTTGCTTGTAGAAGAATGGTAGCCTATGCCTTAAGGAATACAAGGTCACGAGCTAATCCCACTCTAGGTTTGAGGTTGTTAGGGGTTTTGGAGATCGGTTGTTCTGGCATAAGAAAGACATTATGGACTTTGTGTAGTAATGTCTATGTGCCAAGGTTGATAATTCTCCAACTACTCCCGAATCTTTATTTGGGAAGTGGGGGCAAACGACTAGGACTTTGTGTCCGGTTCGCCAATTAAGGAGATATGTAACGCCCCCGTTTTTCAGTTTAAGTAATGTGACGTATTTGTTTAAAAAATTGCGCAAATTAAGTATTTAATTATATGATTAATTGTTTATAAGTGTTTTTATTTGATTTAAAACCGTAAACTTTGTTATTTAATTTAATTAATATGGAATTTAAGTTTAGTAATTCATTTATAACTATATGAATTCGTTCATGCGCTTAAGTGTTCTATTTCTACTTCGTTCTTATATGTAATGATATCAGATTGACGTGAAAATTTAATATGTCGTAAATATGTATGTTTTGAACATGCCTATATGCTCGGTTTATGTTTTCGGATTTATTTGACGTGTTTATGAATTTATTTTGATTTTTGGAACCAAGTCGGGGGCTAACGAGCAATTAGCGCACCCTTGGTTCCGTGCGTGATATCTTGAGCTCGGGAATTCGGATTCGAATTCCGTCAACTCCGTTGCCTTCGTATCGACGATTCGGAGACAATGGAACAAGCCTCACACCTTTTTGAAGTAATTAAGACCTCCGAAATCCAACCGTAACGGACAACTCGTGCAAGAAGAGCTCTTCATGTTGACTAGTCTCCTTGGTGGGACCCTTTTTACTTAACCAAACTTAACCAAAGATTAACCATGACTTATCTACCATGGGTTAACCCTTTCTCCTACCCTTTTAGCTGCAAAAACCGAGCCAAAATATCTCCTCTCATTCTGCAACTGATCGAGAGAAGGGAGAAGAGAAGAAGGAGAGAAACCCTTGGCCATCCTTTGTGATTTTGAGCTCAAATCACCATCTTCCTTCACTAAAACTTCAAGGTATGAATATTTATGTCTTCTCTACTCAATTATGTTTGATTTCATCTATTTAAAACATGATTTGGATCAGATTTGATTAGGGTTTGAATTATGAGATTAGTATGAACTTTTAGGGATTTTTGTCCTAGTGACCTATTTACTTGTGTGGCTGAATTCCTTGCTTAAACATGATCATATGAACTTGTTTCTTGGCTTATTTCTTTCCTAACTCATAGTATATGATGTTAGGAGGATTTCATCTCTTGCTCCTTTTATAAAATTTTGAGTTATGGAGCTTCAAACTTGATGATCAAACTATTTCCCCTGTTTTGTGACTGCTGTGTGAAATTTTGTGTTGTTGCATGATCATATGGCCTCCATTTCGTGTGAAATTGCATGGAGTTGATGTACACTCATTGTTATATATGTTAGCATTCATGCTTTAAGTATTTGGTTCCATTTGAAGCCTCAAAACCGAAATACATGGCCTGTTTCTATGCATGCACCATGACAGATTTGTTGCTGTTGTGTTTGGTAAGTTGTTGGTCATCCTAATGTGCTTTAAATTGTACCATTTTGCATATATATGATGTATATAAGTTGTTTAGTATGTTAGCATGCATTCCCCAAAGTTTCAGATCCAAATTCAAGCCCTAAGTACTTGATCAAGGCATGAGAGAATCATTAGGGCTCATATGTCCGATTGTAGCGACCCAGTTTTGTTTCACGGTTTCGATGATCTTAACGTGTGATTTAGCTTTTGCACTCTAAATGAAAAATGTTCATAACATGCCAAATATGTTGAATATGAAGTTTCAGAGCATTTGGAGTTCATTTGGTATGCCTTTGGATTGAGTTTGTTTGAGTTCAGTTTTGCCGGAAAAATTTCAAAGGGGATTAAGTTCTGTACCGTGACACCCCCGTGTCTCATTTACTCATAAGAGGGAGACACGGGCGTGTCACACTCTCTGGGCAGCTCTGTACTGAGCCACGCCCGTGGCTCAGTTGGGCAAGGGTTGGTGACACCCCCGTGTCACTTCCCATGCGCAGTCTTCGTTACTTCCTCTTCGGTTTTTGATTTATTTCCCCTCCTTAATGACTTTATCTCCCTTTATGTTGAACTATGAACTTGTTGTACTATGTGTTAGGAGTATTTTGGTTTAATTTCATGGCATTTGGATGTGCTATAGACATGCTTTTACTTAATGCCGGTTATGGGTGTTTATGTGTCGTTTATGAATCGTCTCGCTTATTTTCTATATCTTATCACTTCTTCTTGTTGCCCAACCTTGAATATATGCTATGTTATGTAATATGAAGTATATGGTAACATTATGGAAGAGCTTGAACATGTTCTGTACCCTTATTTGGATTCTTGAATTATTGGATTGGAAGTATGAATTGAATGATTTATGATTGAACAAGTGAATAAATTGGTTATATGATTTTCATGACTTAATATGATCTTTATGCCTTCATATCATGCTTGAGCATTGCCGTGCGTCATATGTGGTTCATTTAGAGTCTTGAGTCTCACGAACACGTCTTGTGGTCTTTTGTACAGTTTGTCTCCAGGGTGGAGAGCTTTTGATCGTCAGGCACTTGGTGCTCGATCCTTGTTTCTTCACGGTTAAGGTGAGGGTGTTTTCGTTTTAGCTACGTAATAAACCCTACAACCCTTATGTGACAAGCTTTGGCCAAAACCTTATGATTATATATATATGATTTTCAAATGGAGTTATCGAGTAAATCCTTCTGAGTTATACATATGAGCGTATATAAGCTTGAAAATGGTTTTGTAATGAGGCTATGCTCCAAACCGTGTGTCTTCATGCTAGCTACGGATTCGGATGACACGGAGAGGTACGTATATAGCATATGCCGAATTACACGGTAAGGTATGATTTCTTATAGTATGTATCATATGTATGTATTGATATGTTTTGGCGAGACACATTTATTACTTATTACGGAACGGGCCCCGGGACTTAGTGTATGTGGCTAACCGAGGAAGCAAGGGCTGACGGGGATCCCATATACTAGTCCCACTATTTAAACAGCGGTACTGGACCTCGTCAGGAGATTGGCGGGGAAAGGGAGCTGAGTGCCATCTGGGGAGTCATGTAACCCCTTTTGGTCAAAGACAGGGTGGTCGGGCCTTGCAAACCCACCATCAACCCGGAGGAAGAATGATGTGAATCATGATGAACCGCGGCCATATCTTGTCCCAAATGAAGAGCTGGACCGATCCACAACTCAAGAAGATAGCATACAAAAGGAACAAAGTTATGGTGGTCCAATTACAAGAGCTCGGGCCAAAATTATCCAAGAGGAAGTTGGAAATCTCTTAAACCAATTTGCTCAAACTGGACTCCAACCTTCAAGATGGGCTGCTGAACCAAATTCAAAATACTTCAATGTTTTTATGTCCAATTCCTAAAGTCCAAAGTGTGGAAATGATGTAATTCGGCCCTAAGCCTATTATAGTATTATTTGGGCCTTTATTTTATCATTATTTAGCTGCATATTAGTTTATTTAAGCCCACTTTTGTAAGCCTTCATGGCAAGTGGCGGGAATAGCTTGTGTCCTTTAGTATTCTAGTGTCTCTTAGGTTTCCATGCATGCATCTTTATATTCAGCATTGTAACTTGTTTTTCTTTCAATCAAGAAGTAAAATTATTGAATTTTCATTCAAGTGAGATTTTTCTCTCAAGTTCTTTGCTGAACGACATTAGGGTTTCAAACCCCTTTCCCGGATAACGTTATTTCTCGACTCCTTATAGTCGACGGGGTGCGTTACTTACAATCTGATAGTGTTGGTTCTTTGCTCAATATAGCAAACGGGTCACACTCCTCTTATTTTCAACCTTGAATTGGACGATCAGAATCAAGAACTCCAAGTATTGGTATAGGGTTTCACGACAAGTACGTGGAGTTCGTATCATTTGGTATCTAGAGCTTAGGTTTCCATCCAAGGTTATGTATCCGTATCTTTTATCTTTTGTATAATTTCTTTTCATTATTGTTATATTGCTGCAAAAAAAAATCGAAAAAGGCAAAAAAAAAAAAAAAAAAAAAAAAAAAAAAAACGAGAAAAAAAAAGAGAAAAAAAAAGAGAGCAGCATTGTTTCAGTCATTTTCTTTGTAATCTCAAATCATAAGTCATGTGGATTTGTTTGCTTGTATCTTTTTAGTTGTAACAGTTCGTTTGTGACAATTTTAGCACCCTTATTGATTCATTCATCTTAAGGATTATTTGGTTGAGGGATCTGAAATTTCTTGTGTCTTTCTTCAAGAATTGAGAGAAAAGAGTGGTAAAAGGCTTGAGTTGTGAGCACAAAAGAGGGAAAAAGTCATATTTTTGAGTGATACACGAGCGTGAGTGACTCTAAACGAGGGCAAACACGTGAGGGAGTGTTGTGAGGTAATTTTTACTAACGATTTTCTTGCAGGTTTAAAACATGACGGAAGAACGAAATGAACAGCCTCCAATGGACGTTAACTTTGTCCTCCGTGCAATGCAACAACAATTTGATAGGTTGAACGTACAATTTGGTGAGATCCGGGATCGATTGGATCAAAATGATGAACGGGTGACTGAATTACAACAAAATGCTCTCCCGGCTAGGAGACCAAACCGACGACCAGCCGATTTGGGTATCAATCCTCGTGATGGATTTGATGATGAGGAAGATGACTTAGATGAGGCTGCATCAAATGCCTCTTCAAGGAGAGATCATAGACGTCCAAGATACCAACAACAACGAAGAGGAAGAGGGGTAATTGACAATAACCTCGGATCTATCAAGCTTTCTATTCCTTCCTTCAAAGGACAAAATGACCCGGAAGCTTACATTGAATGGGAACGAAAGGTGGAGTTAATTTATGACTGCCACAACTATTCGGAAGGGAAAAAGGTAAAACTTGCAGCCGTATCCTTTACGGACTATGCTATTGTATGGTGGGATCAAGTGGTGATAAGTAGACGCAGAAGTGGTGAGTACCCTATTGAAACTTGGGATGAGATGAAGGTGGTTATGAGGAAGAGGTTCGTACCTCCTCACTACTATCGGGACCTACACCTTAAGTTGCAAAGTTTGAGGCAAGGGTTCAAAACGGTAGAGGAATATTACAAAGAAATGGAGATGGCAATGATTCGAGCAAATATTGAGGAGGATCGTGAGGCAACCATGGCTCGGTTCATATGTGGTCTCAACCGAGAGATCGCCAATGTAGTGGAACTTCATCACTATGTTGAACTTGAGGAAGTGGTCCATATGGCTATCAAGGTGGAGAGACAATTTAAGAAAGGAAGGACTGTGGTTAGGCGTGATGATTCAAATACCTCTAAACCAAAGTGGAATTCTTCTCCAAAAACAGCCGAAAAGCCTTCAAAACCAAAGGAGGATCCACCTACAACAAAGGGTTCGTTTGAGAAAGGTAACACCTCTACACATCGCAATCGTGATATTAAATGCTTTAAATGTCAAGGAGCAGGCCATATAATGTCTCAATGTCCAAACAAAAGAGCCATGATCTTGTTAGACAATGGAGAACTTGAAACCGAAAGTGAGGGTGATAATGGAGGCCTTGAAACATCGGATGAGGCAAGTGATGTTGAGCATGCGGTTGTGGGGCAAAGTTTGGTGGTTCTAAGAGCTTTGCACATCCAAGCTCTTGAGGACAAAGATGAACAACAAAGGGAAAACATCTTTTACACACGGTGTCATGTTAAGGAGCGAGTGTGTGGGCTGATCATTGACAGCGGGAGTTGCGTGAACGTGGCTAGTAAATTGCTGGTGGAAAGGCTCGGCCTTAAAACCTTGAAGCACCCGAGACCTTATAAGCTCCAATGGCTGAATGAACATGGTGAAATGAAGGTAACAAAACAAGTTCTTATCTCCTTTTCAATTGGCAAATACATGGATGAGATTCTTTGTGATGTTGTACCAATGCAAGCTGGCCATATATTGCTCGGAAGACCATGGCAATTTGATAGACGAACAGTTCATGATGGCTACAAGAATCGATATAGTTTTACCAAGGATGGGCGAAACATCACCTTGGCACCTTTACCACCAAACCAAGTGTATGAAGAACAGTGCCAAATTAAGAAATCCATTTCAGCTTCTTCAAAACAAAGTGATTGTAATAGTGAGAAAGAATGTGAAAAAGAAAAAGAAAAAGAGCATGAAAAAGAAAAGGAGAAGGAAAAAGAAAAAGAGTGTAACATAAAAGAAGAGGGAGAAAAGAAACTAGTTGAAAAGAAAGAAAGAAAAAAAGTGAGTTTCTTTATAAAAGAAAAAGAGATTGAGGGGGTGATAAAAAAAGAAAAGCTTGTGATGATGATGATGTATAAAAACATATTTCTTTCATCTAATGAAACCCCTCCCTTGCCTAGTGTTGTTTCTTCTCTCTTGCAGGAGTTTGAGGATGTATTCCCGGAGGAAATACCACCCGGTTTACCTCCTATACGAGGAATAGAACACCAAATCGACCTCATCCCCGGGGCTGCCATCCCAAACCGACCAGCTTACCGAAGCACCCCTCAAGAGACAAAAGAGCTTCAAAAACAAGTTGAAGAGTTGCTTGCAAAAGGATATGTGCGTGAGAGCATGAGTCCATGTGCTGTTCCAGTTCTTTTGGTGCCAAAAAAGGATGGTACTTGGCGAATGTGCGTGGATTGTAGGGCTGTCAACAAGATCACGGTAAAGTATCGTTATCCCATACCTCGCCTTGATGATATGATTGATGAATTGCATGGTTCTACCATCTTCACTAAAATTGATTTGAAAAGTGGCTATCACCAAATAAGAATGCAAGAAGGTGATGAATGGAAAACAGCTTTTAAAACTAAGCATGGATTGTATGAGTGGTTAGTAATGCCTTTTGGCTTAACTAACGCACCTAGTACCTTCATGAGATTGATGAATCATGTATTGCGTGCTTATATTGGTAAATTCGTAGTGGTTTACTTTGATGATATACTGATCTTTAGCCGTAATTTGCATGAACATATTGAGCATTTGAGGTTAGTACTTGAGGTACTAAGGCATGAAAAGTTATATGCTAATCTTAAGAAGTGTAGCTTTTGCATGGATAGAGTCGTGTTCCTTGGATTTGTTGTGAGTGCAGGTGGTATAGAGGTAGATGAAGAAAAGGTTAAGGCAATCAAAGAGTGGCCTACACCCAAGACCATCACGGAAGTAAGGAGTTTTCATGGTTTGGCCGGGTTCTATAGGAGATTCGTGCCCAATTTCAGCACCATAGCTGCCCCCTTAACGGAAATCATCAAGAAAAGCGTGGGATTTAAGTGGGGAGAAGCTCAAGAAATGGCATTCCAAACATTGAAAACAAAGCTAAGTTCTGCTCCTCTTTTACTTTTACCGGATTTTTCTAAAGCTTTTGAAATCGAATGTGATGCTTCGGGTGTTGGTATAGGTGCTGTGCTCATGCAAGAGAAGAAACCAATTGCATACTTTAGTGAGAAACTCAATGGGGCTGCATTGAACTACTCTACTTATGACAAGGAGCTCTATGCCTTAATTAGGGCCTTAGAGACGTGGCAGCATTACTTGTGGTCGAAAGAGTTCATCATTCATACGGATCATGAGTCATTAAAACATTTGAAGGGGCAAGGAAGTTTGAACCGAAGGCATGCTCGCTGGGTTGAATTTATAGAGATGTTCCCTTATGTGATTCGGTACAAGCAAGGTAAGGATAATGTTGTTGCTGATGCCTTATCACGAAGGTACATTCTTCTCTCTACCTTAAGTGCTAAATTCATGGGATTTGATCATATTAAGGAACTATACTTGAGTGATTCTGATTTTGCTGAAATATTTGCATCTTGTGAACAAAAGCCTTGTGATAAATTTTATGTTCAAGATGGTTATTTGTTTAGAGAAAACAAGCTATGCATTCCAAATTGTTCTTTCCGTCAGTTGCTAATCCGTGAGTCTCATGGGGGAGGATTAATGGGACATTTTGGTGTTTTAAAAACTTTGAGCATACTTAAGGAACATTTCTTTTGGCCTCATATGAAACGGGATGTTGAACGGACTTGTCATAGATGCGTAACTTGTAGAAAGGCTAAATCACGAGTTAAACCTCACGGCCTTTACACACCCTTGCCTGTTCCAACGCATCCGTGGACTGATATTTCTATGGATTTTGTGCTAGGAATGCCAAGAACACAAAATGGAAAGGATTCAATTTTTGTTGTTGTTGATCGATTTTCTAAAATGGCACATTTCATTCCGTGTAATAAAACTGATGACGCAACACATGTGGCTGGATTGTTCTTTCGGGAAGTAGTAAGACTTCATGGAATCCCAAAATCAATTGTAAGTGATCGAGATGTGAAGTTTTTAAGTCACTTTTGGCGAGTATTGTGGGGAAAATTGGGAACAAAACTATTATTTTCCACCACTTGTCATCCTCAAACGGATGGACAAACGGAAGTAGTGAATCGAACCTTGGGAACTTTTTTAAGAGCTGTGTTTAAAACATATTCAAAGAATTGGGTTGAGTGTATTCCATTTGTTGAATTTGCATATAACCGTTCAATACATTCTTCTACTTCTTTCTCACCCTTTGAGCTTGTTTATGGTTTTAATCCCTTAACTCCTTTAGATTTGCTTCCTTTACCTATGAATGAACTTGTAAGCTTAGATGGCAAGGAGAAAGCTGAACTTGTGAAGAAAATGCATGAGGATGCTCGGCTTCACATTCTCAAAAGAAACAACCAAGCTATGATTCAAGCCAACAAGGGACGAAAGAAAGTTGTTTTCAAGGAAGGAGACTTGGTTTGGGTTCACTTTAGGAAAGAGAGATTCAATCATCAGCGAAAGTCCAAACTTGACCCACGGGGGGACGGACCATTCAAAGTGTTGAAAAGGATCAATGATAATGCTTACAAAATTGATCTCCCGGATACGTATAGTGTAAGTTCCACCTTTAATGTTGCTGATTTATCTCCCTTTCATGCAGATTCAGATTCGGGGACGAATCCTTTTCAAGAAGGGGGGAATGATGTGAATCATGATGAACCGCGGCCATATCTTGTCCCAAATGAAGAGCTGGACCGATCCACAACTCAAGAAGATAGCATACAAAAGGAACAAAGTTATGGTGGTCCAATTACAAGAGCTCGGGCCAAAATTATCCAAGAGGAAGTTGGAAATCTCTTAAACCAATTTGCTCAAACTGGACTCCAACCTTCAAGATGGGCTGCTGAACCAAATTCAAAATACTTCAATGTTTTTATGTCCAATTCCTAAAGTCCAAAGTGTGGAAATGATGTAATTCGGCCCTAAGCCTATTATAGTATTATTTGGGCCTTTATTTTATCATTATTTAGCTGCATATTAGTTTATTTAAGCCCACTTTTGTAAGCCTTCATGGCAAGTGGCGGGAATAGCTTGTGTCCTTTAGTATTCTAGTGTCTCTTAGGTTTCCATGCATGCATCTTTATATTCAGCATTGTAACTTGTTTTTCTTTCAATCAAGAAGTAAAATTATTGAATTTTCATTCAAGTGAGATTTTTCTCTCAAGTTCTTTGCTGAACGACATTAGGGTTTCAAACCCCTTTCCCGGATAACGTTATTTCTCGACTCCTTATAGTCGACGGGGTGCGTTACTTACAATCTGATAGTGTTGGTTCTTTGCTCAATATAGCAAACGGGTCACACTCCTCTTATTTTCAACCTTGAATTGGACGATCAGAATCAAGAACTCCAAGTATTGGTATAGGGTTTCACGACAAGTACGTGGAGTTCGTATCAAAGAAGGTTGGAATTAATTATAATTGAATGATTGATTGACTGATTGATTATCGATTGATAGGCACTGTGCGGGAAGGCCGGGAATCGGATTGCCCAAACAATATATTTAGGACTTGATTTATGGTCTGCCTGTATTATGATATATTGCATGATCACCTAATCAATATATTATTGATATTTGTCGTACACGGTCGGAGTTTGGATAGAGGTTGTGCACGCTCACTCGCCGAGCCTTATAATTATGTATGATTTATGAACGTAATGAATTTAATATGAATTCGTCATAAATCCGAGCATTGATTGGTCATTCTCTTGCCTTATCGGGAACTAAATTCAAATAAAACCTTGCTCGGGATTTATGACTTGCATGTGCATGTTTTATATATATTTATCGCTCCTGCTCACTCAGTCTTCTAGAGACTGACCCTCTCCCTCCCCAACACTTTAGTGTGCAGGTTTGGCTTTGGAATTTCGGGCTAGGCGGAGGTTTGGAGTTTTAAGTGGGTCGAGTTAGGTTAGGGAGTCTCTGCACTCATATTGGTATTGGAATTATGTATGATTCGTTCTACTTTACCTTGAATTCGAACAAGTTATGAAATTTGATACCTATGTATTTATTATGAAATTGGCTTTACTGGATTTTGCTATGTTTTAAAAGAGGCCTGAAGAGCCCGAATTCCGTTTATGGCTTGTATACTTGAATCTTGGCTTCGTTATGCATTATATTTTGTGGATTGGTAAACATTACAGGGTCTAGCTCCGCCTGGCTTAGGAAGGTTTTTATGTTTGTCTCCCGTTCGCTAGGGTTTGATACGGGTACGGATTTACTATTTCGTTACTCGTGTTGAGCCTTAGTGCGGGGGATGTGGTGCCTCACGTGCGGGGTGCTACAAGATAGGGTTTCGAGATGTTTGGGATCAGAGTAGCACAGCGGAAGTGTGGATTAGGCTTGTCTTCGGAGCTGTTCAAGATTCTCCTTAGGACCTGAGGACTGGTCCTTTGAAGGGGGAGAGTTTGTAATATCTCGATCGTTTGGATTTCCAGGTACGTCGTAACGAGAGGGTTTTATGTGCTTTAAATTATTTAATTACGTATTTAATGTTATTTTAATGCTTATATGATTATTTGAATTGATATGAAATTAATTGTTTATATTTATGAACTTTGAATTTTAAACGTTTGAGTTTCGTATGCTCGTATTTTGCTCGTTATGTGTTGGAATTCAATTTCGATTTTTGTGAAATTTTGATATGCGTGATATATGTGAGTTATGAATGTGTTTGCATGCTCGTTTTAAGTTTTCGTGTTCGTTTGTCGAGGTTTTAAACCTTAAGTATTTGACGAGGGACATGATGGCCTAACTAGTTTTAGCGCGCCTTGTGTTCCGGAGGCCATAACTTGAGCTCGGGAATTCGGATTGGAATTCCGGAAGAAGCGTCGGACTCGTAACGAAGAGATGAAACAAGGAACCTAATTTGGTATTTTTCTAAGCCCATTTAGACCCTCGTTTTTTGCCCGGAACCAACAGCTTGCGCCAAAGCCACCATCTTTGACTAGTTTTACACTTGTGGGGCCAATTTAACCATACTCAAGCCTTTAACCTTGGTTTACATGACCTTGATTCATCCCTCTCTCTCCCTATCAGCAGAATTTCGTGCTCCTCACCCCCAAGAGAAGGAAAAAGCTGCTGAAATGAAGAAAGAAAGAAGAAGAAAGAAGCCCCTTTCCATGTCTTGAGATTTTGAAGACAAATCTTCTCCATACTTCTTCATATCTTAAAAGTAAGTATATTTATGTATTCTCCTCTCTTATATGCTTCATTTGATCCTTGAAATCCATGATTTAATTCAGATTTAGTAAGGGTTTGGAAGCTTGCATGAATAGTTAGGGTTAGCTCATATTTTTGAATCCATGGCTTAGCTTAAGTTTGTGGCTGATTTGGTGCTTCCTTGTTGATTATATGAGCTTCTTTGCTTCCATTCTTGATCTATACTTCATGATAGATGTGTTAGGGTTGATTCTCCATTGATAACATGATTGAAAGCTTGAGTTTTTGGCCATGAAACTGGAATCCGAACTGCTGCTGCAAATCTGCTCATTTTCACCAAACTGCTGTCACGTTTTTGAGATCAAATGGATGAATTCTTGCCTCCAATTTCGTATGCTAATGCTTGGTAATGTAGTACACATGTTGCTTTATGAATATGCTCGGTTTTGCCTAGAAAACCTTGGTTTATATGATGAGTTTTGAGCTTAAAAACTGCTGCAAAATTCTGCTCGCCCGTATGAACTGCTGTCAGGATTTTTGGTTTGGTTTGATGATCTCTTGTGCTTATTTTCGTGTGAAATTGAATGGACATGAAGTATATGAGTTGTTCTACATGTTAGCTAAGTTTCCTTAAGCTTTTATGCCCCTTTTCAGCTGTATATATGAGTTAGAATATGACTTGTTTTCATGCCTTTCTTGCATCAGTTTTGTGTGGCTGTTTTGGGGTGCTAAAGCTGATCATATGAACTTATTATGCTCCATTTTGGATACTTAACTGATAGTACATGATGTTTGAATGATTTTCTCTTAAGATCCTTTGATGAAATTATGAGTTTTTGAGCCCCAAACCTAGATTAGAAATCTGCTCCCCTGTTTTGGAACTGCTGTGACGTTTTGTGCCTTGTTGCTTGAGTTAATGGTCTCCAATTCGTGTGAATTTGCATGGAGATGTTGTACACTAATTGCTTTACATGTTAACCTTGCTCTTTCAAGCTTTTAGATCCATTTTCAGCTCCATATCGAAACATGAGGCCTGTTTGTATGCTATGTGCGAACTGATCTGCTGCTGTTGCATTTTGTGATTAGTTGGTGGTTCTAATGTGCTCCAATTCGTGTCAATTTGCATATACATGGAGTATTTGAGTAGCTTAGCATATTAGCATTTAGTTCCCAAGCTTTTAACACCTAACTCAGCCCGTAAGTTGATGATCATGGCATGAATGCATGGTTTGCTCTTCTTTGTCCGATTTTTGTTGCTTGATTTAAATGATCTTTGTTGCTGCATTCTTTGGCCTTTTAATGTGATTCTTTTGTGCGTATTTTGTGCATGTTATGTGTGTATTTGAGGCCTAAGAAGTTCCCTCTCTTTCAGCCCTTGTTTTGCTCTTTGTTTTTTCCCTTTTTAAACTGCAGCTGTCAGCCCTTTTCGCCCCTTTTCGCCTCTGTACCGAGACAACCCCCGTGTCTCGGTTTGTTCTTCTGGAGTGACACGGGCGTGTCACCCCCTTTTTGTAGCTTTGTTTCCCGCCTGTACTGAGACACGGGGGTGTCTCAGTTTAGGCTTCTGGGATGACACGGGCGTGTCATTCCCGTCGGTTTGATTTTTTAAGTGTAACTCTTTTCCGTTCCCTTGCTTTTCGTTGCTTTCTCTTGTCCCGTTTGTGGTCTATATGCCTTGTATGGTCATTCCTTGCTCCTTCTATGCTATGAATGCTTTGATAACATGTTGTATAGTACGATATGATCGTTATATGAAATCTGTGAATCTGTTTGATATGATTTATGAGACTTATGCATTAAAATGAACTCGTATGCATTATATGTCAATTTGTTAAGCTCCATAAGTATCACTTGCATTCATATGCATTCGCCGAGCGTTAATATGGTTCATTTTGAGTCTAAGTTTGCCTCTTGCTCTTTGCTTTGTTCTTAGGTTCGTTTCGATGTGAAGAAGTGGTTCGTTTGACTCCTTTTGGTCCGTTTTGTTCGGATTGGTCGTCCAGGTGAGGTTTTCTTTCCTTTTAGTTATGATGACCTAAAACCCTATTTGTATTTCGAACCCGTATGCGATATATATATGTATATCTATATAGATATGTGTTTTGATATGTATTTTGGGGGTTTTGTCCCGTTTGTCAAGAGGCTTTGAAAACGCTTTTATAAGTATATAAGCTCTATTTTCGTTTGTTTTGATAAGCTTTGATAAGAAGGTGTGTGTGTAAGTGTGGTATGACTTGTGAATAAGCTTCGTCTGGAAAGTGTGATAAGTATAAGAATATATGTGTGTTATATGTGTGATGGGCCCCGGAGTTGTGGGTAAGGGAGACCCGGGACGACCATGGGGTCGCCGGTTACGACCCCTGTGCACTTCTCCACCAATGGGAGACTTAGTTCTCCTATGCCGACGGAGCGCATTTTGGCTGGCCGTCGAAGGAACCGGGCGAGATCCTCCGGTTCACAAGTTTCGTTCTGTGGTGGGTTGAGAGGGGCACCTCTCTTCCCCAAACGGTGTGGATTCATTTTGTGTTTCGCTTCGCCTTTGTTTCTGGAGTAAGTGGGTTGGATTTAAGCTTTCGGTTCATTATGTTTCGGTTATGGTTGTGAAACGGGGCGGATTTCTAAACTCTAAAACTTCACTGAATTTGGCCTTCGGCCCCAAACTTCTTTCTTTATATATATTACCACGGGTTAAATGTTTTAGAATGCAAAAACCGTGCCCGGTTCATGAACCCTTTCTGCTTTGTATATGCTTTGCTATTATGTATATGTATGGGTGCGTGTGTTAGCCCCCTCACCAGTCTCTAGGACTGACCCTCGTTATTTCTATCTTTTTCCCCCTTTGATTTGAGATTGCAGGTACCCGTTTTGTGGGAGTTGGAGTTAGGCGGTTGTCTTTGAGTCTTGGTTTTGGGAGAGCTTGAGTCTCATGCATTGTATCTCGGTTATTTTACGCAATTTGTAAATTTTGAAATATGTATTAATTTGCTACTTAGTTCTATCCTGGGATTCAGTTTCGTATAATTGTTTTGTATCTACGGATTTATGAGTATTATGTGGAGAACAAGATATGATTTGTGCTTGCATGCTATAAGGTTTAGTCGTTGGCTTCCGCGATTTTGTTTTGCGCGCTCTGAGTAGGGTCTAGGCCGCCTAGATTAGGTTGGATTTTTGTTTGTCACCCGTTCGCCGTGGCTTGATACGTGGGCGGAGTTCCCATTTCGCTTCACGTGTTGGGTTATGGTGTGGGGAATGTGGCGCCCTTCGCTCCGGGGTGTTACATCCATACTCCACAAACGCCCTAACGGGCGTTAATCAACGCAGGGGGCTGAAATTCGAATTTCAACCCTTGTTCTTCTTCTCCAAAGCAACCAAGGAAGCAGCAGCAGTAGTAGCAGGAGGTGTAGCAGTAGCAACAAAGCTTCAAACAAGAGCAAAGAAGCAAGGAAACTCACAGCAACACAACAACAAGCCATACGTAGCAATCAAAGATGCAAAAGGTGGAAGAAACTTCATTTTCTCAAAGCTTTTCATGATGTGCAGCCATGGTGGTTCAAAGAACACTCAAATACCATGAAATTCATGCATAATAATGAAGTAAGGAAGTCATTTAGAATACATATCATTCATCAATTCAAGAAATGGAGCAAAAAAATGCAAGAATTCATCTAAAAAGCCACATGACCTAACTCTTCATATATCTCTTCATACCATACTCAAAATTGGATGAAATCTTGTAAACTTATAGTTAAAAATGGTCACAAAGAGATGGAGATAGAAAATATTAACTTGCCTCTTAAATTATGAGAGATTAGATCTAGGATTGAGCTCAAATCTTGGAGAGATGGATATTTCCTCTTCCATTTCTCCTTCTTCCTCTCTTGTTCAGACTTTGGGGCTGAATTCAGGGCCTGGATGAAAACAGTAAGTTAAGGGCACTGGTAAAGCATTTATAGACCGTGATCCAACTCTTTGTAGCTAGGTTAGTTGTTTTATTTTATGTTATGTTTTAGTTTAGTTTATGTTTTTATGTTATGGTATGTTTATATTATGTTTAGGTTGGGTCTTAGGGTCTTCCCTAAGCCATATAGGATTTTATTTTATGCATTTATTATATAGTTTTTACGATATGTTTGAAAATATGTTTATATGTTTTAATTGTTTAGTATATGCTTGAATATGTTATGAATTGCTCTAGTATATGCTATGATCATGTGATATGGTTGTTATATTATGAGAATTGATGCATGATTATGGAATTTGAATTATGTTCATGCATGCTAGCTAATGGAATAGTGATTTACAATTAATTATGTCACAACTTGTTACATGTTGGTATTGGAATTAATTTGTTACATGTTACATGCCTAAAGGTTCATGATATGATATGATATATGTTGTGACATGTTGTCACATTGTTATATGATTCTTGAATTATGAATTGAGCTTATGATATGATATGGATTAATGGATTAAAACCTTGATCATATGTTATACACTTTAATAGTGTCACATGTTATAACCTAAGATAGAATAGTGTTTCATAACTTGATCTTATGCCTCAATTGGATCTTTTAACCATAGGTTATACCTTTAACCTAGATCACACTTGATTATAATAACATGAACTTGGAACTATAGGTTATAATCAAGATCATAATTTAATTAGGGTGTGTGTGTGTGTGCATGCCGTATGTGTGTGTGTGTACCGTGTGTGTGGGTGTGTGTGTATAGTAAGGGTTTACCCGACCCTTTGACCCGACATGTGAATAGTAATCGTGAATAGTAATCTGGAATTGTACTTTTGAATAGTGCTTTTGAATAGTAAAAATGAAATAAAACTTGTGCTTTCTTAATAGACATTTGAACCTAGGGTTTCCATATCCAGGGTCTAAAATGTGTTTTCTTTCGTGGACTTGTTTCTTAACCTAAGGGTTGCAATAGGATTCATAATTTGACTAAAGCTTACTCGGTTATAGTAAGATCATAGTCTCACGTTAAGAGTAACTCACTTTAACGTATTCCTTTGTGTGTTACCTTTCTTGAATACCTTAAATGGTATTACTCTCTTGTGTTACATGTTCTTTACATGTTCCTTGTTCATTGTTTCATGCATTTCATATGCATCTTGGTTAGTAGTGGGTCTTAGTTCTTAAGCTCACTCTAGTACACCACCTACAGGAGTTAAAGTCGAGCACTGGGATCCCCAGGGCACCGCGTAATCTGTCTACCTACCTTTTGTTACTATTAGGTGAGGTGAAGTTAAAATGTTTCCAAACTGGAACCACGATTATACTATCGTATCATATGTTTTGAAATTCGAAGCTAAACCTCGTTTTGAACCATCCCTTTTATTAGGTCATTCTTTTGAAAGGATCATTCATACTTTAATAGTATACCTTGATCTACAACACATGTTTTCCAAAGTTCTGCATTCTTGTTCAAAGACCTGTTCTGCACATGTTTTACAGACAGGGCCCGACGGTTATGTGTGGAGGTGATGTTCGGGAGGTGTGCACCAACGACATCACCAATACCAGCCGCCACAATTAGACAATTGACACCGACTTTTAACAGGAGGTTTGTTAAGTCAGGATAATCTGTCTGGGAACGGACAACAAATCTGTTCCCATTACATGTTTACAGGTCGCCTAGGGCTAGCTACCCAAAGTGACAACCGGTGGAGGATGGTGCATGTTTGTATGTGTTGGTGGAGTATTGTTGACCTTGGTCCGATGCTCTACTATATGTGGAGTTATTGTTGATCCTGGTCCGATACTCTACTTCATCATGTTTTTCTAGAGTAAGGATGGAGAAGCCTAGCTTGCGGGCAAAATTCTGTTTCATAAAGGATGGTTCATATTTGGAAAAGTTCACTTTGCCCGTATCCCGTTTTATGAAAGAACTATGAACCATCTACAACATATGTGTGCACGTGTGATAGCATTCATGAAAAGAGTTTTGAAACTCGTATTCTTTTACAGCATTGCATTCAAACAGTTTTATCCATCGAACTTGTTTCAAGTTCTTCTTTAAAGCTTTGCATTAACAATTTTGAACTACACTTCAAGTTCTTTATCATTCAGTACTTTCTTTTAAGTATTCCCTCACTTAGTCCTTTTGACTAATACCTCTCCCGTTTTCTTGCCTCGTGGTTTCAGATCTTGCAGTCGCAGTCTAGAGGTATCTTGAAGCTCTAGATTGTCATTTTTGTTTCAGTCAGGACTTAGTATTACTTCCTTTTTGTGTCCTGCATATGTTTTATGGCTGCATCACTTTATGTTTCTGAATACTTGAGTATTTTTGTTATACTCTTTTTGCTACTCTGCTATCGATACCTTGAACTCTGCTATATCGGTACTTATATGTGAATTTGTTATATATTCTGATAGTCTCTCTTACACAATCAATATGTTCTTGCTTGTTACATGGCATCACGTACATGTTTTGAAAAGTTTTAAAATACTCTGATTTTCCGCTGTATAGCCACATCGTTATACATGTATAGTTCTGAGATAGACAGCCGTTCGCGGAAGTATTTCTTGAGTGATGACTCACACCATTACTTGAGTGGTGCTTCAGTGCGGGGGTTGAGACGCCGCTCTCCTCATGTTCCAGTACGGGTGGGGCGTTACAGAATTTCTCCTTTGTCTTGGGGTGATTTCAAAGTGAGTCGGAGAGAGAGAGAGATAGAGGTGCAAGTTAGTGAAGTGTGGGACCAAGAATTAGGGATGTAAATGAGCCGAGCTGGCTCGTGAGCTTCACAAGTCGGCTTAAACCTCGCGCTTGGGTTCGTGTTTGGTGAGCCAAGCCGAGCCATAGCTCGGCTAATGATGACAATAAGCCAAGCCCGAGCCATATATTTCTTGTTCGATGGTTCGCGAGCCGGCTTGCAAATCTATTAGTAATTTTAAAAAAAAATATATATATAGAGAGAGAGAGAGAGAGAGTTGACATGAAACCCTAGCAGCACACGCAGCAACCCATTCCCACCCCATTCTGCACGTCTCCACTCACTCTACAATTTATCTCTCTCTTCAAGTCAAATGGGACATAGGCATTGTGAGTTTAGCAAAAAGATTCAATCTTTACAAAAACTTTTCATCTTTTCCACAAGGCATGAAGTGGGTTCTTCGAAATTTGATTGGGACACATGGGTGTTGTGATACTGCCATTAAATTCCAATCTTAGAAAAAAAACTCCAAATTTTGAAGGAAAAATGAGGTGGGTTTTTATGGAAATCAAAGAAAGAAGCTTTATTTCTCCACCCCGACACGTTTTATCAACAAAATCTCTGCAACTTTCTTCTTCATTTCAGATTTAATTGCAGATGTGAGGTGGGTTCTTATGGGAATCGAAGAAAGAAGCTTTATTTCTCCACCCCAACACGTTTTATAAGCACAATTTATTCATTTCAGATTAAATTATAGATGTGAGGTGGTTTCTTATGTAAATTGAAGAAAGAAGCTTTACTTCTCCACTTTAACACGTTTCATCAACACAATCTCTGAAACTTTCTTCTTCATTTTAGATTTAATTGTAGATTATTTTTCTTTCCCAAAAAAGTTGAGGCAAGGTTCGCGAGGCGAGCCGAGCCAACTTCTACATGACTCGCGAGCCAATATTTTAGAGTCCAAGCCCGAGCTCAAGCCTTGAAAAATTGCCAAGGCTCGGCTCGGCTCATTTACATCCCTACCAAGAATTAGTAAAAAAGGTTGAATAATGAGACAGTTATGGCTATTTTAGTCAAAGGTGGTAATTCTATCACACGGGGCTCGATTCGGGCGAAATACGGGAAATCAAATGGGCTTAGAAAAATATGAGGCTAGGTTTCTTATCTTTCTTTCTTCGTTACGAGTCCGACGTCACTTTTGGAATTCGAATCCGAATTCCTGATCTCGAGATACGCCTTCCGGAACACAAGGTGCGCTAAAACGAGTTAGGCCCTTAAGTCCCTAACAAATAAAACGGTTCGAAAATGTATCAAACGAACACAAAATCATGCAATGAATATAAAAACGCATCGATAACACATATAAATCATACATATCACATAATCACAAAAATCGAAAATAAGAACGGAGGCAAACGGATTAAAAACGAACAAGAATAGCAGAAACATTAAATAATTTAAAAAGCACACGTAGCTCTCCCGTGACGGCGTACTTATACGGCCCGACGAACGGGATGTTATAGTACAGCTCTCCGACAAAGCAATCAGGCTGATGCCTATGTGGTTCGAGGGAGGGAGGAGGAATTTGCATATCAATTCCAACAAAATGATGATGTATTATCGAGCCTTCTTGTTGGAAGTATTAGGACCTTGGGATTTGAAGATCGGAGGCCCACTTTGAGTGGCGGGCGTCTTACCCAAGTTAGTGCTCGATCCGGAACCTTGTCCCGAAGAATAAGCTTGGGAATTCAATCTCGACCTTTGTGCTTCAACCTTTATAGACTTCCTCGTAGCTTTCTCCTAAGTATCAATGGTGGCGGCTTGTAATGTATATTGGAGCTCATTCCTCAAACCATGAATAAAATTCCAAGCTTTCATAGAATCATCATCGGTAATATGGGGAGCATACGGAGCAAATCTCTCAAACTCCAAAATATAATCCTCCACCGATCTATTTCCTTGCTTAAGCTCCGTAAATTCCTGGAGCTTTCTTTCCCTTGCACTCGGGGGAATATATTTGTTGCGAAACTCCCTTGTGAAACTTTCCCAATTAAACTCTTGCCCAAGTCTTTCTAATCTACCTCTTGTTGCTTTCAACCAATTAGAAGCCGGTCCTTGAAAAAAGCGTACATATAGCCTTTCTTGTGATGGAGCGGGGCACATCTCCCATATCACCGAAATTTTCGATAACTACTCTTCAGCTTTGATCTCATCTCCTCCATACCACTTTGGAGGATTATTATTTCTAAACTCCCGAAAAGCCAGAGTAACTTGTCCTTCTTCCCAGGTGGGGTCTGATTCCTCTGATTTTGTTGCAATTGATTTAGAAGAGCTTACATAATATTTTCAACATTCAATGGTGGTGGTGGTGGAGGTTGATTGAGATCCGGTGTTTGCTCACGGTCTCTTCTTCGAGGCGGCATCCTAAAAATCACAAATCAAAGCAAATATTGATGCATGGGATTCAGTACATTTTCATGTGTACAATTAATATAAATAAAGTCAAATAATTCAAATAAAGACGTAAGTGAATGCAAACAAGCACATAATCCTAAGCCGAATGACCTAGATACACTCGACACGACACGACACGACACTAGAGCTTGGGTTTTGCAACCTAGAGCTCTGATATCACTTAAGGATGTAGCACCCCGAGCGGTGGGCACCACATCCCTGCACTAGAGTCCAAAACGTATAACGAAATAGAACTCCGCACACATGTCAAACCATAGCGAACGGGTGACAAATAAAAGACTTTCCTAAGCTAGGCGGACTAGACCCTTAAATCAAAGTGTGCATAAGAACAAGTAGTAGCGGAAGCAATTTAAGAACAAGTTATTCCAAACTATTAACATATATAACATAGGCATCAAAGTCGAATCATAGCATACTACATCATCACATGCCCATCCCAGGCCAAAATAAATAAGTATCTTGCATAAGTATCAATACATGTCCAAGTGTAACATAAGTACATAAAAGCTAAGGCATATACGTGAGATTCAAGCTATCTACAAGTAAGACGATGAGACCACTTGCCGCCTAGCTTAAGTTTCCAAAAGTAACACCTACAACTCAAAAGAAGGGGAAAAAGAAGAAGAACAACGAGGGTTAGTCCTAATGACTAGGGAGGGGGGCTACACACTCATACATATACGTAATAGAGCAAAGCATTTAACAAATCAAGAGACAATCCATGAATCGAGAATGGTTTTTACAAACTAAATCATTACCCATGATACTAGATATAAATACTTAAAAGGAGTTAAAGGCTGAAGGCCAAAGCAACCAATTTTAAGTGTTAGGAATCCATTCTCGTTTCACTGACTCAAGACATGACAAGAACTCGGCGAGTACGAGTTATCTCCAAACTTCCCAAGTCATGACAAGACAAAACCAAAGCAAAACAAGTCTAACCAAGCTTCAAGTGGAAAAGAGGGACGCATTGTTGTGTGTAGAAATTGCACGATTTTGAGCGTTAATTAGATTATATTTTGGTGCCGATTGATGCGTTTATGTGTTTATTTTACTCCGTTCAGGTGATTGTGGAGTTGGAGTTACGAAGCGGCGAAGCAAGGCGATTTCACGTATTTTTGGAGGAAATTGTGGTAACTCCCGTTACCACCTTGGAGTACAAAAAGAGTAACCCCCGTTATTGGCCACAGGAGGGGAGTGTTTGGCGAGAGAGGAGGGGTAACACCCATTACCCCTGTGCAGAAGGAAAGTGGTGACGCCCGTTACCACTAATAAAAATGTTATGGCGATTTCAAGCAGTAGCGGACGTTAACAACAAATACACATGGACTAGGTAACGCCCGTTACCTAGGGCGGCGAGAATTATTTTGGGCTTCTATATTAGTGCGTTTTTGGAGTCTTTTCCACAGACGGACAGGGACAGACAGCTAGAGCTTTTCTTCCAGCTCAAGACATAGGGTTTGGAGGGAAGACCAAGAAGTTCAGAGATTTTTCAGAGAATTCGAGAAGACGAGAGGATTGAATTCCGAGAACGATATTTGGTTTTATTGTTGCTTTAATTTACAAACTAATTCCTTTGAATTTAGTTTAGTTTCGTATGTTAGATTCATTTTTAGATACTGCTGAATGTTTATGAGTTTAATTTTTAGACTTCGTTTAGATTCGATAACTATGGTTTATTTTAATGCAATTTCCTTTAGTTTTATGAGTTTTGCTGTAATTATGAGTAGCTTATTCTCTAGGGCTAGGGGGAGTGATGATGATTGCATGATAGATGTTTGATAAGATGCTTGAATGACTTGTGGTAATTCTTAGTTTGAAAACAGGTTTGAATTGACTTGCGATGGCCTGATCACCTTTAGCATGTGTCATAATTGCCTATAGATCAAAAGAGTGATGGTAATTTAGATGATTTTCTGAACTTGTAAGTTGTAGGGTACAAAGAGATTTGGTCCTAGCTTATACAACAGTAATCTTATTCCATGCCGAGCCGCTAGAATACTGAATTGCACTAGTCTTGTTCCTATGGTTTAATTAACTATTGGTGATTGCGAAAGCAACATTGAACACTAATTAAGCACTTGGTTACACCTTGAGAGAGGGTAATACAAATATAAGTGACTAGGTTGTAGAATTACACTTGTCACACGAGCATCGCATCAGCTCTTGATTGTATAATTCATTACTTTTCCCCTGCCAGCTTAGTTTACTGAAGTTAATTCGTGTGTTTCGTTAAGTGTGTTTAATTCTAGTTAATTGTTAATTTCTAGTTTAGTAGATTAATAGAAACAACAATTGCTTTTCATCAGGTCTTTAGATTAGAGAAGAATATAGAGTAGTGATTGATTTCCCTTCCCTGTGGGTTCGATCCTATTGTGCTACGCGTATGTTAGTGTACACTTGCACGATTGGTTTTTAACTGTAGTAAACCTTACAACAAGTTTTTGGCACTGTCGCCGGGGAAGGCGTTTTAAGTAAATATTACTTAATTATTTTGGTCTAGTGCTTTAGACTATTACTTTACTTTGTGTTCATTATCTTTGTTACAGTGGAATTGGACTTAGGATTTCTTTTCCTTGTGCAGGTTTACAGTGCATGCGAAGATCTCAAGGCGTAAGAAGGAGAAGAACCACCACCACCGGCCATCAGAGATTATAACGTGCCGTAGGCTAGAGCAATCCAGACTGCAACTCGTCCCCCGATTGCAGCAAATAACTTTGAAATTAAACCAGCTATCATAAATCTGCTGCAAAACAATCCGTTTTCAGGATTACCTTTGGAGGATCCGACTTCACATATGGAGTATTTTTTGGAAGTGTGTGATACCTTCAAAATTCACAATGTCACTATTGATGCTATCCGAGTTAGGCTTTTTCCCTTTTCACTCATGTAACGAGCTAAAGCATGGCTGAGTACTGTCCCAAACGAATCCTTTCAGACTTGGTGTAACGCCCCGGTTTTTCCATTCATATATTATATGATATTTTATAAATTCTTAGCGGTAAATGCATTATATTTTCATAAACTTATATGAAATTGCCATTAATGTGTGAGTTACGTGAAATTATATGAAGTGCATTTCAACATTTTTATATGAAATTATATGAAATCATATCAAATTGAGAATTTATTTCATGACTTGAAAATGTTTATGATGTGCAATAATTGTCGAATGTGATTTAATTGCCAAATTATCCCTATATGATCATTCTTTTAAAATTTAAAGACTAAATTGCATGAATATTTCTTGGACCAAAGTGATCAATTAGTTAGAGATGAGACTTCATTGCATAACTTACATAAATGAGGGACTAATTTGCAATTTGTGGACTTTCATCAAATTCAAAAATGGATGATTCATGTAAAAGCTTTTTCCACCTTCTTCCATTTCATTTTCATCAAAAATCTTCATCCATAATTGCTTCCTTGCTCACCGAACCAAAGCAACAAGAAGAGGAGAAGAGATTCTATCAATTTTGATAAAGTTCTTCCAAGAAATTCCAATCTTTGAAATTAAATCATCCATTATCATCCTCTTCCTCCATCTATCTTCATTTAAAGTGCATGTAAGTGAAATATGTGATTTCTTGATAATCTATATGTGAGCTAGGGTTTGTGATTTTATGAAACATGTGGACTAATTGTGTGTGATACATGAATATGTGATTATAACTTGAATTGGAGCATGAATTCTTGCAAAACTTGAAGTTATATGATAAAATTATATATGAGTTTGAAAGTGAAGATTCTTGATGATCATGGGTGATTTGGTTGTTTATTTGGTGTTTTATGATGTTTTAAACATATATGCATGATGATTTCCAAAAATATAACAATTTGGTTCATGAAAATTGGTTTTTGGTGTAATATGGGGTGTGGTTCGTGCATTTTTCCCCTGTTTCTGCTCTGATTTTTCTGCAGAACTTTCAGGTCGCGACTGCGACCTGAAATACACATAAATCATGTCTCGGCTGCTACCAAAATTTGGCCAAGTTTCGAGTTTTGAAAAATTGCATGAAAATTCATGAAAAATCAGGTGGCGGCCGTGACCAAAAATAGAGTAAAAATGGTCGCGCCCGCGACCCCTTCAGAATCTGCATTTTGTCCAACTTCGGACCTACGCTATTTTCACCTCGCTTTGAACTAGAAAACGTGTCATATACCGTTAGAAAGGTCTATGTGTCTAGTTTTATACCTAATAAACAAAACTCAATTCTAACTTCTAGAACTCAAGTTATTCCAGGTTTTCTACAGTGTGTGCATTTCTAAAAATTGTCAGTTTTTCCTAAATTTCACCAAAACCCTTTATATTGTATTCCTTTCACTTCTTGGCTCCCGTATGTGACTTATATGAGTTATAAACTTGGTTTAGTGATAATTATGCTCTTATTTGACATTCCTTAATTGTTATTGCATGACATATTAATTGTACTTTGTCGTGCGTCTTAAATGGTTCATACGAGTCGTGTCACACGAACCTTTGTCCTTGTTGCATAGATTTCCTTCCCGTTGACAAGAAGCACGCACCATAGTTATATCCTTGTCTTGGTCATCACAGGTGAGGTTTAATTTCTAGGTATATATACATATCGAACCCGTACAACCCTACGTGATCTTTTAAGGCAAAATGTATGTATATCTATAGTCTTCTAAAAACCTTAGTGATAACAAGGGATTTCGTGAGATATTGAATAATCGTGATATCGTGAAACGATCGTGTATTGGCGAGTTGTAACACCCCCGGAGCGAAGGGTGCCACATCCCCCGCACTAAGGTCTAACCCGAGTAACGAAATGGAGGGTTCGCACCCGAATCAAACCATAGCGAACGAGAGACACACAAAATACACCCTCGCTAGGCGGCCTAGACCCTCAAGAACTGAGCAAATTAAAATGAGAGTAGCGGAAGCATAAACATGCATACATAAATCCCAAGATCTCAAATCATAGCATAAGAGGGTTCAAGTTGTCAAGATAAACTATAAGGACAAATATATATACATCATATACAATGCCCATCCGGGGCCAAAAATAGCATGAGTAATCAAGAAACATAAATCAAAAGTGCATAAAGGTAAGGTACATAATCCAAAACAAATGCATGAGACCCGAGCTACACCACAAGATAACTCGACAGACTCTTGCCACCTAGCTCGACTCAAGAGGTACCTGCAACTCAACAGAATGAGGGAAAAGAAGGAAAAACAACGAGGGTTAGTCCTAAAGACTAGTGAGGGGGTTAAACTCACACACCCGATATACATATAGAGCATAGCACTTAACAACATAAGGAATCCATGGACCGAGAATGGTTTTTGCAGGCCAAAGTGTTTTCCCGTGTTATAGATATATATACATACTTTAGAGAAAACAAGGGCCGGAGGCCAACTAACAAGTTTTAAGCACTTATAAATCCTTTCTCGTTCCATAGATTGTACAAGATCCACTAACTCGGCGAGTACGAGTCACATCGCCAAACTTCCATAAACAAAGTGACAAAACAAAGCAAAACAAAACAAAATCCAACCTTCACACCGGGTGATAGAAGGGTTGACGGCCCTAACTATCCAAAAATCATAAGAGACAAGGCTTAATTACGACCTTGAAACCTTCGACGGTTGCTTCCGCCGGCTCAAGAGAAACACCCTTCCCCAAACCTCCCCGAGGTCAGGTGAGACTCTCAAAAGGAAAATGTTGATGGAAGGGCTCGGCGACCCCACGACCGACCCGAGACTACCATACCATTCTCCGGGGCCCAAACATCTCACAAAAATCACGCAAAGAGCAAAGCTTATCTTTCAAAGCCACATATCTCGCTTACACACGCACGCTTAATCCAAAGCTTTCAAAACGAAGGCAAAATAACTTATATACTTATACAAAGCGTTTTCAAGATCATATAACAAACGGGACAAGCCCTCAAGATACATATCTTACACTTATCTATCATATAATATACGTATTTCGCATGCGAGGCTTCAAACCATATAGGGTTGTAGGTCAAATAACTAAAAGAAACAAAACCTCACCTTAACACCGGTAACGGAGACAAAAGAAAGTAACCGGGCACCTAGGGGGCAACCTCGTTGTCCACGGGAAGATCCTCTGAACAAAACAAACAACAAAGGGGTACTCTTAGACTCAAAATGAACCACACTGACGCTCGGTAAATGCATATGTATGTTCATGATGTAAATGACATAAAATGAATTCACACTTAAGTCATATGAGAGCACGCATTGCATATAAGATCATAATTCACAAACGAGGGTGTAAACGAGTCAATGATTCACAACATAAAGCTTAACACATAATATAACAAGTTAATCAAGCATACAAGTCATAAAACGAGACAAGAAAAACCAACGAAAAGCAATGGAACGACAAAAGAAACCTCCCCGGAAGCTACCGTGTTAAGTACGGCCGTACCCAAAACTCAAGGGCCTGCACTCCATCTCCCCGCCCAGGGAGATTTTGTTCTTCAAAGTACCCGCCCGGGTACATAACATGCAGAAAGTTTCTGCAGAAGAAGTACCCGGCCGGGCACTTCCCAGGCCAAAATCTCCCCGCCCGGAGAGACCATTCCAGCCGCGAGAAATGGTGGTTTCACCCTTGTTCAGCCCTGCAAACCTTCCCAAACAAATACCAACTCATCTAGGCATGTTAAGGCATGAAGTAAGGTAGAAAATCAACACAAAAACTCCGTTAAACTTGATCAAATCGAGCAGCAACTGACAGGAATGAAAAGGAAGCAATAAACAAGCATAACTCCTCTAAAACCTCAAGAACACTAAGGGTGGATTCATGTAATCAACTCTAACACTTGAAACAAGTCCATACAACTCAAAGTGGATGACTAAGGAATCATAATCATGCATCAAGCTCAAATAATTCACAAGGAAACATGCTAGAGAACTCAAAATCCACAAAACCCTTACTATTCATAAGGTAGGTCCAAACTCATGCAATCCAAGGTTATAGCTCAACATATTACACTTAAAAGAATCACATACTCAAGGAGGACTCAAAAATATGCTTACCTTTATGAGAAGAAATGGAAGAGTGGTTTGGCCAAAATCTTCAAAATGCAATAGTGTCACCTTCTTCCTTGGGTTCTCTCTTGGGGCTGAGTTTGGGGGAACTTTTCTTCCTTTTTGGGGGTGGTTTGCACGAAATGGGAGATGGAGAGAGAGTATATGCTGAGTTAGGTACAAAGTAACCAAGGTTAAGGGGTTATGTTAGGGTTTAGGGGTCCCACAAGTGAGACTAGTCAACAAAAGAGGCTAACTTGCAACAAAGGCTCGTTCCGGTCCATTTTCGAGGGTCCAAATGGGCTTAGAAAAGTGTGAGGCTAGGTTCCAAAGCTTGTCAATCTCGTCACGAGTCCAACGCCTCTTTCGGAATTCGAATCTGAATTCCCTAGCTCAAGATACGCCGCCCGAAACCCGAGGTGCGCTAAATGCTCTTTAACCATCCTCTAGGTTCCGAAAAACAAAACGAGCACAAAGCCACACCAAACGAAACCCGAAATACCAAACGAGCATGCTAACACGTAAATAACTCACATAGGTCACGTATATCAAGAATCCACAAAAGTCAGAATCAAAGAAGGGCACGCAAGAAACAAAATACAAACAAAAGGGCAAAAACGTTCAAAAAATTCAAATAGCAATTAAACAAGTAATATCAATTAATTAAGAACATTAAAAGCAATAAAAGGAGAAATTAAATAAATAATAACACATTTAACACCCCGTAAATGCATACCTGTAGATCCGGAAGGTCGGGATGTTACAACCTCTCCTCCTTCAAAAGGACATGTCCTCAGGTCCGGAGCGAGGGTCTTGAAAAGCTCCGGATATAACAGAACCATCTTAGCCTCTGTCTCCCACGTGGCTTCCTCGGATTTCTGATCACCCCACAACACTTTAACAAGAGGTATATGCCGGTTCCTCAACTCTTGCATCTTTCGGTCTAAAATCTTAACCGGGTGCTTCTTGATTGTCAAATCCGGCTCAAGTTGCACCTCTTCAACCGGTAGAATAGAAGACTCATCGGGATAGAATTTCCTTAATTGAGAAACATGGAAAACATTGTGTATCCCGTTAAACTCGGTGGTAATTCCAATCGGTAAGGTACTTCCCCAACTCAATCAAGGATCTCAAAGGGGCCTAAGTAGCGCGGGTTAAGCTTCCCACCTTTACCGATCCGAGCAATCCCTTTTCTAGGAGATGCCTTTAGAAAGACCTTATCTCTGACTTCAAACTCCAAGGGACGTCTCCTCTTATCCGTATAACTCTTCTGTCGATCCTGTGCCGTTTTCAACCTCTGTTTAATTACCTTAACCTTGTCAATGGTATCTTGGATCTCCTTCGGTTTCTTAGCTCTTTCGAGCTTTCCATCTTTGGTCCATCTCCACTCATCAATATCCCAAAAGAGTGGGGATCGGCACTTTCTTCCATACAAAGCTTCATACGGAGCCATTCCAATTGAGGACTGAAAGCTGTTATTGCAGGCCGTACTCAACCAAATCCAACTGCTCATCCTACGAATCTTGAAAATCCAAGGCACAAGCACGAAGCATGTCCTCGAGATACCTTATCAACCTCTCGGAGTGTCCCTCCGTTTGTGGGTGAAAAGCGGTGCTAAACCTAAGCTTCGTACCCAAACACTTCTGCAACTCTTGCCAAAAACTTGAGGTGAACCGAGGATCTCTATCCGAAACAATACTGACCGGTGCACCATGTAGCTTAACAATCTCTTTCCGATACAACCGGGCAAGTTTAGGCACCTTGTCGGACATTCGAACCTTAAGAAAATGGGCCGACTTCGTCAACCGATCAATGACCCATATCCCATTGAAACCTCCTTTGGTCCTCGACAAGCCGGACACAAAGTCCATTGTCACTTGCTCCCACTTCCATGCAGGAATTGGAAGCGGTTGGAGAGTTCCTCCCGGTTTTTGGTGTTCGGCTTTCACCACTTGGCACGTTTGACATCTTCTAACATCTTTAGCAACGTCTCTCTTCATGCCATTCCACCAATATAGAGTCTTCAAATCTCTATACATCTTGGTGGTACCGGGATGTACCGTGTAAGCCGACTTATGTGCCTCGTCCAAAACCACCCTCTTCAACTCTTCCGGAACACAAACCCGAGTCTTAAACCGAAACAAACCCGAATCATCAAATCCAAACTTAGTTTCCGGATCAATCCTTGCTTTCACCACTAGTCTCTGTATTCCCGGATCATTAGATTGAGCTTCAATCAATCTTTGCTTCAAGACCGGTTGAACCGAGATGTTTGCTAGGCGAGCTTCCGAAACTAAATTTGTTGAAACCTTCTTACTAGAACCTGCTTCTAAACCCGTAACACTCGTTTTGCGGCTCAAAGCATCTGCAACCACATTGGCTTTACCCGGATGGTATTGAATTCGACAATCATAATCCTCAAGAAGTTCCAACCAACGTCGTTGCCTTACATTCAAATCCGTTTGGGTGAACAAATACTTCAAACTTTGGTGATCGGTAAACACATCGAAGGTAGCCCCGTAGAGATAATGACGCCATTTCAACAAGGCAAACACAACCGCGGTGAGTTCCAAATCATGAGTGGGATAATTTCTCTCATGATCCTTTAACTTCCTCGAGGCGTAGGCCACTACTTTACCCTTCTGCATCAACACACAACTGAGCCCTTCCTTTGAAGCATCGGTGTAAACTGAGTAGCCTTCTGAACCTTCGGGTAAGGTTAAGACCGGTGCAGTAGTCAACTTCTCTTTAAGAGTCTGGAAACTCTTCTCACACGCCTCATCCCACTCAAATTTCGCCTCTTTCTTTGTAAACCGGGTCAACGGGGAGGTAATCTTAGAGAAATCTTTCACAAAGCGCCTATAATAACCTGCCAAACCCAGAAAACTTCTCACTTCTGAGGCATTCTTCAGTTGTTTCCAAAACATAACTATCTCAATCTTCGCCGGGTCCACCTCTACACCTTTCCCTGAGATGAAGTGACCCAAGAACGAAACCAGATCCAACCAAAACTCACACTTACTGAACTTGGCAAACAAACGGTGCTCTCGTAGTGTAGACAAAACCGTCCTCAAGTGCCGCGCATGCTCTTCCTCTGACCTCTAATACACCAAAATATCATCTTTAAAGATGACCACGAATTTATCGAGGTAAGGCCGGAATATTCGGTGCATCATGTCCATAAATGCGGCTGGAGCATTGGTAAGACCAAAGAGCATAACCATGAACTCAAAATGCCCATAACGCGTGTTGAAACCCGTCTTCGGTACATCTTCCTCCCGGATGCGCAATTGATAATACCCTTGCCTCAAATCTAACTTGGAGTAGACACACGAACCTTGGAGAAGATCGAATAACTCTTCTGTATGAGGAAGTGGGTATTTGTTCTTAACCGTTAACCGTTTTAGCTCTCGGTAGTCAATACACATCCGCAACGTCCCATCTTTCTTCTTTACAAACAAGATGGGAGCCCCCCATGGAGAAGCACTCGAGCGGATGTTAACCACATTCTAGGAGTTCATCAAGTTGCGCCTTCAGCTCCTTCAACTCTGCCGGAGCCATCCTATAGGGAGACTTCGCATATGGTTCTGCTCCGGGATAGAGATCAATTTCAGACTCAATGTCTCGATTCGGAGGTAGAGACCTCAAACTCTTCGGAAAGACATCGGGAAAATCCTTCACAATCTCGGTCTCTTCGAGCTTGGCTTAATCTTTTAGCTTGTTTAAAAGATAAGCCACGTAGCCGGTCGCACCGTCCCGGAACATCTTTCTAGCTTCCACAAAGGAAATCAACGGGCAAGCCTTGTAGCACCCGGGACGATAGGCACCACATCCCCCGCACTACAAGTCTAGTCCACACATGAAATGGATAATTCAAGCATGAACCGGACTCATAGTGAACGAGAGACACAAATCTAAAATAGTTTTCAAAAATTAAATTTTGCAAAAACCAATTTTCAGAAACTTTCAGGAAAAAAATTACAGTTTCGTAATTCAGGCTTTCTAAAACAATTACAAATACTCAATCGCATCAAGCCTAAGAATTTCTACCAAATTCAGTATAATTGAGACGAATCAGAAACACGATTAACGAGGTGGCTCTGATACCACTTGTTGGAAAACACGAATCAGAAAGCAGCGGAAATTTAAAAATTTTCCAACAAAAGGACCTTGGACTCGCAATCGTGTATCCAAATTCGTTGAGATAAGAAACTTACTTTTCTTTAATTCTTTCTTGAAGCGTTTCAAGCCACCCAAAAACGCTCTTCTCGCGGCTTGATCCCCTCTCCTTGGTAAAGCTCGAATCTTCAAACTTCTAACTTGAAGCTCTCTAGAGATAGTCCACCAACTTGATCACAATCTAACTAGTAAGGATGCTAGTTCTCTAGTTAGTGTTTAGGCTTAACCTAGGGTTTCGTTTATCTTGGAGAAAGGATGGTGTTCAACACATGAACCAAAAGAATTGCCAATTAGCTCTAAGGGGAGCTCGAGCTCCCCTATTTATAATAAAGGGAGGACCGAAAATCCTAGTCCTTATGGGCTAGGGTTTTGGTCTCTCTCTCCTATTACTTGATCATCAAGTAATTTTGACTTTGACTTTGAATTCAAATTCAAATCAACTTTCAAGAGAGCTAAAAATATCCAAACTATTTTTGGATAATTTTATACTTTATTTATTTAAAATAAATAACTTATTTTATCTAATTAATTAATTCATAATTAATTAACTAGATTATTTTTTCTCCAAAATAAGACTTTCTTTTTAATTCAAAATTAAACCAAAGTCTATTAAATAATTAACACATTTAATTATTTAATATATATATACAATATATATATTTACACGTGTGGGACACGTGTGGTTTCACACGTGTGGAACCCTCTTGGCCCGATTAACTCGTTTAATCATTTTAAAGCCTCAACTCATGTAACCAAGTTGTTGTGTGTGACCCTCTAAGTTCTCAATTCAATTAGCAGTGACCCTAATTAATTAATTCACTAATTAATTAATCAGTCCACAGATTAAACGACCATAGTCTAGCAACAGGTGTTTAACCCCTAGCTGAATTGGAATGTTCGGATTCGACAGAACCTTTAAGTCATTTATTCATGTCAGATACAATCCTCCTACTTACTATCTCTCAACCAAGATCTAGGGCAAGGGAATAATCAGAACCCTAATAATCCGGTCTTAAAGCTAAGTGCATTTCATATCCATTTGATCTCAATCCAAGAAACCCTTTTCTTGATGTCTTGATCTACTGCCTTGGCCAAGGACTCCATATGGCATATGAACGACTTACACAATAAGAGATCACCTTGCAAATGCAAGTGTAGGTCCTTTCTTGATTCTCATTCACTTTCATGAATCACTTGTGCAGCCCCAGCATAAGCCTTGAATCAGTGTCTAAGGAGACACCCTTTAAAGCTTATACCTAAGACTACAGAGTTAACTCATAAAGTGACAAGGAACCTCAAGTCTTAAGGATCAATTAATCACATCAATGACTCGTGAGATATTTCCTAATCTGGAAGTTTCTATTTCCTGAAATAGAAACTTCCTTTCCCATTTAGGAATGTTCTCACACGGGGCACCTCAGTGAACTTACTTATTAAAGTAAGCACCCTCATGTATCACGCACGTATCAACTATACACTTTGCACCTCCATGAAACAAGGTGGTCCTTCTTAAGGGCGTGTTCCCACAAGCAAGCCTTAGAGGAGTCAGGTTGACACTCCCACTGTCTGTATGACTCATCAGCTTGGAGTATTTTACTAATCATGACTTATGTGATATAGGGCTCGTTTCATGAACCATTTCACCTAAATGGTAGAGTCCTAAAGTCATCAGGATTAGGGGAGTTCTCATACATGCACAGCTAAAGTAAACGCATACCAAACAAGAGCATATAAAGAAGTGTTGCCTCAATTCGTTATTTCATTCAAAGATTGTCTGTGATTACAATAAGGAAAAGCACAAAGCGGATATACAATCGGCTTTCTAGGGCACTATTCCTAAAAATACATACACATTCTTGCTCCAAGGATTCAACAATCAAACATAAAACTCATGGATTCAAGTATCAAAGCATCAAACACATACAAAATCATGCTTTGAACACCAAGGAATTCAAGCCCTAACTTACTAAACATAAATATACAAACCCACAATATACCTTGGAAGAAAAAGGATGGAGAAGAGAAGATAGAGCTTGAAATCTTGCTTGGAGTTGGAAGATATAACCTTGTCTCTTGCTCTCTTGCTTGGGGTTCAATTTGGAAGAGAAGGGAAGGGTTTGGAAAGCCTTGATGTTGGGAGAGAAATTGGAAGAAGAAGAATGAAGCAAGGGGAGGGGGTTTCATCGTGTAAAAAGGGTGGAAGAAAAGGAAAAATTGCACTTTAGTCCTTAAACAATTTAATTGTTTCAATAAGGGTACCTTGGTTTAGTTGGTGCTCAAATGGAGTCCAAGGATTTCATACAATATCAAATAAGTACATAATCAAAACAAAATATTAATTAGCGAATATATAAGTAAGAACTAAATTTAAATAACATAGTCCCAGATCACATAATTCATGTAGATCACGTAATGGCAATTAATTCAAGAATATCCAAGCGGCACTTAAAGCAAATAAAGATCACATAACAACAATTAATTCAACAAATTAATAACTTAACTAATCATTTAGCAATTAAAACACATATAAGTCACAAAATTCTCGGTCTAAACCCACTCGTGACGTCATACCTGTACGGCCAAAAAAAGTCAGGGCGTTACAAGCCTTCAATCTCTGACCCAAAAATAGCGTAGAACCCAAAGTCACTTTCTTTGCGAAACAATCCATCTCTGCTCGGTGCCGAGACAACCAATCCATACCCAAAATCATCCCAAACTTCTTTATAGGCATCTTAATCAAATCAGCCGGATACTCTTGATCTTCCACAACCACCGGACAACCACGGAAGACACAATTCGTTACCAAATTACCACCAACAGGAGAAGTAACAACAAAAGAATCATCAAAACAAGCAACATGCAAGGAAAGAGTATGAACAAGCCGGGAAGCAATAAATGAATGCATTGCTCCCGGATCAAAGAATGCATGCAATGGTATGCCATGTATGCTAACGGTACCTGTAGCACCCCGCACGTGAGGCACCACATCCCCCGCACTATGGCTCAACACGAGTAACGAAACAGTACTCCGCACCCGTATCAAACCATAGCGAACGGGAGACAAACATAAAAACCTTCCTAAGCCAGGCGGAGCTAGACCCTGCAAAGAATACCAAATCACAAAGTAATATGCATAGCCAAGCCAAAGTAAGTTCAATAATATCAACCATAACCAGAATTGGTCTCTTCAGGCCTCTTTTACATCATAACAAAACCCAGTAAGGTCAATTCAATAACAGTTACATAAATATTCAAGTTCGGAACTACAGAATCGAATCAAACATAAATCAAGTACATGAGTGAGTGCAAAGACTCTCCTAACCTAACTCGACCAACTTAAAGACTCCAAACACCTCCGCCTAGCCCGAAACTCCAAAGTCAAACCTGCACACTAAAAGATTGGGGAGGGAGAGGGGTCAGTCTCTAGAAGACTGAGTGAGCAGGAGCGATACATATATATAAAACATGCACATGCAAGTCATAAATCCCGAGCAAGGTTTTATTTGAATTTAGTTCCCGACAAGGGCACGAAAATAGATAAACAATGCTCGACTTTTACGACTAATTCATATTAAATTCATTACATTCATAAATCATACATATGCATAAGGCTCGGCGAGTGAGCGTGCACAATCTCCAACCAAACTCCGACCGTGTACGACAATTTTCATTAATAAGTTAATTAGGTGATCATGCAATATATCATAATACACACAGACCATAAATCATATCATAAACATATTCGTTTGGGCAATCCGGATCCCGGCCTTCCCGCACGGTGCATAATCATAACATATCATATTCATAAGCATAATCATATCATAACCAACCTTCTTCCTCCGGGTGGTGGACGGGCTTGCAAGACCCGGCCACCTAACATATCAATGTGGCAATGAGGTTCATGAGGCCTCAAAGCCCGGTTAGCGTTTCCCCGTCAAGAACCTCCCTTGACGAAGTCCGTTTCGCCGTAAGTTGGAACTAGTATATGGGATCCCCGTCAGCCCTTGCTTCCTCGGTTAGCCTCATATACTAAGTCCCGGGGCCCGTGCAATCATAACATGCATAACATGATCTCGCCAAAACATAACAATACATACATAGGATACATACTATAGGAAATCATACTTTACCATGTAACTCGGCATATGCTATATACGTACCTCTCCGTGTCATCCGAATCTGTAGCTAGCATGAAGACACACGGTTTGGAGCATAGCCTCATTACAAAACCATTTTTAAGCTTATATACGCTTATACGTATAATTCAGAAGAATTTACTCGATAACTTCATTTGAAAACCATATATATATAATCATAAGGTTTTGGCCAAAGCTTGTCACATAAGGGTTGTAGGGTTTGTTACATAGCTAAAACAAAACCACCCTCACCTGAACCATGACGAAACAAGGAACGAGTACCAAGTGCTCGAAGGATCAAGATCTCTCCACCCTGGAGATAACTGAACAAGGACAACAAGACGTGTTCGTGAGACTCAAGACTCTTAATGAACCATATATGACGCACGGCAATGCACAAGCATGATATGAAGGCATAAAGATCATATCAAGTCATGAAAATCATATAACCAATTCATTCACTTGTTCAATCATAAATCATTCAAATTCTTCAATTCATATGTCCAATCAATTTATTTCGAGAACTCAAATAGGAACATAGAACATATTCAAGCTCTCCCAACAAGCTACTATATACCTCATATTACATAAGATAGCATATTTCCAAGGTTTGACAACAAGAAGAAATCATATGATATGGAAAATAAGTTATGCGATTCATAAACGACATATAAACACACATAAACGGCATTACGTAAAAGCAGGCCTATAACACATCCAAAAGCCATGAGATTACACCATAATGCTCCCAACATATAGCAAGTTCATAGTTCAACACAAAAGGAGATAAAGTCATTAAGGAGGTGAAACAAATCAAAAACCGAAAAGGAAGCAACACGGACTGCACAGGGGAAGGGACACGGGGGTGTCTCCATCCCTAGCCAAACTGAGCCACGGGCGTGGCTCAGTACAGAGCTGCCCAGAAGGTGTGACACGCCCGTGTCTCACTTTTATGAGTAAATGAGACACGGGGGTGTCACGGTACAGAACTTATTCACACTTAAAAATTTTCCGGCAAAAACTGAACCCAAACAAACTCAATCCAAAGGCATACCAAATGAACTCCAAATACTCTGAAACTTAATATACAACATATTTGGCATGTTATGAACATTTTTCATTTAGAGTGCAAAGGCTAAATCACACGTTAAGATCATCGAATCCATGTAACAAAACTGGGTCGCCAAAATCGCACATATGAACCCTAATGATTCTATCATGCCTTGATCAAGTACTTAGGGCTTGAATTTGGATCTGAAACTTTGGGGAATGCATGCTAACATACTAAACAACTAATATACATCATATATATGCGAAATGGCACAATTTAAAGCACATTAGGGTGACCAACAACCACACATAGGCAACAGCAACAAATCTGTCATGGAGCATGCATAAAAACAGGCCATGTATTTCGGTTTTGAGGCTTCAAATGGAACCAAATACTTGAAACATGAATGCTAACATATATAACAATGAGTGTACATCAACTCCAAGCAATTTCACACGAAATGGAGACCATTTGATCAAGCATCAACACAATATTTCACACAGCAGTTCGAAAACAGGGGAAACAATTAGATCATCAAGTTTAGAGCTCCATATCTCAAAATTTTATAAAAGGAGCAAGAGATGAAATCCTCATAACATCATATACTATCAGTTAGGAAAGAAATAAGCCAAGAAACAAGCTCATATACTCATTTACAAGCAAGGAAATCAGCTACACAAGCAAATAGGTCACAAGAGCAAAAATCCCTAAAAGTTCATATAAAACTCATCCCTCAAACCCTAACCAATTCTGACCCAAATCATGATGTAAGTAGATGAAATCAAGTATAATAGAGTATAGAAGACATAAATATTCATACCTTGAAGATTTGGGAGAGAAAGGTGGTGGTTTGAGCTCCAAAACCACAAAAATGGCCAAGGTTTCTTCTCCTTTCTTCCCTCTTCCTTTCTCGATCAGACCCAGCAGAAATGAGGGAGATTTGGTTCGGTTTTCAGAGCTAAATAGGAGAGAAAGGACTTAACCCAAGGTACACAAGTCATGGTTAATCTTTGGTTAGGTTTGGTTAAGTAAAAAGGGTCCCACCAAGGAGACTAGTCAACAAAAGGAGCTCTTCTTGCACGAGTTGTCCGTTACGGTTGGATTTCGAAGGTCTTAATGATTTCAAAAAGGTATGAGGCTTGTTCCAATGTCTCCGAATCGTCGATACGAAGGCAACGAAGTTGACGGAATTCGAATCCGAATTCCTGAGCTCAAGATATCACGTACGGAACCAAGGGTGCGCTAATTGCTCGTTAGCCCCCGATTTGGTTCCACAATCAAAATTAAATTCGTAAACACGTCAAATGATTCCGAAACATAAACCGAGCATATAGGCATGTTCATAACACACATATTTACGACATACTAAATTTCCATACCAATCCGATATCATTACATATATGAACGAAGCACAAATAGAACACTCATGCGCATGAACAAACTCATATTGTTATAAATAATTTACTAAAACTTAAATTCCATATTAATTAAATTTAAAGCCAACTTATAACATGTTGAAATTAATTAACGAAATTACCAAAATAGTTAAGGTAACATGAAACCTTAATTAAGAAATTAAACACTAAATATCAAAGTAAGATAAAATGAATTAAATTAGAGTAACAATAGTTTACAGTTTAAATTAAATAAAAACACTTATAAACAATTAATCATATAATTAAATAATTAATTTGCGTAATTTATAAACAAATACGCCACATTATTTAAAACTGAAAAACTGGGGCGTTACAGTACCTTTAATGACGGCGTTGGCATCCATTTCCACATTCTCCTCTTCACCCTCCAAAGCATAAGCCCGCGCTTGGATAGGAGCTCTCGGAGGCATCACATTCAATGGTTGGGGAACTCGAGGTTGAGGGACTCTCAATTGAGGGCAAGCATTAAACAAGTGGCCGGCTTCTCCACATTTATAACATCTCTTGTGTTTCTTCCGGCAAACCTCCTCGGTGTGATTGGGACCCTTGGAATAGGCACATTGTAAAGGCGTCGGTAGAGCGGGTGCTGCCGGTACAGGAGGTCGGGCTTTCTTGAAAGAAGTGTTGGAACCTTGGGCTTTGAAGACCGGAGGCCCACTTTGAGAGGTATACCTCTTACCCAAGTTAGATCCCGAACCTTGCCCCGAAGAATAAGCCGGGGGGCTCAATCTCGAATTATTAGCTTCCACTTTCAAGGCCTTCCTTGTAGCCTTTTCCCAAGTGTCCACAGTAGCGGCTTTAAGAGCATTCTGAATTTCATATCTCAATCCATGAATAAAATTTCGGGCCTTTTGAGTATCATCATTTGTAATGTGGGGAGCATATGGAGCAAGCCTTTCAAATTCTAAGATGTAGTCCTCAACTGTCCGGTTTTCTTGTCTTAACTCCGTGAATTCCTGGAGTCTTCTCTCTCGGGCACTCGGGGGAATATATTTGTGGCGAAATTCTCTTGTGAAACTTTCCCAATTAAATTCTTCTCCTTCTCTTTCCAACCGGGCTCTCATAGACTTGAGCCAATTTGAAGCGGGTCCTTGAATGAACCGAGCCGTGCAAATGACTTTCTCATGTGAGGGAGCGGGGCAGATTTCCCATATTCCTGAAATTTCCGACAACCATTCGTCTGCTTTAATATCATCGCCTCCATACCATTTAGGAGGGTTGTTGATCCTGAACTCCTTGAAGGCCGGAGTTACTTGTCCTTCTTGTCCCTCCCAATTAGGGTTATTTCTCTGATTTTGTTGTAACTGATTCAAGAGAGCCTGTACAATATTTTCGGCATTCAAGGGAGGTGGAGGTGGTGGTCTTTGACCTTGTGGAGGCGGTTGATTAAGATCCGGAGTTTGCTCCCTAACCACTCTTCTTCGTGGAGCCATTCTGAAAATCACAATTTCAAGAAATATCGATGCATGGAATTCAGTATATGTTCATGAGATCAAATGTCATCACTTTAAACAAATAAGTCACATAAAATGCAAATGAATGCAAAGAATCACATACTCCTAAGCCGAACGACCTAGACAACTCAACACGACGCTAGAGCTCCGGTTTTGCAACCAGGAGCTCTGATACCACCTGTTTTTTTGAAAATTAATGAAAAACTGTTTTCGTATTAATCTGGTTTTAAGCTGTTTTAATCGGATTTATTTCGAACTGTTTTAATTCGAAACGAAAAATTAGAATTTCAGAAATTGCAATACGAAAAACTAAACGAGGGCATAACCGCTTGCGTCGCCGCCCCGCCATACCTGCCCTCGCGCGGACATCAGCTGCAGCAAGCACCAGGCAGTGTGCGCATAATCGCGCGACATGCCTGGGCAAGCCCCGCACGGTGCCCACCTGTTCCCGTCCAGCGATGGCCGCCAAGCGCGCGAGGCGTGCGGCCATGCGTAGCACTGCTGCACGCAGCCTTGCGGGAGGGCCTAGGGTGCTCCGGAAGCCCTTGTGGGCTATGTCCGCGAGCACTGCCTACTGGCACGCGCCTCGTGCGTGTGCTCGCGGGTGGTGGCCGTGCGACTCGCCTTGGTGTTCCGGAGCCCTGATTTCGTATCGTGTTTTTCGGTTTCGTTGAAATCCCATTCAGTAAAATCTAATTTTATTTTAAAATTTGATTTTAATTTTGAAAAAATTATTTATTTGAAATAATTATAAAATTTGGAATTTTATGAATTAAAGTCAAGTTCTTATTTTTCGAGAAAATATTAAATATCACTTTGAATGATATTTTTGACAAAAATTTAATTTTTGAAATTAATTGAGTTTTGTCATGATCCGAATTCGTGTTTTGAATAAATTCTTAAATAGTGAACTATATTCAAATTACTTAAGTTAGTTGTAACTTGAAGCCAAGGGAATTTTAAATTTAATTGGTAAATTTAAATTCAAGCGGGAGCATGCTAGTTTAGGTGATCATGGGTTAGTCTTATGTATGTATATTTTAAATTCTGCACATGGATGATTTCAATTGGGGTTGGAGCCCCATAGTTGCGTTATTTCAGTTGGGGTTGGAGCCCCACTTATGTGCATACTGTTATATGTTTATTATGTGGCTTTCCTTATTATTGTTTTTGGGCCGGGGTATGCCCCTTGTAGTTGTCTATGGCCAATATGAAGATTGAGCTATATTACTTTATGTTAAGACAGTAGAACTTAGGAAGTGAGATTTTTCTTTCCATTTTGGAGACAAGCACCCAAGGAGCATGAAGGATCCACAAGGAACACTTGAAGAACGGTGGCCATAAGAGAAGACCCCTCAAAATGTTTAGGAGGGTTTCTATTGATGTAATAGATAGGGTTTTCCATTAAATTATGTACCCCTATGTGATATGAACTGTCTTATGTGGCATGAATGTTAGAACTAGTGATTATGGATTGGCTCCCATAATCACATATAAGATTAGGATACCCATGATCATCACATAATTAGTATCATGCTAGGACATGTTATCGGCTAATTGCTTCTGTGATGTACTTTATGTGAAACTGCATTAATCAAGACAATTAAAAATGGATAACTGTACATGTTGGTGAGGTCAAAACAGGACAACTCTCCGGTTAATTTGAAAATCCCTAATTAAAAATATTGAGCAACTTTCGAATAAATAGGTATTCTATTACGGTAATAAAATTCCTAGCATTCCATCAATATGATTTAAGAGTTAGTAGGTAAGCTAATTGCTGTCTCACGAGTCATGAATAATTAGTGCAGCCTATTAAATCTTTGTTTCTGGATTGATCACCTTAGGTGATTGATATTTCTTGATCATTTTAGAATGGGCGATGTGTCACGAGTCGTGGGTCGTTTCGGACTAAGTTTGATTGAGATCTTATGATCGATGGGTTCTGCTCAACACTAAAGTAGATATGGATGTCTCACGAGTCGTGGGTCCATGATTGAAGGATCAGTGATGCAAAAACATTACTAGGAGTTCCATGGAGATGGAATTGACAATTTTGTACCTACCTAAAGATTCTTAGACCTTTGGATGTCTCACGAGTCGTGGGTCCAAAATTAAAAATGCTTGGGATCCTAGTACCCATTGAGAAAGCAAGTTTCTTCTAAGGTCATTTGGGATTTATAGACCTTATAAAAATAGTGGGAGCCACATACGATAAAAGATCTAATCGGATGTGTTACTTTATTATTCAATATGCTCACATTTTCTCTGCTTAGCATTTAGGTTGTAGTTCTGTGATTGCCTACAAGTTGAAATGCAACCCATAAGTATCCATCCTTGAGTCAAACAAGTTGACTAAAGTCCTAACCACTCTGATTAGATTCGAATCTTAAAATCTGTTTTAAGATTTCAAAAGAGAAAATTGTTCTCTAAAAGGCGAACCTTTCATCTAGTGTGACAATTCGACCTAGGCTTAAGAGAAGCAATTGAAAAGTGAAAGGAAATTCTCCAAACACTTAAGAGCAATTGTACTCCCTCATAAATGTGTTACAAAGTATAACACATTATAGGAACACTTAAGAGCAATTGTACTCTCTTACGAACGTGTTACAAGGTATAACACATCGAAGGAATTGTTCCATATTTATATGAAGGAATACACGTGTAACATGGACTGAAAGTCCTCACTAAGGAGAACCGTGTAGCCACGTACGCAAACTAAGAAACGAGGTCTTAGTCCACTGATTGCTTGAATTGCTTCTATCATCATTTTAGACCCTTTTGCTCAATCTTAGATAATGCTATTATAGTATAGTTGATCAAATTAGTTGATAACTTAAGAGGGCATCCTTAAGAAGGACTAAAAGGTAATGATGATTAGTTCTTCTTCTAAACCTATTGAGGTAAAGGCATCATGGCCAAAGAAGAAGAAACCCTTAAAACCCGATGGAGGGGTGAGAGAAGGGAAAGCCTAAAAGAGAGAAAGATGAGATTGTAACTTCCATAGTGGCAAACTAGGGCATTGGAAAGGAACTGCATAGAGTATAAGGATGCTCTAAAAGTCTCTCGTTGTAAGTAATTCCAATAGGATTGGAATTCACTAGTCTTGAGTTAATTTTACACAAATTGTTGTACAAAACTCATAGCATTGATGTTTCGAACATACAACGAGATAACATAAGTAAGTAAGATGACAAAGTTTCAAATAACTTTGGAACGACCTAAGTAGGATTAGCAAGTTAATAATCTTAGGATCATTTTATGAAAATGAACTCAAAGACTTAACTTCCTAAGAATCCTATTTTAAGGGAAACGTTCCCTAAAACTCGTTTATATGAAACGAAAGAACGTCCCAAAATATGTATGGATTTCGATCCATACTAGTGATTTTGAATTATTTAATGTAAGAACTAGATAAAATCATTAGTTTAATCATTATGAATGAGTGTACTTACTAAGTACGAATTTTGGAACTTTTGTGAAGTTATTAGAATATCAAAATTAGGAGGTTAGGAACCATAGTAGTCATATGATAATAGCATCTCAATATGATCAAGATAGCAAGCATCTTGTTGACTAATTCCTAAATCATCTTAGAGATAATAAGATTATCCCTCAGTAAACTCATTCAAGAATAACTTAAGTATTTTTGAATGAAGGAACATAATCCTATAGGATATGGTTCGTTCCTTGTCAAGACTTATTGACTTACCTTCGTTCTGAACCCATGCTTCAGAAAACGTAGTTGGGATTTTGAATCTTGCACATACCAAATCAGTCCCTTAAAATGCACTACCAGTTGTGGCATTCAAATCCCTAATAATTCTTATCTTAGAATTTTGGGATTGTCTTCTTATATGAAGAGGACAGTGGGAGTTTTCTTAAGTGAAGAAGACAGTGGGAGATAAACTTGAAACAAGTTCAAGTTTATATGAACAATATATAATATTATCTTTGCAATTCTTTGGAACACATGTTGTTTGTTCTAAAGAATGTATCTCTCTTGAGTCTTCTTAATTGAAGAAGAAATTGAGAGATAAGATTGAAACTGATTGAAGTCTATGCAAACAATATAGAATATTGTTTCTACGATTCTTTTGAACAAATGTTGTTTGTTTTAAAGAATCTACCTTTCTTGAGGAATCGTTCCTGAGAGAGAAGAAAGGTAAGCCCAAAGACTTCAAAAGGTTTGATGACAAAACCCAAGCCATAAATAGGAAGAAACTTATCATTCTGATAAAATTTAGCCAATCTTAAGAGATAGTACACGAGTAAACTCTCCTCTCTCGATGCGTTTAGAACGCATTCCTAGATAGCCTATAAGATAATATGGTTTTCACCATGAAGTCTTCTAAAGTGGATATTGATCCATTTACCCATGAGGAGGCGCTGTCAGATTTGAAATCTGGGCAGTGAAAGCAAACTATGAAATCTAAAATAGATTCCATAAAGTTAAACTAAGTTTGGACCTTAGTAGGACTACTTGATAGGATCAAGCTTGTCTTTTCAATATGAGATTGATGAAGACATCATTATGGAACATCCATGGATTTCACATTTAGTGGGAGTAAGCAAAACGTTTGCAGACTCAAATTGGTCACTTTGTGAAATTGGATCAGGCTTCTAGGAATTAGAGTATTTGAATTAGTGAAATAGTCAAAACTGTTTGACTTAAAATTCGAGCATAGCGTGTACAAGAAAGTGTTAGAGACTAAAAGTTCAACTTTTGATACTTTATGAAGATGACATCCTTCTCATTAGGAATGCGAAGGATGATATAAAAGTTATCAAAGCCTGGTTATGAACCATTTTGAGATGAAAGGTATTGGTGATAGATCCTACATTCTCGAGACAAATATCTATGGAGATAGATTTAACAGAATAATAGGATTATCACAGTCAAGGTACATAAACGTAGTACTAAAAGAGTTTAGTATGGAAGATTCCTACAGAATTTCCAATGGACAATGGAACATCTCTTTTGAAGAGGATGTGTCCTAAAATAACTATGAGAAAGAACGTCCAAAAACTCTTTTCAGGAAAAGGATGCATAATGTATTCAAAATTATGTACTTGACAAGATATGTCTACCACATAGTGTGGTGGGCCTATTCTAAATCTAATCTTCGAGAAGGTCGCTGGATTGCTATAAAATTGCCCTCTGGGTACTTTAGAAGAAATGAGGATATGTTTTAAGAGTCCAGCGAGATCTTGTCATTAAAGGATTGTTTGATGTAATCATTGCATCGAAACATAGATAATTGTTGATCTATGAGAGGATACGCATTCTGCCTAAATAGCAGAACAGTGCTTTGGAAAAGTTCCGATCGAGAGGCACTAATAGATTCGACTATAAGGTTGAATACTTAGTCGTATTGAATACCACTAAGTTAAGTGTTTGGGTAAGAAACTCCATCTAACGGGTAGATGTAGTTCCTAGCATGAAACAACACCATTATCATATTGTATGATAAAATGGATGTTTGCTCGAGTAAGAGAACTGAGACCACACCAAGGGATCAGACGCTTGATTATGAATCACGTGAATAAGGAAATCGTATTTCCTTAATGATGTGCAAATTAGAAACATTCACATAGCAGAGAATATAGCAGATGCACTTTGGAAACGCCCAAAGTCAATAAGGCCGTTAAGAACTTTGTTATTATGGGAATGACACATGAAACAAGTTCTTAACTCCATAGGCGAGGATTAGAAACTACTCCAAGTCAATGAGGCCGACAGACAGTGGGAGTGTCGACTTTGTCTCTGTTGAGACTTGCTTGTGTAGTTGTGTCCTTAAGAAGGATCATCCTGTTTCATAGGGTGTAAAGTGCATAAGTTGATGCGTACACAATACACAAGGGTGCTTGTTGTAAAGACGAGTTCATTGAGAGTGCCCCCGTGAGAAGATTCCTAGATATGTTGTGAGCAGGTTGCATGTATGATTTGATTGAATGGAAATCGGGACAGGTTAGGACAGGTGCTCGGATTAGTTGAACCCGTCTTGCTGTGTAATTGTTCGGGACAGGATAAGACAGGTTGGATAGATTAGTTGAACCCGTGTAGATGATTTTGATTTATGTATTGCTCAATATGTTAAATGTATGAAAGTTTTTGAAAGTGCCATTTCGTATTGCTCCCGCTATCATGTTTCGCTTATTTTCTTCTGTACAGGGTTAGGTACCGCCTAGCTAGTGGGTGTGTTTTTCGTTAGTCACCCGTTCACTGTGACTTGGTGTGTGTGCGGACTCTCCATTTTGTACACGTGTTGGGTCATAGTGCGGGGGTGTGATGCCCCACCGCTTGGGGTGTTACGTTTAATGTCTTGTATACCTCGATTATGGTAATAATGTGTTAAGTATGGTTCACATGCTGTTAATTGCTTATCTTATGACTTGAAAGCTTGTTATATGACTTATATGATGTCGTTTGATCACCATTGCTACAATTATGCTATACTTGGACATTTATTGCATATCATGAGCATGTTTACTATTCCTTGAAGCCGTGCGTCGTCTTATTTGGTGTTGAGTCGAGTGTTACCTTTGTTACTACGTTTATCTTGTTAGGTGGTGAGTCTCCGATCGAGTAGCTTGTTGCTTGTGGTTGGCCTTCGAAGTTCTTGGTGAAGGTGAGGAGTTATATATATGTATATATATATAATGTTTGCAAAACTGTGGACATATATGACCAATCATGTTTGATGATTTGAACCTCCGTTTTCAAAATGTATATGTAGGCTTTATAAGCCAAGTTTTGTGAGCGTTGCTCGTACTATGAATATTTGTTTACGGAAAACGGTTTACAAGTAGAACTTGAATTGGAATATGGGATACGTACCCAAAGTGCTTCCGAAACTTTCATTTGAATATTATGTTCGTAAGAGTTGTGTAGGGTGGTTTGTTGCCCCATGCAAGGACGCTTGCTTGGTTGGATGTTTAGCGCTCGGGGACCAAGATGAGTGATATTCTGGGAAGGTATAGGGCCGACGGATGTCCTCATTCGAAGTTCCCATTTGTAAGAAACTTGTTAACTAAGACTCCGAGGTGGTTTTGGGGTTAAGGTTCACAAGGGAGAGACCGGTTTCATGGACCCGTCTCTTCATATGGTAAGGATGTTTAGGGGCTGTACACCCTCATCATCAACGGTGTACGGATGGATTGGTTTGATTTCTTATGATTTGGGAAGAAAGGATGGAGTGCTCGTACTCGCCGAGCCGGTGCTTTGGTTCATGAATCATTTTATAAAACTTGCATTGATTTGGAAATAAGTTGGTTCATGAACACCTTTATTTTGAGCATGCATTGAAACCTTAAGCTATTTATTTATGTAAACTTCTCCTCAGCGGTTCCTTTTGAGCTGACTCCCTTTACCCTTCGTGTCCGCAGGTTGTGTTTTGGGGTCTTGCTAGGCGGGGTCTTGCTTGAGAGTTTGTCGTAGTGTCTAGATTGTACTCGCTTACACTTGTAGCGTACTTTACTTTATGACTTATGTTATGATTTGAATTTTATGGATTTATTATGTATGACGTTTTGTTGTGCTAGTTTGGACAGTGTTGGTCACTAGGTTGATTTTACATTCCGTACCTTGAGCATTTTGTGCTGGACCGTGATGGTCATTACTTGTTGGATATATTGTTTTTATGATACTCATGAATGCGTTTTGATTTAAGCTTCCGCATACTTGTGTTTGTTTACTCGCTTTGTGAGTCTAGTACAGCCTAGCTAGGTTGTCCGTTTGTCACTGCTTGCTTCATTCCCGGTGGGTATATGGATAGCAATTCTATATACAAGCTAAGTCAGTAGCGCGAGATACGCGTGGATGCCCTCGTCGGGGCGTTACAAACAACCTTGGCTTTTCACTTAATCATACCGAGGTCAAGACTTTGAAACAACGGTGCATGGTACACAAATCATTCATGGCACTTGCATCATGCATCCTTAATTTGTTGTGTGACCCTTTTAGTGTACGCTTGTTATTTGTGTTTGTTGTTTGTGGAGAGAATCGTTATCTTGTGGGACGACTCTGAGAGTGCGAGTGTGTTGTTGCACGGTAAGTCGAGGGTCATGGTTACAACGGTCTTCCGAGGTAAGCAACGAATGGTGGATTAGTTCTCTAGCCAGAAGATTCCTTGAGTTTGAAGGTGCGAATGGTGAAAATTCAATAACTGCACCACTCGTGTATTGCCGAGCTCTTGAGTAGTTTGAAATGAATCAAATGGTGGGTGATGAATCTCTTTAGACCCACCTACCGTGAGAAACATTTGGGCTGCTCTTAGCTGGATCAAGTTCGTGAAGAATTGATGCCATCAAGACCTCAAGGACTTGATCAAACCCCTTATGCATAAAGACCTTACCAGACTAATCCTTGTCAGGACGTCATGAACCTCAAACATGGGATGAACACGGGAAGTTGCTCGTAGTCTCGACTCGAGAGGTGAACCTGGGGGCCAGGTTCTCTTAAGGGGGGAGATTGTGACACCCCATCTCTCTGATGAACCAGGTACGAGGTCAAGAGAGAGTTTATTTACGTAATCATGTTCTTTTAAGTTGACTCATATGTTAAATCTTTAGCTAAGTGACCTTTATGCCTTAAGTGTTTTTATTTGACATTTTATTTCTTGTTCTTAACTTCTTTTATGTGATTTTACTCCCGAACTTCATGATTACGTGATATACTTGAATTAAATGTTTTATGAACTTGTTTACATGTTATTTTATTCTTTGAGACTTGTTTGTTCGGGTCTTGGACCTTTTTGTGGAATCGGGACTTAAGTGCACTTTGCGCCCCTTGGGTTCTGGATCGCGTAACTTGAGCTCGAGAATTCAGATTTGAATTCCGTCACCGTCATTGAAATCATTTCGACGATTCAGGCCCAATGGAACAAGCCTCATAACCTTTTAAGCCCATTTGGACCTCCGAATCTCCTTGCAAACCGAACTGCTCAACCGGTGTGCACTATCCTGCCCGTTTTGGCCATATCCGACCCGTTTTAGCTCCTATTGATCCAAGACTTGAACCCTTATCATCCTAACACATCTCTTACCTGATTTTGCAAGCCCCATTTCGAGGTCCACCCCAAGAAAGAAGAGAAAGTTCAGCTCCAAGCAAGGAAGAAAGAACAAGCCCGTCACTTTTCGCACCTTGAGGATTTTGAGCTCAATCTTCATCATTTCCTTCTACAAGGTTCAAGGTAAGAATGAATCCTTACTCTCCACCTTCTTGTGCTCATTTTCATCTAATTATATCTTTTCCTTGCTTGAGATTTCATGAATTATGAAGAACATGATGAATTAGTAAGGGTTTATGTAAGAATCTTGAATCATATGCATCTCTTCATATTATTTCTTGGATTTAAGCTTGTTATGTGACCACTTGAGCTTCCTTTATACTTCCATGGACTTGTATTTGATGATTCTTGAGTGTGTGAAGAGTTTCCATGAAAGTTCTTGAGCTTAATATATGAAAATTGATGATTTTACATCCGTTCTTTGCTCTTCGGATTTCCTGAGTTTGGGATGTGTTTTGGATGAGTTTTATGCATGGTTAGTGAGTATTCTTGAAGCTATTTCGTGCGCCTATGTGTTGGATATGTTATGGCCTTGTTTGAGTGAATTTGCAGGGGTGAACAATGCCAATCTCGCGAAGAAGACGAAGTCTGGGGTGACTAACGCCCATTAGCCTCCCGGAGAGCTTTTTGGGATAACGGCCATTAGCAGGCTCTTGGAGGATCTGTACCCACTAACGGTCATTATTGGAAAGCTTAAAGGAGGGGGACTAACGGCCGTTAGTCCGCCATTGGCTTGGGTTTGCTTGCTTTGTTCATTTATTTGTCCGTTTTGCCCGTTTCCCTCCCCGATCTTGATCCTTGTATATTATGTTCTTGCTTTTATGTATAAATTGATATGTGTTAACTTGTTATTATTTGATATTGATATGTTTTAGGTATGGATACTATGTTTTGATATGAGTATGCAAGTTTTGCTAAGATTTCGATAATTGTATACGAATGTGAACTTGAATGCTCAACGTACTACCTCTTGTTGTCTCTTTTGCATCACTTGAATTCACTTGCATTTGCCGAGCTTCTAAATGGTTCATGATCGAGTCTAAGTCATAAGCTTATGTCTCATAGTTTGGTTTGGGAGGTGTCAGATCCACCATTTAGCTTCTTCTTGGTCATCAATGCTCATCCGTGAGCCCTATGTGCTCCTTTCCAAGCCCCACATGCGATATACTATTATATTTATATAATAGATATGTGCTTATTCGGTATGTTTATGATTTTGCCAAACGATTCAAGTTTTGAAAAGTATATCTATAAGCGTATGTAAGCTTATGTTTTGCAACGAGGCTATGCTCCAAACCATGTATCTTCATGTTGGCTTTGGATTTGGATGACACGGAGAGGTACGTTTATAGCATATGCTAAGTTGCAAGGTAAGGTATGCTCTGATAAGGTACGCACGTTTCGGTGTGATCTATTATGATTGGTATGAGCAAGTTTTGGTATGATTTGGTATGTTGGGCCCCGGAGACTGTGGGTCAGGAATCCCGGGACGTCATCGGGCAGTCGGGCTCGGCCTAGACATAGTCTCCATTATGATAGGATGAACCCGGAACCCGCTAGGAGGTTTGGTTGGGGGATGGAGTCCTCAGGCCTGAGTGTCATGAAACTCATGACCTGCAATTAATGTTATGGATGGTTTAGGGTTGCGCAACCCTTCCATCACCCGAAGGAGGTTGGTACGTATGTTATGCTATGTTCTATGTTTTCGTTTGATATGTTATGAGGCTTTGGGGTGGTTTGTGCTCGTACTCGCCGAGCTTTTATTTGATATGCTGATTATGAAACGGATTAGGAGCTTTCTCTTTTGATAAGATGTGAATATGTTAAGTCCGTTATGTTTTGATAAGTTTATGAATACGTTTGATTTGAAAATGGATTTTAGTTTGCAAAACCCTACTCCCGATTCATAGTCTTTTGATTAATATGTGCTTTCCTCTATACGTATATGTGTGTGGGTGTGCGTTAGCCCCCTCACTCAGTCGGTCGGGTTCTCTAGTCTTCTAGATCGAGTTGCATTCCATTTGCATACGGTTGTAATTTTGTATAAGCTTTGTAGATGTTAGTCGAATTATGTATTGTTGGACTTATGTACGTTATAATGTATGTTTATTCGGGACAGGTTCTAGGGATAGTCGAACCCGTTGTTTGTCGGTTTATATTTTGTATTCCTTATGCATGCTTCCTCTATGTTCATTGTTTTATGCACTCTTGTCTTGTTTTATCTCCGCCTGGCTTAGTGTGTGAGTAGGTCCCCATTCTCTTAGTCTTGGGCTCAAGTATGGATTTCTATTTCATGTGTGGGTTCGAGTCTAGGTGCGGGGGATGTGCTGGCTCGCCGCTTCAGGCGCTACGGCTCCGGTGCCTCTCCTTCATGTCTTTTTCTTGCCATCCACCAATTTTTGACCTGTAGTGCTTTCTCAATAGTTTGGTTCCATGTGCTCGTATCACTGGCAATTAAAGTATCTCTAAACTCATTCCGAAGGCCTCCCATAAAGTAGCTAGCCTTCATCCAATCATCCTTGGTGATATGTGGAACGTATGCACCCAACCTCTTAAACTCCTCCAAAAATTCCATAACCATCTTGTCTCCTTGTTTAAGGGTGAGAAATTCTTTGAATCTTCGATTTCATAGAGTGGCTGGCGTATATCTCTTTCTGAATTCCCGAACAAACACATTCCAAATCAATTCTTCGCTTGTCACTTCTTGGTGTTGAGTAACTCTTGACCACCATAACTTCGCTTGCCCTTGTAGAAGTAGTGTAATAAGATGAAATATATTCGGAGGGTTACATGGCCATACTCAAAATATTCCCTCTATCTACACGAGCCATTCTTTGGCCTCGATATCATTGCCTTCTCGAAATTGGGAAAGGTTGAAGGTCCCAAACTCCCGGTACAAGGTTGCTATTTGATCCATAGGTTGTATCGTAGAAGAAGATTGTCCTTGATTCGGTTGGAAGTGTTGAAACATCACAGTCATGAACTCCTCAGCATTGAAGGATGGACGAGGATGTTGATGTGAAGGTTGACCTAAGTGTTATCGACGCGGTGATATCCTGAAATTCTCAACAACTACAATAGAGAAATAAGCGAATGTCGGTTAGTAAATGCATGTTCATGTGAACAATTCATATAATTAATAATAAATAAGCACATAAATGCTGCGAATAACAAATAACCACATAAATGGTACACAAACACATAATCCTACGCCGAATGACCTAGACGGACGCAACACAACACTAAAGTTCCGGTTTTGCAACCAAGAGCTCTGATATAACTTTAAGATATAGCACCCCGGAGTGGAGGGCACTACATCCCTCGCAGCATAGCCTGACACGTGTAACGAAATGGGAACTCTGCACACGCACCAAGCTATGGCGAACGGAAGACAAACAAAATCTCACCTAAGCTAGACAGTCTAGACCCTAATACAGAGTACGCAATAAAATTAAAACATATACGGAAGCAACAAGTCCATCAAATACAAACATAGATGCTCAAAAGAATATAAGTTATATATGCTACGCCACTCCAGGGCCAAATAAATCATACATATCTCCAAGAATTTCGAATCATAATCATATACAAATCCAAAGTGCCAAAGCAAAAGATAAAGATGTAGTATGCAAAAGACTCGAACAACCTAAAAGAAAACTGCCCCGTAGCTCAGACCGAACCCTGCACCTGCAACTCAAAAACAAAGGTGAAAAAGGGAAAACAACATCGAGGGTCAGTCTTAAAGACTGGTGGGGGGGGGGGGGGGGGGGGAGGGAGGGGCTAACCCACGCACACGTACATATACATAGAAACAGAGCATAATCAAAGTCAAAAAATTCATGAACCGGGGCGTGGTTTTTTGATCCCGTGATACTATGTATAGAAGACGAGTTACGCCGAAGGCCAAAATCCACCAATTTTAGTAATTAGAAATCCACTCCCATCTCTCGAATCAAATTCATAATCAAACTTAAACTAACTCGGCGAGTACGACTTTTTAGACCAACCTCCTTCATGTCAAATTTAAACTCATAATCAAATTCAAACGAAATCAAACTCAAACGTACCATCCTTCATATAACATCCCGCTCTTCCGGTCATACAGGTATGTCTTAACGAGAGTGTTAATTTCACATTTAAATTATTTATCTATGTAATTATATGTTTATTACAATGTTTAAATGATATTCTTAAATTTATTTGAATTAATTGTTACGTATATGTTAGAGTTTTTGGACGTTTTGCTTCGTTTTTAATCTGTTTGAACCCGTTTTCGATTCTAACTTTTGTGACTATGTGATATGCATGAAATATATGTATTATGAACTTGTTTACATGCTTGTTATTTATTTTTAAGTTCGTTTGGTACGGTTCTTGAACCATTTTATTTGTTAAGGGACGCGAGGGCCTAACTTATTTTAGCGCACCTCGTGTTCCGGAAGGCATAACTTGGGCTCGGGGATTCGGATTTGAATTTCGGAAGAAGAGTTAGACTCATAAAAAAGAAAGGAAGCCAAGGAACCCAACTTTGTATTTTTCTAAGCCCGTTTCAGCCTCCAAAATGCCACCTTAACGAGCACCCCGTGCCAAAATGACACCTTTTGATTTAGTCTTGAGTTGGTGGGACCCCCTTAACCCCATTTAAGCCTTAACCATGACTTTATGACCTTGAGTTAATCCCTTCTCTTCCCTTAACCCCTGAAGTTCAAACCTCACACCTCACAAGACAAGAGAATTCAGTTCAATTGAAGAAGAAGAAAAGAGAAGTAGAACCCTTTTTTCAACCTTTGTGATTTTGAGCTATAATCACTTCCATACTTCTTGATATCTTAAATATAAGTATATACATGTATTCTTCTCTCTATTATACTTCTTTTGATCCATGAAATTCATGATTTGCATCAGAATGAATATAAGTTTGGGGATGTGCATGAATAGGAAGGGTTAGAGGTGATTCTTGCTTCCATAACCTAGCTTGTGTTCGTGGTTGATTTCATGCATGAAAGTTGATCATATGGGCTTTTTGATCTCTATTTTTGATAATTACACTTTTTGGTTGTGTAATAAATGATTTTCCATTTGAACCCTTTAGAAAAAATTGAAGATTTTGAGCTTGAAACTTGGCATGAAAATCTGCTCCTCCTTGAACGAACTGCTGTGTGAATTTGATGATTTGGTTGATGAATTCTTGTGCTCAATTTCGTGTATTATTTCATGGTTATGAATTGTATGGAGTGGTCTTCATGTTTGCCCTATTTTTCCAAGCTTTTAACCCTTGTTTTAGCTCCAAACTCGAAGAAGAAGCTGGTGCAGCGCGGTGACGCCCGTCACCATTGTTGTAGCTTTGGGGAGTGACTCCCATCACTCCCTTGGTTGAGGCCCCTTCACGGGGGTCACCCCCTTTATGCCTGGGATTGGTGACCCCCGCCACCCCCTCTTTTGCAGCCATTTGAGGGCTGATACGTGTTTGGGGGGGGGGGGGGGGGGGGGGGCTTTGCTCGCCGTTTCTTTGCACTATGTGTTTTTGTGTGTTCCTCTTGACTTGTTTTCAATTGTATTTGTTTTCTCCCACCCCAATTATGATCCTAACATGTTAATATATAGTTATATGATATGTTTTGTTATTTGTTTTTATCTTATGGTTTCGTTTATTAAGTGAAAACGTGACTTGAATGCATGAACGTTTAAATGACTCGTATGAAGCTTTCTTGCATCCTTTGCCTCTCTTATGTATTTTAAACTCATGAATGCTCATGGTATGTTATAATATGATGTATTATTCTTTGTTATGTTAAATTTATGAATTTATTCGACGTGATTTCGATGCTCTTTTACGCGATATATGACAAGATATGCTTTATATGTGTTTAAGTGATACGTGCGCTACCTTCTTGCGCTTGTTGCATTCTTTATGCATTCTATGTTTGTATATGCATGAATTATGATATGATATGACATATATGATGTTCATATTATGTGTTATGTTTGTTATATGAAATTTATGAGTCCGTTTGGCGTAAAATATGTGACTTATGAAGTGATATGAATTTATATACGCTAAATGCTAATTTATTTCAACTCACATGCATCTCTTACTCTCTTTAAGAACTTTAAATTTATGGATGCTCTTAATATGCTATTATATGATATATTAGGAGTTTAATTGGTGACTTATTAGTTTAATTCATGAATTATTTGTGTGATAGTTCATTATTCGTTTCGATATGCCTAAGTGTGGATTTATGTGAACTATATTACACCATTTGAATCCATATGCATTTGCTGTACCATCCCACACGTGAGGTACCACATCCCCCACACTATGGCTCAACACGAGTAACGAACTGGGAAGTCCGAACCCCGTATCAAACCATAGCGAACAGGAGACAAACAAAACAAACCTCCTAAGCTAGGCGGAACTTAGACTCTGCAAATAAAACCAACCAATAAAACAGAATGCAGTGGAAGACTAAACAAATCCAAACACATGCACTGGCCACGGGCCTGTAGAAATTAAACATACGAACCACAAGCAGAATTGGGCTCTCAGGCCTCTTTTTAATTCATAACAAAGCCCGCCAAGGGCAATTCAATAACAAATGCATAAAGATTCAAATTTATAACTTACAAAGTCGAATCATACATAATTTAAATACATATGCGAATGCAGAGACTCTTCTAACCCAACTTGACCGACTGAAAGACTCAACACAACTCCGCCTAGCTCGTAACTCCAATGCCAAACCTGCACACTAAAATTTGGGAAGGGAGAGGGTCAGTCTACAACTCGACTGAGTGAGAGGCTACCCACACACGCTACTTATACATATAGGAGCAAAGCATATTCCAATCACACACAGTTCATGAACTCAGGGATAGTTTTTGCACACCAAAGTTTTGCCCGTGATACATACATTGTAGCACCCGAGCGCAAGGTACCACATCCCCTGTACCGAGACCCGACCCGAATATGAAACGGACAATCCATACCCGAGCTAAATCACGGCGAACGGGGACATACACACTCGCTAAGCTAGGCGGGAGCTAACTTTTGTAACCAAGGAGACAGTAAAACGGAAATATTACTAATGCGGAAGCTAAGTACACACATAATAAGATAAGCAAAGAGCAACGGGTTCAACTAGCATAGGTACCTAATCCCGAAATTCAATAAAATCATAAAACATAAATTCCAGATTCTTTCTATTCTTGTAAGCTTATCTTTTAGTTCATGATAAAAGTAATAATCAATACAAATCTTACATCTTTATACTTAAACAAATCATGAATCAATATGCACATGGACTGACTCTGACCTAACTGAAAGCTTAAAAGACTTGACTTCCCGCCTAGCACTCCAAACCTGCAAGAACACTGAAAACAATCCGGGTTCAGTCTATACGAGACTGGTGGGTATAAAACGAGGCATACTAGCATATACAACAATATTTAAACATTCACATGCAAGTTATAATCCCAAATGAGGTTTTAGGGCATTTCCCCAAGTGGGTGAAATAAATAAGTCATCAAAAGGGATTATAACATTCATTTTTTCATTAGGTCGTTTGTGGCCCGGTGAGTGGGCGTGCATTATCTCCAACCAACACCTCGTGTAGTTCATTAAACATTCTTTCTTTCTTTCTTTCATTCATGCATAACATTCTTTTGTGCACATTCATGAACATTTACACCTCCCTCCGGTTGATGGCCGGGTGATCGGCCCGAACCATCCATTCATTGACCAAAAGGGGAACATGACTCCCCAGATGGCATTCAGCGTCCATTCCTCCCTAACTCCTAACGAGGTCCGGTTACGCCGTTCATTGGTGGGACTAGTGTGAGGGTTCACCGTCAGCCCATGCCTCCTCGGGTCACCACTCACACCAAGTCCCTGGGCCCCATTCTGTGCATAACATTCATTCTTTTCTCGCCAAAACATTTGGTAGGTTCGTAAAATAAAGGCTTTACTTTGAAATCATTTACTCTTAAAAGGACTCTATATACATATAATAAATTTTGGTCGAACTCTTTGCACATTGGAAGTATATAGGGTTGTTTAACTAGATAGTAGAGCAACCCACCTGAACGCCTCTTACCGAACAATACCAAGAAGAAAAGAAGACTCGAAGAAGCCTAAGAACCCGACATCTCCGCCCTGGACAAACTGTACAAGGATACAATGCATTCGTGAGACTCAAGACTCTAAATGAACCATATATGACGCACGACATGCAATGAACATGATATGAATGTCTAAGAGATCATATTATGTAATGAACACGTTCATATGCACGATTAACGTATTTAAATCATATAAATGAGCCATTCATTCGTTCAAGCAAGCGTTCAAATTCATTGAAGTTCAATCCTTACACATTTCATAACAATTTAATTTAAGAATTCAAATAATGATCATATCACTTACTATAACACGTTTACAATTTAAGAATTACCAAATAAATACATTCAATCAAAATCGAAAATTAGATAAAAACATGAAATATGTAACAATTTAATTTCAAAAATTTAATTAAATCAAACAATATTTAATATATAATAAACATATATATATATAATATACATAAATACCTTATATATATATATTTGCATGCACATGCATGCATATATTAATAACATTGCATAATATATATTATATATGTATTTACGTGAACACAGGTATACATATTTATATAATATAACACATGCATGCATTTATATTTAGATTTATACTTAATGTATGCATGCAATCATTAACAATTACAATCATGCATGCACAATTACAAGTTATAAATATATAAGTACGTACACCTTCATGCAACCCTTATGTGATATCTAATTCCACACATTCACAATTCAACAACAATCAACATGCATTAATATTTTAAGTATACATGTTTGCATGCACACACATCACCTAACAATTTAAAAGAAAAGAATGAAATGCAACAGCAAAGGAGCAGCGTTCTGTAAAAGGTGGTACCCGGCCGGGTAATTGCATGCATGAAATCTCCCTGGCCGGGGAGATACGGTACAGAAACAACACAACAGCTCAACGAAGCTTTCCCCTCTTTCTATCATGAACATACAACAGCAACTAACACACAAATAGGGCAGAAGATCAAGCAATAACTCAGCAACAAAACAGATCAAAACTACCACAAATCTGGCTGGAAAATGACAGCAACTAATTAAGGAAACAGGGCAGCAACGGATAGCAGCAGTTCGCAGCAAAAACAGGGACAAAACGGCAAGAAAACAGGGCATAAACTCACACACACCATCAGCCATCAATCCAGCAACAAAAAGGTGAAATAAGGCAACAAATGACAGCAAGAAATTAATCCGAAATGCAGCAGCAGCAGTTCAACGTGAGGGAGGATGAAAAGAAGATCATTTCATGCTAGGGTCTTAATAAATTCATAAATGGTATGTAGCACCCGGAACGCCGAGATGCCACACCCCCGCACTATAGCTCAGTCCACATACGAAATGGCTGATCCGTACATGAACCAAAACTATAGCGAACGGGTGACAAAAAAAAACTCAAAAGCTAGGCAGGTACCCTCAATTAATACCAATAAACAATTCGGACCAATAAAACCGGAAGCAATAACATTCAATACTTATAGGTACCATGTTTACATATTTACTAATAGATACCCACATTTACATATCAATACAATATCGTATCTGTAACGCCCCGGTTTCCGGATGAACAGGTAAGCACGCCACGTGTGCGTTTTGAGCGTAGGATTTTATTTTCTTTCTTTAATTTCATACTATTTTACGTGGCGTCTCATAATTTTACAAAATTCATGAAACATTATTTATATCAATTATTTGAATTCATATCATTGAAAATATTATTTCATGACACGGAAAATATTTATTGCATGAAATAATTACCGAGAGTGTTTTAAATTACCAAATTGTCCCTAATTGATTGTTCTTTAAACTTTAGGGACTTAAGTGCATAACTTTGCAAGGGCTTAATTGCGCATATTTTAAATCGTTGTATACTTGATCGCATGACTTCATAAAACAAAGGATTAAATGGCAATTAGCATAAGTCACAAAAATCAAGGATGATGAATTACATAATACATCTCCAAGCTTCTTCTTTGAGCCATTTTCAATCCAAAAATCTCCCAACCACTTGCTCTCTCTCTCGGTATCAAGAAGCAAGGAGAAGAAAGTGATTTTCCATTCAATCATCAAGATTTCAAGAAATATTTCAAGGATTTGGGAGTTCATCATTATCATCATCCATCTTCTTCATTTCTTTCATCTTCAAGGTTGGTGTTTGCAAGAATGGTTGAGTTGATCATATTTGGCATGACTAGGGTTTGAGTTGATGTGCTAGTTGGTTTATGGGTAGAGGGAAACATGAATATGTGATCGTATATTGAATTATGACATGATTTATGGCTTGAAATTTTGGATATTTGGCATGAATGATCAAGTGTGATCATGAACTTGAAATCATGAATTCTTGAGGATATTTTGTGCTTTAAGTGTTTAGGTGTTATGGTATCATTTCTTGAGCATATATGCATGTATATTTCCAGAAATCATGATTTTGGGGATTGAGAATGGAATTTTTGTTGCTTTGTTGCTCATTCCCGTGAGCATCCCCTGTTTCTGCTCTGTTCTTCAAAGTTTCAGAAACTGGGAACGACCGTTCCCAGCCTCAAGGTATTGTGGGAACGGGCGTTCCCATCTTTTCAAATAAAACAGGCGGCCGACCACGGGAACGGCCGTTCCCATTTTGGCCTTGGAGCCGGAAGGGCCGTTCCCAGCTAGGCGCGTTTTTAAAATGGGATACGTTGGCATGCTTTGGGGTTGCTTGGGAACGACCGTTCCCATTTTCCTAAGGGGTCCGGAATGGCCGTTCCCACCTGAATGCAGAACAAAATTCACTGCATAAAATTACGAAAATGACCCCTCGATCCGATGACTTCTTTGACCCCGAATTGCTATAATATGTGCTAATATGATGTGAAACAACATGTTATCATGCCACTTTGTATTTTCGTGGTCGTCTCGATACATTTCCGCCGTTCGTCATATTTTGGTCATTCTAGGTCATGTCTCACGAATATACATCGTGTTTGCACAGGTCACGAGGGCGTGGACGGGGAGCAAGCTCCTTAGAACACTTCTTTATTGTATTTTGCAAGAAAAGGTGAGGTTTTAGGCTATGTTTATAGAACCCTACCACCCTTATGTGCTATTTTCGGCCAAAACTTATTATAATTATAAACGTTTTCAAAGTTATAAATATTTCAAGCAAGCAAGTCATGATTTCAAGCAAGTTTGGCGAGTACATGATTGCACGTGGGCCCGAGGGTAATTCTTGAGCCAACCGGGAAAGCAAGGGCTGACGGGTAACTCCTGAATTATCCTCACATTGTTGGGATCACCCCCGAAGCCACTAGGAGATTAGTGGTGGAAGGAGTTCCGTGTCTAGAGGGTCAAGTCCTCTACACACACCATGTCGTGGATAGTCGAGCCTTGCAAACTCACTATCACCCGGAGGAAGAAGGAGACTGGGGATTAATCCGGCATGTCGGGTTATCCTCGGGTTATCACATGATTTCAAGCATGAAATTGTTTATATGAGCACTAAATGAAATTGCATGATCATGTATTGAATTGATAAAGCAAGCACGTATTGTCACGTTTGGTGTTATGGTTGGAGATTCGCCCCTACTCGCCGGGGTCACATGTTCATGAAATGTTTAAGCTAAAATGTCAAAGTGATTGGTTGTAATCTCGGGCAAAGATTAAGTTTCTTGAACTATATATATTCCTTTTCATTTCCAAAGTCTTCACCCGAGGCTACACCTTGCATGTGATGTGTGTTATATATATTTATTGCCCCTCACTCAGTCTTCGGTAGACTGATACTTCACTTTTTAGGTACTTGAGCGCTGGGTTATGCTAGGCGGGTGTCCGGTCGAGTTTTGCATTTTCACGAGTCTAGCACCGTACCTTCATGTATAGTACTTTTGGGACATTTCATGTTATTGATCGTTATTAGTATTTTTGGAATACTTGGTTATGTATATTATTAAGAGATGATAATGTATTGATAGTTAAGTTGGTATCTATACGTATCTATTCAATAAATATGGTACCTATATGTATGAATGATTTTATTGCTTCCGCTTTCATTATCTTGTTGGCTCTGTTTGTTGGGGAGAGTGTCCCGCCTAGCTCGTCATTTTTATTTGTCACCCATTCGCTATAGTTTTGGTTTATGTATGGATTTTCCATTTCATACGTGGATCGAGGCTATAGTGCGGGGGATGTGGTGCCCTGGGGGTTAGGGTGCTACAGTATCCAACATGACTAAGGCATAATACCAAATATAAGAAGTATCAATACATGAACCAAAATATGAGGTGAAGTGCTAGACCCGAATAAAAGACAAGCTAGACTCTAATTCCCACCTAGCACGATCCTGCAAAACTGAAAAGTTGAGGGGTCAGTCCAACACGGACTGAGCGAGGGGTATAAATAAATATATGCGCAATTACCATGCAAGCTATAATCTCGGGTAATAAAAGAAGGTAATATAAGTTCAATAGAAAAGTAGGACTCGTCCGAGATTACAACTAATCAATTTAATAATTCAATCACGATCAATTCAATACGTGGCCCGGCGAGTGAGGGCAAAACTCCAACCTTTCACCAAAAGTGTACAATCATTCAATTTAATTAATGAATTAGGTGATCACACAAATAATTCCGTGCACAATTAGCAATTTCAGTCCATCCTTCTTCCTCCGGGTGATGGGGGATTGTAAGGCCCCGCCATCCAATCATGGTGTGCGTCGGGAACATGACTCCCACACACGGGATTTCTTCCTCCACCAAACCTCCTGGTGGATTCAGAGGTGATCCCACAGTTTATGAGGATAGTACAAGAGTTACCCGTCAGCCCTTGCTTCCTCGGTTGGCTCAATACACTACCCTCGGGCCCCAATGTGAACATGCTTACTCGCCAAAACAATAAATCAATCAATCAATCAATCCGTTCAAATCATGAAATCCGTTGTAAATCAATAAGATTTGAAAACTATAATTATATATACCTTTTGGCCGAAAACACAAATAGGGTTGTAAGGGTTCTAAGTATCTAGAAGTAAACCTCACCTGACGAGCGACAGGACAAGATAAGGCTACAAGACAATGCCCACACGATCCATGATCTCCGCCCTGGAGAAAAACTGGACAAGAAAGGGAATGTAGGAACCCGTGAGACATGACTCAATATGAGACCAAGTAGGACACACGACAATGCTCATGTAAATAAATAAAACGAAGCAATCCATTAACACTAGGTATGTATAAACACCAATAACACCTAAGAGTTGAAATTACTAACAAGAAATCATGTATTCATATTATTCAATTACTTCAAGTTCAATTCATATAAGGCATGAAGTCACACAATAACGTTTGAGCAATTAAGTACCAAGAAGTGTCAAGTAGGAGCATACTTATCAATTAATCAAGTATATTTATCATATAAGTCACATATGGGAGCCAAGAGAGTGAAAGGAATGTAATAAAGAAGGTTTTGGCGAAGTAAGACAAAAATGGGCAATTTCCAGAAATGCACACGCTGTAGGAAAACTGGAATATCTTGAGATATAGAAGTTGGAATAATGTTTTTCTTATTGGAAATGAAACTAGACACATAGGGCTTTCCGAGCATATATGGCTCGTTTTCTAGTTCAAAGCGATGAGAAAATGGTGTAAGCTTGAAGTTGGGTGAATGCAGTTTGTCGGTAAAGCAGCGACACCAAAAAGAATTGATAATATCTCACAAAATAGAAAAGATATTGAGGTGATTCTAATTGGAGGTTGTTCTAGAGTTCATGATCTTTCCAACGGTTCAAAAATCAGGTCAATTGGAGTTCGGATGATGGAGTCCCTGGCTGGGTAAAATTCAAGGGAAAAGTTCCCCGACCCGGTAGAGCTGTCCAGAAGCTCTACGGGACAAAAGTACCCGCCCGGGTACTTTTTATGCACAAAAAGTACACGCCCGGGTACCCTTCCAAAGTTGGAAAAAGGGGCAAAACAGGGGTTTGCTCGTGGAGGGAAGAAAGGGGAGCAAAACCACAATAAAACTCAACCAAAACACTCCAAAACAATTATATATCATGCATATAACTTGGAGACATCATTAAGTTAACATTTAATCCAAGGAAACATGCTTAGATCATCCAAAATTCATCATTCAAACCCATATAATTTCATGGTATTCAACTCTCATATTATTCATGAATTCATGCAAGCTTTGAAGTCTAATGATCCCACTCATGCTTCTAATCATAAATAAACAAGGATTTACATTCAAATCAACAAACCCTACTTCAATCAAGAAATCATGTACTTCTCAATCTACCTTATTTATGAAGAAAGAAAGGATGAAGGTGATGAAGATGATGATGTTTCAACTTGTGCAATTCTCTCCTTGAATTAAAGTTTGAAATATGGTGAAATCCTCCTTCCTCCTCCCTTGGTGTTTGGATCGGTGTTTAGTAGGTGTGAGTGTGTGAACTTTGATGAAATGTGATGAAATGAAATGTGGGGAATATGATATACATAAGATATTTACATGATTCTTCCACTAAATGAGATGAAAAGGCACTTCTTACACTTAGGTCCCTAAGCTTTATAAGTCATGCAATGAAGGATGTGGTATGAAGAAATGAATACTTAAGTCCAAGAATGGTTCATGCAATTAAGTCCATATGATTAGGAAATGATCAAGTAAAGTCAATTAATCAAATAAGACATGTTCGGCAATTAATTCACATAAATTCTCACGTTAACAATAATTTCATGGAAACAATTAGTAATATAATGTCACATAATATCAATTAAGCACATTATCAATTATTTCATGTAAATTTCACGTTAAGGATAATTCACATAAATGCATAGAAATTTAATACATATAATATTATGAAATGTAGATAAATTATCACATATTGCATAAATTGAAAACGGGGCGTTACAAGTCTCTGCCCCTTAAGAGGACCTGGTCGCCAGGTCCATACTCGAGTTCTAAATCTTTAAAGCAAGCAGTGAGAGAGCCCTGTCTCTCAAACAAGCAAAGAGAGAACCCCGTCTCTCAAACAAGCAAGGAGAGTACCCCGACTCTCACACAAGCAAGGAGAGTACCCCGACTCTCACACAAGCAAGGGTCCCAAAGAACACTTAATTAAACATTCATACAGAACTTCATGTAATGAACAAGTAGAAGAAGCCAAATATACCAACTAGTCATAGAAAAGTAATTTACAAATACAAAGAACCATACGTGGTGATAGTAAAATGTATATTGCACATGATATGCATGTTTAGGTGTACCGTTCACCATGGTCTTAGGAAACTTCAATGGCAGTGACTTGATTTAATACTTGATTCTTTGATCGGGATCCCTTCTAACCAAAATGCCAACCCTCAAATGCCTAACGCATTCCCCTGAAAAAGAATCCGTCCTCGGATTCACTACTCGACCGAACAAATAATGAGAGATACCCCGTCTCTCGCAAGCAACAAGGAGAGAGCCCCGTCTCTCGAGCAACAATGACAGAACCCCATCTCTCCAACAACAATGAGAGAACCCTGTCTCTCAAGCAGCAATGAGAGAACCCCCGTCTCTCACAAGCAAAGAGAGCACCCCGTCCCTCGAACCAAATTAAGAGAATGCCCGTCTCTTACAAACAACAACAAAGCAAGGAGGTCTCCAATACCCCCGAGCAACACAACACGAAACAATAATTAAAGTCACATAAGACACCCAAAGCAAGTAATAGATATCATCCACGTTGATCAACAATTACTCCAAGTAAGTTAACATGATAGGGAATCAAAGCACATAACATAAAAATTATTTAAATTAAATTTGCATGGATGCATGTATCATGGATGCTTCATGTACCATTCACCGATGTACAGAAATTTGGAGTTGGGAGTTTCGTTATACAATGCATGATCTGCTTTGAAAGTGAGTGCAGAGCTTGATTTGTCTTTAATTTCTTCAGTATGTCCCGGTGAAGCCATAATAGATCCTTTTCAAATATTATTCTTGATTCCCTTCTGACTTTTACTTCTCCTAGTTCTCTTCGATCTCTCATCATTTCCCAAAATCTTCATTCGACCTGACTAAATCTTTTCAATTAACCGAGCTTGACCTCCCCGAATACCCTTAAATCATTCGTCCCGACATCAGATCCATAGCTATTTCCTTTTTCTCAAATCAAAGCCCAACATATCATTGAAAATAACTACCCTTGACGTCCTAAAAAAAAATTTATTCTCGACCTTAATATATATATTACCCAAATCTTCTCTTGTCTTTCGTCAAATTTACCCTTCTTACTCTCTTTAAACCTCTAGGGTGAAATTTGGTATTCGGCCCCTAAAATTCCTTAACCGAAGAGAGGATGCTCTTGATGGTTCTTGAAGTTTGATTTAAATCTTCCTAATGTTCATCCTTGCCAGTTTGTTGAGTGTGAAATCTCTTTCCGAATTCGTTGAACCAAGCTTTATTGACAGCATCCCTTTTCTATGATAATTTGAATCGATTACCTCTTGACATCGCAATGTAGGAGTTTCCTTAAACTCCTTCATAACTCCCTTATCTTCTTTAAATGTATTTCCGTTATTCCTATTCATTATTTCTTCAGCCACAACTTCGAGTTTAAATTCTCCTCTCGGTCATCCTCTCCCCCTTCAAATTTTTGTCGTTACACCTTGAACCTCATCAATCCTTCTTTCATCGATATCCATGATAGGACAATCTCATTAGGGCCCGGGGGGGGGGGGGGAATTAACGAACCTAGTAACCCAAATTTATACCTCTCATCTTCCCTTTAATTCCCTCGGTAACCGAAACCCCCTTCTCTTATTCTTGTTCGATCCCAACACCCCAAAACAAATCTAATCTCACTTTCCTTCGGAGTTCCTTTTTACCATCTTATCCCTTACTTGAAGTTCTTTATTTACCCGAAGTCATCTTGATTGAATACAAAAGTGGCTCGGTTAAGGTAATGCTTGATAAGTGGAGGGAATGAGCTTCCTATCAATTAAACACTAAAATGCATGTCGGGTAACGATGACGATGCACGTGGCACACTTGCAACGATTTAATAGGTAACACATCAAAGCAATGAAATCAAATAAAGATGCACGCATAATTATAAGTAAGGAAAAGTTAAATAATTTGATGCAGAGTATGATGCACGTGCTATGAATGTTTTGGAACCTGTCACCAATATAGTAGGTCGTTAACTCGGTAGCTTTCCCTCGTTCCTCCAATCACGAGGTTACTTTGACTTGCTAATCATGCTTCGTCTTTCCCACGGTCTTCAAGTTTTCCACGGATCTTTGTGCATCAACTCGTACCTTCCACCGTCCGGAATTGTAATTTCTTGATCACAAATTCTTCTACGTCCATGGGTTTAGTATCTAAATTTTCCTCGAAAATCGACCCCTACTTCTAGTCGTCACCTTGATCAAGATTCCCGTACTTATCCTCTATGAGTTTAATTCACCTCCAATTGCTTATAGTTGAGCGAATGATTTCCTTGCAAAGATTCTTTGCCTTTCTTTACCGTTTCCATTTGTTGCTCTATATTTCCGAATTCGACCTCACAGCATGCCAATTCAGCTTGGATTTGGAGAATGAACTCAAATCCTGTCCTTAGCATTATCACCCTCCATGAATTGTATTTATCATATTACTTATCTTTCTTTAACCCCTTCTCGACTTGCTTCCCATCTTAGTCAAAATCCCGAGCAGCCGAATCCAACCTCTTCCTGATCTTGACTTCTAAAACTCGATTTCTAATTACCAGGTTCATTTAGAAGCCCTTGACAATCCTTGGGCTTAATTCCCACCAGATCCATTTTACCTGACCCCTGAACTAAAATACCTTCAAGGTTTATATACTTCATTCCTTGGTTGAGCAATCCCTTGAATCCAATTAAAGCACCCTAAGTAGTGGATTCACATAAATTGATCTTCTGAATCACAACCATCCCGCGATTAATTTCTATTTCACCAAATGTCCCTCTACCCTCGCATCTCCAAAGTCAAACCTCCCATTCTGAATCCTAACCATTAATTCTAACTCCGTCTATAAAGCCACGCATCTAAGATTCTCCACATTCCTCCCCGGTGCATCCTTCCTATCCTCAATGCCTCAGAAAGGACTTGCAATAGAACGTTGTTAGCATGATGTTTGGCCGTGGTTTGATATTATCTTCATAACCTATAAATCAGAACTCATTTCAAGGATACATGCATGCGATTAGTGCATGCTCATGGCACGTATTTGACACGAAAAACACTGATCCAATGGAGGAATGCAACAGATAAGTCAAACAAATTCAAAAAGGAAAGCAATACATATTCAAGATCGATGCAATGCACATATTGTCACATAGTTCCTAAGCCGTACGACCTAGACTGACTCAAACACGACACGAGAACACCGGTTTTGCAACCGGGCTCTGATACCACTGAAGGATGTAGCACCCGAGCGCAAGGTACCACATCCCCCGCACCGAGACCCGACCCGAATATGAAACGGACAATCCATACCCGAGCTAAATCACGGCGAACGGGGACATTCACACTCGCTAAGCTAAGCGGGAGCTAACTTTCGCAACCAAGGAGACAGTAAAACGGAAATAATACGAATGCGGAAGCTAAGTACACACATAATAAGATAAGCAAAGAGCAACGGGTTCAACTAGCATAGGTACCTAATCCCGAAATTCAATAAAATCATAAAACATAAATTCCAGATTCTTTCTATTCTTCTAAGCTTATCTTTTAGTTCATGATAAAAGTAACAATCAATACAAATCTTACATCTTTATACTTAAACAAATCATGAATCAATATGCACATGGACCGACTCTGACCTAACCGAAAGCTTAAAAGACTTGACTTCCCATCTAGCACTCCAAACCTGCAAGAACACTGAAAACAATCCGGGTTCAGTCTATACGAGACTGGTGGGTATAAAACGAGGTATACTAGCATATACAACAATATTTAAACATTCACATGCAAGTTATAATCCCAAATGAGGTTTTAGAGCATTTCCCCAACTGGGTGAAATAAATAAGTCATCAAAAGGGATTATAACATTCAATTTTCATTAGGTCGTTTGTGGCCCGGCGAGTGGGCGTGCATTATCTCCACCCAACACCTCGTGTAGTTCATTAAACATTTTTTCTTTCTTTCTTTCTTTCATTCATGCATAACATTCTTTTGTGCACATTCATGAACATTTACACCTTCTCCCTCCGATTGATGGCCGGGTGATCGGCCCGAACCATCCATTCATTGACCAAAAGGGGAACATGACTCCCCAGATGGTAGTCAGCGTCCATTCCTCGCTAACTCCTAACGAGGTCCGGTTACGCCGTTCATTCGTGGGACTAGTGTGAGGGTTCACCGTCAGCCCATGCCTCCTCGGGTCACCACTCACACCAAGTCCCTGGGCCCCATTCTGTGCATAACATTCATTCTTTTCTCGCCAAAACATTTGGTAGGTTCATAAAATAAAGGCTTTACTTTGAAATCATTTACTCTTAAAACGACTCTATATACATATAATAAATTTTGGTCGAACTCTTTGCACATTGGAAGTATATAGGGTTGTTTAACTAGATAGTAGAGAAACCCACCTGAACGCCTCTTACCGAACAATACCAAGAAGAAAAGAAGACTCGAAGAAGCCTAAGAACCCGGCATCTCCGCCCTGGAGAAACTGTACAAGGATACAATGCATTCATGAGACCCAAGACTCTAAATGAACCATATATGACGCACGACATGCAATGAACATGATATGAATGTCGAAGAGATCATATTATGTAATGAACACGTTCATATGCACGATTAACGCATTTAAATCATATAAATGAGCCATTCATTCGTTCAAGCAAGCGTTCAAATTCATTGAAGTTCAATCCTTACACATTTCATAACAATTTAATTTAAGAATTCAAATAACGATCATATCACGTACTATAACACGTTTACAATTTAAGAATTACCAAATAAATACATTCAATCAAAATCGGAAATTAGATAAAAACATGAAATATGTAACAATTTAATTTCCAAAATTTAATTAAATCAAACAATATTTAATATATAATAAACATATATATATATAATATACATAAATACCTATATATATATATATATATATATATATATATATATATATATTTGCATGCACATGCATGCATATATTAATAACATTGCATAATATATATTATATATGTATTTACGTGAACACATGTATACATATTTATATAATATAACACATGCGTGCATTTATATTTAGATTTATACTTAATGTATGCATGCAATCATTAACAATTACAATCATGTATGCACAATTACAAGTTATAAATATATAAGTACGTTGTAGCACCCCGCACGTGAGGCGCCACATCCCCCGCACTAAGGCTCAACACGAGTAACGAAACAGTAAATTCGCACCCGTATCAAACCCTAGCGAACGGGAGACAAACATAAAACCTTCCTAAGCTAGGCGGAGCTAGACCCTCCAATGATAACCAATCAACAAAATATAATGCATAGCAAACCAAAGTTCGATCATACAAACCATAAATGGAATTCGGGCTCTTCAGGCCTCTTTTAAAACATAGCAAAGCCCCGTAAGGTCAATTCAATAACAGTTACAAAAATATTCAAGTTCGGAACTACAGAATCGAATCAAACATAAATCAAGTACATGAGTGAGTGCAAAGACTCTCCTAACCTAACTCGACCAACTTACAGACTCCAAACGTCTCCGCCTAGCCCGAAACTCCAGAGTCAAACCTGCGCACTAAAAGATTGGGGAAGGGAGAGGGTCAGTCTCTAGAAGACTGAGTGAGCAGGAGCGATACATATATATATAAAACATGCACATGCAAGTCATAGATTCCGAACAAGGTTTTGTTGGCAATTAGTTCCCAAAAAGGGCAAGAGAATGATTAACCAATGCTCGGATTTTATGACTAATTCATATTAAATTCATTCCATTCGTAAATCATACTTAAATATAAGGCTCGGCGAGTGAGCGTGCACAACCTCCATCCAAACTCCGACCGTGTACGACAATTATCAATAATATATTGATTAGGTGATCATGCAATATATCATAATACAGGCAGAACATAAATCAAGTCATATCCTAAATATATTTGTTTGGGCAATCCGATTTCCGGCATTCCCGCACAGTGCCTATCAATCGGTAATCAATCAGTCAATCAATCATTCAATTATAATTAATTCCAACCTTCTTCCTCCGGGTTGGTGGTGGGTTTGCAAGGCCCGACCACCTCCGTCTTTGACCAAAAGGGGTTACATGACTCCCCAGATGGCACTCAGCTCCCTTTCCCCGCCAATCTCCTGACGAGGTCCAGTACCGCTGTCTAGTAGTGGGATTAGTATATGGGATCCCCGTCAGCCCTTGCTTCCTCGGTTAGCCACATATACTAAGTCCCGGGGCCCGTTCTGTAACTAGTGATAAATGTGTCTCGCCAAAACATATCAATACATACATAGTATACATACTATAAGAAATCATACCTTACCGGGTAATTCGGCATATGCTATATACGTACCTCTCCGTGTCATCCTAATCCATAGCTAGCATGAAGACACACGGTTTGGAGCATAGCCTCATTACAAAACCATTTTTAAGCTTATGTACGCTCATACATATAATTCAGAAGGATTTACTCGATAACTCCATTTGAAAACCATATATATATATAATCATAAGGGTTTTGGCCAAAGCTTTTCACATAAAGGTTGTAGGGTTTGTTACATAGCTAAAACGAAAACCACCCTCACCTTAACCGTGAAGAAACAAGGATCGAGCACCAAGTGCCTGACGATCAACAGCTCTCCACCCTGGAGACAAACTGAACAAAAGACCACAAGACGTGTTCGTGAGACTCAAGACTCTAAATGAACCATATATGACGCACGGCAATGCTCAAGCATGATATGAAGGCATAAAGATCGTATAACCAATTCATTCACTTGTTCGATCATAAATCACTCAAATTCTTCAATCCATATGTCCAATCAATTTATTTCAAGAACTCAAATAGAAGCATAGAACATATTCAAGCTCTCCCATAATGTTACCATATACTTCATATTACATAACATAGCATATATTCAAGGTTGGGCAACAAGAAGAAGTGATAAGATATAGAAAATAAGCGAGGCGATTCATAAACGACACATAAACACCCATAACCGGCATTAAGCAAAAGCATACCTAAAACACATCCAAATATCATGAAATTGCACCATAATACTCCTAACATATAGCTAAACAAGTTCATAGTTTAACACAAAAGGAGATAAAGTCATTAAGGAGGGGAAACAAATCAAAAACCGAAGAGGAAGTAACGAAGACTGCGCATGGGAAGTGACACGGGGGTGTCACCAACCCTAGCACAACTGAGCCACGGGCGTGGCTCAGTACAGAACTGAGCAGAGGGTGTGACACGCCCGTGTCTCACTCTTATGAGTAAATGTGACACGGGGGTGTCACGGTACAGAACTTAATCCCCTTTGAAATTTTTCCGGCAAAACTGAACTCAAACAAACTCAACCCAAAGGCATACCAAATGAATTCCAAATGCTCTGAAACTTCATATACAACATATTTGGCATGTTATGAACATTTTTCATTTAGAGTGAAAAGGCTAAATCGCACGTTAAGGTCATCGAATCCACGCAACAAAACTGGGTCGCCAAAATCGCACATATGAGACCTAATGATTCTATCATGCCTTGATCACGTACTTAGGGGTTGAGTTTGGATCTGAAACTTTGAGGAATGCATGCTAACATACTAAACAACTTATATACATCATATATATGCAAAATGGTACCATTTAAAGCACATTAGAAGGATCAACAAGTTACCAAACTCAACAGCAACAATTCTGTCAAAGAGCATGCATAAGAACAGGCCATGTCTTGCGGTTTTGAGGCTTCAAATGGAACCAAATACTTAAAGCATGAATACTAACATATAGTACAATGAGTGTACATCAACTCCATGCATTTTCACACGAAATGGAGGCCATATGATCATGCAACAACACCAAATCTCACACAGCAGTTTGAAAACAGGGGAATCAATTAGATCATCAAGTTTGGAGCTCCATATCTCAAAATTTTACAAAAGGAGCAAGAGGTGAAATCCTCCTAACATCATATACTATTAGTTGGGAAAGAAATAGGTCAAGAAACAAGTTCATATGATCATGTTTAAGCAAGGAATTCAGCCACACAAGTAAATAGGTCACTAGGACAAAAATCCCTAAAAGTTCATACTAATCTCATAATTCAAACCCTAATCAAATCTGATCCAAATCATGTTTTAAATAGATGAAATCAAACATAATTGAGTAGAGAAGACATACATATTCATACCTTGAAGTTTTGGTGAAGGAAGATGGTGATTTGAGCTCAAAATCACAAAAGGCCAAGGTTTTCTTCTTCCTTCTCCTCCCTCTTTCTCTCTCGATCAGTTCCAGCTGCAAGAGGAGATGTATGGTTCGGTTTTTGCAGCTAAAAGGATAAGAGAAGGGTTTAACTCAAGTATACAAGCCATGGTTAAGGTATGGTTAGGTTAAGGAGTGTTATGGGGTCCCACCATGAAGACTAGTCAACCAAAGGAGCTCTTCTTGCACGAGTTGTCCGTTACGGTTGGATTTCGGAGGTCTTAATGATTTCAAAAAGGTATGAGGCTTGTTCCATTGTCTCCGAATCGTCGATACGAAGGCAACGGAGTTGACGGAATTCGAATCCGAATTCCCGAGCTCAAGATATCACGCACGGAACCAAGGGTGCGCTAATTGCTCGTTAGCCCCCGACTTGGTTCCAAAAATCAAAATAAATTCATAAACACGTCAATTGAATCCGAAAACATAAACCGAGCACATAGGCACGTTCATAACACACATATTTACGACATATTAAATTTTCACGCCAATCCAGTATCATTTCATATAAGAACGAAGTAGAAATAAAACACTCAAGCGCATGAACGAATTCATATTGTTATAAATAAATTACTAAACTTAAATTCCATATTAATTAAATTAAATAACAAAAGTTTACGGTTTTAAATCAAATAAAAACACTTATAAACAATTAATCATATAATTAAATACTTAATTTGCGCAATTTTTTTAACAAATACGTCACATTACTTAAACTGAAAAACGGGGGCGTTACAATCTCTCCCCCTTAAAAAGAATCCGTCCTCGGATTCAAAGCACGCTTGAAAACAAACAAGGAGAGATTCCCCGTCTCTCACAAGCAACAAGGAGAGAGCCCCGTCTCTCGAGCAACAATGAGAGAACCCCGTCTCTCCAACAACAATGAGAGAACCCCGTCTCTCGCAAGCAAAGAGAGTACCCCGTCTCTCAAACAAAATAAGAGAATCCCCGTCTCTTAACCGAAAATAAAACAAGGAAGTCTCCAATACTCCCAAGCAACTCACGCAAAACCAATTTTAAAATCACGTAAGGCATCCAAAGCCAGTAATAAATGTCACCCATACTGGTTACTAATTAATCCAAGTAATTTTAACACCGTGCAGATCAAAACACTTAACATAAGAAAAATATATAAGTTAAATTTGCATGGATGCATGTATCATGAATGCTATAAGTACCGTTCACCGTAGTTGCAAAATTTCAAAGTGTGAATTGTCATTGTCCAAGATGTGATCTGTCCTGAAGGTAACTCAGTGTCCAGCTTGTCTTGGACCTCTTCAGGGTTCCCCGGTGAAGCTATTGATCAATCCTTTTTAAGGACCATACTCTTAAACCCCCTTTTGACTTGTACTATTTCCAATCTTCACCATTTCCCACAATCTTCATTCGACCATCCAATTCTTTTTAATTAACCGAACTTGACCTCCCCGAATATCCTTAGACCATCTGTCTCAATGTTAGATCCATAGCTACTATCTTACTCATATCAGAGTTTAAAATATCCTCAAGAATGACTACTCCCGACCACCTTGACGATTCAATCCCTACCTAGAGGTATTCGTCATTAGAATCTACCTTAACATGAATCCTCTTCCCATCTTCCGCGCAAATTATCCATTCATTCCCTTTTACCCCTTTAAGGTTACATTCGGCATCAGGCTCCACATTTCTTGTATTGAAGATAGAACGTTCTTGATGATTCTTGTTGTTTGATGTAAATCCTCCAATGGTCACCTTTTCCCGGTTTGGCTTCTTCTTAGATTTCCTTCCGCAGTATCGTGGGACTAACCGAGAACTTGATGATAGTGTCATTATTGAACCCCTTCTTTGTACCCTATTAGATTACTCGTGATCGTCATCATTCCATCATATACCAACTTGATTCGACACTCTCTCTTGTCAATTCCGACTTAGGAGTTTCCAGACGCTCCCTTATAATTCTGTTATCTCCAGATCCATGTTCCACACATAGGAACATTCTTCAAACCATTTCCTTCATTCCTAATGATGGACTTCAACCCGAATTTAATAACTTAATTCTCCTCTTAACACTTAACCATTCACGCCACCTTAGTTATCTCCGATCATCACTAATAGGACTTCCAGGTCTTCCTAAATTTGTAATTTCGTCTTTCCCACTAAAACATTTCTTCGAGCACCTTTTCAATCGTCCAATTTGTTCTTCGGTTGTGCTCTCCCCCTTAAATTTCTGTTGTCCCGGGTTGAACTCCATTGATTCTTCTTTTATCGAACTCTTGATGAGTAAATTCCATTTCTCTTCCTCATAACTCAGATACGTTTCGGTTGAACTGATACTTGATAGTTAAGGAGAAAGGACTTCCTATCAAGTAAACACTAAAATGCATGTTGGGTTAAAATGACAATGCATGGGTCACGTTTACATCAAGCAATTATACAACACATTAGCGCAACGAAACCAATTAGAAATGCACGGTTAAACATAAAGTCAAGAGAATAAATAATAATGTAAAATATGATGCACGTGCTATGAATGTTTTGGAACCTGTCACCGATGAGGTAAGTAGTTAGCTCGACAGCTTTTCCTTGTTACTCCAAGTCCCGCGGTTACTTTGACTTGGTGATTATCCCTTGCCTTTCCCACGGTCTTCAAGTTTTCCATGAGTCCATCACTTGTATCTTCTACTATCCGAGATTGCAATTTCTTGATCCTTACTTCTTCCACGTCCACTGAGTTAGCATCCACACTTCTCCTCGCAATTCGACCTTTACTTCTAATTGTCACCTTGATCAAGAATCCTGTACCTATCCTTTGTGAGTTCAATTCACCTCCAACTGCTTACATTTGAGCGCATGATTTCCTTTCTTTACCATTTCCATTTGTTGCTTCATATCTTCCATTTTACTTCACAACATGGCAATTCAGCTTGGTTTTGGAAAAACGAACTCATATCCCAATCAACACCTTGATCAAGATTCCTGTGAATACTATTTATGAGTTTCCCTTCATGATCGAAATCCAAAGCTACCAAGTCCAACTCTTCCCGGTCTTAACTTCGACAGACTTGATTTCAATTTCCTAGGCTTAGTCAGAATTCCTTCTTTATCGACCCCATGTGCACCACTCCTACCGGACCCATCTTATCTTAGTTTCTCCTAATTATTGATACCTCTTCAACGATCAAGTCCCGAATCAGAATATCTTCAAGGTTCGTTCACTTTATTCTTTAGGTTGAAAGATCCCGTGCATCCAATCCAAGGCACCTTATGTGACAGAGCCATATCGGTCAATCTTCTAGATCATAACCATCCCACAATCAATCCTTATTTCACCAAGTGCCCTTCTGCCATCGCGTCTCTAAATTCAATCTTCCCATCTTGAAGCCTAATCCTTGATCTCTAGCCCTATTTGGGAAGTCTCGCATCTAGCATTCTCCACATTCTTCCCAGAGTATCCTGCCCATCTTCCATGTCTCAAAAAGGTTTGCAATCAATCTTCTTTGTCCTAGAACTTGGCCGTGGTTTGATATCATCTTTATAACCTGGAAACCATAACTCATTTCAAGAATGGATGCATGCGATTAGTGCATGCTCATGGCACCTATTCAATACGAAATACAAGAATCCATAAAAAAAATGCAACAAGTAATTCAACAAAATTCTTAAGGAAACCAAATTCCATATTCAAGATCGATGCAATGCACATAATATCACATAGTCCCTATGCCGTTCGACTTAGACTGACTCCGACACGACTCAAGAACACCGGTTTTGCAACCGGGCTCTGATACCACTTAAGGATGTAGCACCCCGCACGTGAGGCGCCACATCCCCCGCACTAAGGCTCAACACGAGTAACGAAACAGTAAATTCGCACCCGTATCAAACCCTAGCGAACGGGAGACAAACATAAAACCTTCCTAAGCTAGGCGGAGCTAGACCCTCCAATGATAACCAATCAACAAAATATAATGCATAGCAAACCAAAGTTCGATCATACAAACCATAAATGGAATTCGGGCTCTTCAGGCCTCTTTTAAAACATAGCAAAGCCCCGTAAGGTCAATTCAATAACAGTTACAAAAATATTCAAGTTCGGAACTACAGAATCGAATCAAACATAAATCAAGTACATGAGTGAGTGCAAAGACTCTCCTAACCTAACTCGACCAACTTACAGACTCCAAACGTCTCCGCCTAGCCCGAAACTCCAGAGTCAAACCTGCGCACTAAAAGATTGGGGAAGGGAGAGGGTCAGTCTCTAGAAGACTGAGTGAGCAGGAGCGATACATATATATATAAAACATGCACATGCAAGTCATAGATTCCGAACAAGGTTTTGTTGGCAATTAGTTCCCAAAAAGGGCAAGAGAATGATTAACCAATGCTCGGATTTTATGACTAATTCATATTAAATTCATTCCATTCGTAAATCATACTTAAATATAAGGCTCGGCGAGTGAGCGTGCACAACCTCCATCCAAACTCCGACCGTGTACGACAATTATCAATAATATATTGATTAGGTGATCATGCAATATATCATAATACAGGCAGAACATAAATCAAGTCATATCCTAAATATATTTGTTTGGGCAATCCGATTTCCGGCATTCCCGCACAGTGCCTATCAATCGGTAATCAATCAGTCAATCAATCATTCAATTATAATTAATTCCAACCTTCTTCCTCCGGGTTGGTGGTGGGTTTGCAAGGCCCGACCACCTCCGTCTTTGACCAAAAGGGGTTACATGACTCCCCAGATGGCACTCAGCTCCCTTTCCCCGCCAATCTCCTGACGAGGTCCAGTACCGCTGTCTAGTAGTGGGATTAGTATATGGGATCCCCGTCAGCCCTTGCTTCCTCGGTTAGCCACATATACTAAGTCCCGGGGCCCGTTCTGTAACTAGTGATAAATGTGTCTCGCCAAAACATATCAATACATACATAGTATACATACTATAAGAAATCATACCTTACCGGGTAATTCGGCATATGCTATATACGTACCTCTCCGTGTCATCCTAATCCATAGCTAGCATGAAGACACACGGTTTGGAGCATAGCCTCATTACAAAACCATTTTTAAGCTTATGTACGCTCATACATATAATTCAGAAGGATTTACTCGATAACTCCATTTGAAAACCATATATATATATAATCATAAGGGTTTTGGCCAAAGCTTTTCACATAAAGGTTGTAGGGTTTGTTACATAGCTAAAACGAAAACCACCCTCACCTTAACCGTGAAGAAACAAGGATCGAGCACCAAGTGCCTGACGATCAACAGCTCTCCACCCTGGAGACAAACTGAACAAAAGACCACAAGACGTGTTCGTGAGACTCAAGACTCTAAATGAACCATATATGACGCACGGCAATGCTCAAGCATGATATGAAGGCATAAAGATCGTATAACCAATTCATTCACTTGTTCGATCATAAATCACTCAAATTCTTCAATCCATATGTCCAATCAATTTATTTCAAGAACTCAAATAGAAGCATAGAACATATTCAAGCTCTCCCATAATGTTACCATATACTTCATATTACATGACATAGCATATATTCAAGGTTGGGCAACAAGAAGAAGTGATAAGATATAGAAAATAAGCGAGGCGATTCATAAACGACACATAAACACCCATAACCGGCATTAAGCAAAAGCATACCTAAAACACATCCAAATATCATGAAATTGCACCATAATACTCCTAACATATAGCCAAACAAGTTCATAGTTTAACACAAAAGGAGATAAAGTCATTAAGGAGGGGAAACAAATCAAAAACCGAAGAGGAAGTAACGAAGACTGCGCATGGGAAGTGACACGGGGGTGTCACCAACCCTAGCACAACTGAGCCACGGGCGTGGCTCAGTACAGAACTGAGCAGAGGGTGTGACACGCCCGTGTCTCACTCTTATGAGTAAATGTGACACGGGGGTGTCACGGTACAGAACTTAATCCCCTTTGAAATTTTTCCGGCAAAACTGAACTCAAACAAACTCAACCCAAAGGCATACCAAATGAATTCCAAATGCTCTGAAACTTCATATACAACATATTTGGCATGTTATGAACATTTTTCATTTAGAGTGAAAAGGCTAAATCGCACGTTAAGGTCATCGAATCCACGCAACAAAACTGGGTCGCCAAAATCGCACATATGAGACCTAATGATTCTATCATGCCTTGATCACGTACTTAGGGGTTGAGTTTGGATCTGAAACTTTGAGGAATGCATGCTAACATACTAAACAACTTATATACATCATATATATGCAAAATGGTACCATTTAAAGCACATTAGAAGGATCAACAAGTTACCAAACTCAACAGCAACAATTCTGTCAAAGAGCATGCATAAGAACAGGCCATGTCTTGCGGTTTTGAGGCTTCAAATGGAACCAAATACTTAAAGCATGAATACTAACATATAGTACAATGAGTGTACATCAACTCCATGCATTTTCACACGAAATGGAGGCCATATGATCATGCAACAACACCAAATCTCACACAGCAGTTTGAAAACAGGGGAATCAATTAGATCATCAAGTTTGGAGCTCCATATCTCAAAATTTTACAAAAGGAGCAAGAGGTGAAATCCTCCTAACATCATATACTATTAGTTGGGAAAGAAATAGGTCAAGAAACAAGTTCATATGATCATGTTTAAGCAAGGAATTCAGCCACACAAGTAAATAGGTCACTAGGACAAAAATCCCTAAAAGTTCATACTAATCTCATAATTCAAACCCTAATCAAATCTGATCCAAATCATGTTTTAAATAGATGAAATCAAACATAATTGAGTAGAGAAGACATACATATTCATACCTTGAAGTTTTGGTGAAGGAAGATGGTGATTTGAGCTCAAAATCACAAAAGGCCAAGGTTTTCTTCTTCCTTCTCCTCCCTCTTTCTCTCTCGATCAGTTCCAGCTGCAAGAGGAGATGTATGGTTCGGTTTTTGCAGCTAAAAGGATAAGAGAAGGGTTTAACTCAAGTATACAAGCCATGGTTAAGGTATGGTTAGGTTAAGGAGTGTTATGGGGTCCCACCATGAAGACTAGTCAACCAAAGGAGCTCTTCTTGCACGAGTTGTCCGTTACGGTTGGATTTCGGAGGTCTTAATGATTTCAAAAAGGTATGAGGCTTGTTCCATTGTCTCCGAATCGTCGATACGAAGGCAACGGAGTTGACGGAATTCGAATCCGAATTCCCGAGCTCAAGATATCACGCACGGAACCAAGGGTGCGCTAATTGCTCGTTAGCCCCCGACTTGGTTCCAAAAATCAAAATAAATTCATAAACACGTCAATTGAATCCGAAAACATAAACCGAGCACATAGGCACGTTCATAACACACATATTTACGACATATTAAATTTTCACGCCAATCCAGTATCATTTCATATAAGAACGAAGTAGAAATAAAACACTCAAGCGCATGAACGAATTCATATTGTTATAAATAAATTACTAAACTTAAATTCCATATTAATTAAATTAAATAACAAAAGTTTACGGTTTTAAATCAAATAAAAACACTTATAAACAATTAATCATATAATTAAATACTTAATTTGCGCAATTTTTTTAACAAATACGTCACATTACTTAAACTGAAAAACGGGGGCGTTACATACGTACACCTTCATGCAACCCTTATGTGATATCTAATTCCATGCACACATTCACAATTCAACAACAATCAACATGTATTAATATTTTAAGTATACATGTTTACATGCACACACATCACCTAACAATTTAAAAGAAAAGAATGAAATGCAACAGCAAAGGAGCAGCGTTCTGTAAAAGGTGGTACCCGGCCGGGTAATTGCATGCATGAAATCTCCCCGGCTGGGGAGATACGGTACAGAAACAACACAACAGCTCAACGAAGCTTTCCCCTGTTTCTATCATGAACATACAACAGCAACTAACACACAAATAGGGCAGAAAATCAAGCAACAACTCAGCAACAAAACAGATCAAAACTCCCATAAATCTGACTGGAAAATGACAGCAACTTATCAAGGAAACAGGGCAGCAGCGGATAGCAGTAGTTCGCAACAAAAACAGGGACAAAACGGCAAGAAAACAAGGTATAAACTCACACACCATCAGCCATCAATCCAGCAACAAAAAGGTGAAATAAGGCAACAAATGACAGCAAGAAATTAATCCCAAATGCAGCAGCAGCAGCAGCAGCAGTTCAATGTGAGGGAGGATGAAAATAAGATCATTTCATGCTATGGTCTTAATAAATTCATAAATGGTAACTCATAAAAACTTCATCTACCATGTAATACATCACCATAATTGCAAAGAAGGAGTTAAAACAATCATGTTCATGCTTCAAATCAACCAAATCCATCAAGGAATGAAAGAGAGTAACAAAATGGCACCAAACCTAACTATTCTTCAAGTCAGCCATAAACTCATGAAAACATGCTCAAAATAGGGGATGAATAGATCAAAATGACTCTAAATGAATGTATATAACAACCCTAAGCTTACCTTGTGGATTGGATGGGAGATGGAAGAGATTTGAGCTTGAATCTCCAAGGTTGGCATGAGTTACGGGAATGACTGGAAGCAGGGGAATTTGGCTGAGTTTTCTCCAAGTAATGAGGGTTATCTCGGTTTGGGGTTAATTATGGCTGATAGAGGGTTGAGTTAGGGTTCCAAGGAATCAAACCATGGTTAGTTTGGTCAAGCTTTGTGGAAGATATGGCCATTTTATTGAGCTGTGGCAGTTTTGGCGTTCGTTGCATGTTTTGGTTGGATTTCGGAGGTTCAAATGGTCTTAGAAAAATATGAGGTTAAGTTCATTAAACCCGAATTTTCGTTACGAGTTCAGCGAAGTTGATGAAACTCGAATCCGAGTTTCCTTGCTCAAGATATCACATACGGAACCAAGGGTGCACTAATTGCTCGTTAGCCCCCGACTTGGTTCCACAATTCAAAATAAATTCGTTACCACGTCAAACGAAGTCGAAAACATAAAAAGAGCATATAAACATGTTCATAACAAATAAATGTACAACATACTAAATTTTCATCAATTTTCGATATCAAATCATATAAGAACGAAGCAAGAATACAACACCCAAGTGTTGAGCAATAACAAATTCATAACATACAAATCAAATAAACAAAACGAATTTTCAAATTCTAAATTAAAAGTAAAAGTCAACGATTGAAAATTGAATTCAATTAATATAATTAAACAAGATTAATTAACATTAATTCTTAATTGTCCTGCTTACGTGAAGAGGATAGAAGGAGATAAGTTAGAATCTCGTTCTAACTTATGCTACTTTGTAGGTTATCCTAAGGAATCCATAGGATACTACTTCTATGATCAATCTGAGCAAAAGGTGTTTATTTCTAGAAATGCCACTTTTCTGGAGGAACCGTTCCTTAAAGAAAAGAAAGCCAAGATCATAGAATTAGAGGAAGTACAAAGTGACCCCACGACACCCACTGAAGAAACGTCCCCTTCTGACCAACCACAACCAATCACGAATTTCGATACACACTCAAATCCTCCTCTAAGGCGTTCTGAACGCAATCCTAGACAGCCAGAGAGATGGTATGGATTCTTCCATGAGATCTCTCAAAAAGGATAATGATCATTCAACATACGAGGAGGCACTTTCAGATTCTGACTCTGAACAATGGATAGAAGCCATAAAATCCGAAATGGATTCCATGAACTCCAACGAAGTTTGGACCTTGGTAGATTTACCTGATGGGGTCAAACCCACAGGTTGCAAATGGATCTTTAAGAGAAAGCTTGGAGTTGATGGAAGCATTGCAGTCTACAAGGCAAGACTGGTTGCAAAAGGATTCACTCAAAGACCCGGCGTAGACTTTGATGAAACCTTTTCACCAGTTGCAATGCAAAAGTCTATTCGGATCATGCTTGCCATTGCTGCATATTATGACTATGAGATATGGCAAATGGATATGAAAACTGCCTTTCTCAATGGTGACATTGATAAAGCATTTATATGGAGCAACCCATAGGTTTCACATTCAGTGGGAGTGAGCAAAAGGTTTGCAAACTCCAAAGATTGATCTATGGATTGAAACAGGCTTCTAGGAATTGGAACATTCGATTTGATGAATTAGTGAAAGCATTTGGCTTCATTCAAATTTCTAATGAATCATGTGTGTATAGAAAGGAATTTGAGACCTCAGTGCAATTCTTAGTACATTATGTTGATGACATCCTCCTTATTGGGAATTCGAAGGATGACATGAAAGTAACTAAGTTATGGTTATCGAACCAATTCGAGATGAAAGATCTTGGTGATGCGTCCTATATCCTTGGAATTAAAATCTATCGAGATAGATCTAGAATGTTAATAGGACTATCACAGTCAATGTACATTGACAACGTATTGAAGAGATTCAATATGGAGTCAGCAAAGGTTAAGAACCTTCCTATGAGTGTAGGAACAAGTCTTTCTAAGAAAATGTGCCCTAAGACTAACCTTGAGAAGGAAAGAATGACTTATACACCTTATGCATCACCAATAGGTAGCATAATGTATGCAATGTTATGTACTCGACCGGATGTGGCTTATGCACTTAGTGTAACAAGTCGTTTCCAATCTGACCCTGGAGATGGTCATTGGGCTGCCGTGAAGAATATTCTTAAGTACTTGAAAAGTACTAAAGATTTATTCTTAGTTTACTGAGGTCAGAAAGATCTTACTGTCGAAGGATACTGCGATGCAAGCTTTGCATCTGACTTAGATGATTTTAAATAAATGTCAGGATACATTTTTTGCCTAAACAGCAGAGCAGTGAGTTGGAAGAGTTCCAAGCAAACGACCACTGTAGATTCGACCACTGAGGCCGAATACTTAGCTGCAAATGATGCAGCTAAGGAAGGTGTTTGGATTAGAAACTTCATTCAAGAGTTGAATGTTGTTCCTAGCATAAAAGACCCCATTATTGTGTTTTGTGACAACACTGGGGCGGTTGCTCAAGCAAGAGAACCAAGATCTCACCAACGGACCAAGCACATTATGAGGAAGTATTACCTAATCCGTGATATTATCAAAAGAGGAGATGTGGAAATTGAGAGGGTCGCATCAGCAGGGAACGTGGCAAATCCACTTACTAAACCCTTAGTCGAGAAGCTTTCCAAGGTCATCTTCAAAAGATGGGACTTAGAGTAGCTTTGGAATGGCTTTGACGGGCAAGTGGGAGATTGTTAGGAATAGTGCCCTAGAAAGCCGATTGTATATCCGCTTTGTACTTTTCCTTATTGTAATCACAGATAATCTTTGAATAAAATAACGAATTGAGGCAACACTTCTTTATATGCTCTTATTTGGTATGCGTTTACTTTAATTGTGCATGTATGAGAACTCCCGTAATCCTGATGACTTTAGGACTCTACCATTTAGGTGAAATGGTTCATGAAACGAGCCCTATATCACATAAATCATGATTAGTAAAATACTCCAAGCCGATGAGTCCTACAGACAACCTTGTTTCATGGAGGTGCAAAGTGTATAGTTGATACGTGCATGATACATGAGGGTGCTTACTTCCATAAGTAAGTTCACTAAGGTGCCCCGTGTGAGAAGATTCCTAAATGGGAAAGGAAGTTTCTATTTCAGGAAATGAAAACTTCCAGATTAGAAAATATCTCACGAGTCATTTATATGATTAATTGATCCTTAGACTTGAGGTTCCATGTCACATTATGAGTTAACTTTGTAGTCTTAGGTATAAGCTTTAAAGGGTGTCGCCTTAGACAACTGATTCAAGGCTTATGCGGGCTGCACAAGTGACTCATGAAAGTGAATGAGAATCCTGAAAGGACCTACACTTGCATTTTCAAGGTGATCTCTTACTGTGTAAGTCATTCATATGCCATATGGAGTCCTTGGCCAAGGCAGTAGATCAAGACATCAAGAAAAAGGTTTCGTGGATTGAGATCAAATGGATATGAAATGCACTTAGCTTTAAGACCAGATTATTAGGGTTCTGATTATTCCCTTACCCTAGATCTTGGTTGAGAGATAGTAAGTAGGAGGATTGTATCTCACATGAATCAATGACTTAAAGGTTCTGTCGAATCGAGACATTGCAATTCAGCTAGGGGTTAAACACCTGCTGCTAGACTATGGTCGTTTAATCTGTGGACTAATTAATTAATTAGTGAATTAATTAATTAGGGTCACTGCTAATTGAATTAAGAACCTAGAGGGTCACACACAACAACTTGGTTACATGAGTTGAGGCTTTGAAATGATTAAACGAGTTAATCGAGCCAAAAGGGTTCCACACGTGTGAATCACACGTGTGATTCATGTGAGTGACACGTGTCCTTGGGGACACGTGTGTCACACGTGCATATATTTGTATATGTGATTAAATAATTAATGTGTTAATTATTTAATAGACTTCGGTTTAATTTTTGAATTAAAAAAAAAGTTTTATTTTGGAGAAAAATAATCTATTTAATTAATTACGAATTAATTCATTAGATAAAAATAAGTTATTTATTTATTAATAAATAAAGTATAAAATTATCCAAAAAGGGTTTTGGATATTTTAGCTCTCTTAAAAGTTGATTTGAATTAGAATTCAAAAGTCAAAGTTTGGAATTACTTGATGATCAAGTAATAAGAGAGAGGGACCAAATCTTCATGTGTTGAACACCATACTTTCTCCAAGATCAAATAAACCCTAGGTTAAGCCTAAACACTAACTAGAGAACTAGCATCCTTACTAGTTAGATTGTAGTCAAGTTGGTGGACTATCTCTAGAGAGCTTTAAGTTAGAAGTTTTAAAGATTCGAGCTTTACCACTGAGAGGGCATCAAGCCGCGAGATGAGCCTTCTTGGGTGGCTAGAAACGCTTCAAAAAAGATTATTGAAAAGTAAGTTTCTAATCTCTACAAATTCGGATTCACGATTGCGAGTTTCGATCCTTTTTGTTGGAAAATTTTAAATTTCCGCTGCTTTCTGATTCCTGTTTTCCAACATCTATGAAGCCCCAAAAGCCCGGTTCCCCTTCCTCGTGTACTCCTAATGAGGTCGGTTTCACCGTAGTTCATGGTGGGACTAGTACACGGGATCACCGTCGGCCATTGCCTCCCCGGATAGCCGCATGCATCAAGTCCCTGGGCCCGTGTTCATTCATACATGTCCTCGCCAAAAATCATAAGGTAGGGATACATAACAAAAAGGGCTTTACGTTCGAAATTATTTACTCATGAAATGACTCGATATATATAGTACTTTGGCTTAAACCTTTCATGTTAGATATATCGGGTCGATTCATATCTAATAGAAGAGAAACCCACCTGTTACACCTTAAAGAACAAGACCAAGAAGAAAAGAAGATTGGAAAGTAGCCTATGAACCCGGTAGATCTCCACCCTGGAGAAAACTGTACAAGAAGTAACACGGTGCATACGTGAGACTCAAGACTCCATATGAACCATAAATGACGCACGACTATGCAATGAACATGATATGATGTGCACATGAGGCAATAACATGTTATGATGATGTTCATGTGCACAATTAATGCATTAGAAGCACATAAACGGGCAATTCGTTCAAGTTCAATCAATGCAAGAAGGTTTGAAGTTCATTCGTTCCATATCTTTTGTGAATCGTATCAAATCGAACCATAACCTTAAAAAACAATAATCATAACATACATATCAGCATGTGTACAATGCATAGGAATCAATTTCAGGTGAAAGGAGTCTATTAACACATAAAGAAAGCAACAGTTGCAAAGAAGGCCATATTACAACATTTAAACGTTCACATTTCATTTCACGTTTACACATTGGATTCACAACATAAAATCCATAATCATATTAGAATATATCACATATTATCAATTAATCAAGCATACAATTCATTCAAATCACCTACGGAGTCCGAGGTAGTGGAAGGAAAGTAAGAGGACGAATTTAGGCACGTTTTGATAAGAGCTGACAATTTTCTAGATTGCGCAAGCTGTAGAAAAATGGGAATATCTTGAGTTCTAGAATTTGGAATTACGTTTTGTTTGTTAGGTATGAAACTAGAGAAATAGGGCTTTCTAAGGATATATGGTTCGAATCGTGGTTCAAAGCGAGGTGAAATGGCATAGGTCCGAAGTTGAATGAATGCAGATTACCGGCAAAGTGGTGACACAAAAATGGTTGATTATATCTCATAAATTAAAAAGGATATTGAGGTGATTCCAATTGGAGAATGTTCTAGACTTCAAAAGGTTTCCGTGTTTCGAAATTCAGGTCAATCGGAGCACGTTTGAGGGGTAAACGGAAGAGAACAAACTCAGAAAGAAAACATGGGAGGATCCACGGCCATGGATTTTTCCTTCATAAAAATCCACTACCGTGGGAAGGCCTCCAGGTTTCTGGACACGAATCCACGGCCGTGGGTTTCTCAAGGCATAAAAATCCACTGCCATAGATTCATTCCAGGGCCGAAAATACGTAGAAAGAGTAGGACATACACGGGAGAAAGCAACCAACACCAAAACACCTCAAAATTCAACCCAAAACACTTAAAACATATATTAAGTCATGTAAGAACATCAAATGCAAGTTTAGGGCAAAGTAAAATACATTAATTCACAAACCCACATACATATACACACATATACATACATACAATATATATACACATTCTTGCTCCAAGAATACCAACAATTAAGCATAGAATTCATAGATCGACATATATTCATGTAAAGACACACAATGATTCAAGTTATTAGGCAAAGATCACAAAACCCTATCTTAAATCATTCAAATTCATACATGAATGCACACACATATATACCTTGGATGGAAGAAAAGAAGAGGATGAAGAAAAAGAGGTTTTGGATTGATCTCTTGAGGAAAAAGAGCTTGAATCCTTGTCTCTTAGCTTCCTTGTTTAATCAAGAGAGGAGTGGAAGAAATTGAGGGTGTGTGTCTTGTGTTTGTTCTTGAAGAAATGAAGAAAGAAGATAGGTGTGTGTGTGCATAGATATATATCATGTAGAAGAGGGAGGAACAAGGAGGAAATTGCCAATGAGTCCTCCAAGAATTTAAGTACTTGAATTAGGGTGCCAAGGTTTGATGGGTGAGCAATTAGGTCCAATTCCAAAAATCAATTGAGTCCAAGGATTTCATATAAGATCAAATACGTACATAATCGAAACAAAACATTAACTAAACAAGTATATGGGTAGTAAATGAATTTAAAAGGCATAGTCAAAGGTCATATAAATCATATAGGTCACGTAATGGCAATTAATTCACGAAAGTAAAATATATTAAACATCCACTTAGCACTTAAAACACATAAAAATCATATAACTATCGGCCTACACCCACTCGTGAAGTCATACCTGACTTGGCGGGAAAACAAGGTGTTACACAAACAAGAGCATATAAAGAAGTGTTGCCTTAATTCATATTATTCAAAGATTGTCTGCGATTTACAAAAGGAAAGTACTAAAGCAGACTATTACATCGGCTTTCAAGGCACTATTCCTAACACCTTGCATGAGATAAACAAGTCAAAAAGGTTTTCATATAAAACTAGCCCTATCTTCGATACCGGATATGTACCGGAAATGTTTCATGAAATATATAAGTGTTAACCCTAAACCACTTTGCGAGATATTTTTATTGCCCCCGGCTCTTCGTACGCAAGGTTGGCCCGTGTGGATTCTTGTATTGTTCTTGGGGCCTAGGGGCTGGTGTATTGAGCGAACCGGGGAGGTATCGGGCCGACGATGACCTCTTGCACAGTCCCACCATGTTGGACCAACCCAAATATCCACCAAGAGGTTTGGTGGAAGATGAGATTCCGGTCTGGGGAGTCATGAACCCGGCAGATCACTGTGACTTGGACGGCGAGGGCTAGCTACCCGAACCATCATCGAAGAAAGAAGTTAAACTTGTACTTGTTATTCACGCTAATAATCATGTTATTATCATGCTTTTTCTTGAATGCCTTGTACTTGTCATGTAATAAGAGAAAAGAGGAGTGCAGGATGGAATAAATACCCGTTCTCGTCGGGTCACCCTAAAATGTAGTTCATAGATATCTGTAACCTCTGGTATGCCCCCAGTCCCTGTTCAGGACCGGAGCTTGAGGATCTTGTTAAGGTAAAATGGCCATCAACAGAGGGTCTACGAATATCGACACATGCATTGTATATCTTGCTCACTTGATTGATCGAAAGAACGTAATTCCACCCGTACACATTGCTCAATTCTTGATTCTTGACAATTGTTTTATTGATACACCGTACAGTGGAATTAAGAATGCTTGCGTGCCTGTATATTAATATATGTGTGTGTATAGCCCCCTCACTCAGTTAGTTGACTGACCCCTCTCCCTCGTTATTTTTAATTGTTGTCTTGCAGGTTTAGTATTCGTTAGGCGGGAGTCGGTCATTTCATTTCGAGTCTTGTTCTTGTTCGGGTTGCTTGTGTACACAGCATACACATTTATGACTTGTATTGGGCTTTGTTGGCCACTGGTATTTAAATTATGTTTATTGATTATTTGTTTCGGGACAGGATTCTAGGACTTCTAGTGGAACCCGTATTTACATTCTTGTTTATGTTATGGTTTGTAAATGTATGCTTACCTTGCTTACACACTTTTGTTTCTGTTACGTTGTTGGTACAAGCCCTATGATGCACAGACACGGACACGGCGACACGGACACGACACGACACGGATACGGCGACACGGATTTTTTCTTGAATTTCCCACGTGAGGAGTGTCGGACACGGTGTCCGACACGACACGACACGGCAAAATGATATTTTTAGAAGTGTCCGTGCATCATAGGTACAAGGTTTAGTCCCGCCTAGCACAGGCTTGTTTTTGTTTGTCACCCGTTCGCCTTGATCGATTCGTGTACGAATTGTCCATTTTGTATGCGGGTCGGGTCTAGGTGCGGGGGATGTGGTTGCCTATCGTTTCGGCTGCTACAGTGATGATACGTGAAGGCCTCGTGAGCAGGACGGGATTTTCCCCTATCATGTAGGTTAACTTATTATTTTTCTTAAACAATCCCGTAACCTATTATTCTTTTATATATATAATATTTTTCTCTTATTTATCATATGGTATGAGAATTTTTCCTTCAATGAAATTATCAAATTATTTGTAGCTTTTACGGTATCACATACATATTTTCAAATTCGAAAGAGGCAAATGACACTAATAACTAATCAGTACTCTCTCCAATTGGTCTAGTATTGGCAACATTATTGGGGACATCCTTCAGAATATCTCCAACGTTCCAAATATATCCTATTCTTTTGTTCGTAGGGGTGTCAACTAAGCGGCGCACGCACTTGTTATGCTAGGTTTGAATTCTAATGATAGGAACGTTGTGCTCCTTGATTTGATATTGAATTGTATTACGGAAAATCTTAACGTTGCCTGGATGTCTTCTCTCTTTCTTTAAAAAAAATAAAAATTAATAAGTACTCCAGCAGCAAATGCTTACAAATTTTCAATCACAACCAAATTTATGTCTGTTAAATTAATAATAAATTTAAAAAAAATCCAAATTATGTTCTGATTGACATTTGAAGATAAAATAATAAAAATTCATTGAATGTCTAATGTCCTGGAGAAATATATTCAACGGTAGATCCATTGGAAGATTTTGCGCTGTGCATCAGTGACATGTATATTGACTCGAAATACTTATCTTGACTATGACCAGTAAATGCTGGCCGGACAAGTTCCATAAACTTTTCATGCTCTCTATAAAATCAAAATATATATTTCTTTTTAAACCTCACATACACACATATATATTTATTTACTTAAAAAAATTTAGGTTGAAGAGATAACATTACAAATTAAATTAAAGAATATTTTCGGACCCAATGCATGCTTACAAAAAAAGGTTTCCATACTTGTGATCTTAAATAATATTTTCTAACTCAATGAGTACTTTCAAAAAATAAATTTCAAATTTAAGACCTTATCAAAAACAGACTCTGCTACATTAGAGTTTTGAAATTTGTGACCTTGTTAAGAAGAAATTATGTCATGTTCCACTTATAGGTGTTTATATGTTTTACAACCTAAACTAATTTTCTGTTATCAGTTTATCATCTAAATATTCGTAAAACTATAAATCACAAGTCACAACCTCATGGGAAATATTCAAGTGAGAATTTAACAAACATCAGAGTATTCGATAAAAATTGAAATATTTTTTATGAGATTTTTGTTTGAAAGAAATATTTTTAGCGAGGAAGAAATTATATATGTGTCTTTAACTTGGTAAATAAATGGCTTTGATGATAAAATTGAAATAACACAGGTGGTTGCTAGAGTACATTTTAAAGGCTCAGCCGAAGAGCAAATAAGTTAGTTTATCGTCAAATTACTTCAGGGTATTTTTATAAAAGGTTTATTGTTCGTATCTAGATGCACAAATACTTCTAAAAATATCATTTTGTCGTGTTGTGTCGTATCGTATCGGATACCCATATCGAATATCGTATCCGACATCAGGGACGACACCAGAAATATGAGACAGTGGGGTCAAAAAATTTCAACTCATAATAAATAAATATTTAAAAAAATATTTTATTTTATAATCGTCCTCCACGCTTTTTCATATTTTGGAATCGCACCATAATTTTATTATTATTAATTATATTGAACACATCCTTCTCGATATATGTAACTAAACAGTCATTCATAAAATGATCACCAATACAGTTTTGTAGTTGATACTTTTTAGTCTTCATTGTTGAAAATATCCTTTCATCTATTGCAATAGCCACATGTAAAATCAGAGATAATTTAACAAACAAATAAACTAGATGATATACGATATCTTTCTTTTATTCTACTAATTTTTCTGTAAGGTTTGCAATTCCAAATAATTTCAAGAAATCAACACTTGACCGCATATTAATTATAAAAGTGTCCAATTGACAATTTAGTACTAAATGCTCCTTTAAAACTTGTGATTTTCTTTTGAAATACTTTTCAATCTCTAACTATAACTTTTGAAATTGAAGAAAAGTACAAAGTGTATATTATGTAGAGTGTTTAATATTTAGGGCATCATTAAATAGGTTTTTATTTTTATTTTTTGAGTTATGGTCATTTTTAATTTCACACAATTCCAAAATTTAAGGGGTCAATACAATTATTCTTTTTTTTAAGTGGGGTCAAAAACTTTATTTCTAAAATTACAAATCTAAAAACATAATATATATATATATATATATATATATATATATATAACAAAAAAAAAAAAAAAAAAAATTGAGTGGGGTCAATTGACCCCACTCCCCAAGCTGTGGTGTCGTCCTTGTCCGACACTTTTCACGTGGGGAAAAAAAAAAAAATTATATCGTTGTATTCGTATCGTATCGTGTTCGTGTCGTCATATCCGTATTCATGCATAATATGGTCCTATTCACATGTACGAATTGATTAATAATTACGGAGTGTATAGTTGATGTTATATTATTTATTATTTAATTATCATGACAAGAGGATTAGGTTGTTAAGGACAAAATAATCATTTCTCAATGTACAACTTTTCCGCGTAAACAGCCTACCCAACATGTTATTTTTCTATCATTTATGGAGATGATGGTAACCCCTTACCTTCATTTTCTTTAAAATATTTGTCAGTTATGTTTTCATTCCATATAATTCCATGCGGACCATGCCTAAATCCTTAAAGGACGTGATTATGCATGGACTAAAATACTTAATTGTCACTTTCCCTTCTAATTGACGATAAGATTTGTGGAAAAATTGTCACACCCACATAATTGTGTCTGCAAAAGTATGTCCATTTAATTATTGTTGTTGTTATAAACCTGTTTTTTAAATGAGAATTTATATATTGTGATCTTTTATTCCTTCTAATTTTCCCCCCTATGAAGTGCGAATTTGGAAATAAGGTAGACAGAAATTAGAGGTAAACATATATATAAGATCGATGGTAAACATATGTACTCGTGGAGAGATTTATGGATTTTATTAGTTTTGACAATGTTGAAATTTGGCGTGATGATGTGGGAAATTAATAGAACCCTCAAAAGATTATTTGATATGAACATTCTAATTTGAAAGAAGAACAGAGAAAAAAGTAAAATAAATTGGGTTGTAAATACTCCGATACTTCTGTGATTTATAATGGAAACTCGATCAAAGATAGTTGCAATAAATGCACTGATTGTTTATAGACTATAGTGATGGACTTTGTGTGTGCATTAGTACACGTAGTTTAAATATATTAAATACTAAAATCTCAATGATGTCCGCAAGATATTTAATCTTAGCAGCATTTGGATGCAAAGTGATGAGAAATATGATACATTCTATACAGATCTTTCGTACTTTTTCGAGCAAACTCTCTTTAGTTTCCAAACCTTTACATTAGAAATTCGCAGTTATTTTGTCCACCTATGACCTGCGTCTATTGGAGGGAGCTATTTGAACTCAAAATCATGTGTAATTCCAAAAGAGCATAAAAAACGTTATCAAAATAAAAATAAAAAAATTGGTTAAAAGATCATATGCTGTAAAACTTAAGTCTACCGCCCCTTTTCATCATCTGATTAACTGAATGACGTATTTTGACTAAAATATCCTTCCTCATTTCAGAAAAATTAAAGAGTTACATACACCAAAAATCATGTGTTATGCTTAAAGAGCAAAAAAGAGACTGACAAAAAAAATATATATTTATTTATCTAGGGTTTTATTCTTTGGTAAAAGGTAAGGCTTTTACTAATACATATTAATAATTATATTTTGTTGAATTTTTTTTAAGAGCATAAATGAAATAAATAATGATAAGGTTCATAAATTTGTTAAGGTTAAAAATTGTGACACCTCGCTCGTTCGCACGTATAAGGTTGTACCAAGTGTGAGTTTATTTTCCGTAATTGTATTTAATTTCATTTTATTTGATGCATTGATATTTTATTTCTATTGTTTTTTATATGAATTATTTGAAATTATGTGAAATATATGATTTAAATGTCAAGAAAATGCCCTAAGTGAAACTACGATGTGAATTCTTGTGAATTATGAATTTATGATATGTGAATTTTATTTTCGAGCATGCTAATTTTGTGAATTATGTGAGATACATGATTTAAGGATGTAATTGCATGATTTTAAAATATGTGGACTTAATTGAAAATTTGGTTTTGGACTTATTTGCAACTTTTTGAAAGTTTCCAAATGAGTCATTTTAGTACACTTGTGTAGGTTTTAATTTATATCTTGAGCTCTGGCACTCGGATTGAGTGCCGTCTTCGGTGTTCAACTCCTTTCGACGAGCCGGACGCAATGGAACAAATTTCGTAATATTTCGATGTCGTTTCGATCCCCGACAGAGTAGATTTCAGCCACTCGTGCCCTATAACGCCCCTATGGCTTATGTACAAGCTTGGAGACCTAATCTTTCATCATTTCTTTGACTCTTTTTCACCTAAGCCATCCCTATACCTCTTCCATACCTGTTGATCTCGTCCATATCAGGAAAAAAAGTGGGGAAAAAATGAGAGAAGAAGAAGAAGAAAGAAAGAAAGAAGGGGAAACCTCCACTTTTTGCCATTCTTTGAACTTAAACCCTCCGATTCTTTGCTCCTTCAAGATCAAGGTATGATTTTTAATCTCCATATTCTTGTGATTATTTTTCTCTACATGAATCATATATTTTGTTAGAGAATCCATGTATATGCCATACTTGATGAATAGTTAGGTTAAAATGGAATTTATATATATATACGCTGGCATGTACGTGTGGGGCTGAAATTGTATGAAATCTTGCATGTTTATCTTGGATTAACTGTTGTGCTTGTGGCCTTTGCTCCCTACCTCGTTGCTGCTATGTTTAAGGGTGGAAAACAGGGGATTTTTGCAACTTTAAAGGCATGAAATGTATTGATTTATATCACTCCATTAAGCTGTGAGCTGCTGCAGGAATTATGTGACAGATTTGCTGCTGTTTTGTGTATTATTTTATGACACAATTTGCTGTTAGTTCTTGCTTGATTGCTGCTATGTATCCCCTGCCCTGCCCTCTGTTTTGAGCTGCTGCTGCTGTTGATTCTTTGCTGCTGCAACAGCTCTCCCAGGGCGGGGAGAATTTGCAAGGAAAAAGTCCTCGGCTGGGGACTTTTATGCAAAAAATATTCTGCATGTCCGTCCCCGGGAGGGGATCTTTTTGTACAGGTTTTTCCCTAGGCGGGGAGCCTTGGTTCATGGAGTGTTGGCTACTGCATTTCATGAATTTATTGGTGCATGCATAAGTTGTGTTGTGTGACACCCTGAGCGGAGGACCCCACATCCCCCGCACTATGAGTCCGGTCCACCCATGAAATTGAAAATCCATACATGAACCAAACCCACAGCGAACGGAGATAGAACAAAAGCAACCCTGTGTTAGGCGGGACTAGACTCTATACCAACAAATCGACAGAACAGGAATGCGGAAGCAAGATAATCAAGATAACAATATGAATACAATTCAAAAATGAATGTAAATACGGGTTCAACTAAATCAGGAGAACCTGTCCTAACCTGTCCTGAATCACATACCAATATTAATATAAAAACGGGTTCGACTAGGGCCCTAGAATCCTGTCCCGAGTTCAAAAAAGCGATAATAATACAATGTGGCCTACAAGGCCAAATACAAGCAGGAGAGGAATGTTATACAATGCAAGGTGTGTACAGTACCATAACTCGAACAAGACCTCAACTGACTCCCGCCTAACGACCACTGAGCCTGCAAGACATAACTAAAAACAACGAGGGTCAGCCAACTGACTAAGTGAAGGGGTAATATATATATATATATATATATATATATATATATATATATATATATAACAGGCAATCAGGCAAGCATAATTCCACTATACGTGATTTATTGTTAAAACATGTAACAGGAATCAGGAATCAATAACGCGTACGGCTGGAATTACGTCAAAGCATGTAATCAGGTAAGTAGTATATAAGATGCATGTGTCGATATTCGTACACCCTCTGTTGATGCCCATTTTACCTTAACAATCCACGGGCTCCAGCTGCTGAACAGGGAGTGGAGGCATACTAGAGGTTACGGATATCTGTGCATTACACTTTAGGGAACCCGGCGAGAACAGCTATTTATTCCATCCTGCACTCCACTTCTCAGTTATTAAATGACAGGAACAAACAGGTATACAGGAAACAAGTAGGAATCAGGGATTAGTTACAGTTATAATTAACGGGAAAAAACAGGTACAAGTTAACCTCCTTCTTCAATGATGGTCCGGGTAGCTAACCCTTGCCATCCAGGCAGGATGATCTGCGGGTTCATGATTCCCCCAGACCTGGAGCCCCATCTTCCACCAAACCTCCTGGCGGATATCCGGGTAGTCCAACAAGATAGAACTTGTGCAAGAGGTCAAGGTCGGCCCGATACCTCCCCGGTGCGCTCCATACACAAGCACCGTGGGCCCAAGAATAGGTACAGGAATCCACACCGGGTAGCCAAACGCTAGGAGAGCCGGGGTGTAACATCCCGTCTGATCAGACCTTACAGGTAACCTTTTATGTGCGCTATTTAATTATTACTTTAAGTGATTATGTGATATTTAATTGCTAACGTGGATTAATTGAAGTTATTTGAACTTAATTGCGTTGGTATGAATTTGTTTAACTTGAACGTTTAATTTTCCTTCACTTTGTATTTTACTCGTTCGAGATTCGTATTTAACTTTGATTTTTTGTGAATTCGTGATATGTGTTAATTATATGCTTTATGGACTCGGTTATGTGCTCGTTATATGTTTTGGTATTTGTTTTGGTTTCCTTTTTGGGTTCATTTTGGAGTCGGGACCTAAAGGAGGCTAAAGAGCATTTAGCGCACCTTGGGTTCCGGGATGCGTATCTTGAGCTCGGGAATTCGGATTCAAATTCCGTCACCTCCGTTGAACTCATTTCGACGATTCGGGTTTAATGGGACAAGCCTCACATTTTTCTAAGCTCGTTAAGACCTTCGAATTTCACCCGTAACGAGCCCCTTATGCTTGAGAGACACCTTTTGACCTAGCTATGACTTTGTGGACCCCACTAAACCTTAACTAAACCTTAACCATGAGTTATACCTCGAGTTAAGCCTCTCTTATCCCCTTTTTGCTGCTGAAACCGAACCAAACCTCTCTCTCTCCCACCATAACCGATCAGCACAAGGAAGCAAAGAGGAAGAAGAAAACCCTTTGTCCCTTTTCTTGATTTTGAGCTCAAAGCTTCACCCAAGCTTCTCAAATTTGAAAGGTGAGTTCATGGTTGTCATCTTCACTCTCTCTTCTCTCTTTTATGTGCCCTTAAGTTCATTTCCATGGTGGATTGATGAGTTATGGCAAGCTTGTGAATAGTAGGTGTTGGGAGATTTGTTGATCTTTGCTTCCATTCTTGTTTTCTTGAGATTTGTTGTTGATGTTATGCTCCTAGAACTTAATCCTTAGCATTTATTGCATTTCCTTGCTTGGTAGTTGGAGTTTGAGTGTTTATTTTTAATTGGGGTTGCTGAGTTTGCTGTTTGAGCCGTCTTCGTTTTTCTATACCGAGACACGGGGGGTGTCTCGGTTTGCCTTTTTTTGGTCACACGGGCGTGTCACCTCTTGTTTTCGTTGTTCGTTTTTCTGTACCGAGACACGGGGGTGTCTCGGTTTGCTTTTTTTGGTGACACGGGCATGTCACCTTCGGGTTTCTGTTGTTCGTTTTTTTTCTGTACCGAGACACGGGGGTGTCTCGGCTTGCCTTTCCAGGGGGGCACGGGCGTGTCCCCTAGGAACTCTAGTTTTTCGTCCGTTTTTGCTTGGTTTTGTTTCCTTTCCGTTGCTTCTTGTTGTTCCTTCTTGCCTCGTTTTGGTGTGTATCCGTGACCAACTTGTTATTTTGTGTTAAGCCTTATGTTATGAATTTGTGCTTTTATTTATCTTCTCGTTTATGATATATATGACCGTATATGCCTTGAATACTCGTAAATGGTCTAAATGTGAATTCATTTCATATCATTTGCATCATAAACATACACACGCATGTACCGAGCGTCAATGTGGTTCATATTGAGTCTAAGAGTGTCCCTTGTTGTTGTCTTGTTCAGAAGTTCTTCCGGTTGAGGACGAGCTTGCTCCGTAGGTGTCCCGTTTCCCCTTTTTGGTCTCCACTACGTCCGTTGACAAGGTGAGGTTTTTATCCTTTTAGTTATTCGACCTATAACCCTACTTGATTTGAGGCCTCGCATGTGGATACGTATAATATATGGTAAATAAGTGTATGATACTTATGTTGCGGGATTTGCCCCATTTGTTATAAGAGTTTAAAACGTTTTGTAAGCTATTTTGCTTTTGTTTGAAAAGTTTAGTTTGATGCAAGTGTGTGTGTGTAAGCGAGATGTGGCTTTGAAAGATAAGCTTTGAGATATGTTTGTGTGACTTTCGTGATATGTTTGGGCCCCAGAGTGTGGTATGGTAATCTCGGGACGACCGAGGGGTCGCCGAGCTCTTCCATCAACACCTCCATTTGAGAGTCTCGCTCAACCTTGGGAGTTTGAGGAAGGGTGTTTCTCTTGAGCCGGCGGAGGCAACCGCCGAAGGTTTCAAGGTAGTAATTAAACCTTGACTCGTCTTTGTATGTAGATAGTTAGGGCCGATCAACCCTTCTATCAACCGGTGTTGGGGATGGATTCTGATTTGTTTTGTTTTGCTTTGATCTTTGTATATGGAGGTTGGGATGTGTGTGACTCGTACTCGCCGAGTTGGTTTAGCTTTGTCTGATCTATGGAACGAGAGTGGATTCTTAATTTACCTAAAACTTGGAGTTTGGCTTTTGGCCTTTTTCCTTTCCTTTAATTTATGTATATCTATATCATGGGAATTAATTTGGCTTGCAAAAACCACTCTCGGTTCAAGGATTCTTCCGTTTTGATTAAATGCTGTGCTCTATATACATATATATATCGGGTGCCCTCGCTAGTCGCTAGGACTAACCCTCGTTGTTGTTTCTTCCCTTTTTCCCTTTCTTTTGAGTTTGCAGGTTCTCCCGAGTCAAGCTAGGCGGCAAGTGTCTGTTGGGTTTACTTGTGGTATAGCTTGAGTCTTCATGCATCGTAGTGGATTTCTTCTTCTTTTGCTTATGTATTTTGGATTATGTATTCGGTATACACTTATGCTCTTTTGGCCGTGATGGCATTGTACATTTGTATATAAGCTAGCTTGTTGATTGGAATACTTGACCCTTCCCCATTTTGATACGTATATGTGATGGTCTTGGGAATCATGTTTGGTATTTGGATTGCTTCCGCTACTCTAATTTTAATTCTCGCAGTTCTTGAGGGTCTAGGCCGCCTAGCGAGGGTGTGAGTTTTGTGTGTCTCCCGTTCGCTATGGTTTGATATGGGTGCGAACTTCCATTTCGTTACTCGTGTTGGACCTTAGTGCGGGGGATGTGGCACCCTTCGCTCTGGGGGTGTTACATCCTTGCGTGGTATCAGAGCTCTCGGTTGCAAAACCAGAGCTCTGGAGTCGTGTTGGGTCTGTCTAGGTCGTCCGGTATAGGAGTATGTGCTTATTTGCATTCATCTACCCCTCTATGTGACTTAATTGTTTAAATTCCAGATAATTGATTTCATGAGCATGAGCTGAACCCCATGCATCGATATCTTCTTGATTTGTGACTTTTCAGGATGCCTCCAAGAAGGAGAGCAGATAGGGAGCAGACTCCTGATCTCAATCAACCCCCTCCACAAGCACCTCCACCTCCTCCGATGAATGCTGAGAATATAGTGCAGGCTCTTTTGAATCAACTTCAGCAGAATCATCAGGGCGAAGGACAAGAAGGACATGTTACACCGGTATATCGTGAATTCAGAAACAACAATCCTCCTAAATGGTTTGGGGGAGATGACATTCAAGCAGAGGAGTGGCTATCCGAAATTAATGGAATATGGGAGATTTGTCCGGCCCCTTCTCAAGATAAAGCAATATGTACCGGTCGTTTCATCCAAGGTCAGGCTTCAAGATGGTTGAAAGCTACGAGGGCAAGATTGGACAGAATGGGCGAGGAATTCAATTGGGAAAACTTTGTTCGAGAATTCCATAACAAGTACATTCCACCGAGTGCACGGGAAAGGAGACTCCAGCAATTCTCGGACTTGAAGCAAGGGAATAGGACGGTGGAAGAGTGTATCATTGAGTTCGAGAGGTTGGCTCCCTATGCTACCCATATCACCGATGTGGATTCTTTGAAGGCCCGGAATTTTATTCACGGTTTGAAAAAGGAAATTCAAGAAGCTTTGGAAGCAGTCTCCGTTGATACTTGGGAGAAAGCTACCCGGAAGGCTTTAAAAGTGGAAGCTCAGAAATTGAGGCTTAGGCCCCCGGTGTTTCCTTCGGGGCAAGGTTCGGGTTCAAGCTCTTATTTGGGTAAGAGACCCTCAGTTCAAAGTGGATCTCCGGTTTTCAAGCCTAAAGGTCCTATCAATTTCAACAAGAAACCCCGGCCTCAAGGACAAGCTATGGTACCCGCTCTACCGAAGCCACTTGAGTGCTCCTATTGCAAGGGTCCAAATCACACCGAGGAGAATTATCGGAAGAAATTAGGAAGATGTTACGGATGTGGTGAGCCCGGTCATATAGTCAACGTGTGTCCTAAGAGGAGAGATCCGAGGCCTCTTAATGTTATGCCTCCGAGAGCACCGATCCAAGCGAGGGCTTACGCTTTGGAGGGCGAGGAAGAGAATGTAGAGGTGGATGCCAACGCCGTTGTTGAAGGTACCATCCACATTCATGGCATTCCATTGCATGCATTGTTTGATCCGGGAGCAACGCATTCATTTATTGCTTCCCGGCTTGTGTCTACTCTTCCATTGCCTGTTGCTTGCCTAGATGATTCATTTATTGTTTCTTCTCCCCTTGGTGCTACTTTGGCTACGAATTGTGTTTACCGTGGTTGTCCGGTGGTTGTGCAAGATCAAGAGTATCCGGCAGATTTGATCAAGATGCCGATCAAGAAGTATGGGGTGATTCTGGGAATGGACTAGTTGTACCATTACCGAGCCATGATGGATTGTTTTGCTAAGAGAGTGACTTTGGGTTCTACGGTCTTTGCGGGTCAGAGGTTGAAGACCTGCCCGTTTATTTCCTTCATGGAAGCAAGTAGATTGTTCCGGGACGGTGCGACGGGCTATGTGGCCTACCTTTTGAATAAGCCAAAGGATCAGGCCAAGCTCGAAGAGACGGAGATCGTGAAGGAATTCCCCGATGTGTTTCCGGAGAATTTGGGATCTTTACCTCCGGATCGGGACGTCGAGTTTGTAATAGATCTCTATCCCGGAGCAGAACCGTATGCGAAATCTCCCTATAGGATGGCTCCAGCCGAGTTGAAGGAGTTGAAGACCCAATTGGACGAGCTCTTAGAGTGTGGTTACATTCGCCCGAGCACTTCTCCGTGGGGTGCTCCGGTCCTGTTTGTAAAGAAGAAAGACGGGACTTTGCGAATGTGTATTGACTACCGTGAGCTGAACCGGTTAACGGTTAAGAACAAATACCCGCTTCCTCACATTGAAGAGTTGGTCGATCTCCTACAAGGTTCAAGTGTTTATTCTAAGTTGGATTTAAGGCAAGGGTATTACCAGTTGCGTATCCGGGAGGGAGATATAGCGAAGACGGGTTTCAACACGAGATATGGGCATTTCGAGTTTGTAGTCATGCCTTTTGGTCTCACCAATGCTCCAGCCGCGTTTATGGATATGATGCACCGAATATTCCGGCCTTACCTCGATAAATTCGTGGTCATCTTTATAGATGATATTCTGGTGTATTCGAAGTCCGAGGAAGAGCACGCGCGGCATTTGAGTATTGTCTTGTCTACACTTCGGGAGCACAGATTGTTCGCCAAGTTCAGTAAGTGCGAGTTTTGGTTGGATCGAGTTTCCTTCTTAAGTCACTTCATTTCTGGGAATGGTATAGAAGTGGATCTTGCGAAGATCGAAACGGTAATGCTTTGGAAGCAACCTAAGAATGCCTCAGAAGTGAGAAGTTTTCTTGGGTTAGCAGGGTATTATAGGCGCTTTGTGAAAGATTTCTCGAAGATTGCTTCCTCGTTGACCCGGTTAACTAAGAAAGAGGTGAAATTCGAGTGGGATGAGGCGTGTGAGAAGAGTTTCCAAACTCTTAAGGGAAGATTGACCACTGCACCGGTTTTAACCCTACCCGAGGGTTCAGAAGGCTACTCAGTTTACACCGATGCTTCGAAGGAAGGTCTTGGTTGTGTGTTGATGCAGAATGGTAAGGTTGTAGCCTACGCCTCCAGAAAGTTAAAGGATCATGAGAAAAACTATCCCACTCATGACTTGGAACTCGCGGCCGTGGTGTTTGCCTTGATGAAATGGCGACATTACCTTATGGAGTTACTTTTGAAGTGTTCACCGACCACCAGAGTCTTAAGTATCTGTTTACCCGGAAGGATTTGAATGTAAGACAGAGGAGATGGATGGAGACACTTGAGGATTATGATTGTAAGATTCAGTACCATCCGGGGAAAGCCAATGTGGTGGCGGATGCTTTGAGTAGGAAAGCAAGTGTCTCCGGTTTGGAAGCCGGTTCTAGTAGGCAGAATTTAGTGGTTTTGGTTTCAGAGGCTCGTTTGGCTAATATTTCGGTTCAACCGGTTTTGAAGTAGAGATTGATAGAAGCTCAATCTGTGGATCCCGAGATTCAGAAATTGATAACTAAGTCAAGGATTGAACCTGAAACCAAGTTTGGATTTGATGATTCGGGATTGTTTAGGTTTAAGGCTTGGGTGTGTATTCCGGAAGATCTTAAGCAGTTGGTACTTGATGAAGCTCACAAGTCAGCATATGCAGTACATCCAGGTACCACCAAAATGTACAAGGATTTAAGGACTTTTTATTGGTGGAACGGCATGAAGAGAGACGTTGCTAACTATGTTAGAAGATGCCAAACATGCCAAGTGGTGAAAGCAGAACACCAGAAACCGGGAGGAACTCTCCAACCACTTCCAATACCCGAGTGGAAGTGGGAGCAAGTGACAATGGACTTCGTGTCCGGCTTGCCAAGGACCAAAGGAGGTTCCGATGGAATTTGGGTGATTATTGATCGGTTGACGAAGTCGGCTCACTTTCTTAAGGTGAAGATGTCCGATAAGGTTCCTAAGTTGGCCCGATTATATCGAAAGGAGATCGTTAGATTGCATGGTACTCCGGTCAGCATTGTTTCAGATAGAGATCCTCGGTTCACATCCAGTTTTTGGCAGGAATTACAGAAGTGTTTGGGGACGAAGCTTCAATTTAGTACTGCATTCCACCCACAGACGGATGGCCAGTCTGAAAGGCTAATAAGATATCTCGAGGACATGCTTCGTGCTTGTGCCTTAGATTATCAGGATTCGTGGGATGAACAGTTGGATTTGATTAAGTATGCCTACAATAACAGCTTTCAGTCTTCTTTCGGGATGGCACCGTATGAGGCTCTTTATGGAAGGAAGTGTCGATCCCCTCTCTTCTGGGATATAGATGAGTGGAGATGGACTAAAGATGGAAAGCTCGAGAGAGCTAAGAAGCCTAAGGAAATTCAAGATACCATTGAGAGGGTGAAAGTGATTAAACAGAGGTTGAAAGCAGCACAAGACCGGCAGAAAAGCTATGCAGATAGGAGAAGACGACCCTTAGAGTTTGAGAAAGGAGATAAGGTCTTTTTAAAGGCATCTCCTAGAAAAGGGTATGCTCGGATTGGTAAAGGCGGGAAGCTTAACCCTCGCTACTTAGGCCCCTTTGAGATCCTTGATCGAGTTGGGGAAGTAGCCTACAGACTTGATTTACCACCGAGTTTGACCGGGATTCACAATGTGTTTCATGTCTCTCAGCTTCGGAAACATTATTCCGATGAGTCTTCTATTCTTCCAGTTGAGAAAGTTCAGTTAGAGCCGGATTTGACTTTTAAGAAGTATCCAGTTCAGGTGTTGGATCGGAAGATGCAAGAGTTGAGGAATAGACAGATCCCTCTTGTGAAAGTCTTGTGGCGTGATCAAGAATCCGAAGAAGCCACTTGGGAGCTGAGGATAAGATGAAGCAGTTGTATCCGGATCTTTTCAAGACCTTGCCTCGCACCTGAGGACAGGTCCTTTTGAAGGAGGGAGGTTTGTAACATCCCGACTGATCAGACCTTACATGTAACCTTTTACGTGCGCTATTTAATTATTACTTTAAGTGATTATGTGATATTTAATTGCTAACGTGGATTAATTGAAGTTATTTGAACTTAATTGAGTTGGTATGATTTTGTTTAACTTGAACGTTTAATTTTCCTTCACTTTGTATTTTACTCGTTCGAGATTCGTATTTAACTTTGATTTTTTGTGAATTCGTGATATGTGTTAATTATATGCTTTATGGACTCGGTTATGTGCTCGTTATATGTTTTGGTATTTGTTTGGGTTTCCTTTTTGGGTTCGTTTTGGAGTCGGGACCTAAAGGAGGCTAAAGAGCAAAGCGCACCTTGGGTTCCGGGACGCGTATCTTGAGCTCGGGAATTCGGATTCGAATTCCGTCACCTCCGTTGAACTCGTTTCGACGATTCGGGTTTAATGGGACAAGCCTCACATTTTTCTAAGCTCGTTAAGACCTTCGAATTTCACCCGTAACGAGCCCCTTATGCTTGAGAGACACCTTTTGACCTAGCTATGACTTTGTGGACCCCACTAAACCTTAACTAAACCTTAACCATGAGTTATACCTTGAGTTAAGCCTCTCTTATCCCCTTTTTGCTGATGAAACCGAACCAAACCTCTCTCTCCCCCACCATAACCGATCAGCACAAGGAAGCAAAGAGGAAGAAGAAAACCCTTTGTCCCTTTTCTTGATTTTGAGCTCAAAGCTTCACCCAAGCTTCTCAAATTTGAAAGGTGAGTTCATGGTTGTCATCTTCACTCTCTCTTCTCTCTTTTATGTGCCCTTAAGTTCATTTCCATGGTGGATTGATGAGTTATGGCAAGCTTGTGAATAGTAGGTGTTGGGAGATTTGTTGATCTTTGCTTCCATTCTTGTTTTCTTGAGATTTGTTGTTGATGTTATGCTCCTAGAACTTAATCCTTAGCATTTATTGCATTTCCTTGCTTGGTAGTTGGAGTTTGAGTGTTTATTTTTAATTAGGGTTGCTGAGTTTGCTGTTTGAGCCGTCTTCGTTTTTCTATACCGAGACACGGGGGTGTCTCGGTTTGCCTTTTTTTGGTCACACGGGCGTGTCACCTCTTGTTTTCGTTGTTCGTTTTTCTGTACCGAGACACGGGGGTGTCTCGGTTTGCTTTTTTTGGTGACACGGGCGTGTCACCTTCGGGTTTCTGTTGTTCGTTTTTTTTTCTGTACCGAGACACGGGGGTATCTCGGCTTGCCCTTCCAGGGGGGCGCGGGCGTGTCCCCTAGGAACTCTAGTTTTTCATCCCTTTTTGCTTGGTTTTGTTTCCTTTCCGTTGCTTCTTGTTGTTCCTTCTTGCCTCGTTTTGGTGTGTATCCGTGACCAACTTGTTATTTTGTGTTAAGCCTTATGTTATGAATTTGTGCTTTTATTTATCTTCTCGTTTATGATATATATGACCGTATATGCCTTGAATACTCGTAAATGGTCTAAATGTGAATTCATTTCATATCATTTGCATCATAAACATACACACGCATGTACCGAGCGTCAATGTGGTTCATATTGAGTCTAAGAGTGTCCCTTGTTGTTGTCTTGTTCAGAAGTTCTTCCGGTTGAGGACGAGCTTGCTCCGTAGGTGTCCCGTTTCCCCTTTTTGGTCTCCACTACGTCCGTTGACAAGGTGAGGTTTTTATCCTTTTAGTTATTCGACCTATAACCCTACTTGATTTGAGGCCTCGCATGTGGATACGTATAATATATGGTAAATAAGTGTATGATACTTATGTTGCGGGATTTGCCCCATTTGTTATAAGAGTTTAAAACGTTTTGTAAGCTATTTTGCTTTTGTTTGAAAAGTTTAGTTTGATGCAAGTGTGTGTGTGTAAGCGAGATGTGGCTTTGAAAGATAAGCTTTGAGATATGTTTGTGTGACTTTCGTGATATGTTTGGGCCCCGGAGTGTGGTATGGTAATCTCGGGACGACCGAGGGGTCGCCGAGCTCTTCCATCAACACCTCCATTTGAGAGTCTCGCTCAACCTTGGGAGTTTGAGGAAGGGTGTTTCTCTTGAGCCGGCGGAGGCAACCGCCGAAGGTTTCAAGGTAGTAATTAAACCTTGACTCGTCTGTGTATGTAGATAGTTAGGGCCGATCAACCCTTCTATTAACCGGTGTTGGGGATGGATTCTGATTTGTTTTGTTTTGCTTTGATCTTTGTATATGGAGGTTGGGATGTGTGTGACTCGTACTCGCCGAGTTGGTTTAGCTTTGTCTGATCTATGGAACGAGAGTGGATTCTTAATTTACCTAAAACTTGGAGTTTGGCTTTTGGCCTTTTTCCTTTCCTTTAATCTATGTATATCTATATCACGGGAATTAATTTGGCTTGCAAAAACCACTCTCGGTTCAAGGATTTTTCCGTTTTGATTAAATGCTGTGCTCTATATACATATATATATCGGGTGCCCTCGCTAGTCGCTAGGACTAACCCTCGTTGTTGTTTCTTCCCTTTTTCCCTTTCTTTTGAGTTTGCAGGTTCTCCCGAGTCAAGCTAGGCGGCAAGTGTCTGTTGGGTTTACTTGTGGTATAGCTTGAGTCTTCATGCATCGTAGTGGATTTCTTCTTCTTTTGCTTATGTATTTTGGATTATGTATTCGGTATACACTTATGCTCTTTTGGCCGTGATGGCATTGTACATTTGTATATAAGCTAGCTTGTTGATTGGAATACTTGACCCTTCCCCATTTTGATACGTATATGTGATGGTCTTGGGAATCATGTTTGGTATTTGGATTGCTTCCGCTACTCTGATTTTAATTCTCGCAGTTCTTAAGGGTCTAGGCCGCCTAGCAAGGGTGTGAGTTTTGTGTGTCTCCCGTTCGCTATGGTTTGATACGGGTGCGAACTTCCATTTCGTTACTCGTGTTGGACCTTAGTGCGGGGGATGTGGCACCCTTCGCTCTGGGGGTGTTACATCCTTGCGTAAACAGGATCTCGCAAAACAGGCTCAGGGTTAACACTACATAGTTTATAAACCATTTTCGGTACATAGCCGGTATAAAAGATATGGTTTATTTAATATTAAAACCATTTGGCTTATTTAGAGCATGCAAGGTTATAGGTCATTTATAAAAGAAACCCTCACCTCCATGTGCAAGAAAGACCACAAAGCTGGAAAGTCTCCACCTAGGAGAATACTGTACAAGAAAGAAAATACTGTGTACTTGTAAGACACGACTCAAAATGAAACCAAGTAGGATGCACAACAAGAATGTTTATGAAGTGATGAAACTTGTCATGACATGATTCAATATGAAAAAAAGCATAAGAATGTCATGGAATGGTGTGATCGTGTTCATATGCTCAACTACTCAAAAGAATTCAATTCATTTATAAAGCACGAGTTCAAACAATCAAGTTTAAGCAAGTAAAAAGTAAAAACCAATGAGTGTCAAATAAAAGCATTATTATGAATTAAGGAAGCATATAATTCATATATTAACAAGTTAATAAAGCATGGAAATCATAAAAGAGGTAGGAGAAGATCAAACAAGCGAAGAAAATAAGAAAACGAGAATCAGAGCAAAGAGAACCGGCTGGACAGAATCCACCCCCGTGGATTTCTCAAAGGGGAAAAATCCATCCCTGCGGATTCTAGTCAGAAACTCCTCTGCCTCAAATCCACCACTGCGGATTTCTCAAAGGGGAAAAAATCTACCCCCGTGGATTTAGGTCAGGAGCTAAAAAAAACGCAGCAGCAATAGGGCAACACACGAGAGGAAGAAAAATCACCAAAGCACAAGCAAACCTCAACCAAAACATTCCAAATCAACATCCCAACCATATGAACTCACAAGTACCACAAAACACAAGATATAGTACACAACATATTAGAACAAGCATTAATCCACAAACCCACATCAAAACACACACATATATATACACATCTACATACACATAAATATCAACTAATTCTTGAAATAAAAGCATAGATCCTAACATATATTAGCATAATATCATAAAGGAACAAGAATCTAAACTTAAATCATATCAATCTCTAGCAAGACACACATTCACACACATGAACACATATATATATGTATCTACATACACACCTTGAAATGGAATGAAGGAGATGGAGGTATGAAATGATGGAGATGATGAAGATGATGATGATGATGCTTGGCTCCTCCTTCTCTTCCTCTTGCTTGAATTAAATGGAGTGTGTGTGTGAAGAGATTTAGAGGGAGTGTGTGTTTTAGGTGTGTTAGAGATGAAGTGTGTGTTCTTGTGTATATATGTATATAATATTGTATGATATATTTGTATGTATAAAGTGCAACGAAGATATTATGATATATATATATATGATGAGTGCGTAAAAGTCTTGCATGATAATGATTATTACAACTAGACCCCTATTACTTATTTAATTACATATTAGAGATAATGCTAAGAGGGTGTGTATGCAATTATATAATGTATTGATCAAGTGGATGCATATATTTATATATATAAGTTGTAGAAATGTATATATATATATATATATATAGCTAAGTGTAATATATATATCTATATATGCATGATGCACTTATGTTATATTAATACATTTAAGGCCAATTGTAATTAATTAAGTATTTATTCTTACAAATTTACGTAATAAGGTGAAATCAAGATAAATAAATAATCCTAACTCTCGAAAAACCACATGCGTGGCGCTCGTACCTGGAAGTCTAGAACACGGGGCGTCACAATCTCTCCCCCTTAGGAGGACCTGGTCCCCAGGTCCACTGCCTCGAGTTTTGGTCTCTTAAGCAGCTCTCCCGTGTTCATCCCACGCGGGTTAGCAACTCCCCATCAGGAATTAGTTCGGAAGGTCTTCAAGCAACAAGGGGTCTTCAATTGCTATTAAGTCACGACCCTTAACTCACCGGAACCTAAACACTCGAAAATCTAAACTGTCGCTAGAGCAAATTAAACAAGTGGCACGCAACAATGAGAGAGCCCCGTCTCTCAAACAAACAACGAGAGAACCCCGTCTCTCAAACAAGCAACGAAAGAACCCCGTCCCTCGAAGAAACAATGAGAGAACTCCGTCTCTCAAACACAAAGAAAGAGAAACTGCAAAACTCTCAAACAATAACACAACATCCCAAGAGAACAGTTAAATAAACAAGTACATAAATACCACATAAGGGTCAGGTAAGAAATATCAAATAAATCAAGTATCATTCATACAAAAGCAGTTAATACAACAAGCGATCAAAGCACGTATGCTATGGATGCTTGATGTACCTGTAACAACCCGTATCAGGACCTAGCTGGAACCAGTAAATCAAAGAGGACAAGAATGCGTTTATATACCTTGATTCACCTTTACAAATGTTCATGCATTGCATTCTTATTTGAACAAAGTGCATTCATTAGTCGTATTGTGTTTTAAGGGGGATTTCCTTACCACGAACCAAATTTACTATTCATATCCCGAGCCTACCTTGTCCTAGCATCTCATTGGAACCCTAGAGGTTCATAACTCATTTTTCCCAGTCATATGAACATGTTTTCCAAGCTTCGAAATCCTTTCTTGATCATTAGGGGTATTTTGGGAAATTTTGTCAAAAGTACTATTCATTTTCCCAACCAGCACTACGCCATTTTATTCGAGAGACCTCAAAGAACCTAATACCTACTTTCTTAGAATTTTTCAACTCTCTTTTCAATGCTTTGAGGTTTCGTTTATGTGTCCAGAGCAATTTAAGAATTTATTTTGAAATAAAAATTTTCGTCGGTAGGATATATTTCCTTCGATAGGATGATTTAACCCTTGAGATCATCACCATAACGTTCCTCGATTTTTCCTACACTTTGGGAAAGATTTTTGGACCTTCAAATCATAATCTAAGTATTTATTTCATAGTTAAAATAATTTTCGAAATTCCAGAAAGCCCTATCTTCCGGAGCTTATAACTTTTAAATCGTACGTCCGATTTCGACCCGTGAGTAACCGTTTCGAAGCTAAGCTTTTGGACACTTTTCCATCTCCAAAAATATGCAAGAGAAAGGTGAAATTACCAGAATACCCTTGTTGCGACAATTATGTAAAGAAGGAAACCTATTTTTGGAAATTTCATAAAATACCCCACCTCAAGCCCCTAGAATAAATATTATTTGCACTCTAGTCCTTCCCAACAACTATCAATAAGTGTTGTAACACCCCGCTCGGCATACAAATAAGGTACGCCATGTTTCAACCTTTTTATGTGTTTAATTATGTGATTTTTTTCTTGGCGTGGCCCTATTTTGAACTCTTTAAGAGTTTAGGGGCTTGTTTGCAATTTTCCCTTTTTAGGGGTTTTTTGGTCATTCCTCGTTCGATCAAGATTTTGACCATTTTGACCCCTTCAACGCGTTCGGGGCATCGACACGAGTCCGTAGACTCTGAGTTTGCCCAATTCTGACATCGTTAACCCCTTCTTCCGACCGTTTCCGCGTACGAGGACCCGAGATATAATACCCGGATCCTCGTTTTGCATGCCATAACTTCAGCTTCAGCCCTCATCGTCTTCTCCCGCGATCGACACTATTCACATACAGTGAAGGTGTGATTTCACACACATCACCAAACTCGGTCGTTTCTCGACGGAATTCGACAAACCATTAGTCGAAATTCATCAGCTCGACGAGCCCGTCACAACCGTACCAAGATCGTGGCCAACCGAAGACCCATGACGGCACAACGGCGACCTGAAGGTGGCGGGTTGCGCCACCACTTCGCCGCCGGCGATCCGGCGACTTTCACCGACCAACCACCACCCTACCCTACGTTTTTGGACCCTCCCGTGTCGATTCCGGCCTCCGTTTAGCACGAAAACCACTGCAAGTGGTGGTTCGGCGAGGCAGCAGCGGCGTGGGTGTGGCGGCGATTTGAGGCTTTTCCGGCGAGTTTTTGATGTCGGGTCCTTCAGAGAAGTTACTCAACTCGATGAGGCCGAGCTATTCGTGTAGGTCCCGGTTCACAAATCGGCCGTTGGCGGTGGACCACGGCGGTGCAACGGCGGCGCCACCTCCGGGGATTTTTCCGGCGAGAAAGCTTAGGGCTTTCGTAGAGCTCGTCAAGGGTAAGTCAATGCCTCTTTCGGATTTGATTTTCGTTCACCGGTTTGAAAGTAATTTCGATTTGAAGATTTTAGGGTTTCGTGTTGTTAGATCTGAAATTGGAGGAGTTTGGCTTGGAATTTCCATAAATTGATCGAGGATTTCGAACGAACACGAGGAATACTTGCATGAGTGAATTTTGGGGATTTTTCTGGCTCGCTCCGGTGGCGGCCGAGCGGCGGTCGGCGGTCGGCGGTCGGCCACTATTTCGGCGGCTCTGGTGGTGGCGATCCGGCGGGCTTCGGACAGAATGTCCGTCTCGTTATGGTGAGTCCGTTGCCGCTTTCCGTTCGTTAATCGGACACTCGGTTTATTTTCTATGAATTTATTTGTGTATTTGAGATTTATTTGATTAATTGTTCTAATTGCAAATTAATTGTCATATACTTAGAATTGTCGATCGAAATGTATTCCAATGTATATGAAATCATGTATTAAATGAATGTGATATGGATTGATGCTTTGAATTGTAAATTGAACCCCGTTATGCCGAAATTGTATTAATTGTTAATTGTTTTAAAATGTAATTTGTTCTTGTATGCTTGATAATTAATGAATATGTATTGTATGGCATTTGAAAACATGTAATAAATTATGAATGTATGAATTCATGTTGTTGTTGATATTAGTTTCGTTTCATGCCATTAGATTTAGTATAGCACTTGTAGGAGGGATGTTTGTGTAATTTTAGAAAATATGAGTTGTATGAACTTTGTATAGTTGAATGATATAGTTGGAAATTGATAAATGACTTCGTGAATCTATATGGAACTCGTAACATGTTATATGAATTAATTGGCCATATATTATGTGAATTTGTATGAAATGTGATATATGAATTTGTTTGATTTAATTAAATAAATCTTGCTAATTGAATCCATTACATAACTTGTGAATTGGGTATGCCATGCATGAATTATATGATAATTGGTATGATTAAAATTTGATATGTAACTTCGAGATCTTTAAATAAAATTTGTAGCATGCTATGATATGATTTATTTGGCTTTGAAATACGTGCAATTTTATGAAATGTTATATGTGAATTGATTTGATTACTTTGTAAATGCGCATTATATGAACCTAGTGTGCAATATCTGAATTGAATAAGACTTATATGATTAAATTAGGAACTTTTGCATGTAAGAATAGTTTAATTGTACGAATATGGAATTAGTATGTGCTATATGAATTAATATGAAATAATTTGAATTTGCTTTGTTTTTCTATTTCTCTTGTTTACATTAATTGTGCGCATGAATGTGTCCTAATTTGTAATATGATTTCCTTGAGCTATGTAATGATTTATTTTGTATATAAATTGATATGAATTTGAATCCTACTTATGTGATTGCATTGCTTAAGTGCTTGAGCATGTGTCGTGCGTCTCTGTGTGGTTGTTTGTCTGAGTCTGAGCTTTGTGGTCTGTTTTGTGTGTCCAGTTGGAACAGGTGTGCTTGGAGTGTGTCTTGTAGGTTCCGGGGTGAACCATTTGCAGTGTCTTCAGCTTTGTTGGTACCAGGTGAGGGTTAGGATCTTTTCTTTTAGCTAAACGACCTATGACCCTTATGTGCTAATGTTTCTAGCCCGCATACGACTATATATTATATATATAGTTAAATATGTGCTAAGTATGATATGTTATGATCTGTTGAACACCTTTGGATTTTGAAAGTATATATACGAGCGTATGTAAGCTTAAGTTTTGAAACCCTTATGATATGATATGATATGTTATGATATGTTATGATCTGATATGTTATGATATGTTATGTAAGCGAGATCTGCCATGAAAGATTGGTATGTATGTTCTATTCCGTATAATTGGGCCCCGGAGCTATGAGCGAGGACACCCGGGACGGTATCGGGCCATCGGGATTATCACTCCTTAGCATAGTTCCATATGATCCAATGTGTCACGCACGACCCTGGGAGTTCGGGGAAGGCGTACTCTTCGAGCTCGCGGTGTAAAAACCGGGAAAGACTAGCAGTGGGATCGCTACCCCTCGAGGTTATGTATGTATGGATAGTTTGGGTTTACGTAGCCCTTCTATCTCAGAGTTTGGTGGATTGGTATTTATGATTTCAGTTTTCTTATGTTAAATATGGAAGTAAGGTTGGAAGCTCGTTACTCGCTCGAGCATTATGATTATGTCTTGGAATTGTGAAACGGGGATAGTTTTATGAAATGAGTTTTATTAAGTATATGAATATATACGGGTTTTCTTTTAAAAATGCTTTGGTGTGCAAAACCTATTCCCGGTTCATGATTCCTCCTTTTGATACGTGCTTTGCTCTATTATGTATATTATGTGGGTGTACGTTAGCCCCCTCACTCAGTCTTTGGACTGACCCCTCCCCTTTATGTTTTTAGCTGCAGGTTCAGGTCCTTGGAGTCCGAGCTAGGCGGCTTTGTGTCGTGTCTGTCGAGTCTTTGTCAGTCTGTTGGGGTTTTGTTAAGTACTTTGTTCCGAACTATCTATGAAATTATGTATATAATATGTCTTGTGCAGGTTTATGATTATGCTTCGAATGTATGAATTTTCGGGACAGGTTAGGACAGGGCTTGGATTAGTTGAACCCGTCAATTGTTCTTGCATGATTTAATTTGATTCCTGGAATACTTCAATCCATCTCCCCGAAATCGTGTAGAGTCATAACCCTGACTGTGAAGTTTACTCTCCTTGTTTGCATCAACTCCTTTCAAAGTCTCGTAGTCACAGAGGACTGTCCGAAAACTTGACCGTTAGTCACTTTAAACTCGTTTGATCCCCACTAGGCCACTGCACCCAGAGCTCGATACTGTCGCTTCCTCATTGCTTGCTAGTTGTCGTCAGCCCACACGCAAAGTAACGACGACAAACAAGAGAGAATCCCATCTCTCAAGTGTGTTGGGGTCTCATTTGCTCCCTTACACCAGCCATAATACACACCCCTCTCTCTCTCTAATAAGGTTAGTTTTCTTATTTTTTTATGTTTTAATTAGTTTAATTTATGTTTTAATTTATTAATTAATTATGCTAGGTTTAGGATTTAATTTATGTTTTATTTTATGCATGAATTATGTGATTTAATTTATGTTTTAAAATATTCATGAATTTATGAATTATGTTTCTTATAGTATAGTTTATTATGAAATGTGTTACATAATTTAATTTTGTGACAATTATGCTAGCATGTTATTTGTTACATTTTAATTATTTTATGATCATACTTAGGTAATTTAATTTATTACATGATTTAATTTAATGTTGCATGTTATTTAATATTACATAATTAAAGTATAACCTATAGTTTAACATGTTACATGTTTAATTAATTGTTACACAATTACTTGACCAATTGATATATGTTATGGTATACATGTATAATATACGTATACGTATTTGATTCCAATATGTATAAATACGTATATACTTTCATATAAATACTAAGTGTATTTTCTTAATAAATACGTATGTACTTTTGTATAAATACCGTATGTATTCTAGTATAAGTACCGCATGTATTCTTGTATAAATACTGTATGTACCCTGTATAAATACTGTATAAATACGGTAGGTATCCCCGTATAAATACCGTATACATATAGTATACATATCGTACACATACTATATAAATACACGTATACATATAGTATAAGTACAGTATACATACAGTATATATACCGTATACTTGAATAGTGACCTTTGACCATTGACCGTTGACTTTGACCTTGACCAAGAATTTTGACTTTTAACCTAAATGATCGTTGAAGAGACGAATTCAACGGTCGAAGCCTTTTCCGAAAATTCTCAAAAACAGGGGATCAAAGTAGGTTTCAAAGTTCACATTCCTTTCCTAAATGAGATTGTTTTAAGACCCTAAGAAAATATATCCTTAAGTTCTTGACACGAGCTTTCAATTGAGACTAATCGTTTACTCGAATCCTTTGTTCGAAAAAGAGTATTCCTTGTTCAAGCTTTTTGCTCTCTTGCCAATCTTATGTTCCATTCTTAGTTAAATGATTCTTCTGCATTAAATGGTATTACTCTCCTATGTACTGCATTACATGAATCCTATTATGTCTTCATGCTTTGATGATTATTAAATAATTATCATGAAATCTCGCTACATGATGTGATATGCTTTGATGATGTTTTGTCCTGTACATGTGATATCGTTATGAGCTATTGAATGACTTGAAGTTGTCCCTACTTGTTTATGTGACTACATGGTTTGTGGATAGAAACTTAATCATTCACCACTAACAGGTGAAGTCCGGATTTACTGTGGCTCTGGTATTATTGCATAATACCGTTTCTGTGGGTGAGGTTTAAACTATTTCAACTGGAACCATGAATATTCCTACGTATTCAAATAATTTCAAAATCAACGCCTTCGGGTGCAAAGATTCTTATCTTTCAAGTTTAACGTTTTCCGTTTTGGGACAATGCTTCAAGTTTAAAGTCAATAACCTCTGATATACGTTCTGTTCACTGTTATACTGCTTTGATTAAAGGTTCAGTCTTCTGACCCCTGTGTGCTTTTGCACTTTTGAATATTTTCGAAAATGCAAGCCTTGAAATCATGTCTTGTGGGCCCTGACTGTATGGTTGAGTAGTAGACCGGGAGGCGTGCGCCAATGGCTACTATGATACTGGCCGTCCTTGTTGATCATGATGATGGTTATAATCGGAGGTTGGTTATACCACACCATGATCGGGAGAGGTGGATGTAATTCCTCCCATTCATGTTTACGTCACCACGGGGTAGCACCCTGGGTGCGACAACTGGAGGAAGAAGGATGGTGCATGTGATCATGGGTAGGGATGTAAACGAGCCGAGCCGAGCCTTGACACTTTTTAATGGCTCGGGCTCGGGCTCGACCTATAAAAAGTTGGCTCGGACTTGGTTCGCGAGCCAGCGAGCCAATGAAATTCTGGCTCGGGCTTGGCTCGTGCCTGGCTCGGCTCGCGAGCCAATCCCTTCACTTTTTTAAAATATATTTTTAATGATGAAAAATGGTCTCCTCCGAAATAATTAAATGTTTGCATTTTATATTTTGTAAAAACTTAATTTTGTTCTATAATTATCCAACAATCCACAACGAAAGTTTTCTCCTTTTCTTCATCCCAATTCCCACTTTTTGTTCTCAATCATCGACTAAGAAAGAAGCAAACTCATCACGACCGTAAACCCCAAATAATCAGGCATCAAGAATAATACAAACTCCACCATTAATAAAGCACGCAAGCCCACAATTGAAAAGATGCATGATCAAAACTAATTGAAGCTAAGAACAAGTAACTTAATTCCATGAAAAATATCCCAAAAATCACATAAAAAGAAACCCAATAATCCGCAATGGCCCAGGTGTTCTTCTTCAGATCCAGACGCAACTTACAAGCAAGAATCAACCGAATTCACAATTGTTCAATGCTGCTATTTTACAAAATACAAGCAAGAATCAACATTTAAATCTAACAACTGATAAAACCTAGAGTAGAAATTTGACAATTTTCGAAGAGATTTTCTTGAGAAATCTAACCAACAATAGATTCAATACTTTGGGTCCAACACAAATTCAACAGAAATTATATGCAAAAACCCAATATAACTTCCTTCTTCTCAGTTCTCAGATTCCAAATGGGCTTGTGGCGTGGCGATATCAGGTGGTGCGAGACAGTCGTGTCGCAGCAATCGACGAGATTACGGGGCAGCTGCAAACGAAAGGTGGCACAGCGGTGGGCTGGTGGGTGGTGGCGTGGTTGAGACTGGCGAACGGCTACATGGGAGGCTGAAGATTATTCTGGATTTGAGATGGCCGCTGAGATATGGAAGGGTTATTCTGGAATGGAGATGCGGCTGTGGGATATGCAATGGGCTAGGGTTTTGTCTTAAACATGTCTATATATATATATATATATATATATATATATATAAAAGACCTTAGCTCGCGAGCTGGCTCACGAGCTACGAGCCAAGAGAAACATGGCTCGGGCTTAGGTTCGAATCTTCACGAGCCGAGCCAGGGCTCGGCTCGGCTTGTCATCTTCGAACCCAAGCCCAAGCTTTTTCCGAGCTAGCTTGTCAGGCTTGCGAGCCGGCTTGTCTCGTTTGCATCCCTAATCATGGGTGTTGGGATCCTAACCGATCTCGATACCAATCCTGTTAAATGTTTTCTGGGAGTAAAGGTTGAAGCTCGAGCGTTAGGCACAATTAGATTAGATTTAAGTAGTTTTGAGTTAGTTTTAAATAAATTCCTTTATGTACCGAGCATTATTCGTAATATAATTTCAGTTCCAATTTTAGATTGTGAAGGTTATGAAACTTATATTAACAATGGTAAGTACTTTATCAAACGGAACAACTCTTCCGTTCACATCGGTACTCTAAGTAATGGACTTTATCTAACTCAGAATATCAATATTATGAATATACAACGAGAAACTAAACGTAAGAGAGATGATAAAGTTTCAGCTCCCTTATGGCACGCTAGATTAGGACACATTTCCAAGAGCAGAATTAGCAAGATAAACACTTTAGAATCGTTCTCTGAAAATGATCTCAAAGAGTTAACTTCTTACAAGTCCTGTCTCAAAGGAAAGATGTCCAAAGTTCCTTTTAGAGGAACTGTAGAACGTGCCACTAAGGTCTTGGATTTGATCCATTCTGTTGTCTGTGGACTGCTTAGTGTAAGCACAAGAAACAATCATCGGTATTTCATAACCTTTACCGATGACTTTAGTCAGTATGGTTATGTATACTTAATGAAGTATAAATCTGAAGCTTTTGAGAAATTCCTAGAATTTCAAAAGGAGGTTGAGAACCAAGCTGGTCACAAGATCAAAGCACTTCGATCTGATCGAGGAGGCGAGTATCTTAGTGAAGAATTCCTTAATCATCTCAAAGATAATGGGATTATCTCTCAATGGACACCTCCGGTAACTCCTCAACTCAATGGAGTTTCTGAGAGAAGGAATCGAACTCTACTAGATATGGTTCGTTCCATGAATAGTTTCACTGACTTACCATCTTCTTTTTGGGGTTATGCCCTAGAAAGTGCAGTAAAGATTTTGAATCTAGTTCCCTCTAAGTCAGTCCCTAAAACGCCCTACGAAATGTGGCATGGTAAAATCCCTAGTTACACAGGGCCGAATACGAATGCCACACAGGGCTATAGAAAGGTAAAGTAATCTCAAGTCTACAAGTCATGACATAAGTAAAGTGTATGAAAGACAAATGCAACTAGAAAGGCTAGACCGACGAAGTGCAACTCAAAGGACTCACTCCCGCCTAGTAAACGCCAACAGACCTGCAACTAAAAGTGTAAATGAGGGGTCAGTCAACTTGACCAAGTGAGGGGGCTAACGCACACCCACAATTTATGTAACACCCCGGAGAGAAGGGCACCACATCCCCCGCACCATAGTCCGACACGTGAAACGAAATGTGGACTCCGCCCACGCATTAAGCCATGGCGAACGGGTGACAAACAAAAACACAACCTAAGCTAGGCGGTCTAGACCCTACTCAGAGCGTGCAATAAAAATAAATATTGAATGCGGAAGCACCAGGAGTTCAAATAAGAATTATTATGCCTTTTTTACTACTTCTGATTTATTTTACTTTATATCATATTTTTATTTTGTATTTATTCATTATCAAATAATCTTAAATATTTTAATTGAATGAAAATATCTTTCTGCGATGTTCAAATTTAGATGAACTTTAAGTTTTTAATTACTATTATTTTTTTCTTCTCCATTTTGTTTTATTATATTTTTTGTTTACACAATTACACTATATATTTTTCATTTATAACATGTAGATTTGTTTTATAGTTTGAATACTTATTATAGTTATGTTTATTGTTTTTGTTGATAATTATTTTTATTTATATTGTATTCTTTTTTTTTTTATTTTTAAATTTTATTTTCTTAATAATTGAGTAATTTTTCATTTTTATTAACTAATTTGATTTCCCCAGATTGAAAAAATATGTTATAGTTTTATATAAGTTCTATATTTTTAATATTAATATTAATTTTTAACAATATTTATTTTTAGTTTTTATTTTCTAAGAATGTTATCTATTATTTATTTATAATTTTTTCAATTTTTCAAATTTTTTTTTTTATTCGGGTTGAATTTGAATTTTTTTAAACAATTGCACTGTTTATTAAACTTATAATTTTTTTTTAGCTTTCAAGTCTTCTAAAAATTATTTCTCATCTAAGAGTCTTTGATTTCATTGTTGAGTAAACAAATTTATTTTTCTGTAATTTATTCTCATATTTTCTTCACATTAAATTTAGAATACATTAATGTATTAGTTAATTTATTGTTTATAAATATTTTATTTGTTACTTCACTTTATTTGTATTGTATATTTATTTGAAGTAAAATGGTAGTCTTTCTCTTTTACCGTTATTATTCTTTCTCTTTAAAGTTAGTTTTACCTAAATTAATAATTTATTTATTATTCTTTTATGTACTTAATCCAAATATAATGTTAAAAAGAGTTCATTCATCAATTATATCTCTTTTTACCTTATGAGTTTAGATGTGATGTGAATTCATAATAATAATAATATTATTAATAATAATCTTTTACGAAGTTTCGATAGAATCAACTATACATATATACTTTCAAAATAAATATATCAAAGTAATATATATATTATTTTTAATTAACTTGATACATTTTGGATGATTTTCTATTCCGTATATTATATAAATTGACTATCTATCCTAAATATTGATTACTTTTTTAGTGTTATCTTAATATTATAATTCACGTACTATAATTTTTATATAAGAACCGTGCATAGCACGGGGTATAAGCTAGTAACTTAATAAAACAATGAAAAGCAATTCTCAACTCCCCCTTAGTCTTTACCAAAACTAACCAAGTATTGAGTTTGCAAACTCATTTGGTTGGTCTTGCAAGAAGCGGATTCCCCGAGGGGAAGTTGAAAAACGTTCACTGGCTTCTCTCACACCGAACGCCTTACTTACCTTCACTATCATTTCAATTTGTTTTCTCCAATCCATCTGTACTTCATTTCATCTACTTCGACACTGCTCAACACCGAAGAATAAACTCTGATAAAGCAAAAGGGAAATGATGTGGATAACAAGATCGATGCGGCGGCCATTGCTCCAATTGCAGCATCTGAACACGGCTGCGAAATTCTCCTCGTTGTCTGCGGCGGCGGTGGAGGCGGAGAGGAGCATAAGAGAAGGGCCCAGGAGTGATTGGAGGAGAGAAGATATCAAGTCTATCTACGACTCGCCAGTTCTCGATCTCCTTTTCCATGGCGTAAATTCCTACATTTTCCTTTTCACTTCTTAAAATGATAATGTTTCGCTGGTTAAGGAGGTGGTGTACTTTGTGCTTTACTTTGTTTTAATTATACTTTCGTAGCCTCATTCTTTATATTTCTCTTACATCTTTATAGTTCATTTTGTTTAATGTCTTTTAGCGTTCCGATAATATTTGGTTTTCCTTTTCTCCGTTGTTTTCCTCCCTGTATTGCATTTTCTTGCTCCGTCCCTGTCCTTTAGCGTTCCGGTAACTTAGCCTTTGAGATGTCGTACTTCTGAACTACGGGACTTGAGAGTTTTCTTGGTCGAATTTGGAGTAATTATGTTTACGATTTCCTAAATTTAGAGAATTGGTAGGCTTTGGAAAGTACCAGGATCATAGTTATATGTGTACCTCCATATTAATGAATTACGATAACGGGAAAGCTAATTGCAGAGGGTAGCCTCACATTGATATCTTACTAGGGCGGATGGAGTATTGCTATTTTACTCTTGCATTTCCATTAAATACTGATAAAAAAATGTATAAGAGATTATCCAAAGTGTTAAATGTCCTGCATCAGTGTATTGCAAGTACAAAGATGTGGGGATCGATATATAATGGCTTGGCATCCTTGCCTCTTGAGCTAGCTTTCGGGAGTGAGTTACACCAAATACATTATTAAATACAAATTGTTGAAGCTCGAAAAAGTTGAAACTCAAATAGCAAAGATTTCCCCTTTTCCTTATTATGTTCCGTAGTATTTTGAATCAAATGTTGACTCTCTTTCTATTAGTCTGATCTACTAGAGACCCTTGCCAGCATGTTTCTTTGTTATTGCTATTGACAATGATGATTCTGTAGGCTCAAGTTCATAGACATGCTCACAACTTCAGGGAAGTTCAGCAATGTACTCTTTTATCTATTAAAACTGGTGGATGCAGTGAAGATTGTTCATATTGCCCTCAGTCATCCAGATACAACACTGGACTAAAAGCACAAAAGCTTATGAATAGAGATGCTGTGCTGGAGGCAGCTAAAAAGGTGAAGTTGTGTTTATATACAATTTAAGAGTTGCATACGTCAATGACTGTTGCTAATATCTTTTGATAGAATAAATTAAATTTAGCAGCTATATAGGAGGATTTCTCCATGAAAAAGGGTTATATGTTTGTTTTACTTTTTCTGGTACATGTAATTTTTTTCAAAAGAAAAGGCAAACCAAATAAATTTTGCCACACATAGGTGATTGAATCACTGAATAGAAAAACACAGTGTTCTGTTGAAGTAACTTTTGTCATTACCTTTGAAACAAGAGATAACTCTTCACTTCATCACCGTCATTCTACCTCTAATTGGTAATCTAGCATTCACATTCATAAGCAAATCTATATAAGATTACTCGGTTTGTTTCTTGATTTCAGTTTGTCTGTATATTAATAGGCAAAAGAGGCTGGCAGCACCCGGTTCTGTATGGGCGCTGCATGGAGAGATACCATTGGAAGAAAAACAAATTTCAACCAGATCCTTGATTATGTGAAAGAAATACGGTAGTGAACTTAAACTAGATTAAACTTGGTGCTATAAAACTTGTTACTTTTGATGCATTTTTTAAAATGTGATGACATAAAATGTAACCTTGTTTTATGCATGTAGAAATAAAGAGTGTGCTATTTTAGTGTATATCTGTAATGTTTACTTAATGGCTCTATCCTCTTTACTTTTCCCAGGGTATATTGTCTATCTTCATGTTCTGCGGTATACGAATTGACCCTTTTTCTTTTTTCTTTTTTTGCTAACTTCTCTTTGACATTTGGAGTTTCTTTTTGTGTTGCATGTAACTGTATGAGCAAGTACTACAGCTGCATCCTGAAGCATCTTGATGGCATATAAATTGTGTGCTGATCGTTGTATAGTAGTTTAATTTGTTTAACATGTTGATGTAAGTAAGGCCAGAATAAATCCGGGCTCCGAATCCTTAGAGAAGTTGGATGCTAGTTGCATTTCTTTTTCTTTTTGTCTCCCCCCCCATTGTTTAAAAATAATGGTGATTCCCCTTAAATAACCATGTTCCCAACAGAATTTACAAAATCTTCATCCTTTCCAAATAAAAATCATGGACCTCAAGATTCATGCTTTCTAAAGCATCTACATTCAGAATCAGTATGGTACTCAGCTTCAGCTGGATCTCTATTTCTCATGTTAAATGTCATCCAATGGCATTCTGCTGTGTACTCAACTAAACAGTCACCCTTCTGTACTAGAATCTTTAATAGCTATATACTGTTGGTCGCTCATGGATAACAATTCTGCCTATTGGTTCATTATGAATATGAATCTGTATCAATTATAGTATAAAATTTATGTTACAAATAACACACTATTTTGTGTTACATGGATACTTTTGCAGATATTCACACTCAGAATAGTTTCTTTAGCATCTTTATTCCCCATTCTATACTTGTCAAATCTTATGTGGAATATTTTCATGTGATAAAGGGGTATGGGGATGGAGGTCTGCTGTACCTTGGGGATGCTGGAGAAGCAGCAAGCTTTAGAATTGAAGAAGGCAGGTCTTACTGCTTATAACCACAATCTTGATACCTCAAGAGAGTATTACCCTAATATTATAACCACAAGAAGCTACGATGATCGTCTGCAAACCCTGGAGCATGTACGAGAGGCGGGGATAAATGTATGTTCAGGTAAAGTTGGTTGATACTTGTGTACTTGTTCACTCTCTGCTAGCACATGCGTAGTCTGTATCAAATGTATGTTGCAATGGATTATACTTTTGCATGATATTTTATCAACATTTGTCTTTTCTAACAAATCTTTATTCCAAAAGAACTCTATTTCTTGCTTAATATCGTTTTCAGGGAGATATTCTTCAACTCCCAAAACAATGCCTAACATTACATTTACATATTGCATTTTTTTGTTTCTTAAGAAAATTTGTAAGAGATTTTAATGATTTTAAATCACTAAACCAATATATTTTATTCACTGGTATAATGTTCTAATATTTTGTAAAATTATTGTATCAATATTATTATAGGATACAATAATATAGAAACTTGTTGTGACATTACCAAATAAAGCCAAACATACACACTCTCCATATAGTCTCTGTTAACAACCCAATACAAAACTATACATTTTCCCTACTTCTCACATGGTCACAAAATTTGATACTGCAATTAATTTGTGCTTAACAACCAGTTTTCTGCATCAGGAGGAATAATTGGGTTGGGGGAAGCAGAGGAGGACAGAGTTGGATTATTGCACACATTGGCAACTCTACCTTCACACCCCGAGAGTGTGCCCATTAATGCACTTGTAGCAGTAAAAGGGACTCCCCTCGAAGATCAAAAGGTATGTCTATTCAGCAATTTGCACTTACACATCTCTGGAAATATGGTATGAATGTTACATTTTCGGCAACCATTTATTGTGTGAAGAGAAAAATAAAATAGGAAAGGAAAATAAAGTGACACTTTTAGCCCTCATGCTATCTAGATTATTTCTGATTGTAACTTGCTGCTGGGCACCACAACCGTCTGTTCCATCTTAGAACAAAGAAATGAACACCACATCAATAAGAAATAAAACGGTGTTATAGCCATTATCTTTGACCAAATTTGTAAACAAAAATTAATCTGAAAGATTGATAGTGAAAAAGGAAGCAAACCTGGAAAGGGAAGTGCAAAATCCTTTTGCTTGACAATTATGTCTTGTAAGATTCTTATGACTTTTGAGTACTAGCTATTGTTGAATCTTACTTCTGTTACATTTCTAGTTCCCGATACATGGGGCACAACAATTCTCATAAACTTCCAACTTTGACAGAATTGGAGACTACAGTACAATAGATTCTTTTAAAACTACTTCACACTTGCGCTCAATTTCCAAAAATGATCAAATTGAATTGTTAAGAAAAATGCACTCACTTGAAGATCGACTCTCTAATTAACTGTTTGACTACCCAGTTGGAAACAAAACTTTTAAAATTACCAATTCCACACCAATAAATGTATGAATCTCTTACATTATTCTAATCTGTCTTGGCTGCTTAAACTCATGCTGCCAAATTTGCATAGTAAATGTTACTATTGTTTTTCTCTTCTTTCTTTTTTCTTTTCTCAGGCTGTTGAAATATGGGAGATGATAAGAATGATTGCTACAGCACGTATCGTAATGCCCAAGGCAATGGTTAGGCTTTCCGCTGGCAGGGTTCGATTCTCAATGCCTGAGCAGGCTCTTTGCTTCCTTGCTGGTGCTAACTCAATCTTCACTGGTGAGAAACTACTAACCACTCCCAATAATGATTATGATGCTGATCAGATGATGTTCAAACTACTTGGACTCATTCCAAAAGCTCCCGATTTTTCTGATAATTCAACTAAAGATGTTGAACCACAAAACATTCAAATGGCAGCTTAGAGTTTTGATGGGAAAAACTTAGTATCCTTTATCTACGCTTAGTCCTTGAGTTTAAGTTAGGATAATTTGTAGCATGTATTTTTCTAGTAAAAAGCTAGTCTCGCTGAAACCTCGTGCTTTATTGCATATTATTCATGACATAATATGTAATAATTGTTGTTGTAGACGTCTTATTATCATAATTATTCTCTCTAGGATGAAAAATGCATGAAATGTCATTGCATTTTATCATGATTGCTGCTATGATTTACATTCTAAATTGGAGTAAAGGTGGGAGATGCAGAAATGTTACTAGTCTTCACTCTTCAGTCTTAACTATTAAGAGACGAGAACAAAGAACTTGAATTTCTAGAGCTGTATGGTCTCGTTAGTGTTTTATAAAATAATATTTTGTCATGTTGAAATTAGGTTTGGGTAGCAAAGCCTTGCAACAATCAAGACTAGTATGTACATCGGTCCACACTAAAGTTAGAATTACATGAATATAATCTTGTATTCCTTTTTCTGTTTCGCTGGAAGAAATCTTCACATACTACATACAGTATATTGATGTGTGGTTTGGTAAGGAATATATAACAATTGAGGCTGTAAATAGATATTTGAAATAATATATATTTGAAACTTGAAAATCTATTCGCATGCTTATAAATGGGTGGATAATATTCAGGTCTAGACCTTGATCCAATAATTATTCACAATTTAAGATTGGGTCCAAATCTTAACTAGACCCATTATAGATTCATGGGCCTGAATAAATGGGTACAAATTATACCCATATGGGTCTGGGTTTGGGCGAGGCGCTTGTTTTTTTCTTAATTATCAATATTTTTAACGCCTTTCTTCACTGAGTTCACTCACGCCTCACAGATTCTATGATATTTTGGGCTCCAAACTAATTCACCATCATTTTTAGATTAAATTATAGATACTACCCTTCAAGGAAAAAGTAATTATACTTAACCGTTATTTTCGTTTGAACATTGCTAACGTCTTTTATTATTAATATTAAGGTAAAAATAACGTTATCCGGGAAAGGGGTTTGAAACCCTAATGTCGTTCAGCAAAGAACTTGAGAGAAAATCTCACTTGAATGAAAATTCAATAATTTTACTTCTTGATTGAAAGAAAAACAAGTTACAACGCTGAATATAAAGATGCATGCATGGAATCCTAAGAGACACTAGAATACTAAAGGACACAAGCTATTCCCGCCATTTGCCATGAAGACTTACAAAAGTGGGCTTAAATAAACTAATATGCAGCTGAATAATGATAAAATAAAGGCCCAAATAATACTATAATAGGCTTAGGGCCGAATTACATCATTTCCACACTTTGGACTTTAGGAATTGGACATAAAAACATTGAAGTATTCTGAATTTGGTTCAACAGCCCATCTTGAAGGTTGGAGTCCAGTTTGAGCAAATTGGCTTAAGAGATTTCCAACTTCCTCTTGGATAATTTTGGCCCGAGCTCTTGTAATTGGACCACCATAACTTTGTTCCTTTTGTTTGCTATCTTCTTGAGCTGTGGATCGGTCCAGTTCTTTATTTGGGACAAGATATGACCGTGGTTCATCATGATTCACATCAACTTCCGTTTGTCCATCCGTTTGAGGATGACAAGTGGTTGAAAACAACTTAGGTCCCAATTTCCCCCACAAAACCCTCCAAAAATGACTTAAGAACTTCACATCTCGATCACTTACAATAGACTTTGGAATTCCATGAAGTCTTACGACTTCTTTAAAGAATAAACCTGCCACATTTGTTGCATCATCTGTTTTATTACAAGGGATAAAATGTGCCATTTTAGAGAAACGTTCAACTACAACAAAAATTGAATCCTTTCCCCCTTGTGTTTTTGGCATTCCTAATATAAAATCCATAGACAAATCTACCCAAGGATGAGCTGGAACCGGCAAAGGTGTGTAAAGGCTGTGAGGTTTTACTCGTGATTTAGCCTTCCTACAAGTTATGCATTTGTGACAAAATCTTTCAACATCTTGTTTCATGTGAGGCCAAAAGAAGTGTTCTTTTATCATGTTCAAAGTTTTCAAAACACCAAAATGCCCCATCAAACCACCCCCATGAGATTCACGCACAAGTAATTGACGTAAGGAACAATTAGGTATACACAACTTGTTTTCTCGAAAGAGATAGCCATCTTGAACAAAATATTTATCAAAAGGTTTCAATTCACAAGATGCAAAGATTTCGGCAAAATCAGAATCACTCACATATAATTCCTTAATGTGATCAAATCCCATGAATTTAGTACTAAGGGTAGAGAGAAGAGTGTACCTACGTGATAGTGCATCTACCACAACGTTGTCCTTACCCTTTTTGTATTGAATCACATAAGGAAACATCTCTATGAACTCAACCCAACGAGCATGCCTCCGGTTCAAGCTCTCTTGCCCTTTCAAGTGCTTCAAGGACTCATGATCCGAGTGAATGATGAATTCTTTGGACCACAAGTAGTGCTGCCACGTTTCTGGGCTCGAACCAAAGCATACAATTCCTTGTCATAGGTCGAATAGTTCAAGGCTGCTCCATTTAATTTCTCACTAAAGTAAGCAATTGGCCTCCTTTCTTGCATAAGCACAACACCTATAGTAATACCGGAAGCATCACAATCGATTTCAAAGGTTTTAGAGAAATTTGGTAAAAGTAAAAGAGGAACTGAACTTAGCATTGATTTCAACGTTTGAAATTCCTTTTCTTGAGCTTCCCCACACTTGAATCCAACACTCTTCTTGATAACTTCCTTCAAAGGAGCTACAATGGTGCTGAAATTGGGCACAAATCTCCTATAGAATCCGGCTAAACCATGAAAGCTTCAAACTTCCGTAATAGACTTAGGTGTAGGCCACTCTTGAATTGCTTTCACCTTTTCTTCATCTACTTTGATACCACCTGCACTTGCAACGAATCTAAGAAACATGACTCTATCCATGCAAAAATTACACCTTTTGAGGTTAGCATACAATTTCTCTTTTCTTAACACCTCAAGTACCATTTTCAAATGCTCAACATGTTCATGCAAGTTATGGCAGTAAATTAATATGTCATCAAAATAAACAACTACAAACTTGCCAATGTAAGACGTAACACATGATTCATCAATCTCATGAATGTACTAGGTGCATTAGTTAAGCCAAAGGGCATTACTAACCATTCATACAACCCATGCTTTGTTTTAAATGTCGTTTTCCATTCATCACCTTCTTGCATGTGTATTTGATGATATCCACTTTTCAAATCAATCCTAGAGAAAATTGTAGAACTATGCAATTCATCAATCATATCATCAAGGCGAGGTATGGAATAATGATACTTTATCGTGATCTTATTGACAGCCCTACAATCCACGCACATTCGCCAAGTACCATCCTTTTTAAGCACCAAAAGCACCAGAACAGCACATGGACTCATACTCTCACGTACGTACCCCTTCTCAAGCAATTCCTAGACTTGTTTTTGGAGTTCCTTAGTTTCTTGAGGAGTGCTTCTATAGGCTGGTCGGTTCGGAATTGCAGCTCCGGGAATGAGATCAATTTGGTGCTCTATCCCACGAATTGGAGGCAATCCGGGTGGAATCTCCTCCGGAAACATGTAGCACCCCTCACGTGAGGCACCACATCCCCCGCACTATGGCTCAATACGAGTAACGAAATGGAAAGTCCGAACCCATATCAAACCATAGCGAACGGGAGACAAATAAAACAACCTCCTAAGCTAGGCGGAACTTAGACCCTGCAAACATAACCAACCAACAAAACAGAGTGCAGCGGAAACTAAAATCCAAACACATGCATTGGCCACGGGCCTACAAAAATTAAACACACGAACCACAAGCAGACTTGGGCTCCTCAGGCCTCTTTTTAACTCATAACAAAGCCCGGCAAGGGCAATTCAATAACCAATGCATAAAGATTCAAATTCATAACTTACAAAGTCGAATCATACATAATTTAAATACATATGCGAATGCAGAGACTCTTCTAACTCAACTTGACCGACTCAAAGACTCAACACAACTCCGCCTAGCTTGAAACTTCAACGCCAAACCTGCACACTAAAAAGTTGGGGAGGGAGAGGGTCAGTCTACAACTCGACTGAGTGAGGGGATACCCACACACGCTATATATATATATATATATAGGAGCAAAGCATATTCCAATCACATACAAGTCGTGAACTCAGGGATAGTTTTTACACGCCAAAGTTTTGCCCGTGATATATACATATAGGGATTCTTAACAAAACCGAACGAATTGAAGCTTCAAGGACCCATATTATACCAAATCATACCGAATCAAGTCAAATCAAATCATAACGATTCATATCAATTCGTATCAATTCTTATCATTCCTATTCAAAATATCCATATTTTATCATAGTTAAAAATCTATCCCCGTTTCACGAACTTTGACAAAGCAAACATGCAAAACTCGGCTGGTACGAGTAACAATTCCCATCCTGGGCTCCTCATATGAATCTTACAATCAAACATATCAATCAATCATGCATAACAATCATATACCTCCTTCTCCGGTGATGGAAGGGTTGCGCGACCCAAACCATCCAATCAGACGAGGGGAGCGCGAACACTCAAACCCTCAGGTTCCCATCACCCAACCAAACCTCCTGGTGGGTTCCGGGTTAGTCCTATCAATCATGTGGAGAGTGAGCACAGGGGTTAACCGGCGACCCCTATGGTCGTCCCGGGTCCCCTTACCCACATCTCCTGGGCCCCATTCATTCATTCAATCATATCCTAACCCGCTACTAATTAGAAACATAACATACGTAAGATACATTCTTTACCTTGCCACAACCACGCTTTACATACCTCTCCGTGTCAAATCCTTAGCCTATTCCTTTGCTCGTAGCTCCCAGCTCATACGAGGTACACGGTTTGAAGCGTGGTTTATCATTACCAATCATAATGAATCCAATCAAATTAAATCAAGCATACGTAGGCTTGTACATTGCTCATTAAACTTGGAAACATATTACCATTTACAAATTTCATATCTCGCACATATTTATGTATAATAAAGGTCATAGTTCACATACTTTGAAAACGGCCACATTCATAGGGTTTAACTATAACCTAACCTCACCTTACACCGACGAAGCCAAGAACCAAACACGTGATTCACCCCGGAATCAAAACGGACTGCGAAACACCAACCCGGGTGCACCTGAACAAACTAAAGACAAAACACAAGGTTTAGACTCACAATGAACCACATAGACGCTCGGCTTATGCATTGACACTTAAAGAAATGCAAATACTTAGGCAAATCTTATTTTCAAACCAAATCCATGCAATTCAAGACATTACATAACCCATCATAATCATTTATAATCATATGTCATGTTCATATGCACAATTAAGGCATAATACAAGGTAGAGATACGTAACAAAGTGCAAATATGTTTCATGCAAACAATTCACATTACTTGAGTAACATATAATGCATATGAGAACAAATACATAAGCATAAACATGATAAAACAAGTTAGGATCAATTTCGGAGGTGGAAAGGTACGAGAAAAACAGAATAAGAACACGAAAAAGGGTTCCGAGTGAAAACGGGGAAAAAACTAACAGATTTCCAAAACGGACAAGCTGAGGGAAAAAGATCATAACTTGAGTTTGAGAAATGGGAATTAAGTTTTGTTTCTTGGAAATGAAAATAGACACACAGGTCTTTCCAAATATATGTGGCACAGATCATGGTTCAAAGTGAGGTGAAAATGGCGTAGGCTCGAAGTTCGGAGAAAGCGGATTGTCGGTAAAGTGGCGACACCAAAAAGAGTTGGTAATATCTCACAAACGGGAAAAGATAATAAAGTTATTCCAATTGGAGGTTGTTATAGACTTCAAGAGGTTTCCAACGGTTCAAAAATCAGCCAACACTGAGCACGTATGAGTTGGTAGCGGCCGCGACAAAATTGCACTGAAAACCAGTCGCGGGCGCGAAGCCACAACTCGAGAATCCCTTAGGCCGCGACCATTTTTACACATAAATTAGTCGCGGGCGCGACCAAGCTCGCAGCAGCAAAACCATGGCGTCGGGAACAGTAACAAAAGCGCCAAAACACCCCCCAAACAACCACGAAACACCCCGAAATTCATACCACAAAGCAAACATAACATGTAGATCACATAAATACAAGTTAGGCCTCCCGAAACAAGCCCGAGCATACCAAATCCCAAACCCGAAACTATTCATTATCTTCCCCAATTAGCCAAATAACACAAATTCAAGATACGAAAGGGATATTAAATCGAAACACGTATCGAATAGAGCACAAATCTTACCTTAGGTCGTTGATCGAATGGTTGGATCCCAAAAACCCGAGCTCGAAAGGTTCATGGCCAAAAGGGGAGAAATCTTTCGCTTTTCTCTTCTTCCTCTTGTTACGTGAAAATGAAAGAGGGAGGAAGACTTGGCTCCTTTTTGGGGCTGAGTTAAACGGGTAGGGTCAAACGGTATCCGGTCCATTTGGATCGGATTTTAAAACGGCAGGGCTATCAAACGGCTTTAGAAAAATAAAAAGGTTAATTCCAATAAATCCAAATTGTCGAAACGAATTTAATGGTAGGATCGAAATTCGAATTCGAATTCGAATTCTCGAGCTCAAATAGCCACGAAGGCCAAAACACCCTAATTAAAATTAGGTCCCCTAATTGGCAAATATTGGGCGATTGATCCCAAGAACAATTTAATTAAATTCTAAAGCACACGTAATAAAATTAAATTCACATTGACACAAGCATACGAATCGCATAATTCACATAAATTACGGAATTAAACTCACTCGCGACGCCATACCTGGAAAGCTGAAAAGCGGGGCGTCAGAATCTCCCCCCTTAAGAGAACCTGGTCCCCAGGTTCATCTGCTCGAGTTTCAAGCTCGAACAACTTTCTGTGTTCACCCAAGTTCGGGGTTCATGACATGCCGATGAGGGTTAGCTCGAGAAAGGTCTTCAAGCACAAGGGGTCTGAATCTTCAAATCGATCCGGTCATGAATTGCTCGCTCGACTCGCGTGATAAAGAGGGTCTCAGGTAGATTCGGCTCTCACCGTTTGAGTTCAATTGAGTCAACTCTAAGGCTCGGTATTCCACGATTGGCGCAGTTATCGAACTCACGCCTCTCTACAACCAAGCTCTAACCGAATCTACTTCATCCACGATCTAATGTCCGAAGTGTTAAAACATCCGGACCCTCTTGACACCACTGAAATCTTCAAAAGAAGGTTGTTGACCTCGTTGTAAGCCTCGACCCTCATCTTACCGGGAAAACAACAACTCTCGAACTCTCAAAACCACTCACCAAAAACAACAAGAAAGCAATAAAATGATTACAAAACAACCTCAAATATGCATGATGAACGTGACATGTATGTTTGATGTACCGTTTACCGATGTATTGGGAAGCTTGTTCTAAAAGAAATTGGATTGTTGCTAAGGTTCCTTGTCCACATTTATGCCCCAAGATTTGTAGTTCACTTCCTGCTTCATTTATCATCCCGGACCTCATCCTATGGTTATTGGGTTAGCTTTTGATAATTCCTCAAATCCCATTTTCTATTCTTGAGTGTTCTCTTGGTCTAATTCTTGCTTTTCCCAAAGTTGAATTCCTCAGACTTTAGTTATTTGGTAAGATCTTTCACTCAATCTATGAACCCGATGAAGCATTGACATTATCATAGCTCAAAGTTCCTTGCCCGTATGTGTATATTTGTAGAAATCCCAAAATTAACCTCTCTCCTAATAATCATTCTTTGTCCCACGAAGTTTCTTTTGGAGTGTGAAATTATGTTTCCCCACGGTAATTCTCTTTTTTTTTTTTTTTTTTTTTTGAATATGAGACCAATCTTCATGATCATCACCTTTCCTCTTTGAATTCCTAGAATTCTTGGAATACCCGAATAGCCTTCAAATGTTTCCTTAAATTCCACTTCTCCAAGGTTATGGTTAAATGGAGGTCGCCATCATGTTCCTAAATTTTGGGTTGATCTTCATTATTTCCATGTTCCGAGTAGAGCTTTTATTCTAATCCTAGTTGAACTTGGTAAGGTTGCACCGCTTGAGAAATTCCTAATAAATCGCCTTCTTAACCCGGTAGTGTAACTTCTCTCCAATCCTAGCCGTCCTTCCAAGTGTATTTCAATTTCCTAACCATCACCATTACATGAAAATTCCCGAACCATCCCCTTTATTTTCAACCTATTCTTCTTAGCTCTCGTTGGACTCACTTTGGGACATGAAGGGAGTACCATGCTAAAATATCAACACCAAATATGCATGCAAGGTTAAAGTGCAAATGGAATGCAACACATATTTGTTACCTTGACACATAAGATGCCACAAGGAATATTTATAACACCAAAACAAGTAGTAAGAGCAATAATTTAAATATGTCGTGAATGCACGTGCCATGAATGCGAATACCTCTATCCTCAAATTCTTGTTGGTGTCCAATTTGAAGCCTTTGATTTTGTTCCCATTGTTTGTGATTCCTTGATTGATCATACGCCGAAACCATGTGATCCTTTGACCCGCATGCGTAACACTTCTTCAATCGATCCCAACACATGTTGTAGGCATGATTAGTTCCTCCACAATGTGCACACGGTTGAGACTCTTTCTTTGCTCTTGAAAATTTTTCCAACCTTATGCTTCCTCCCACGGATCTTCTTTTTGACTTGGATACCGGAATGTTGAAATCTTTCTCCCAAAACCAAGTTCGAGCAAAATCCCAATTCACCTCTCGGTCCCACATTCTCTTCGTCCTTACCTCTTGTTAATCTTCGGTTCTCAACTCTCAAAGCTTTTGTTGTAGCTTTATCCCAGGTGCTCGTATTCTCCGCAATTAAAGCTTCCTTAATCTCATCCCGAAGGCCTTCCATAAAATACTGTGCTCTCATCTCATCATTGCCCATAATGTGAGGCACGTATGTACCTAACCTCTCGAATTCATTGATGTACTCCACAACCGTTCCTTTCCCTCGTTTGAGGGCGAGGAATTCTTCAAATCTTCGGTTTTGTAGAATAACCGGTGTGTACCTTTTCCTAAACTCATGAACGAAGGCATCCCAAGTTAATCCTTCACTCGTAGCTTCAAATTGTGGGGCTATTCTTTTCCACCATTGTCTCGCTTGTCCTTGTAGAAGCAAAATAGCAAGGCCCACATATCTTGTGAGTTGCATGGCCATACTTCAAAAATACTTTCAACCTCGGATAACCATTCTTTGGCCCGAATATCATCACCTTCTCAAAACTGGGGAGGATTGAATGTCCTAAAGTCTCGATACAAAGCCGCCATGGGATTCATAGGTTGCATTTCGGCATGTGATTGCTCTTGATTGTAGTGATGCGGAGGTGATGGTTGATTGAGACCTTGACGTCGTGGTGGCATCCTGAAATTTTCACAACTACAATATAAATATATGCATGTCGGTTAGTATATGAATATGTCACATAATCAAGTCAAATAATAGTAATTAAGAAATTCAATGCATTGCACGTTGTAAAATCAATAAGTGTTAAGAAAATCTAATGCATAACTTGACAAATCCGATGCGAATGCACTCACTTAACCACATTGTCCTATGCCGTACGACCTAGACAGACACAAAAAGACACTGAACCCCGGCTTTGCAACCTGGGGCTCTGATACCACTTTAGGATGTAGCAACCCTCACGTGAGGCACCACATTCCCCGCACTATGGCTCAATACGAGTAACGAAATGGAAAGTCCGAACCCATATTGTAAAGCTCAAAGTGCTTGTCCCACATCGGAAGAAGAGGAGAACGAAGCCTTCCTTATAAGGGGGTGGATACCTCTTCCCTGTTGACGCCTTTTCTTGGGTGGGCGCCTTCGGGCTTAAATTCCACCGGGAGAAACAAAGCCGTGAGTGAAGGCCGGGTTATACCGGATTGCCCAAAGCGGACAATATCGACATGCTCGGGCTGTTACAAATGGTATCAGAGCTGGGACCAGGTCCGGTGTGCCAGCGAGGACGTTGGGCCCTTATGGGGGGGTGGACTGTAAAGCTCAAAGTGCTTGTCCCACATCGGAAGAAGAGGAGAACGAAGCCTTCCTTATAAGGGGGTGGATACCTCTTCCCTGTTGAGGCCTTTTCTTGGGTGGGCGCCTTCGAGCTTAAATTCCACCGGGAGAAACAAAGCCGTGAGGGAAGGCCGGGTTATACCGGATTGCCCAAAGCGGACAATATCGACAGGCGGGTTTTCGGGCTGTGACACATATCAAACCATGGCGAACAGGAGACAAATAAAACAACCTCCTAAGCTAGGCGGAACTTAGACCCTGCAAACATAACCAACCAACAAAACAGAGTGCAGCGGAAACTAAAATCCAAACACATGCATTGGCCATGGGCCTGCAGAAATTAAACACACGAACCACAAGCAGACTTGGGCTCCTCAGGCCTCTTTTTAACTCATAACAAAGCCCGACAAGGGCAATTCAATAACCAATGCATAAAGATTCAAATTCATAACTTACAAAGTCGAATCATACATAATTTAAATACATATGCGAATGCAGAGACTCTTCTAACTCAACTTGACCGACTCAAAGACTCAACACAACTCCGCCTAGCTTGAAACTTCTACGCCAAACCTGCACACTAAAAAGTTGGGGAGGGAGAGGGTCAGTCTACAACTCGACTGAGTGAGGGGATACCCACACACGCTATATATATATATATATAGGAGCAAAGCATATTCCAATCACATACAAGTCGTGAACTCAGGGATAGTTTTTACACGCCAAAGTTTTGCCCGTGATATATACATATATGGATTCTTAACAAAACCGAACGAATTGAAGCTTCAAGGACCCATATTATACCAAATCATACCGAATCAAGTCAAATCAAATCATAACGATTCATATCAATTCGTATCAATTCTTATCATTCCTATTCAAAATATCCATATTTTATCATAGTTAAAAATCTATCCCCGTTTCACGAACTTTGACAAAGCAAACATGCAAAACTCGGCTGGTACGAGTAACAATTCCCATCCTGGGCTCCTCATATGAATCTTACAATCAAACATATCAATCAATCATGCATAACAATCATATACCTCCTTCTCCGGTGATGGAAGGGTTGCGCGACCCAAACCATCCAATCAGACGAGGGGAGCGCGAACACTCAAACCCTCAGGTTCCCATCACCCAACCAAACCTCCTGGTGGGTTCCGGGTTAGTCCAATCAATCATGTGGAGAGTGAGCACAGGGCTTAACCGGCGACCCCTATGGTCATCCCGGGTCCCCTTACCCACACCTCCTGGGCCCCATTCATTCATTCAATCATATCCTAACCCGCTACTAATTAGAAACATAACATACGTAAGATACATTCTTTACCTTGCCACAACCACGCTTTACATACCTCTCCGTGTAAAATCCTTAGCCTATTCCTTTGCTCGTAGCTCCCGGCTCATACGAGGTACACGGTTTGAAGCGTGGTTTAGCATTACCAATCATAATGAATCCAATCAAATTAAATCAAGCATACGTAGGCTTGTACATTGCTCATTAAACTTGGAAACATATTACCATTTACAAATTTCATATCTTGCACATATTTATGTATAATAAAGGTCATAGTTCACATACTTTGAAAACGGCCACATTCATAGGGTTTAATTATAACCTAACCTCACCTTACACCGACGAAGCCAAGAACCAAACACGTGATTCACCCCGGAATCAAAACGGACTGCGAAACACCAACCCGGGTGCACCTGAACAAACTAAAGACAAAACACAAGGTTTAGACTCACAATGAACCACATAGACGCTCGGCTTATGCATTGACACTTAAAGAAATGCAAATACTTAGGCAAATCTTATTTTCAAACCAAATCCATGCAATTCAAGACATTACATAACCCATCATAATCATTTATAATCATATGTCACGTTCGTATGCACAATTAAGGCATAATACAAGGTAGAGATACGTAACAAAGTGCAAATATATTTCATGCTAACAATTTACATTACTTGAGTAACATATAATGTATATGAGAACAAATACATAAGCATAAACATGATAAAACAAGTTAGGATCAATTTTGGAGGTGGAAAGGTACGAGAAAAACGGAATAAGAACACGAAAAAGGGTTCCGAGTGAAAACGGGGAAAAAACTAACAGATTTCCAAAACGGACAAGCTGAGGGAAAAAGATCATAACTTGAGTTTAAGAAATGGGAATTAAGTTTTGTTTCTTGGAAATGAAAATAGACACATAGGTCTTTCCAATGATATGTGGCACGGATCATGGTTCAAAGTGAGGTGAAAATGGCGTAGGCTTGAAGTTGGGAGAAAGCGGATTGTCGGTAAAGTGGCGACACCAAAAAGAGTTGGTAATATCTCACAAACGGTAAGAGATAATGAGGTTATTCCAATTGGAGGTTGTTATAGACTTCAACAGGTTTCAAACGGTTCAAAAATCAGCCAAAACTGAGCACGTATGAGTTGGTAGCGGCCGCGACAAAATTGCACTGAAAACCAGTCGCGGGCGCGAAGCCACAACTCGAGAATCCCTTAGGCCGCGACCATTTTTACACATAAATTAGTCGCGGGCGCGACCAAGCTCGCAGCAGCAAAACCATGGCGTCGGGAACAGTAACAAAAGCTCCAAAACACCCCCAAAGAACCACGAAACACCCCGAAATTCATACCACAAAGCAAACATAACACGTAGATCACATAAATACAAGTTAGGCCTCCCGAAACAAGCCCGAGCATACCAAATCCCGAACCCGGAACTATTCATTATCTTCCCCAATTAGCCAAACAACACAAATTCAAGATATGAAAGGGATATTAAATCGAAACACGTATCGAATAGAGCACAAATCTTACCTTAGGTCGTTGATCGAATGGTCGGATCTCAAAAACCCGAGCTCGAAAGGTTCATGGCCAAAAGGGGAGAAATCTTTCTCTTTTCTCTTCTTCCTCTTGTTACGTGAAAATGAAAGAGGGAGGAAGACTTGGCTCCTTTTTGGGGCTGAGTTAAACGGGTCGGATTAAACGGGTAGGGTCAAACGGTATACGGTCCATTCGGATCGGATTTTAAAACGGCAGGGCTATCAAACGGCTTTAGAAAAATAAAAGGGTAATTCTAATAAATCCAAATCGTCGAATCGAATTTCATGGTAGGATCGAAATTCGAATTCGAATTCTCGAGCTCAAATAGCCACGAAGGCCAAAACACCCCAATTAAAATTAGGTCCCCTAATTGGCAAATATTGGGCGATTGATCCCAAGAACAATTTAATTAAATTCTAAAGCACACGTAATAAAATTAAATTCACATTGACACAAGCATACGAATCGCATAATTCACATAAATTACGGAATTAAACTCACTCGCGACGCCGTACCTGGAAAGCTGAAAAGCGGGGCGTCACAAAACACATCTTTGAACTCCTGCAAAAGAGAGGAAGTAATACTAGGTAGGGGAGGCGTGTCGTTAGAAGATAAGAAGGTCTTTTTATACATCATGATCATCACCAGCCTTTCTTTTTTAACAACGCCCTCAATTTCCTTTTCTTTTGTGATGAAACTCATTTTCTTCTTTTCTTTCTTTGCAACTTAATTTTTTCCTCCCTTTTCTTTTCCTTTCTTTTCAACTTCATTTTTTTCTTCTTTGTCACATTCTTTTTTTCGACTATTTTCTTTGCTTCTTCTTTTTCCCTATCACTATTACAATCATTGCATTTAGAAGAGGCTGAAATAGACTCTTTCAATTGGCATTGTTCTTTGTACACTTGATTGGGTGGTAGAGGTGCCAAAATGATGTTTCGACCGTCTTTGGTAAAACTATACCTGTTTTTGTATCCATCATGCAATGTCCTCCTATCAAATTGCGACGGCCTTCCAAGCAAAATTTGTCCGACATGCATAGGTACCACATCACAAAGTACTTCATCCGTGTATTTACCAATGGAAAAAGAAATGAGAACTTGTTTTGTTACCTTCAACTCACCAAGTTTATTGAGCTATTGGAGCTTGTAGGGTTTCGGATGCTTCAAGGTTTTGAGTCCGAGCCTCTCTACCAACAATTTGCTAGCAACATTCACACAACTCCCTCCATCAATGATCAATCCACACACTCGTTCCTTAACATGACACCGGGTGTAAAAGATGTTCTCTCGTTGCTGTTCATCCTTGTCCTCAAGGGCTTGGGTGTGTAAAGCCCTAAGGACCACCAAACTTTGCCCTACGGCATGTTCAACATCACTCTCCTCATCCGGTGAATCATGGTCTACTTTATGGTCCTCACTTTCAATTTCAATTTCTACATTATCCAACATGATCATGGCCTTCTTATTTGGACATTAGGACATAATATAACCTGCTCCATGACACTTGAAACACTTAATATCACGAGCTTAAGTTATCTTAATTGACTAAGTTATGCGTTTAATTAAATTATGTTAAGTATGATTCATAGGTCGCTTATTACATATGACTTGAGAACTTGATACATGACTTATATGATGCAATGTGATTATAATTGCCAATATATACCATCGTCGAACATTCCTTGCACATCATTAGCATATTTGCATTCATGTCAAAGCTGTGCGTCGTCTTGTTGGGTTCCGAGTCGAATCTTACCTTGTTAGTACGTTGTCTTGTTAGGTGGTGGGTCTCCGGACGAGTCGACTTAGTTGCTCGTGGTGGTTCGTCGGTTGGTTCGTGGTAAAGGTGAGGAGTTATATATATATATATGTAAAATGCTTCTAAAACTGTGGACAGATATATGACCTATCATGTTTGATGGTTTTGAACTCCCGTTTTGTAAAAAGGTATATGTAGGCATAATAAGCCAAGTTTTGTGAGCCTTGCACGTATTATGAATATTGCTTTTGGAAAACGGTTTAGAAGTAAAATTCATGTCTTGGTATATGGGTTAAGTACCCAAAATGCTTTTAGCACTTTCATTTGAATTTTATGCACGTGTGAGTTGTACGGCGAGGTTATGTTGTACCTTGCAAGGACGTTTGCTTGGTGGATTTTTATAACGCTCGGGGCTAAGGCGGGTGATATTCCGGGAAGGCAAGGGCCGACGGTTGTCCTCATTCGAAGTTCCCACCCAATGTAAGAAACTTGCTACTAAGGCTCTGAGGAGGTTCCGGGGATAAGGTTGCAAGGGAGAGGCCGGTTTCATGGACCCATCTCTTCATTGTAAGGATGCGGGGACCGTACACCCTCGACATCAATGGCATAATGGATGGATTTTTAACCTTGAATTGGACGATCAGATTCAAGAACCCCAAGTATTGATGTAGGGTTTCACGGCAAGTACGTGGAGTTCGTATCATTTGGTATCTAGAGCTTAGGTTTCCATCAAAGGTTATGTATCCGTATCTTTTATCTTTTGTATAATTTCTTTTCATTATTGTTATATTGCTGCAAAAAAATTGAAAAAGGCAAAAAAAAAAAAAAAAAAAAAAAGAGTGAGCAGCATTGTTTTAGTCATTTTCTTTATAATCTCAAATCATAAGTCATGTGGATTTGTTTGTTTGTATCTTTTTAGTTGTAACAGTTCGTTTGTGACAATTTTAGCACCCTTATTGATTCATTCATCTTAAGGGTTTATTTGGTTAAGGGATCTGAAATTTCTTGTGTATTTCTTCAAAAATTGAGAGAAAAGAGTGTAAAAGGCTTGAGTTGTGAGCACAAAAGAGGGAAAAAGCCATATTTTTGAGTGATACACGAGCGTGAGTGACTCTAAACGAGGGCAAACATGTGAGGGACTGTTGTGAGGTAATTTTTACTAACGATTTTTCTTGCAGGTTTAAAACATGACGGAAGAACGAAATGAACAACCTCCAATGGACGTTGATACGAACTCCACGTACTTGCCGTGAAACCCTATACCAATACTTGGAGTTCTTGATTTTCGATCGTCCACTTCAAGGTTAAAATAGAGGAGTGTGACCCGTTTGCTATAATGAGCAAGGAACCAACACTATCAGATTTGAATTATAGGAGTGTGACCCGTTTGCTATAATGAGCAAGGAACCAACACTATCAGATTTGATAAGTAATGCACCCCGTCGACTATAATGAGTCGGGAAATGACATTATCCGGTGGAGGTTTGAAACTCCGGTGTTGTTCAACTAAGAACTTGTGAGTATAACTCACTTGAATCACAATTCATTCATTTTTTGACTTAATATTTCGAACTACAAGGCTGGAATATAAAGATGCATCATGGGAATTCTAAGAGACAATTCAGAATTCAAAGAGACAAGCTAATCCCGTCACTTTTCTTGTAGGCTGAATAAAATGGGCTTAACCTAATCGAAATGCATGCAAAATAAATAAAAAGATGGCCCAAAGTATAATATAATAGTTCAGGGCCAAATTACAATAAACCTAACACAATTTGGGCTTAAAATTCTATCACTAAGACATTGAAACAAGGTGGATTGGGTCCAGCTGAATACTTGTCTTCTTGGAGCTAATCTTGAGTTATTTGGATCAAAAGAGATTGAACTTCTTCTTGCATTCTTTTGGATCGTGACCTTGTGATAGGTCCAACATAACTTGGTTCATCTTGAGTTGTGATCATATCATCATTTGGATCAAAGTGTGGCCTTGTCTTATGATTCACATCATCCTGATTCCTATCATTCTCCCCTTCTTGAAAAAAGATTCGTCCTCGAATCTGGATCAAGATAGTCATCTCACAAAACATATTGAATCAAGAAGTAAAATTATTGAATTTTCATTCAAGTGAGATTTTTCTCTCAAGTTCTTTGCTGAACGACATTAGGGTTTCAAACCCCTTTCCCGGATAACGTTATTTCTCGACTCCTTATAGTCGACGGGGTGCGTTACTTACAATCTGATAGTGTTGGTTCTTTGCTCAATATAGCAAACGGGTCACACTCCTCTTATTTTCAACCTTGAATTGGACGGTTGGATGATGTGAATCATAAGACAAGGCCACACTTTGATCCAAATGATGATATGATCACAACTCAAGATGAACCAAGTTATGTTGGACCTATCACAAGGTCACGATCCAAAAGAATGCAAGAAGAAGTTCAATCTCTTTTGATCCAAATAACTCAAGATTAGCTCCAAGAAGACAAGTATTCAGCTGGACCCAATCCACCTTGTTTCAATGTCTTAGTGATAGAATTTTAAGCCCAAATTGTGTTAGGTTTATTGTAATTTGGCCCTGAACTATTATATTATACTTTGGGCCATCTTTTTATTTATTTTGCATGCATTTCGATTAGGTTAAGCCCATTTTATTCAGCCTACAAGAAAAGTGACGGGATTAGCTTGTCTCTTTGAATTCTGAATTGTCTCTTAGAATTCCCATGATGCATCTTTATATTCCAGCCTTGTAGTTCGAAATATTAAGTCAAAAAATGAATGAATTGTGATTCAAGTGAGTTATACTCACAAGTTCTTAGTTGAACAACACCGGAGTTTCAAACCTCCACCGGATAATGTCATTTCCCGACTCATTATAGTCGACGGGGTGCATTACTTATCAAATCTGATAGTGTTGGTTCCTTGCTCATTATAGCAAACGGGTCACACTCCTATAATTCAAATCTGATAGTGTTGGTTCCTTGCTCATTATAGCAAACGGGTCACACTCCTCTATTTTAACCTTGAAGTGGACGATCGAAAATCAAGAACTCCAAGTATTGGTATAGGGTTTCACGGCAAGTACGTGGAGTTCGTATCAGACGTTAACTTTGTCCTCCGTGCAATGCAATAACTGATAGGTTGAACGTACAATTTGGTGAGATCCGGGATTGATTGGATCAAAATGATGAATGGGTGACTGAATTACAACAAAATGCTCTCCCGACTAGGAGACCAAACCGACGACCAACCGATTTGGGTATCAATCCTCGTGATGGATTTGATGATGAGGAAGATAACTTGGATGAGGCTGCATCAAATGCCTCTTCAAGGAGAGATCATAGACATCCAAGATACCAACAACTACGAAGAGGAAGAGGGGTAAGTGACAATAACCTCGGATCTATCAAGCTTTCTATTCCTTCCTTCAAAGGACAAAATGACCCGGAAGCTTACATTGAATGGGAACGAAAGGTGGAGTTAATTTATGACTGCCACAACTATTCGGAAGGGAAAAAGGTAAAACTTGCAGCCGTATCCTTTACGGACTATGCTATTATATGGTGGGATCAAGTGGTGATAAGTAGACGAAGAAGTGGTGAGTACCCTATTGAAACGTGGGATGAGATGAAGGTGGTTATAAGGAAGAGGTTCGTACCTCCTCACTACTATCGGGACCTACACCTTAAGTTGCAAAGTTTGAGGCAAGGGTTCAAAACGGTAGAGGAATACTACAAAGAAATGGAGATGGCAATGATTCGAGCAAATATTGAGGAGGATCGTGAGGCAACCATGGCTCGGTTCATATGTGGTCTCAACCGAGAGATCGCCAATGTAGTGGAACTTCATCACTATGTTGAACTTGAGGAAGTGGTCCATATGGCTATCAAGGTGGAGAGACAATTTAAGAAAGGACGGACTGTGGTTAAGCGTGATGATTCAAATACCTCTAAACCAAAGTGGAATTCTTCTTCAAAAACAGTCGAAAAGCCTTCAAAACCAAAGGAGGATCCACCTACAACAAAGGGTTCGTTTGAGAAAGGTAACACCTCTACACATCGCAACCGTGATATTAAATGCTTTAAATGTCAAGGAGTAGGTTATATAATGTCTCAATGTCCAAACAAAAGAGCCATGATCTTGTTAGACAATGGAGAACTTGAAACCGAAAGTGAGGGTGACAATGGAGGCCTTGAAACATCGGATGAGGCAAGTGATGTTGAGCATGCGGTTGTGGGGCAAAGATTGGTGGTTCTAAGAGCTTTGCACATCCAAGCTCTTGAGGACAAAGATGAACAACAAAGGGAAAACATCTTTTACACACGGTGTCATGTTAAGGAGCGATGGTGTGGGCTGATCATTGACATCGGGAGTTGCGTGAACGTGGCTAGTAAATTGATGGTGGAAAGGCTCGGCCTTAAAACCTTGAAGCACCCGAGACCTTATAAGCTCCAATGGCTGAATGAACATGGTGAAATGAAGGTAACAAAACAAGTTATTATCTCCTTTTCAATTGGCAAATACATGGATGAGGTTCTTTGTGATGTCGTACCAATGCAAGCTGGCCATATATTGCTTGGAAGACCATGGTAATTTGATAAACGAACAGTGCATGATGGCTACAAGAATCGATATAGTTTTACCAAGGATGGGCGAAACATCACCTTGGCACCTTTACCACCAAGCCAAGTGTATGAAGAACAGTGCCAAATTAAGACAACCATTTCAGCTTCTTCAAAACAAAGTGATTGTAATAGTGAGAAAGAATGTGAAAAAGAAAAAGAAAAAGAGCGTGAAAAAGAAAAAGAGAAGGAAAAAGAAAAAGAGTGTAACAGAAAAGAAGAGGGAGAAAAGAAACTAGTTGAAAAGAAAGAAAGAAAAAAAGTGAGTTTCTTTATAAAAGAAAAAGAGATTGAGGGGGTGATAAAAAAAGAAAAGCTTGTGATGATGATGATGTATAAAAATATATTTCTTTCATCTAATGAAACCCCTCCCTAGCCTAGTGTTGTTTCTTCTCTCTTGCAGGAGTTTGAGGATGTATTCCCGGAGGAAATACCACCCGGTTTACCTCCTATACGAGGAATAGAACACCAAATCGACCTCATCCCCGGGGCTGCCATCCCAAACCGACCAGCTTACCGAGTCACCCCTCAAGAGATGAAAGAGCTTCAAAAACAAGTTGAAGAGTTGTTTGCAAAGGGATATGTGCGTGAGAGCATGAATCCATGTGCTGTTCCGGTTCTTTTGGTGCCTAAAAAGGATGGTACTTGGCGAATGTGCGTGGATTGTAGGGCTGTCAACAAGATCACGGTAAAGTATCGTTATCCCATACCTCGCCTTGATGATATGATTGATGAATTGTATGGTTCTACAATCTTCACTAAAATTGATTTGAAAAGTGGCTATCACCAAATAAGAATGCAAGAAGGTGATGAATGGAAAACAACTTTTAAAACTAAGCATGGATTGTATGAGTGGTTAGTAATGCCTTTTGGCTTAACTAACGCACCTAGTACCTTCATGAGATTGATGAATCATGTATTGCGTGCTTATATTAGTAAATTCGTAGTGGTTTACTTTGATGATATACTGATCTTTAGCCGTAATTTGCATGAACATATGGAGCATTTGAGGTTAGTACTTGAGGTACTAAGGCATGAAAAGTTATATGCTAATCTTAAGAAGTGTAGCTTTTGCATGGATAGAGTCGTGTTCCTTGGATTTGTTTTGAGTGCAGGTGGTATAGAGGTAGATGAAGAAAAGGTTAAGGCAATCAAAGAGTGGCCTACACCCAAGACCATCACGGAAGTAAGGAGTTTTCAAGGTTTGGCCGGGTTCTATAGGAGATTCTTGCCTAATTTCAGCACCATAGCTGCCCCCTTAATGGAAATCATCAAGAAAAGTGTGGGATTTAAGTGGGGCGAAGCTCAAGAAATGGCATTCCAAACATTGAAAGCAAAGCTAAGTTCAGCTCCTCTTTTTACTTTTACCGAATTTTTCTAAAGCCTTTGAAATCGAATGTGATGCTTCGGGTGTTGGTATAAGTGTTGTGCTCATGCAAGAGAAGAAACCAATTGCATACTTTAGTGAGAAACTCAATGGGGCTGCATTGAACTACTCTACTTATGACAAGGAGCTCTATGCCTTAATTAGGACCTTAGAGACGTGACAGCGTTACTTGTGGTCGAAAGAGTTCATCATTCATATAGATCATGAGTCATTAAAACATTTGAAGGGGCAAGGAAGTTTGAACCGAAGGCATGCTCGCTGGGTTGAATTTATAAAGATGTTTCCTTATGTGATTCGGTACAAGCAAGGTAAGGATAATGTTGTTGCTGATGCCTTATCACGAAGGTACGTTCTTCTCTCTACCTTAAGTGCTAAATTCATGGGATTTGATCATATTAAAGAACTATACTTGAGTGATTCTGATTTTGCTGAAATATTTGCATCTTGTGAACAAAAGCCTTGTGATAAATTTTATGTTCAAGATGGTTATTTGTTTAGAGAAAACAAGCTATGCATTCCAAATTGTTCTTTGCGTTAGTTGCTGATCTGTGAGTCCCATGGGGGAGGATTAATGGGACATTTTGGTGTTTTAAAAACTTTGAGCATACTTAAGGAACATTTCTTTTGGCCTCATATGAAACGGGATGTTGAACGGACTTGTCATATATGCGTAACTTGTAGAAAGGCTAAATCACGAGTTAAACCTCACGGCCTTTACACACCCTTGCGTGTTCCAACGCATCTGTGGACTGACATTTCTATGGATTTTGTGCTAGGAATGCCAAGAACACAAAATGGAAAGGATTCAATTTTTGTTGTTGTTGATCGATTTTCTAAAATGGCACATTTCATTCCTTGTAATAAAACTGATGATGCAACACATGTGGCTGGATTGTTCTTTCGAGAAGTAGTAAGACTTCATGGAATCCCAAAATCAATTGTAAGTGATCGAGATGTGAAGTTTTTAAGTCACTTTTAGCGAGTATTGTGGGGAAAATTGGGAACAAAACTGTTATTTTCCACCACTTGTCATCCTCAAACGGATGGACAAACGGAAGTAGTGAATCGAACCTTGGGAACTCTTTTAAGAGCTGTGTTTAAAACATATTCAATGAATTGGGTTGAGTGTATTCCATTTGTTGAATTTGCATATAACCGTTCAATACATTCTTCTACTTCTTTCTCACCCTTTGAGCTTGTTTATGGTTTTAATCCCTGAACTCCTTTAGATTTGCTTCCTTTACCTATGAATGGACTTGTAAGCTTAGATGGCTAGGAGAAAGCTGAACTTGTGAAGAAAATGCATGAGGATGCTTGGCTTCACATTCTCAAGAAGATATCTTGTCCCAAATAAAGAACTGGGGACCGATCCACAGCTCAAGAAGATAGCAAACAAAAGGAACAAAGTTATGGTGGTCCAATTACAAGAGCTCGGGCCAAAATTATCCAAGAGGAAGTTGGAAATCTCTTAAACTAGTTTACTCAAACTGGACTCCAACCTTTAAGATGGGCTGCTGAACCAAATTCAGAATACTTCAATGTTTTTATGTCCAATTCCTAAAGTCCAAAGTGTGGAAATGATGTAATTCGGCCCTAAGCCTATTATAGTATTATTTGGGCCTTTATTTTATCATTATTTAGCTGCATATTAGTTTATTTAAGCCCACTTTTGTAAGCCTTCATGGCAAGTGGTAGGAATAGCTTGTGTCCTTTAGTATTCTAGTGTCTCTTAGGATTCCATGCATGCATCTTTATATTCAGCATTGTAACTTGTTTTTCTTTCAATCAAGAAGTAAAAATTATTGAATTTTCATTCAAGTGAGATTTTCTCTCAAGTTCTTTGCTGAACGACATTAGGGTTTCAAACCCCTTTCCCGGATAACGTTATTTCTCGACTCCTTATAGTCGACGGGGTGCGTTACTTACAATCTGATAGTGTTGGTTCTTTGCTCAATATAGCAAACGGGTCACACTCCTCTTATTTTCAACCTTGAATTGGATGATCAGATTCAAGAACTCCAAGTATTGATATAAGGTTTCACGGAAAGTACGTGGAGTTCGTATCAGAAGTTGTAAATAGAACCTTGGGAACTCTTTTAAGGGCTGTTTTTAAAACATATTCAAAGAATTGGGTTGAATGTATTTCGTTTGTTGAATTTGCTTATAATCGTTCAATACATTCTTCTACTTCCTTTTCACCTTTTGAAGTTGTGTATGGATTTAACCCTTTAACCCCTCTTGATTTACTTCCTTTGCCTATGAATGAGCTTGTGAGTTTAGATGGAAAAGAGAAGGTTGAACGAGTGAAGAAAATGCATGAAGATGCACGACTTCATATCCTCAAGAGAAACAATCAAGCTATGATCCATGCTAACCTGGGAAGAAGGAAGGTTTTTTTCAAGAAAGGTGATTTAGTTTCGGTACATTTTAGGAAGGAGAGGTTCAATAACCAACGAAAGTCCAAGCTTGATCCAAGGGGAGATGGACCATTCAAAGGGCTGGAGAGGATTAATGATAATATTTTGATTCGAGGTCGAATCCTTTTCAAGAAGGGGAGGATGATGTGAATCATAAGACAAGACCACACTTTGATCCAAATGTTGATATGATCACAACTCAAGATGAACCAAGTTATGTTGGACCTATCACACGGTCACGGTCCAAAAGAATGCAAGGGAAGTTCAATCTCTTTTGATCCAAATAACTCAAGAAGAGCCCCAAGAAGACAAGTATTCAGCTGGATCCAATCCACCTTGTTTCAATGTCTTAGTGATCGAATTTTAAGCCCAAATTGTGTTAAGTTTATAGTAATTTGGCCCTGCACAATTATATTATACTTTGGGCCATCTTTTTATTTATTTTCCATGCATTTAGATTAGTTTAAGCCCATTTTATTTACCCTAAAATGAAAGAAGCGGAATAGCTTGTCCCTTTGAATTCTGAATTTTCTCTTAGAATTCACATGCATGCATCTTTATATTTCAGCCTTGTATTTTGTTTTTTTCAGTCAAATCTTAATAAATTGTGATTCAAGTTAGTTAAACTCTCTAGTTCTTAGCTGAACGTCATTAGGGTTTCAAACCCTCCACCGGATAATGTCATTTCCCGACTCATTATAGTCGACGGGGTGCATTGCTTTACAAATCTGATAATGTTGATTCCTTGCTCATTATAGCAAACGGGTCACACTCCTCAATTTTAACCTTGAAGTGGACGATCGAAAATCAAGAACTCCAAGTATTGGTATAGGGTTTCACGGTAAGTACGTGGAGTTCGTATCACTGTCTCAAAGGAAAGATGTCCAAAACTCCTTTCAATGGAAGTGTGGAATGAGCCACGAAGACCTTGGATTTGATCCATTCTGATGCTTGTGCACCGCTTAGTGTAAGCACTCGAAACAATCATCAGTACTTCATAACCTTCACTGATGACTTTAGTCGTTATGGTTATGTGTACTTAATGAAGTACAAATCTGAGGCGTTTGGGAAATTCTTAGAATTTCAAAAGGAGGAACTGGTCACAAGATCAAGACACTTCGATCTGATCGAGGTGGCTAGTATCTTAGAGAAGAGTTCCTTAATCATCTCAGAGATAATGGAATTATCTCTTAGTGGATTCCTCCGAGAACTCCTCAGCTTAATGGAGTTCCTGAGAGAAGGAATCAAACCCTACTTGATATGGTTCGTTCCATGATGAGTTTCACTGACTTACCACCTTCTTTCTGGGGTTATGCTCTAGAAAGTGCAGCCAAGATTTTGAATCTTGTTCCTTCTAAGTCAGTCCCCAAAACGCCCTATGAAATGTGGCATGGTAAAATCCCTAGTTATTCTTACTTAAGAATTTGGGGTTGTCCTGCTTATGTGAAGAGGACAGTGGGAGATAAGTTAGAAGCTCGCTCTAACTTATGCTACTTTGTTGTCTATCCTAAGGAATCCATAGGATACTAATTCTGTAATGCCCCGACAAGGGCATCCCATGCCTATCCCGCGCTACGGGCCCAGCTTGTATATAGAATTACTATCCATATACCCTCCAAAACCGAAGCAAGCGGTGACAAACGGACATCCTAGCTAGGCGGTACTAGACTCACAACAAGTAATAAAACAAATATAAGTTCGCGGAAGCATAAAACATAATACTTGCATATGGATTCATCAACCATCATACATGCGTTTCACAATTCTTCACAAATCAAATATCACGAGGGGACAATCATAAATTCATCAGCTAAGTGACCAACACGGTTCAACACGAAATGCTCAAGTGCGAGAATGTAAAATCATCCTAAGTGACCGACACGGTCCAAACTAGCATCATAACATCAACATAGTGAATCCAAGAATCTCAAAACATAACATAAGCCATAAAGTGAAGTACACTACAAACGTAAACAAGTACAAGCTAGACTCAAGACAAGACTCTCAAAGGACCCCGCCTAGCTTGACTCCAAAACGAGACCTGCGGACACGAAAGGTAAAGGACGTCAGTTCAAAAGGAACCGGTGAGGAGAAGTATACATAATATAATATAAGGGGTTCAATGCATGCTATAAACACAGGTGCTCATGATCCGAACTCATTTTGTAATTTTTTTATAAACATCGGATCATGAACCACACATATAACCGGCCCGACGAGTTCGGGCACTCCATCCTTTCTTCCCAAAATCAATACCATAAAAATCCATCCATTACGCCACTGATGTCGAGGGTGTACGGTCCCCACATCCTTAGAGTGAAGAGATGGGTCCATGAAACCGGCCTCTCCCTTGCAACCTTATCCCCGAAACCTCTTCGGAGCCTTAGTAGCAATTTTCTTACATTGGGTGGGAACTTCGAACGAGGACAACCATCGGCCCTTACCTTCCTGGAATATCACCCACCTTAGCCCCGAGCGCTATAAAAATCCACCAAGCAAGCGTCCTTGAAAGGTACAACATAACCTCGCCGTACAACTCACACGTGCATAAAATTCAAATGAAAGTGCTAAAAGCATTTTGGTTACTTATCCCATATACCAAGACATGAATTTTACTTCTAAACCGTTTTCCAAAAGCAATATTCATAATACGTGCAAGGCTCACAAAACTTGGCTTATTAAGCCTACATATACCTTTTTTACAAAATGGGAGTTCAAAACCATCAAACATGATAGGTCATATATCTGTCCACAGTTTTTGAAGCATTTTACACATATTTAAGTCCTCACCTTTACCACGAACCAACCGACGAACCACCACGAGCAACTAAGTCGACTCGTCCGGAGACCCACCACCTAACAAGACAACGTACTAACAAGGTAAGACTCGACTCGAAACCCAACAAGACGATGCACGGATTTGACATGAATGCAAATATGCTAATGATGTGCAAGGAATGTTCGACGATGGTATATATTGGCAATTATGATCACATTGCATCATATAAGTCATGTATCAAGTTCTCAAGTCATATGTATTAAGCGACTTATGAATCGTACTTAACACAATTTAATTTAACGTATAACTTAGTCAATTAAGATAACTTAAGCATGCTTGAGGTATAGAGATCATAATATAAGGTATGCATGAGATGTCACAACATATAACGAGGTCACAATACATTAGAGACATAATATAAATAAGTAAGGAACAAACGAGAGGCAAAACAAGTGAGACAAATCAAGAAAACAAGGCTGGGGACAATCCACCCCCCGTGGATTTTCCTTCACAAAAAATCTACCCTCGCGGATTAGGTCCAGAAGCTACTGCCTGAAATCCACCCCCATGGATTTTTACACAGCAAAAATCCACCCTAGTGGATTCTGCCCAGAACTTTAAAAAAAGGTGACAGCAACTTCAAACTCGACGGAAATGAGTTCAAAACACCCCAAAACATGAAATTAAGCTTCCAAAACCACAAATAAGCATCATATATCATCAAGTTACATAATAAAGCACTTAGGAACATATAAACATCAAGAAACCTAGCAATTCATACAAGAACTTCATCTTTTACAAGTTTCATGAAATCTTCAAGCATAACAATGGTGAAATCAACAATCATGCAAGAAATTGTAGGAAATCTATCACATTCTCCATAAAAACACATAAGGAACAAGAATCCATCATCATATCAAGCTAAAACATGCTAGAACATAGACATGCAAGAATCTTCATAAAAGCTTCAAAGGTCAACAATGGAGGATTTCCCATAAGAGTATAAAAACATGAAATTCTTACAACAAATCATTCCTAGCAACATAAGAAACATATTTCCATCAACAAATTCGGATTTAATCCATCTAACATGAACCCTAGATTTCAAACTCAAGCTTCAAGTTCAAGAAGAAGACCCACATAAGCATTCAAGCAATCTTTACCTTAAGAGCTGAAAATCGAAGAGGAAATCTTGTTCTTTAGTCTTGAATCTCTAGCTTTAATCTCTACTCTTGGTTCTTGAAGATGGCTTGAAGTGGTCTTGGTGTTCTTGAGAGAATATGAATAGGCTTTGAGAGAAACTCTTTGAGAGAATGGCTTGAATCTTATGAAATAACGTTAAAATGAACTTAAGTATTATAATCTGATTTGGGTCACGAACCGGGTCAAATGAATAGGGTTTAAGTGAAATCAGGTCACAAATTGGGTCGCAGGTCAACTAGGTTAAGTAAAAAGGTTGACTTTTCGTAAAACGGCCATAACTTCTTTGTCCTAACTCCGAATTGAGCGATTGAAGAACCCATGAACTCGTAATCGAATTATCTACTCAATTTCATTAAGTTCTAACCAGTTCCAGGCTTGGAAAATAAATTTACCATTTAGTCCCTAAATTATGCTTTAATGTCCATATAAGCACATTGTTTCGTTAAAAGCTATAAAACATGCTATCAACGCTCAATAATAGCAATACAAGCATATAAGGAATATGTCATAAAGCCACATAGATCGCACACTTAATATATTTCACTTATGCACAAATCCATTATCAAATTAAGGCATAATTCCACATAAATCATGCAAGGAAAGGTAAATCGTGCACTCTCATACCAAACCTTACCTTGACCGAGAAGCGGGGCATCACAAATTCTATGATCAAACTGAACAAAAGGTGTTTGTTTTAAGAAATGCAACTTTTCTTGAGGAATCGTTCCTAGAAGAAAAGAAACGCAAGATCACAGAACTCGAAGAAATTCGAGATATTCCCACGCCACATTTAGAGGACAGGTCTCGTTCTGACATCCCACAACCAATCATGAACTTCGATACACGTAAAAATCAACCACTAAGGCATTCTGAACGCACTCCTAGACAGCCGGAGAGATGGTATGGTTTTCTCGATGAAATCTCTCAAGAGGATAGTGATCCTCTAACATATGAGGAGGCACTGTCAGTCTCAGATTCTGAACAGTGGAAACAAGCCATGAAATCCGAAATGGATTCCATGTACTCCAAACAAGTTTGGACCTTGGTAGATTTGGCTGATGGGGTTAAACCCATAGGTTGCAAATGGATCTTCAAGAGAAAGGTTAGAGTAGATGGAAGCATTGCAGCATATAATGCAAGACTGGTTGCAAAAGGCTTCACTCAAAGGCCCGGTGTGGACTTTGATGAAACCTTCTCACCGGTTGCAATGCAAAAGTCCATTCGGATCATGCTTGCCATAGCTGCATATTACGACTATGAGATATGACTGATGGATGTGAAAACTGCCTTTCATATTCAGTGGGAGTGAGCAAAAGGTTTGCAAACTCCAAAGATCAATCTATGGATTGAAACAAGCTTCTAGGAATTGGAACATTCGTTTTGATGAAGCAGTCAAAGCGTTTGGCTTCGTTCAAAATTCGAATGAGTCCTGCGTGTATGGAAAGGAATTGGAGACTTCAGTGCAATTCTTGGTACTTTATGTTGATGACATCCTTCTAATTGGGAATTCGAAGGATGACATGAAAGTTACCAAATCTTGGTTGTCAAACCAATTCGAGATGAAAGATCTTGGTGATGCTTCCTACATTTTCGGGATAAAGATCTATAGGGATAGATCTAAGAGATTGATAGGACTATCGCAATCAATGTACATAGACAAAGTACTGAAACGATTCAGTATGGAAAATACGAAGAATAAAGTTCTTCCCATGAGTGTAGGAACATCTCTTTCGAAGAAGATGTGTCCTAAGACAAACCTTGAGAAGGAAAGAATGACTCATGTGCCTTATGCCTCGGTAATAGGTAGCATAATGTATGCTGTAGCACCCGGGACGATAGACACCACATCCCCCCCACTATGAGTCTAATCCACATATGAAATAGGCAGTCCACACATGAATCGGGCTCACAGCGAACGGGTGACAATCAAAAGGACAACCCTGACTAGGCGGTAGCTAACCCTGGAACCAACAACCAAAAACCAAAATGCGGAAGCAAGGAAATCATTCATGTAATATCCATGAAATAAATGAAATCCAATACGAATATAAATACGGGTTCCACTAATCAGTACACCTATCCTAACCTGTCCCGATTCAATACAAGGAAACAATCATAACAACGGGTTCAACTGGCTCCAGAACCTGTCCTAACCTGTCCCGAATCAATATCAATTCAATAAGGGCACACCGGCCAACAATAATAAATCAATAATTAATCAATACAGTATTTAAAGACAATATAGTATGCAGTGAGTGTAAATGAGTGAGACTAGAACAATGACTCGACACTCTAACTCCGCCTAGTAACCAAAGCCTGCAAAAGAAACTGGAAAAAGGGGGAAGGAGGGGTCAGTCTCTAGAAGACTAAGTGAGCTGGAGCGATACATATCATATAGAAACATGCGCATGCAAGTCATAAATCCCGAGCAAGGTTTTATTTAAAGTTAGTTCCCAAAAATGGCAAAAGAATGACTAAGCAATGCTCAGACTTTACGACTATTCATATTAAATTCATTAAGTTCATAAATCATACTCAATCAATAAGGCTCGGCGAGTGAGCGTGCACAATCTCCAACCAAAACTCCGACCGTGTACGACAAATATCATTAATACATTCAATAGGTGATCATGCAATATATCATAATACACACAGATCACATATCATGTCCTGAATATATTCGTTTGGGCAATCCGTTTCCCGGCCTTCCCGCACGGTGCTTATCAATCAATAATCAATCAATCAATCAATCATTTTCAATCATAAATAAGTTCCAACCTTCTTCCTCCGGGTTGGTGGTGGGTTTGCAAGGCCCGACCACCCAATCATTGACCAAAAGGGGTTACATGACTCCCCAGATGGCACTCAGCTCCCTTTCCCCGCCAATCTCCTGACGAGGTCCGGTACCGCCGTTCAATAGTGGGACTAGTGTGAGGGTTTACCGTCAGCCCTTGCCTCCTCGGGTCCCCACTCACACCAAGCCCCTGGGCCCCATTCTGTGCAATCAATCAATCATTCTTTCTTTTCTCGCCAAAACATTTGATCCATGAGAAACAAAACATATCCATCATTATCCATTTGAAAAGGGTTTACTCGATCAATATTTACTCGATCAATCAATATTTACTCGATGACTTTACTTTAAAAGTAACATATATATAATCGTAAGGTTTTGGCCAAAGCTTTTCATATAAGGGTTGTAGGGTTTAATATGTAACTAGAACAAAAACACCCTCACCTGGAATACCACGAGACAAGAAACAAGAGCAATACGGGTGCCTATTCAATTTGGAAGTCTCCGCCCTGGAAACAAACTGTACAAGAGAAGGAACAATGGGTACTGGTGAGAATTGACTCAATATGAAACCACATAGACGCACGGTAATGCTAAACACATGATATGAGAGGTATAAGAAGTAAAATGATGTTATGGAGTTACATAATCAAGTAATTCTTTCAAGTACATTCCATACATGAGGGTTTCAAGCCCAATCATTTCATATCTTTCATAACTCCTTGCAATCAAGTCATGAGCTTCATATAACATTTAGAACTCAAGTATATCAGGTTTACAATTATAAAATAAACAAAATAGAGTCATTCAAATCATTTAAATCTCACAAAGTCGCATATCAATTCCAACTATGTCAATTTTATATAATTCACACTTGGCATACTCAATTCATATATCACTAAACGGATTCAATTACAAGGTTACCTAATTAAATCAAACAATATTTATATTGTTTACAAAATTACACATACACCCCTTCAAGTTAGACAAATAGCTCAAATACGGCATATCGGGATTCAAATTGCAAATCAAAGCATCAACATATATCATAGTTCATTTAATACATGCTTTCATACACATTGAAATTCATATTGATCGACAAATCAAGCAATTGACAATTCATTGCAATTAAAACAATTAATTTCAAATAAATAGAAATACACAAAATAAATCACAACAAATCAACAGGGCATCCGATTGACGAACGAAAAGTGGCGTTGGACTCACCACAACGAAAGGGACCTTCTGTCCGAAAGTCACCGGAATGCCGCTACCGTAGCCGGCCGAACAGTCACCGGCCGCCACCGGAACACCGCCTCCGGTGGTCGGAAAAATCCCCGGAAGGACAGAAACGTGCGTCTCGGCCTGCTCAACAAAAGCCCTCATCAATTTCAGAAAATGCCAAACACGCCGGACTTCGTTGACGAAAAACCGAACTTAAATCCTAGTATGAAAACTGAAATTAAACGTAAACCGTAAAACGAAAATGAAATCTGGGCATACCGTTGGAAAGCTTGTAACAAGCCCTACAAAAGCCCCTAGTCCAATCGCCGAAAAAACCACCGAAAAATCGGACCGTCGGTCCGCTGCAGCCGGCCGGTTCTCTGAACGCCGTCGATGCCATCCGCTAAGTCTCGTCAATCCAAGCAACTTTCGTGAAGGCTCCACCACCAAAACCGGTCGGGAAGAGGGCCCAATCCGCCGCCGAAGTTCAGCCGCTGCGCCACCGCCGATTCGGCCATCTCCGCCGCGATTCACTCAAAAAGGAGGCTTGAAATGGAACGGGAAGGGTCGAAAACGTGGGGTTGGGTGGTTGTTAGCCGGCGAGGGTCGCCGGAACGCCGTCGGCAAAGAGGTGGCGCCACCCGCCACTTTCAGGCCGCCGATATGCCACCGTCGGTCTTCGGTTAGCCATGAAATTGGTACGGTTGTGACGGGCTCGTCGAGCTGATGAATTTCCACTATTGATTCGTCGAATTCCGTCGAGAAACGAGGGAGAACGAGCATGTGTGTGTTTTCACACCTTCACTATGTGTGAACAGTGCTGATCGCTGGTGGAAGACGATGCAGGAAGCTGATCTGATCTTTGCACGCAAAATGAGGAAACCCGAGTATATATCTCGGATCCTCGGACTCAAAAACGAACGGAAGAACGGGCTAACGAAGTCAGAATTGGGCAAACTTAGAGTCTACGGACTCGTCTCGATGCCCCGAACGTAAAGGAGGGGTCAAAGAAGTCAAAATCTCTACCGAACGAGAAGTGACCGGAAAAACCCCCTAAAAGAAGAAAATTACAAAAAGGGCCCTAACTCTAAAAGAGTTCAAAAGAGGGCCACACAACGCACCAAACACATAATTAAACACATAAAAAAAATGTTGGAAGGTGACGTACCTTATTTATCGGATGAGCGGGGCGTTACATATGCAATGCTATGTACTCGACCAGATGTGGCTTATGCACTTAGTGTAATGAGCCATTTCCAATCAGACCCTGGAGAAGGTCACTGGACTGCCGTGAAGAATATCCTAAAGTACTTGCGAAGCACTAAGGATTTATTCTTGGTATAGGAGGACAGAAAGATCTAGTAGTCGGAAGATACTGTGATGGAAGCTTTGCATCTGACTTAGATGATTTTAAGTCAATGTCAGCTTTAAAGGGTGTCGCCTTAGACAACTGATTCAAGGCTTATGCTGGGGCTGCACAAGTGGCACATGAAAGTATATGAGAATCAATAAAGGACCTACGCTTGCATTAGCAAGATGATGATCTCTTATTGTGTAAGTCATTCATATGCCATTTAGGAGTCCTTGGCCAAGGCAGTGGATCAAGACATCAAGAAAAGAGTTTCTTGGATTGAAATCAAATGGATATGAAATGCACTTAGCATTAAGATCAAGATTATTAGGGTTCTAATTATTCCCTTGGCCTAGATCTTGATTGAGAGATGGGACGTAGGAGGATTGTATTTCACATATGTCAATGACTTAAAGGTTCTGTCGAATCGAGACATTCTTATTCAGCTAGGGGTTAAACACCTGTTGCTAGACTATGGTCGTTTGATCTGTGGACTAATTAATTAATTAGAGAATTAATTAATTAGGGTTACAGCTAATTGAATTAAGAACCTAGAGGGTCACACACAACAACCCGGTCACGTGGGTTAAGGCTTGAATCGATTAAACGAGTTGATCGAACCATTAAGAGAATGGTGGGACCCATACGTGTGAAGCACACTTGTGGGAGGCGTGAATGATAAGGACACGTGTAGTCACGTGCAATTATGTGTATATATATTAAATAATTAATGTGTTAATTATTTAATGGACTTTGATTTAATTTTGAATTAATATTAAAGTTCTAATTTGAAGAAATAAAGTCTAATAAATAATTAATTATGAATTAATTAATTATTAGTCTTCAAGTTATTTATTATTTAATAAATAAAGTAAAATAAAATATCTAAGAGAGTTACTTATTATTCTTGCCCAACAAGTTGGTCAAAAGGTGGACTTTTGGTCAAAGTAAGAGACTTATTCTCCAAGCAAGAAATCCCTTTCTAAAAGAGTTTGGAATTCCTTGTCCAATAAGGAGTGGGGTTCGAACCCTAGCCTCATAAATAGAGGGGTTCGAACCCCATAGGGAGATGATACACAATTTTTCCTTCTTCATAATTATACACTAAACCCTAGAGCCTAAACACTGAATATAGAACTAGCATCCTCCCTATTCGGATCGTGGTCACAGTTAGTGGACTATTTCTGTAGAGGGCTACTATCGTGAAGTCTTGAAAGATTCGAAGGAGCTTTTGGGGATCAAGCCGCGTGAAAAGTGTTCTTGGGGAACGTGTCAAGAAAGCTACTATCCAAGTGAGTTTCTTGATCACTACGAATTTGGGAATACGAATTGCAAGATTCGATCCTTGCTTACTTAGGAAATTTTTAAATTTCTGCTGCGTTTCCCTTGTGTTTTCCCAACAGTAACATATATATATCACGTAGTAAAAAAAAAAAAATCAAAAATGACTCCGAACTAAAACGGATTAAAAGGAGGTAAGAAAGAGCAAAACGTTCAAATACTCAAACATATACTTAACAAATAATTCAAATAAATTCAAGAATATCAAATAATCATTAATATAAGCATATATTCACATAATTAAATAATTTTAATGCTTATGTAACACTCTCAAGACGGCGTACCTGTATGGTCGGATGAGCAGGATGTTACAAACTACCCTCCTTCAAAAGGACCTGTCCTCAGGTCCTGAAGCAGGATCTGAGCAACTCCAGAGGTCTTCTCCCTTCCAAACCACGAAGCTCTCAAGAACTCGTCAAACAACCTTGCTATGAGAAAATTTGTCAACTTGTTGAAACGAGCAACCTTCGAACGTGACACCCCGATTTCTCGGCCCGTACAGGTATGACGTATGTGCACATTTAAAATTATTATCTATTCATTTTATATTTAGTTTACTTGTTTATTTTTTTTATTTGAATTATTTTATTTTAATTCTTTGACTATTTGAATTTCTTATTTGAATATTTTGCCATTTTGATGAGATTTGCTTCGTTGATGCTCGATTTGTGATCGATATTTCGTGCCATTTTATTATGATGGAGATTTACATGTTATGAACTTAATATGTGCTCGTTATATGTTTTCGAATTTATTTGTTGAGCTTTTGGAGTGTTTGTTTCTTTTGGAACCTAATGGAGGCTAAAATGCTTTTAGCGCACCTTGGGTTCCGGAGTGTGTAACTTGAGCTCGGGAATTCAGATTTGAATTCCGTCACTTTTGTTGGACTCGTTTCAATGATTCGGGGCTAATGGACTAAGCCATATATTTTTCCGAGCCCGTTTGATACTCCGAAACTTAACCGAAAAACTGACTCTCACCAATATGACCACCTTTCACTAAATTGTACTTTAGTCCCTCAAATTTTGGCCAATTACCCTCAAGCATGGACCCACATCTCACTAACTCAACCTTTTATCACCCCATACCCCTTCCACTTCGTTCCATACACAAGAGAAAGGAGGGAGATCAGATTTTTGGAGTAGCAGCCCCATTCCCGTCACCTTGAACCCTAGGGAGAAATTGAGCTAATTTCTTCATTTTCCTTCATCTTGTTCAAGGGGTAAGCTTATATTTGATATGTAAATGCTTATATGATCATTTTCATCCATAAAAATCTGATTTTGATCCATGTTTGATATAGTTTTGTCTCAAGACATGAATAGTTAGGTTTTTATGCCATATTTGAATTCCATCACTTCTCTTGGTGTTTTGCTTTAATGTTCTTGAGGTTTCTAGTTGAGGTATGCATGAGTTGGTTCCATTTTCCTTACCTTAGCTGCTGCTGCTCGTTTCCAGCCTGTTTGAAGAAGTTTTTGTGCTAAATTGCTGCCTTATTTGCTGCCTTAACATGACTTAATGATGTGGTTGAGGATTGGTATGAGATGCAGGGCTGAACAGGGGTGATTTCACCATTTTCCCGTGACTGGAGAGTCTCCCTGGCCAGGGAGATTTTACTCATGAAAAGTACCCGGCCGGGTACCTGCTATGCAGAAACTTTCTGCATCAAAAGTACCCGGGAGGGTACTTTTGTGTGCAAAATCCCCCCGGGAGGGGAGATGGGAGGATAGCTCTTAAGTGCTTTGTTTGCCTTTCCTTTTGTTTGCATGTATATTCCTTTCTTTATTTAAATAGCTATGAACTTTAATGCGGGCTTGTGTGCTTGGTTATTTAAGTGAATGCATGAGTAATTCTTGTCCCTTTTACGTGGCTTTCATGTGAGTGTATGCATGGGTTTGGTGGGATCACCTTATCAATTTAAGTGCTTTAATTTGATAATTTAATTTATAAATGTGGTATTATGGTTTTATATGGATTCTTATGCATGAAATGTGTACTCTAAGTGTAATTTTGTGGTTTAATTATTTGCTATATTTTATGAAATACGTTTATGAAGTGATATGATACATTTTATACGAATTTAAATTTAAATGACTTAAGAGATGCATTCATTCCATTTACATCTATTGCATTCATAAGCATTGACAAGCATCTAGTTGGTTCATTATTGAGTCTAAGTCTAGGGTCTTGCATTTTTGTGTTTCAGAGCCTCTTCCAGAAGTCAACGAGCCCAAGGTTTAAGGGTCCTTTGCTCTTCTCGTTCGGTTCCTACTTCGCTGCTTCCAGGTGAGGGTCAGGATCTTTTCTTGTAGATAAGCGACCTATGGCCTCTATGTGAATTGATTTCCTACCCTGCTTGTGACTATATATGTATTATACGAATAAATACGAGTGCTTATGATGTTTATGACCTTATAAAATCCTTTTGAGTTTATGAAAAATGGTATATGTACGGGCGTATATGAGTCTATGATTTTGAATCCCCGATTCGTTTCCTTTATGCTTCAGCGAGTTGTGCCCTGAAAGACGGGTTTGTTGGTATGTTTCTTATGAATCCGGGCCCAGAGATTGTGGGTAAGGACGTCCGGGACGACAAGGGCCATCGGGTTAAGCCTGTGCACTTCCCATTTGAGGTGTTGGCATGCGACTCTTGGAGGTTGAGAAGGCGCTACTATCTTGAGCCCTTGGTGGATAGCCGGGGAAGCCATATCGTGGGTTAGCTACCCCGTATGTATATAGAATCCATATAAGTGAAGAGGGTTTGATTCCCGAACACCAAGAAGTTGAGGAGGGTTTGAATTTATGAATTCTTATGTATTATGCTATATATGTATTTATGATGTGGGTGTGCGTTAGCCTCCTCACTTAGTCGAGTTTTGACTGACCCCTTCCTTTTAAAACATGCAAAAGCATTAACATGGATGAATTAACAAAGAAAGCTTCAAAGGTCATCAATGGTGGATTCTTCAAACAAGCATGAAATCAAGAAATACTTACATCAAATCGTTCCTAACATCATAAGAATCACATTCCAACAACAAATTCGATTTCAATCCAACACACAAGAACCCTAGTTCAAATTCAAGTTCAAAAGCTTCAAGAACATAAACCCAACAAAGGAGCACATAAACCTTACCTTAAGAGCTGAAAATCGAAAGGAATAGCTTATCTTCTAATCTCGAATTCTCAGCTTCAATCTCCACTCTTGTCTCTTGAGAATGGCTTGAAGGTTTTTGGGTGTTCTTGAGAGAAGATGAATAGGCTTGAGAGAGTTTGTGTTTGAATCTTGTGAAATAACGTAAAATGAGGTTTAGGGTGTTAAAATCTGAATTGGCCAATTGGGTCGGCTATATGGGTCATGAAGCAGGTCATATGGGTCGGATTTAAGGTGAAATTGGGTCTCAAATTGGGTTAATTTCGAATTTGGGTCGCAGGTCAACAATTAAAGGCTTAAAAGGTTGACTTTCATAAGATGGCCATAACTTCTTCGTCCGAACTCCAAATCGAGCGATTCAAAAACCCACGAACTCATAATCGAATTATCTACTCAATTTCATTAAGTTCTATTCAGTTCCAGGCTTAGAAAATAAATTTAACATTTAGTCCCCAAATTACACTTTAATGTCCAAATAAGCACATAGTTTCGATTAAACACGAAGCATGCTATCGAAGCCAAATGAAAACAATATGAACACATAATTACCATATCAAATAGTCGCATAACTCATGTAAAGCATATATTTCACATAGGCATGAGCGAACATCAAATCAAGGCATATTATTCACATAACTCATGCATAAAAGGTAAATCGATCACTCTTGTAGCAAGAGTTACCTTGATCGAGGAATGGGGCATCACATGAATTTTATTTTATATGCAATGTTAACATGTGTTATTAGGTGTTATGATAATTATATGGAATTCTTGACTCGTTTTGATTTGAATTATGAAAGATATGATATGATTGAACGTGAAACATTCATAAATTGAATGTACGTGGGTTAAGTGCTTGACTATATGGCCCCTTGACATAATTTTACTTCTTATGCATCTCAAACCATGTTAATGCATTGCCGTGCATCATATATGGTTCATTTGGAGTCTTGAGTCTCACGAGTATACTATATTATCTTTTATACAGTTTTCTCCAGGGCGGAGACTTGCCGGGTTCTGAGGCCTTTTTCAAGTATTCTTTTCTTCTTGGTATCGTTCGGTAACGTGTAACAGGTGGGTTTCTCTTCTATTAGTTAAACAACCTGATATATTCCCAATGTGTAACATTTTAAGCCAAACTATTATATGTACATATCGAGTCTCTTAAAGAGTCAATGATTTTAACGTTAAGCCCTTTTCTTTATTGAAAACCTTACCTAATGTTTTAGCGAGTATTGATTGATTGCACGTATTGGGGCCCGGAGCTTAGTACATATGGCTATCCGGGGAGGCAAGGGCCGACTATGATCCTATGTGATAGTCCCAACCAAATCACAAAATCTGAAACTCGTTGGGAGATTAGCGAGGAAAGGGGGCTGAGCGCCTTTAGGGAACTCATGGAACCCCTTTGGTCGATGATTGAGGTGGCCAGGTCTTGCTAACCCGCCCACCGCCCGGAGAAAAAAGGTGTAAGTGTAATGAATGATTGCATGAATGATTGAATGAATGAACGATTGAATGAACGAATGATTGTGACTGTATGAATGATTGTGTGATCACTAATGAATGAATAAATGAATAGTGCACACACGAGGAGAAGGTTGGAGAATTCGCCCTCTCGTCGGGCTCACGTAATGACCGCATGATTGTAATGAATGAATGAGATTAATGGTTGTAATCCCGGGCATTGTTTTCTTTGTTTTCACCCACTTGGGAAATGTTCTAAAAACCTCGAACGGGATTATAGCTTGCATGTGTGGGTGTTTAAATTTTGCGATATTACTATACTATGCCCTATTTTATACCCACCAGTCTTCTATAGACTGAACCTGGCTTTGTTTTAAGTTATTTTGCAGGTTTTGGAGTGCTAGGCGGGATTTTGAGTCTGTCGAGTCCTGTGGTTAGGTCCGAGTCACACCACACGCATATTGTAAATTGATTAAGTTATACATTGAATGTATGAATTATTATGATTACATTTTATCAATTCGGGATAGGCTTCTAGGGATAGATTGAATCCGTGAATTGTGAATTATGATTTATGATTTTTGTTTGAATTTCGGGACTAGGTATTTATGCTAGTTGAACCCGTTATTTTGCTTGTATTGGTAATGGATTATATACTATGCTTCCGCACTTGTTATTTCTCTTTGTACATTATTATTTGGTTTTGAAAGTTTAGTTTCCGCCTAGCCTAGTGAGTGAGTGAGTCCCCGTTCGCTCTGCTCTGGCACGTGTATGGATTTTCCATTTCATATGCGGGTCGGGTCTGATTGTGGGGGATGTGGTGCCTTCCGTTTGGGGTGCTACATGAGTCGTGGGGTTTTTATGTGAAACCTATTAGTTCTTAGTTTCCTAATTGATCTTAAATGATCAATATTTCGTGATCAATTTTAGCAAGGACGATGGCCGCGAGTCGTAGGTCGTTTGAACTAAGTTTTGATCATGATCTTATGATTGATGGGTTTAGCTTAACACTTAAGTAAATATGGATGTTACACGAGTCGTGGGTCCATATTGAAAGATAGGTGATGCAAAAACATTACTAAGAATTTCACAGTGTTGGAATCTACCTCAGGCTTAATTGAGAATGGCCACGAGTCGTGGGTTCAAGGTTAAGTGCTTAGGATCCTAGTACCCATTGGGATAACAAGTATCCTCTAAGATCTTTGGGAATTATAGATCTTTGAAAAACAGTGGGAGCTACATTGATACGAACTCCACGTACTTACCGTGAAACCCTATACCAATACTTGGAGTTCTTGATTTTCGATCGTCCACTTCAAGGTTAAAATTGAGGAGTGTGACCCGTTTGCTATAATGAGCAAGGAACCAACACTATCAGATTTGAAAAGTAATGCACCCCGTCGACTATAATTGTGACACCCCGACTTTCAGACCGTACAGGTATGACGTATGTGCGCGATTTATATTAATTAAATTCATATTCTTTACTCTTTTAATTCTTATTTTAAATAATTCTTATGAATTATATATGATTATGAATGCTAATTGTTGAGATTTGATTCGTTGATGCTTGATTTGATTTCGGAATTTCTCGTTGTTTGAATATGTTGGAGAATTACGTGTTATGAACTTGGATTATGCTCGTTATATGTTTTCGAATTTATTTGTTGAGCTTTTGAATTAATTGTTCGTTCGGAACCTAAAGGAGGTTAAAACGCTTTTAGCGCACCTTGGGTTCCAATGTGTGTATTTTGAGCTCGGGAATTCGGATTCGAATTTCGTCACCACCGTTGAACTCGTTTCGATGATTCGCGTTCGATGGACTAAACCTCATAACCTTTTAAGCTCATTTGGTAATCCGAAATCCAACCGGAAACTTACCTCGCTCTTATATGAATACCTTTCATCTATTTGCACTTTGGTCCCTCAACTCTTGACATATTACCCTCAAACTTGGCCCCACACTCCACCAAAACTCAGCATATCCATCTCTCTCCCTCTCATTATCGGTACAAGCAAGGCAAAGGAGAGAAAGAGCAGCAAATTTGGGAGCTAAACCCTTCACCCGTCACTATTCACACCAAGGAGTATTTGAGCTCTAAACTCCATTTTCTTCTATCTTCTTGAAGAGGTAAGTTAGTATTTGATATGTACATGATATTATGAGTATTTTGAGCTATTGAATCCATGCTTGAAGCTAGGTTTGATATAGTTATGGAGCATAACATGAATTATAAGGGTTTGATGATCTTTCTTGTTTCTTGGACTTAAGCTTTGATTTGAAGTTATATTTGTGACCTCTTAAGCCCCTAACATGATAATTTGGTCTTGCTTCTGAATATGGTTGAGCATGGTGGAAGTTGCCATTGATGAAATTCAAATTCTTGCATGAGAATTCTTGTGATATATGATGATTCTTGGGCTTTTATGATGATGGGATGATTATATGAGGATTATGAAGTGATTTGCTAGGATTTGCATGAATTTTGTGGCTTGGGTTGTTGGCTTGTTGTTGCTGCGTGCACCCCTGCTTCCTTGCTCTGTTTTGGCGCTGAAACACTGTTGCTGCTGTTATTTTTTTTCGAAGACGAAGGGCCAACACGGCCGTGTCAGCTTTGTGCATGTTTTGGACACGGCCGTGTCAGCCTCTCGACTTGGGGTAATTTATTTTTATAAAACCGGACACGGCCGTGTCCATTTTGAACTAAAACTCAACACGGCCGTGTCAGCCCCTCGATTTAAGCCTCTGAATTTATTTCAACCGGACACGGCCGTGTCCACTTTGAACTAAAACCCGACACGGCGGTGTCATTCGAAAATATGGCGGCGGCAATCGCTCGTTTTATCGCTTCGTTGTGTTCTCTTTCTTCGTTTATGACTCGTATGTATTGTTAGTTGTTATATTACGCGTTGTGTGCTTTGTTTTGAAATTATGACTTTATTTGCTAGGAATGGTGTGAATAAGAATTGGTAGGATTTTGGACACGCAATTGCATCTCATTTACATTCTTAGCATTCATAAGCATTGTCGAGCGTCTATTTGGTTCATTTTGAGTCTGAGTCTCGGGTCTTGTTTTCTTTTGTATTTCAGAGCCTCTTCCGGTCGCGCAAGAGCCCGAAGCTTAGGTGGTCGGTTGCCGTTTCGATCCTATCTTTTGTCCTTTTTGTTAAGGTGAGGATAGGAATTAGTAGCTAAAATACCCTATGGCCTATAATATGATGAATTACCCTTGCATGCGGATATGGTACATATATCTAGATATGCGTGCTTAAATTATGTTTATGATCTTATGGAATAACTTTGGTCTCTTGGAAATGGTATATGTACGAGTATATATAAGCTTGATTTTAAATCTCTTTTGGTATGTTTTGTTATGTTGAGCGAGTGTGCCCTGAAAGATGGGATTTTTGGTTCGAATTGGTTGTGGGCCCTGGAGACGTGGGTAAGGACGGCCCGGGGCGACCACGGGGTCGCCGGGTTTACCCCTGTGCACGTTCTCATTTGAGATATTCACGTGCGACCTTGGGAGGTTGGGAAGGCGTGGTATCTTGAGCCTTCGGTGGATAACCGGAGAAGGCATAACGTGGGTTAGCTACCCCGTATGTTTTTGGTATTGTAGGTGCTAGGGTTTGATTCCCGACACACCATGGATGTAAGGGTGGATTTATGATTTGGTATTTATGTTTAGAGGTGTAAGGGATAGTTCGTTCTCGCCGGGCTTTTATTTATGTTTGGACCGATGGATTATGAATCGAGATAGATGCTTTTCTTACTATATGTTAATTTCGGGAAACGGTTTTGGTGTGCAAAACTCTAGGCTCGATTATCACTTTTGATTTGTGTCGTGCTCTATACGTATTTAAAGTGTGGGTGTGTTAAGCCCCTCACTTAGTCGAGTTGTGAGACTAACCCTCTCCTTTCCCTTTTAGGTGTGCCGAGCTAAGCGGGGAAGTGCGTCGAGTCGAGTCTTACTTAGCCGTTTAGGTCGAGTAGCATTGCATCTCTTTTGTTTTTAGCATCTTGTATGAAATATAACCTTGGCACTTGAATTCTTATATCTATTTTGGGCTGATAAGCCATGGTATATTGTTACTCTTGATGAGCTCGTTTGAATCCTGTTTATTGCTTCCGCATATTGGATTTGTGTTCGCGCGCTCTGGTGTTGTTTAGCCCCGCTTAGCCTAGTGGGTGAGTGTAGGTCACCGTTCGCTTAGACTCGGGCCCATGTGTGGAAATCCATTTCGTATGTGGGTTCGGGTTTAAGTGCGGGGGATGTGGTGGCCCACCGCTCCGGGCGTCACATCCTTAAAGTGGTATCAGAGCTCTCGGTTGCAAAACCGGAACTCTTGAGTCGAGTCTGGTGAGTCTAGGTCGTTCGGCTTAGGGCAACGTGGTTATATGCATTTATATGATTATTTGTTTACCCTCTTGTTAATAGTGCACATGAACATGCACTAACCCCCACGCATATGAATTGGAATCTCTTGTTTTGTAGAAATATGCCTCCCCGAAGATACCATCACCGAGATAGATCTCCGGATCATCGTCATCACCGAGATCATTCTCCACAACATGAAAACAACAATCCACCACCACCACCTCAAATGGATCCCGGAAACTTTATGGAAAGATTGGCCGTATTTTTGGAACAAAGGGCTCAGGAAAGGAATAATGCACCTCCGGCCGGGAATCATGGAGGAAATGCTATCACTGCTCTACTTCGGGAATTTAAAAATCAGAATCCACCGGTTTTCATTGGTGGGAATGATGTGCAGGCAGAGGAGTGGTTAATTCAGACAAATCGAGTATGGCGCCTCATTCCTTGTGACCCGAGGGACAAGCTACAGTGCACTCTTAGCATGATACAGGGACAGGCCTACAGTTGGTGGACTAGCACTCAGATTAAGTTGGAAGCTTCCGGGGAAGAGATTACATGGGATATCTTTGAACAGGAATTCAAGAACAAATATATCCCTAAGGCTACGAGAAACCGAAGGTTGAGGGAATTTATGGATTTGAAACAAGGGAGTATGTCTGTTACTGATTATATCAACGAGTTTGAGAGACTCTCCCGCTATGCCCCTAATATCGCTAATGACGATGAAGCGAAGGCCTCTCAGTTTCTCCAAGGACTACGGGAGGATATGAAAGATGCTTTGGAAGCAGCCAACACTAGCACGTGGGCGAAAGTAGTTGATAAGGCACTTAGGGTTGAAGAGAGAGTGGTTTTGAGGAGGAGGACTTCACATTCAGGGCAAGGGTCCAGTTCAGGGACTATAAATAAATTTGAAAAAAGGCCAGCCTATCAAACTTTTCAACAGGCTAAGCCTCAGAACAAATCATTCAAACCAGCGGGACCAATTCAAGCCAAGCAACCATTAGCACTTCCGGCACCACCTAAAGTGCAATGTACCTATTGCAAAGGCTCTCACCACGTGGACAACTGCTTTAGACTCCATAAAAGGTGTTTCATTTGTGGAGCACCGGATCATATGATGGATACGTGTCCGAAGAAGAAAGACAATCCGAGGCCTGCAATTCCGGCTAGGGCATATGCGTTGGGAGCTGAGGAGGAGCAAGCTGTAGATGTCGACCCAAATGCGGTGATCGAAGGTACTATAAGCATCCATGGCACTACATTACATGCATTATTCGATCCCGGGGCTACTCATTCATTTATTTCCCGGGATATTGCTGACTTCTATGTGCTTGCCTGTTTCTTTATGTGCGTATGACTACGTGGTTAGTTCCCCTCTTGGTGGTAGTTTAGTATCTTGCAGGGTTTTTCGGGGTTGTCCAATTGGCTTTGAAGGCCGAGTCTTTCTGGCAGATTTGATTGAGATGCCTATGCAGAGGTATGATGTTATTTTGGGGATGGATTGGTTGTATGAGTATGGGGCTCAGATGGATTGTCGGGAGAAGAAAGTTTCCTTTGGTTCAGTGGTGTTTAAGGGCGAGAAGGTTAAGTCAAGCCCGTTTATTTCTTTCATGGAGGCTAGTAAACTGGTCCGGGACGGAGCAACAGGTTTTGTGGCCTATCTTTTGAATAGACCGAAGGATCAGGCCAAACTTGAAGAGACGGAGGTCGTGCGAGAGTATATCGATGTTTTCCCTGAGACTTTGGGTTCTCTTCCGCCTGATAGGGACATCGAGTTTGTAATTGACCTTTATCCCGGAGCAGAGCCTTTCTCGAAGACTCCCTACAGGATGGCTCCTGTTGAATTGAAGGAGTTGAAGTCGCAGCTTGATGAACTGTTAGCTTGCGGGTACATTCGCCCGAGCACTTCTCCGTGGGGTGCTCCTGTTCTATTTGTAAAGAAGAAAGATGGAACATTACGGATGTGTATAGATTACCGTGAGCTGAATCGGATGACCGTGAAGAATAAGTATCCGTTGCCTCACATCGAGGAGCTATTTGATATTTTTGCAAGGGTCTAAGGTTTATTCTAAGTTGGATTTGAGGCAGGGTTACTATCAGCTGCGGATTAGGGAGGAGGATATACCTAAGACTGGATTCAACACTCGCTATGGTCATTTTGAGCTTGTTGTAATGCCTTTCGGGTTAACTAACGCTCCAGCCGTATTTATGGATATGATACACCGAGTGTTCAGGCAGTTCCTTGACAAGTTTGTGGTAATTTTTATAGACGACATTCTGGTGTATTCTAAGTCGGTTGAAGAGCCTATGCTAGTTGACCGTGTGGGTCGTTAGGATGCTTTATACCTATGCTAGTTGACCGTGTGGGTCGTTAGGATGATTTTACATTCCCGTACTTTGAGCATTATGTGCTGGACCGCGATGGTCATTTACTTGATGAATTTTTATGTTGCTCTTATGAATAGTGGCTACTATGTTTTGAGCTTCCGCATATACGTGTGTTTGTTTACTCGCTTTGTGAGTCTAGTACCGCCTAGCTAGGTTGTCCGTTTTTCACCGCTTGCTTCGGTCTTGGCGGGTGTATGGATGGCAATTCTATATACAAGCTAGGTTCATAGCGCGGGATAGGCGTGGATGCCCTCGTCTGGGCGTTACACCCCTATTTGGTTGGTATCAGAGCCGAAGGTTCAAAATCAGGCTCTTGAGTTATCTCGAGTCGTCTAGGTTGTACGGCATAGGGACAATGTGCTTCGTGTTTATTTATTTCGCTTTACGTATGACTTTATATTACTTATATCTTGTTGCATTTTACTTGGTATTATGTGACATGAGCATATGACTAATCAACATGCATACATAATTGAATTGTGGAGGATGCCTTCGTGCCGTCGTGGTCGCGCTCCTGCTCGTCAAAATGAGCAAGATGCTCCGGCGAAAAATCAGAATCCACCTCCACCACCACCGTTAGCAAACCCCTCGGATCTTATGGATTTTATGACCCAATTTGTGTAAGCAGTGAATGCGCAACAAGCCGCTCAACAAGCCGCACAAGCACCTCCTCTGGCACCTCCTCCACCATCGGTTCCGGTTGAGAGTGTCTATGATCGGTTCAGTAGGCGTCGTCCACCGATATTTCCGGGTACTACGGATGATTTGAAAGCTGAGTATTGGATCACTACCATTGAGAGGATTTTTCGGGTTGTCATTTGCACAGAGACAGAGAAGGCTTTGTATGCTATTGATCTTCTAAGGGATGAGGCTTATAATTGGTGGTGTAGCACCATATCCCGTCTTGGGGTTGGTGAGGACAATGTCACTTGGGAGATATTTGCAAGGGAGTTTCGGGCACACTACATACCGAAACAAGCAAGGAAGCTCCGTGAAAGAGAATTCATAAATTTGGAGCAAGGAAGCATGTCCGTGACCGAGTACATAGCCGAATTCAACCGATTGTCTCCTTATGCACCTCATATCACCGAGGAGGAAGACCGCAAGTGTGAGAAGTTTGTGAATTGCTTCCGCGCTCTGAGTTTTGTCGAGTTAGATCCGTCTAGCATAGCGTGTGTGTTTGTCTCCCGTTCGCTCTGATTCGGATTCAGGCATGGACTTCCATTTCATGACCGGGTCTGGGTCACATGCGGGGGATGTGGCATCCTCCGTTTGGGGTGTTACATCTACATGTGTGGGAGCCACCTCTTGAGCCCGTAGGAGCCACCTCTATAGTCCCAACACAGACGAGTCGGTCATGGGCTATATGTCATGCCGCGACGAGGACGTCGCGATTCTGAAGGAGGGGTGATTGTGACACCCCTATCCCACATCGAGAAAGTATAAGGATTAAGTTCAGTATATAAGTTAAAGAATCCAAGTATAACCAATGAATATCCCTTTTGGGCAGTGGTTTAAGCCTAATTTCAGGTTATACTCGGTGGGCTTGGAGACTTGTGCTCGCGTCCAATGGGCCCGCGGACCCGGTGCGTGACAGTAATTCTACTAGGAATGGAATTCACAAGTCTTGAGTTGATTCAGCAAAATCCGTTGTGCAAAGACTCAAAGCACTAATGTTCTGAACATGAAACGAGATAATAAAAGTAAGTGAGATGACAAGGGTTTCGAATTGCTTATAATCAAAGTAAGTGAGATGACAAGGGTTTCGAATTGCTTTTGACACGTTAAGACGAAAGGATTAGTGAGTTAGAAATCTTAGGATCATTCTGCGAAATTGAACCTAGAAAGTTGACTTCCTGTGAATCTTGTCTTAAGGGAAACGTTCCCAAAACCCCGTTTATGAGAAACGTGGAAACGTGCCGAAACACTTAGTGGATTTCGATCCATATTGATGTGTTTTCTATTGCTCAGTGTAAGCACTAGAGACAATCATCAGTTTAATCATTATGAATGAGTGTGCTTGTTGAAGTACAAATTCGAAACTTATATAAAATTCATAAAATATTCAAAAGGAGGTTGGGAACCGAAGTAGTCATAAGTGATAGGCGAATCGATATTATCGAGACAGCCAATATCTTAGCAACTAATTCCTTAGTCATCTTAGAGATAATAAGTGTGACACCCCAGCTTTCCAGTAAGCCATGTACGAGGTCACGTGAGAGTTTAATTCGGTAATTACATGATTTAAGTGAATCACATGCCTACGTGTCAACGTGTAACTCTATTGAATTACGTGCACTTTAGAATTTATTTAAATTTTTCTTAGACTCAATTGTCTAATAATTGCTCATTAGGGACCTAATTTTAATTAGGGTGTTTTGGGCCTTCGTAGCTACCTTGAGCTCGGGAATTCGGATTCGAATTCCAACCTTAACATTAAGTTCGTTTCAATGATTCGGATTCAATGAATTAACCTTTTAATTTCTAAGCCATTTGATCACCCTACCATTTTAAAATCCGATCCGAATGGACCGGATACCGCGTGACCTTACCCGTACAACCCGACCCATTCAACTCAGCCCCAAAAAAGGAGCCAAGTTCATCTCTCTCTCCCTCATTTCACGTACAAGCAAGGAAGAAGAGAGAAGAGAAGGATTTTTCCCCCTTTTGGCCATGAACCCTTGAGCTCGGGTTTTCGAGATCCAACCGTCCGATCAACAACCTAAGGTAACCATTGTATTCCTCTCGTTACGTACTTCTTTTCCTCCCGATTGTATCTTGTTTTTCTTGCTCAGATTCATACCTTTAATGAAGATGATGAATAGTGATTATATATGAGAATTTGCTCCTAATGTGTTTATATGTGATCTATTTGAGCTAGAATTTCAGTATGTTGCTCCCGTGAGTGTGCTTGTCGTTTATTTGCTAGATTTGTGCCCGTTTCTTGCCCCGAACTTGAAACACCATTATTGCATCTTGCTTGAGCTTTAATGGCAACTTGATATATACTTGGTTTCATGGCTTGAATTTGAGATATATGATAGAGCATGTTTACATGAACTTATGCCTTCAATTTGGAGTGTTTTGGTTGAGCTTTGAGGTGGTTTTTGCTTCCTTCTCCTTCCCCTTGGAGCAACCCCTGTTGCTGTCTCTTTTTCTCGCCCAGAAGGTCTACCCGGGCGGGTAGTTTAGTACAGAAGGTTTCTGCACCTACTCTCCCCGGCCGGGTAAATTTCCACCTTTTTTTTCCCGGCCGGGTACTCCCTCATACGACCTCCGATTGACCTGATTTCAAGCCGTTGGAAACCTCTTGAAGTCTAGAACAACCTCCAATTATAATCAACTCAATATCTTGTCTCATTTGTGAGATATAATCAATTCTTTTTGGTGTCGCCACGTTACCGACAATCTGCTTTCACCCAACTTCGAGCCTACGCCATTTTTACCTCGCTTTGAACCACAAGTCGAGCCACATACCATCTTAAAGGTCTATGTGTCTAGTTTCATTTCCAATAAACAAAACGTAATTCCAACTTCTATAACTCAAGATATATTCAATTCTTTACAGCTTACGCATTCCCGAAAACTGTCAGCTTTTCCTAACCTTTGCCAAAAACGGTTTTATCGCCTTCCTTTCACCTCCTCGACCTCTTATTTGACTTACATGCATTGTATACATGTCTAATTGAATGATTAAATCATTTATGTGTCTAAATGACATTACTTGTGCTCATGAACACGATCACACCATTTCATGACATAATTATGATTTAATACTTATTGAATCATGCCATAACATGATGCACCACTTCATGAACATCGCTGTGCGTCCTACTTGGTGTCATTATTGAGTCGTGTCTCACAAGTACACCGTGTTTCCTTTCTTGTACAGTGTTCTCCTCGGTGGAGATGTCTGTGGTTCGTGGTCTTTCTTTCTTGGTCCTTCTTGCACACTTGGAGGTGAGGGTTTTCTTTATAAACGACCTATAACCTTGCATGAATTAAAAGTATGCCAAATGGTTTTTGTAGCGCCCCAACGGAGGGCCCAACATCCCCCGCACCGGGACCCAACCCGCATATGAAATGGGTAATCCATACACGAGCCAAATCATGGCGAACGGGGACCCACTCACACTCTAGGCTAGGCGGGAGCTAAAACCTCGAAACCCAATAAACAAGCTCAAGAATTACATGCAAGTGCAGAAGCAGAACATATAATCAATCACGAGGTTTATCGGAAAAGATCACTAACATGAGTACCTAAACCCGAAAAATTCAAATATAAATCATAATCACAAATTCACGGGTTCCATTATCCTTAGAAGTCTGTCCCGAAACAATATCATATAATCATAACAATTCATATGCAACCCTATAAATTAACACTTTACAAAATGCATAAAAATAGACTCCAACCCGATCAAGAGACTCGATAGACTCGACTTCCCGCCTAGCACTCCATAACCTGCAAAAGCACTGAAAACAAAGCCGGGTTCAGTCTTTAAGAGACTGGTTGGTATAAAACAGGGCAATACGTAGTATTATCGCAGAATTTAAACACTCACACATGCAAGCTATAATCCCGTACGAGGTTTTTAAGATATTTCCCCAAGTGGGTCAAAACGAAAGAAAACAACACTCGGGATTACAACTGTCAATTCCATTATTCATAATCATAGTTGTTCATAAGGTCAATACGTGAGCCCTGGCGGGTGGGCGAATATCTCCAACCTACTCCTCGTGTGTGCATATCAATTCAATCTTTTCATTAGTGATCATACACATTCAAACATATTCGTTCATAATCATAATCATATTCATATCATGCATATTCATAAATATAAACACTTACACCTTTTTCCTCCGGGTGGTGGACGGGATTGCAAGGCCCGGCTACCTAATCATATCAATGTGGCTATGAGGTTCATGAGTTCTCAAATCCCGGTTAGCATTTCCTCGTCAAAAACTCCTTGACGAGGTCCGTTTCGCCGTAGTTCATGGTGGAACTAGCACATGGGATCCCCGTCGGCCCGATGCCTCCCCGGATAGCCACATGTACTAATTCCTGGGCCCGTGTTCAGTTCATATCATGCACTCGCCAAAATCATAGGTAGGATTCATAAATAAAAGGGATCAAACGTTTGAAATCATTTACCCAAAATGACTCGATATATAAATATACTGTTTTGGCTCAAAATCTTTCACATAAGGGATTTATCGGGGCGTCTTAGCTATTAGAAGAGAAACCCACCGGTTACGCCTTACCGACCAATACCAAGAGGAAAACAAGAGGACTTGGAAGTGTCCTATGAACCTGGAATTTCCGCCCTAGAGAAAACTGTACAAAGATAACATAGTGTATACGTGAGACTCAAGACTCCATATGAACCATATACTACGCACGACATGTTATGCACATAACATGAGATGCATACAAGGTATAAATCATGTTAAGAAGCCAAACTACCAAGTATTTCATTCAACATGTTCCATATATGAAGGTTTCCTATTCAAACATTTCATAATTCATAGCAATTCGAGTCATGAATTTCATATAACAATTAAAACCCAATTGTATCAAGTTTACAATTATAAATTAAATAAAACAAAGGCATTCAAATCATTTAAATATGTAAAACATAAAATAGATAATAATCAATTCCATAAATTAAGTCTATAAGTCATAACATAAAATTCCATAATTAAAAGGTCACATTTCATGAAATAATATCATACCACTTTAGTCTAATAAATTCATAATTTCATACAACTAGCATAATACATCATACAAGTTAGCATTATAAATAAATCCAATTTCATAAATTAACACAAGGCTTGTAACACGAATCATTCCTTTCAAATCAAATTCATAATTTAAAATAAGGTTCATAATTTATTATATAATATATTAATATTATATATATATTAAGCAAGTTAATAATATAATATAACAATTATATAACTAGCATATTAATTTAATAGCATATTATATAACATATATATATATATATATATATATATATATATATATATACACATATACATATATACACGTACACATTCCCATGTATAATATATATTATATATACATACTACACATGCCCAAGATATATATATATAATATACACATATACATATATACACGTACACATTCCCATGTATAATATATATTATATATACATACTACACATGCCCAAGATATATATATATATATATATATATATATATATATATATATATTCACATGCACACCCAAAACACATGCATTACCACATAATATCACAAACACACATTTATAATACATAATATATATACGTAGACACTCATGCATCAATAATTCAATACTATTTCATGCATACTATAGTATAATATATTACATAACATAATGTATATATATATATATATATATACAGCAACTACACAACACTACACAATTCATAAGCATGCACGCACAGGAACGAAAAAAGAGCAGCAATTACAGATCAAATAAGGAGTTCCCCGCCCGGGGAAAAACTCTTCTACAACACTCCCCGGCCGGGGAAAAGCTACTGGAATTCAGAAGAGTAAGTCCCCGGCCGGGGACTTTTCAAGCCCAACTGTCCCCGCCCGGGGAGAGTGTCCAGTCGCGAGGAGCAGCAGCAGTTCATGACTTTGTTCCCCTGATCTCAAACCTCAACAGCACCAACAACATTCAAGGCAACAAAGCAGCAAATAAATCCAAGAAATAAGCAGCAAGAAAACATAATCTTCCAGCCCCTGAACTTCAAACATTAAACCGGCAACAAGGAGTTTCCGCAAGCACCACGTTTTCATGGAGAAAGCTTGAGAATTCGTGAAGCTCATTAATGGCAACAATTAATACACTTAACCACCATCAAATATAAGGTCATAAATTCATTGATAAGGCTCAGGGGATCAAATATTCAGCTTCAAACCAACAATTAACTCAAAAAAGGCAAAAGATCAAAATTTCACATTTAACCTAACTATTCATCCCAAAATTCATAGCATGCTTAAACCTCCAACAAACTCAGTGAATTAAAGCTTAAAAGAAAGAGGAGAAGATGCCAAACAATAATCCAAGCTTACCTTTCAATTATGAGAAGAGATGGATGAGAATTGAGCTCTTGAGGGAGGGAATGAATAGTATTCTATTGGCTTCAAGAGAGGGGCTCGGTTGCTGCTGCTATTTACGTTAGTTTGAGAATGAAAAATGAAATGAAATATATGGTATCTGATAAAGGATTAAATGAGGGTTAAGTGGGTCCAAATTTCACTCCATTTGGTTAACTATGGTACAAGTTATGGTTAAATTGGTGAAGGGTGGTCATTTAGGCGAACGTCACAAGTTTCGGTTAAAGTTCGAAGATCAAAAAAAGCTTAGAAAAATATGAGGCTTGTTCTATTGAACTCGATTCTTCGATACGAGTTCAGCGGAGGTGACGGAACTCGATTCCGATTTCCCGAGCTCAAGATATCACATACGGAACCAAGGGTGCGCTAATTGCTCGCTACCCCCGATTTGGTTCCACAATACAAAATAAATTTGTTACCATGTCAAACGAGATCGAAAACGTAAAACGAGCATATAGACATGTTCATAACACATAAATCTACAACATACTAAATTTTCATGAAATTTCGACATCAAATCATATAAGAACGACGCACGATTAAAACAGTCATGCGCTAACGTAACAATTTCATAACATTATAAATTAAATAATAAAATTTGAATTTTATTTTTAAATTAAAACTCAAGTCAACGATTTAAAATTTTGAAATTAATTAATATAATTAAAACATGATTAATTAACTTAATTCTTAATTATCAATTAAATAAATTAATTAATGAAATAAAATTATAAAATAATAATAAAATAAACTAATAACATTTTATATTAAAATTTAATATTTAAAACACTCATAAATAATTAATCACATAATTAAATAATTTAATTGCACAACCGGGGCGTTACAGTTTTCATATTAAAGTTGACCATATCTTTTATACCGGCTATGTACCGGAAATGATTTATAAACTGCATAGTGTTAATCCTGGCTTGTTTTGCGAGATATTCCTGATTGCCCCCGGCTTTCCTAGCGCTGGGCTAGCCGGTGTGGATCTTGTACCTGTTCCTGGGGCCCAGGGGCTTGTGTATTGAGGGAACCGGGGAGGCATCGGGCCGACGGTGAACTCTTGCACAGGTCCCATCCTGTTGGACTACCCGGATACCCACCAGGAGGTTTGGTGGGAGATGGGGCTCCGATCTGAGGGAGTCATGAACCCGAAGATCACCCTGATGCGCGGATGTGGAGGTTAGCTACCGGCCACATTGCACCCGGAGAAAGGAGATTAATTTGTACTTGTTTTTCCCGCCTGATAAATAACTATAACTTTTGTTTCCTGCTTGTAACTGGGCTATGTAAGCCACTCTGTATAGTTATTACTTTATTGAACTCGGGACAGGTTTCTAGGGCCCTAGTTGAACCCGTTTATATGTTATTGCATTGTATTGATTCGGGACAGGTTAGGACAGGATCTTGAACTAGTTGAACCAGTATTTACATTCTTGTATGAATTGAAATTTTATATTGGATTGTGATTGCATGATTACATTGCTTCCGCATTCTTGGTTTTGTTGATTTGTTGGTACAGGGTCTAGTCCCGCCTAACACAGGATATTTTATTTCTGTCTCTGTTCGCTGTGAGCTTGGTTCATGTATGGACTTTCCATTTCATATGTGGACCGGGTTCATAGTGCGGGGGATGTGGGGCCCTCCGTTTGGGGTGTCACAATAAGATTATCTCTCAGTAAACTAATTCGAGAACACCTTAGTGTTTCCGAATGAAAGAATGAAACCTCATATGATATAGTCCATTCCATAGCAAACTTTACTGACTTATATTCATTCTGGGAATAAACTCCCAGAATATGCAGTTAGAGATTTTGAATCTAGTACCTTCCAAAATCAGTCCTTTAGTTGCACTATGCAATGTGGCATTCTAAATTCCCTAATTATTCTTGTCCAAGAATTTAGGGGAATCCTCTTAAATGAAGAGGATAGTGGGAGATAAGATTGAAACGAGTTCAAGTTTACACAACAATATAGAATATTGTTTATGCAATTCTCTTGAACAAAGTGGTTTGTTTCAAGGAATGAACCTTTCTTAAGGAATCGTTCCTATAAGAGAAGAAAGGTAAGTAGACAGACCTCAAAGAAGTTTGAGGATAAATACCCCACACCACATATAGAAGAAATGAGCCCATTTGATAAAACTTAGCCAAATTTTAGAGTAAGTACACGTGTGAAATCCTCCTCCTTTGATGTGTTTAGAACGCATTCCTAGATAGCCTAAAAATTACCTATGAGGAGGCACTGTCAAATTTGGAATCTGAGTAGTGTAAGCAAGCCTTGAAATCCAATATAGATTCCATATATTCAAACCAATTTTAGACCTTGGTTGATCCATCAGATAGGATCAAGCTCATAGAGCTTCGAGTAAATGGAAAGCCTTACAACCTTATTGACGGTTGAAATGCAAAAGTCCGTTTGGATTGTGTTTACCATATCTACATATTCTGACTATGAGATATGATAAATGAATATGAGAACTATCTTACTCATTAGGAGATTGAGAGAGACTATAATATGGTATTTCTATGAATCTCATATTCAGTGGGAGCACGCATAAGGTATGCAAACCCCTAAGTCTATCTGTAGATTGATAAAGGCTTCTAGGAGTTCAAGAATTTGATTCCATAGGGTAGTCAAATCATTTAATACAGATGGAAGTCAAATAAGTCTCAAGTGTACGTGTGAAAGTTAGTGATGTTACCTTCAACTTTTGGCACTTTAGATATGACGTCATTCTCATTAAGAATTCGAAGGATGACATGAAAGTCACCAAAATATATTTAGGAAACAATTTGACTTGAAAGATCTTAGTGACTATCCTACATTCTCTACATTGAGATCTATAGAGATAGATCTCAGAGAATAAATGGATTATCACAAAAATGAGTACATAAACACGGTACTAAAATAGTTTAGTATGGACAATGGAACATCTCTTTTTGAAGAGTATGTGTCCTAAGATAACTTTAAGAAAGTTAGTATGTCCGAAACCCCTTTAAGTGAAAGGGTGCATAATGTATGTAATGTTATGTACTAGACTTGATATAACGCAACACTAAGCGTAGTGGGCCGAATCTAATATGACCTCAGAGAAGGTCAGTGGGTTGCTGTAAAATATACCCTCAAAGTACTTTAAAAGAAAATGAGGATATATTTATAGAGCCTAGAAAGATCTTGTCGTAAGAAGGATATTTTGATGTAATCATTCCATCGAACATAGATGATTGTAAATCATTGATAGGATACAATTTCTGCCTAAAAAGCAAAGCGACGTGTTGAAAAGGCATTCCAAACGTGGACGTTGCAAATCTCAACTATTGTAGTTGAATACTTAGTCGTATTGAGTACCGCTAAGTTAAGTGTTTGGGTAAGAAACTCCATCTAACTAGCTAGATGAAGTTCCTAGCATGAAACAACTCCATTAGTATATTGTGTGATTAAATGGATGGTTGCTCAAGTAAGAGAACCAAGACCTCACCAAGAGACCGAACACGTGATTGCGGATCACATCATAAGGTAAAAGGTATTTCCTTGGAGATGTGTAAATAAGAGGGTTACATCAGCAGAGAACTTAGCAGATCCACTTTGGAAACACCCAAAGTCAATAGGCTCTCAAAGTGCATCTTGAGAAGATGGTACTTAGAGTACCTAAATTGTAGCACCCCGCACGTGAGGTACTACATCCCTCGCACCATGGCTCAACACGAGGAACGAAATGGGAAGTCCGCCCCCGTATCAAACCATAGCGAACGAGAGACAAACAAAATAACCTTCCTAAGCTAGGCGGAACTTAGACCCTGCAATTAAAACTATTCAACAAAACATAGTGCAGTGGAAAACTAAATCCAAACACAGGCATTGGCCGAGGGCCTGCAGAAATTGAACACACAAATCACAAGCAGACTTGGGCTCCTCAGGCCTCTTTTAAATCATAACAAAGCCCGACAAGACAATACGATAACAAATACATAAAGAGTCAAATTCATGATCTTACAGAGTCGAATCAAACGCAAAATAAGTACATATGTGAGTGTAGAGACTCTTCTAACTAAGCTTGACCGACTCAAAGACTCGACCAAAACTCCACCTAGCTCGAACTCCAACGCTAAACCTGCGCACTAAAAGGTTGGGGAGGGAGAGGGTCAGTCTCTAGAAGACTGAGTGAGCAGGAGCGATATATGAATATATAAAACATGCACATGCAAGTCATAAATCCCGAGCAAGGTTTTATTTAAAATTAGTTCCCAAAAAGGGCAAGGAAATGACTAAGCGATGCTCGAACTTTACGACTAATCTTATTAAATTTATTAAGTTTATAATTCATACATAAACATAAAGGCTCGGCGAGTGAGCGTGCATCATCTCCAACCAAACTCCGACCGTGTACGAAAAATATCATTAATATATTAATTAGGTGATCATGCAATATCTCATAATACACACAAATCATATATCATATCATAAAACATATTCGTTTGGGCTATCCGTGTCCCGGCCTTCCCGCACGGTGCATATCAATCATAAACATAATCATAATCATAAAATAAGTTCCAACCTTCTTCCTCCGGGTGGTGGACGGGTTTGCAAGGCCCGACCACCTAAACATATCATTGTGGCTATGAGGTACATGAGGCCTCAAAGCCCGGTTAGCGTTTCCTCGTCAAAACCTCCTTGACGAGGTCCGTTTCGCCGTTAACATAATGGAATCAGCACATGAGATCACCGTCAGCCCTTGCCTCCCGGGATAGCTACATGTACTAATTCCTGGGCCCGTGAACATAACATACATGCATAATCTTGCCAAAACATTTTCTTCATACTTAGGATACATACTATAAAAAAAACATACCTTACCGTGCAACTCGGCATATACTATACACGTACCCCTCCGTGTCATCCTAATTCGTAGCTAGCATGAAGACACACGGTTTGGAGCATAGCCTCGTTGCAAAACCATTTTAAGCTTATATACGCTCATACGTATAATTTCAGAAGAATTTACTCAATGACTCCACTTTGTAAAGATAACATATATATATATAAGGTTTTAGGCCAAAACTTGTCACATAAGGGTTATAAGGTTGTATACATAACTAGAATGAAAACACCCTCACCTGGAACATGGCGATACAAGGATACGAGTTACCGATTGCCTAGTTGATCAAGATTTCTCCACCCTGGAGATAAACTGTACAAAGGACAACATAACGTGTTCGTGAGACTCAAGACTCTAAATGAACCATATATGACGCACGACAATGTGTGATCATGATATGAATGTATAAAAATGATATTATGTCATGAACACGTTCATGTGCACTATTAATGCATTTAAGGCATATATAAACAAGCCATTCATTCAAGTACTTTCAAGAAATGAAGGTATCATACTCATTTGTTTCATAGCCTTTCATGAATCATGCCAAGTCAAGTCGATCAATCAATTTTAATCAATAAACGAAGGTTTCCCATTCTTTCAACTCGTAATTCATAATACTTTAAGTCAAGAATTCAAATAACGAACATATCACGTACCATAACATGTTTACAATTAGAAAATAGATAATTAATTATATTCAATTCAAGATTGGAAATTAAAAAGGGAACTTGAAATAGGTAACAATTTAATTTTCATAATTCAATTAAATCATATAATATTTAATATAATAAAAACATGTATATATAAATATATATATATGTATACGTACATAACAACATGCAGTTTTTCCATGCATGCATATTAACAATTTAATATATATCTATACATATATAAAGCATGCACGCATGCATTCTAAAGTATTTATATTTCATATATATATAGAAATATACATGCACACGTACACCATGCATTATAATTTAACCAAAAAAATTACCTCATGCATGTAACATAACCACACACACCCTGCATGCACGAGTCATACACAGCACAAACATTACACGCATCATGCAAGAAGGAAAGGAAAACAACAGCATAGCACACAGCAGCCCACGGCAGTTACAGAAGCAATCTCCCCGCCCGGGGATATTTTGCGCAGCAAAAGTCCCCGTCCGGGGAGCTTCGTGCAGAAGGTTTCTGCACCAAGGCTACCCGGCCTGGCCTTTTTACAGCCAAAATCTCCCCGCCCGGGGAGATCCAGTTCAGACGCATCAGTTGAGAAAAAACGAAGTAATCCCCTGTTTCTTGGCATGAAAACACAGCAGCACTATCCCACAAGTAAGGCAGTAAATCAAGCAGCAAAATGACACCAACAACTCCCCCAATGACTGATAATTTACAGCAGTTAAGCAAGGGAAATGGCAGCAACGAACAGCAGCAAAAACAGGCCCAAAAACAGGGCAAAACCACGAAAAAAACAGAGCAGCAGCTGTTCGATTTCAACCCCACATGTTCAGTTATGGTCTCACAGCAAAAGAACAAGATTTCAGTCCCAATTAACATCCAAACATGCAACCAAGGCAAGGCATACGTGAGAAAGAGATGTTAAAAATCATTTAATAAATTTCCTCAAAGTGCCACTAATGAAATCTCATGAATACTTCAACTACCACATAATCAATGATCATAAATGAGAAGAGGGAGTCAAGACAATCATTTTCAAGCTTGGAATCAATCAAAACTATCAAGAAACGAAAGAGATCAACATCAATGCTCAAAACCTAACTTTTCTTCAAGTCAGCCCTAAACTCATGAATCCATGATCAAAATTGGGGATGCATAGCTTAAAATGACACATATTGAATTCATATTACAACCCTAAGCTTACCTTGTTGATTGGATGAAGATTGGAAGAGATTTGAGCTCCAAAATCTCCAAGGAATGCAAGGTTACGGGAATGACTGGAGAGCAGAATGTTTTGGCTGAGTTTTCTTTATGTGATGAGGGTTATCTCGGTTTGGGGTGTTTAATTCTGGTTAGAGGGTTGAGTTAGGGTTCTAAAGTATCCAACCATAGTTAATTTGGTCAAGGTTTGTATAAGTTATCGCATTTTTAGTAAAGGGTGGCAGATTTGCATCCGTTTCGGTTTTCGGTTGAATTTCGAAGGTTCAAATGATTTCGGAAAATTATAAGGCTAAGTTCATTAAACCCGAATCTTTGATACGAGTTCAACGAAGTTGACGGAACTCGAATCCGAGTTCCCGAGCTCAAGATATCACGTACGGAACCAAGGGTGCGCTAATTGCTCGTTAGCCCCCGATTTGGTTCCACGATTCAAATTAAATTCGTTAACACGTCAAATGAGTTCAAAAACATAAACCGAGCATATAGGTATGTTCATAACACATAAATTTACGACATACTAAATTTCCACGACATTTCGGTATCATTTCATATAAGAACGAAGCTCAAATAAACATTCATGCGCCTAACCTTAATAATTTCATATATTATAAATTAAAACCAACATTTAAAATTTCTGTTTTAAATTAAAACAAAGTCAACGGATTTATAAAATTAATTCAGATAATTAAGGTTATAATTTAATTAACATAAACACTTAATTAACAACATAAAATATTTAATTAACGAAATGCAATATTATAAATAAAATAAATGAAATAAAATAAAATAAAATAATAACAATTTATATTAAAATTAAATATAAAACACTTATAAACAATTAATCACATAATTAAATAATTTAATTGCGTAATTTATAAACAAATACGTCACATTAGTATAAATGAAAAACCGGGGCGTTACATAAATGGCTTTCACGGGCAAGTGGAAGATTGTTGGGAATAGTGCCCTAGAAAGCCGATTCGTTGTAATCTGCTTTGGGACTTTCCTTATGTCACAGACAATCTTTGAATAATATACGATTGATTATTATCATAGGCAAACACTTCTTTATATGCCAATATGTGTTTTGTGTGTTTCCATTACTTGCGCATGTATTAGAACTCCCCTAATCCATAAAGCTGTTAGGGACTTTGTCATTAGGTGAATGGTACATGAAATAAGCCCTAACTCAAGGCCGGATTAGAAACCACTCCAAGTCGATGAGTCCAACAAACAGTGGGAGTGTTGATTAGGCTCGGTTGAGACTTGCTCGTGGGATTGCATCCTTAAGAAGGAGCATCCTATTTCATGGGGTGTAAAGTGCATAGTTGATGCGTACACAACACATGAGGGTGCTCGTTGTTAAGACGGGTACACTGAGGTGTCCCGCGTGAGAAGATTCCTAAATGGGAAAGGAAGTTTCTATACCTAGAAACAGAAACTTCCAGATTAGGAAATATCTCACAGGTTAATGGCATGAGTAAAGTAATCCTTTGACTTGAGATTCCATTGGTGCTTTGTGGGCTAACTCTGTCGTCTTAGGTATAAGCTTTAAAGGGTGTTGCCTTAGACAACTCATTCAAGGCTTATGCTGGGGCTGCAAAAGTGGCACATGGAAGCATGTGAGAATCAATAAAGGACCTATACTTGCCTTAATGCAAGAAGATCTCTTATTGCATAAGTCGTTCAAATGCCATCTTAAACCTTCGGCCGAGGTAGTGGATCAAGACATCAAGAAAAGAGTTTCTTGGATTGAGATCAAATGGATATGAAATGAACTTAGCTTTAAGATTGAGATTAATAGGGCTCTCATTATTCCCATGCCCTAGATCTTAATCAAGAGATGGGTTGGTAGGAGGATTGTACCTCACGACTATCATTAACTGAAAGGTTCTTTCGAATATATATTCATTGTTCGGATAGGGGTCACATACCTGTTGCTAGATTATGGTCGTGTGATTTGTGAACTAATAAAGCGTATTAGTCTCACTGCTAACTGAAAATTGAACCTAGGGGGTCACACACAAATGCTGGATTCAAAGGGTATTGAAAGAAAGATCAAATAGTTGATCAAAACGAGACCACACGTGTAAATGTACACGTGTGGCATGTGAGCTCGAGTTTGGGCATCTGGTCCAATTGTAGAATTGGACCATGTGTTTATTAATTGGAGAATTAATTATAAGGCCCAAATATAATTAATTAAGAGAATTAATTATAAATTCCTAATATAATTAATTAGGAGAATTAATTTAAAGCCAAATAAAATTAATCAGAGAATTAATTTTAGCTCGTTAGAATTAATTAGAGAATTAATTCTAAAGCCCTTCGTGGAATTAATTAGAGAATTAATTCCAAGTATTTAGTTGTTCTAATTTGATTAGAATAAATAAATATAAAATATCTTCTATTTATTATTCTAGTGGATATTAATTCTAATATGATTAGAATAAATATTATTGGAATAAGATATTAATTATTATTAGAATGATTAAATATTCCTAATTTGATTAGGAGCACTTTTCTAGAAGGAATAGATATCTTATTTTGAATAAGATTACTGTTACTTGGAGAGAGAGAAACTAGAAGGAAAGTCAAAGTTGGAATCCAATTCCAACTAGACAAAGGATGTTCGAACCCTAGCCTATTTATAGGCAAAGAGGTCGAAAATTTTGGCTCACGCGTGACTTGGGAGTCACGCCCAATCTACATGGATTCAAGAATTGGGGATTATTTTCTTACTCTCTTTCTTCTTGTTTTATGTTTCTTTCTTTACACATGTTATATCGCTAGCACTTTTCCTAATCTTGCTTATTGGGAATTTTTTTTTAAAATTCCGCTGCGTTTTCTTTTCGCGTTTTTCCAACACCTGGAGTATAGCAAATAAAACAAAACCTGAAAGCGGAAGCAAAGCAAAGAATACGAATTTACAAAATTTTAAAACATCAAATATATCAATTCAATCATTATCAACTACACTGGTTCAACTGGTCCTAGAAGCCTGTCCCGAAATAATCACAATCAAATAAGTGCATAAAATAAATACCGGTTCAACTGGCCCTAGAAACCTGTCCCGAATTCCAATCATACAATCCATAATCATAAACCTGTACAGAGTATATACAGTTACAAATTACAAACATAACCGAAACGGAAACACTTAACAAACTCAACAAACGACACTGACTCAACAGACACGACACACTGCCGCCTAGCTCAAACTCCAACAACCTGCACCTGCAAACTAAAAACATAGGTGGGGCGAGGGTCAGTCCACTGACTGAGTGAGGGGGGCTGAACTCATACACACTATACATAATAAGGAGCAGAGCACGTATCAAAAGAAAGACTATAAACCGGGGAGTAGGGTTTTACATACCAAAAACCATTTTCGAATCAAACTTATACATATTCATAATCTATAGAGCTTAACATATTCGTATCATAGCCGAACAAAGTATAAAAGAAAGATCCTATCCCGTTTTATAATCAACATATCATAACTGATTCTTATACCCGGCGAGTACGGGTCTTACTCTAACTCCCCAATTATTAACATACGTATTAAAACAGAAATCACAAATATAAATCAATCCAACCCCAACAACATGTAGTTCGGGGAGCAAACCCTCACTACTCTTACATTGGCACAAGGGGTAGCTTACCCACATTGTCCTTGAAGCACCACACCTCCTCAACCTCCAAGATTCGAGCGCGTAAGTACTTCAAATGGGAATCGTGCACAGGCTTAACCCGATGGCCCTTGTCGTCCCGGACGTCCTTACCCACAATTCCCTAGGCCCAACAAATCTGAACATAGCTTAACATATGATACTTACCATATCATAACATAACATACTTACGTACCTTATCAGACATACCTTACCTTGAAACTTGGCATATGCTATAAATGTACCTCTCCGTGTCATCCTAATTCCGAGCTAGCATGAAGACACACGGTTTGGAGCATAGCCTCATTGCAAAACATTTCAAGCTTACATACGCTCATACATATAGTTCAAAACCTTAATCATATGACACATTCATAAACATATCATATAAACACATATCTATTATATAAATATAATAGAATAATCGCATGCAGGCTTGAAAACGAGCACAGAGGGTTATAGGTCGCTTTAACTAATGCAAAAATCCTAAAACCTCACCTTACATCGACGAGAACGGAAACTCGAGCAAAGAAGTCCCACTGGAAGCCAAATAGCTGACAAACACTCCCTGAAGAACCCCTGAACGACTAACCACACAGAACATAAGACTCAGACTCCAACAATAACCACAAAAGATGCACGGCTATGCTCACGAATACAAATGATGCAACATATAATCCATATTTATATAATTAAGTCATTCAAAGCATATTACAATTTATCTTACATATCAAGAGATGCATAACTTATAAAATTCATAACATCAATTACATAAAATAAATCAAGACATTATGAATTTAATTCCTGTCATGCGTCAACTCTAAAAAGGATAAACGCGAATTACATAACAATTTTATACATAAATACATATTGGCATATTTCACAATATTCCAACAATGTACATCCTTAAACAATTCATTCAAATTAAATACATTGTATCTCTTCATAATTTATTTCATATGTTTCATATAATTTCATAATCAATTTAGCTTTCAAAATTACACTAAAACCCCTTGAAAGCAAGAAATATATACAAGAAGCGGCATAAACGAGGCAATTAAATTCAATAAATCACGAATCAAGCTTTTATACATCATAGCATATTTTCGAATATCATGCAACACATAATTTCAATTCATAGTACATACATGATCGAATTTCACAATTAAAAACAATTAACGAATAAAATATAATAACTTCTAAAATTCATAACAAATCAACCGGGCATCTGATTGACGAACAAAAAGTGGCGTTGGACTCACCATAACGAAACGGACCTACTGTCCGAAGGGCGTCAGAACGCCGCCGCCGGAGCTGGCCGAACCGCCACTGGCAGCCGCCGAACCACCACCTCCGTTGGTCGAAAAAATCCGCGTGAACAGCGAAATGGCATCTCCACGAGCTCAACAAAACCCCTCAATCAGATTCTGAAAATAATCAACCTGTCGGATTTAATTGAAGAAAAACCGAACCAATTCAATTCCAAAACCCTAAAGCCAAAAAATGAAATTAAATTTAAACCGTTCAATGAAAATGAAATCCGAGCATACTATTGGGAAGGCCTCGTCGAGAACTTCGAAATGCCCAACTCAATTGCCAAGAAAAGACACCGGAAGATGGGTGGCATTTGACCGCCACGTTCCGCCATTGACTGCCACCAAAACGATCAAATTAGGAGTCGGGCGAATGGGAAATAAAAGGTCTCATCGTGCTGAATAACTTTCATGAAGGGCTCGTCGCCAAAAGATCACCGGAAAAGGCCCCCGATGGCCGTCGAAGTTTCTGCCGCGGCTCTAATACTCAGAACCACCACCTACGGCCATTATTTGCTCGAATCGATGCCGAAAACGAACTCAAGGGGTTGAAAAATGTAGGAAAGCACCAAAGTTCTTCGGAAAAAGCCGCTGGAACGCGGTGGAACCGTCGTGCTATATTACACGCACCGCCGCGGTGTGACTTCAGGTGGCGCTTGCGCCGCCGTCCGGTGTCCAATAGCCATACCACCAATGCTGAAAGTTGTGCCAAGCCAATCTGCTCCAAGCCCAGTCCTTGTCCGTCCGATTCCACCGCCATAAGCCGTCGCGAGACACCGACGAAGGTGGCGGTCGAAAACCCACCACCTGCAACTCACGATTTCTCCGCCACCACTGGGTTTCAAGCTATGATTTTGGTACCATCATGTCGGCCTCGTCGAGCTGATCAATTTCGACTACTCACATGTCGAATTCTGTTGAGAAACAAGCGAGTTACGGGCTAGTGTATGTTTTAGGTGTGGTGTGTGTATGCGAGGAGAGAGAGAGACGGCTGAGCTTTGACCCGGTCAAACACCGATCCGGATATGTTATTCCGTGTCCTAACGACCGAGAATAGTCCGTAGAAAGGGCTAATGACATCATAAATGGGCAAACTTAAGAGTCTACGGACTCGTTTCGATGCCCCAAAAGCATTAAAGAGGTCCGTTAGGTCAAAATCTCGATCGAATAATAAATGACCAGAACACCCCTAAAAAAGAAAATTGCAAACAAGCCCTTAAACTCTTAAAGAGAAGGCAAATAACACGTGGTGCCTGTAACGCCCGAGTGCGAGACGTCACATCCCCCGCACTATGACCCGACCCGTATATGAAATGGATTTCCACACACGTGCCAAATCATAGCGAACGGGGACATACACATTCGCTAAGCTAGGCGGGACTAACCTATCACTTAAAACCCCAACAACAACAATCAGAGTAACAGAAAAGCGGAAGCAATAATTCATATTCCATATATTGAGCTATATGCTCTAGGAACCAACATTTAAGTTCAAGGAAGGTCAATACCAATACCAAATACATGTACGCTCGAATTCATATACAATATCCAAAATACCATAAATAAGCATATGAGTGTAAAGGAAGAAAGGCTAGACACTATGCAAGACTCTCTCAGACTTGTATCCCGCCTAGCATCCCTTCCTGCAAAAAGAACTGAAACAACTCCGGGTTCAGTCTTAGAAAGACTGGTGGGTATAAAAGAGGCGTAATATCATAATATAGCGGAATTTAAGCACATACATACAAGCTATAATCCTTATTCGAGGTTTTAGAATAATTTCCCCAAGCGGGAAGTAAAATACAACGAATAGGATTATAACAATTCAATTCATTCATTAGGTTCTTTGTGGCCCGGCGAGAGGGCGTGCATTATCTCCAACCAACACCTCGTGTAATTCATTAATCATTCATTCATTCATGCATTTCATTCTTTCGTGCACATTCATTAGATCATTCATATACTCCTTCTTCCTCCGGTTAGGGAACGGGTTTGCAAGGCCCGAACCCTCATTCATTGGTGCTAGAGGGGTACATGAATCCCCAAAAGCTCGGTTTCCTTCTTTCACTAATCTCCTAGTGAAGTCTAGGTTACCGTAATTGATGGAACTAGTATATGTGGATTCCCGTCAGCCCAAGCTTCCCCGGTTCACCAAATACACTAAGTCCCGGGCCCCCATTCATTGTGAACATTCATTTCTCGCCAAAACTTTTGGTAGGATATTCAAATTAAAGGCTTTACATTAAAACATTGACTCGTTGAAAACTCGATATATATCTTTATATAATTTTGGCCAAAATCTTGAACATTAGGTGTTTTGGGTCATATCTTTAGCTAATAGAAGAAAAACCCACCTTTACACCTTACCAACCGAACCAAAAGGAAAAGAAGACTTGAGGTAGCCAATGAACCCGGCACGTCTCCGCCCTGGAGAAAACTGTACAAAAAAAGACAACACCGTGTACTCATGAGACTCGAGACTCAAATTGAACCATATAAGACGTACGGCAATGCATTAACATGTGATGACATGCATGATCAATAACAATGTGCTAATAAGATATTCATGTCACCATTAATGTCACTTATTCACATAAACAAGCCTTTCATCCATTACACGAGTAAATCGTGTTCGTTCATTATTGTTCGTTCAATAGCATTCATTCGTTCAATATCCAATTCATTCGTTCAATATCCAATTCATAATACATTCTTACACATGTCTACAATGCCTATGCATCATTTAGAAGAGCAAGGAATTCACTAAATATATAGGGAGTGCATGGTCTTCAAGAAGAATCACATTATATCACTTAAACGTTCATGCATATATGCCACGTTTGTCCAATGCAAATAAAGCCATAACACTCATAACCATCATCCAATAATCCATTAATATCATCAATGTAAGTTTGAAGCACAAGAGATCAATTAAAACACATACGGATGTCAAGGGGGTGAAAGGAACGCAAGAAGATGGATTTTGGCGAAAGTTAACAGTTTTTCGGAAGTGAGCAAGCTGTAAAGAATTGATCATATCTTAAGTTGTAGAAGTTGAAATTAAGTTTTGTTTGTTGGATATGAAAGTAGACAAATAGACCTTTAAAATGGTAGGTGGTTCAAAGTGACGTGAAAATGGCGTAGGTTTGAATTTGGACCAATGCTGAAATTTGGCGAAGTGGCGACACCAATTTCAAACGATCATATCTCACAATTGGGAAAAGATAATGAGGTGATTCCAATTGGAGAATGTTCTAGACTTCAAGAGGTTTCCGTGGGTTCAAAAATCAGGTCAAACAGAGTTCAAACGAAGTCAGCACGGCCGTGTCAATATTGGCCAGAAAGCTGACACGGCCGTGTCGGAATAAAAAAATTCCAACTCGAGAGCTTGACACGGCCGTGTTGGAAATGAACTGAAGTTGGACACGGCCGTGTTGGGTCATCTTCTCCGAAAATCAAAGGCAAAGAAGCAGGGGTTCGAAGGGGAAAGGTCCAAAACCACCCCAAATCACTTCCGGATCAATTCATACACTAATATGCATCAAAATACACCACAAATCATACCTATATGCATATATTATCCTCAAATCACCAATTATCCAACAAAACACCATTATATCTATATACATATATATACACATATACACATATATACATATATGCACACAACTTTGTAAAAGATGGGGGAAAAGAAACATTAGGGCTCAAGATTACACCCACAACACTTATTTCACCAATCAATCCAAGTTTCATACAAAACACCGAAATTTACACAAACTCATCATAATTCATACATATATATATCTATATTCATTTATACACATTATACCTTGAAAAAATGGAGGAGAAGAAGATGATGGAAGCTTGAACTCTTGTCTTGAATAAAGAAAATGAGCTTGAAATTCTTGTCTTCCTTGGTCTTGGAGAGTGGCTCGATTGGAAGAGGAAGGGAATGGAGGGTTCTCCTCTTTTTGTTGGGAAAGAAATGAAGAACAAATGAGGGTTGTACGTATACAAACATATCGTGTAAACAAGGAAGAAAAAGAGGGAAAATTACACTTTAGTCCCTCAACAATTTAGGTGTATCACTTAAGGCCCCAAGGTTTGATTGGTGAGTAATTGGGGTCCGACACAAAATTCGATTAAGTCCAAGGATTTCATATAATATCAAATACGTACACATTCAAAATAAAACATCCATATTACAAGTAAATGTATTAAAACAAGTTTAATTAACATAATCACTCGAGTCTTCTAAGTCACATAATAGCAATTAGTTCACGAATTATTAAATTAAACATTCACTTAGCAAATAAAACACATATAAGTCACATAACTCTCGGGCTAAACTCACTCGTGACGTCATACATGTACGGCCGAAAAGTCGGGGCGTTACAGTGCCTGCTCAGACGATCCAAAAAGTGGGGTGTCACAGTATCAAACAAACTTAAAAACATAAAATGAGCAAGTAGATAAGTTCATAACACATATAACTCATGCGTATCACGAACGAGGCAAGAAAGAGCAAAACGTTCATACTCAAATATATACTTAACAAATAATTCAAATAAATTCAAGAATATCAAATAATCATTAATATAAGCACATATTCACATAATTAAATAATTTAAATGCATACGTAACACTATCGAGACGGTGTACCTGTACGGCCGGACGAGCGGGATGTTACAAACAGGCTTTCGAAGAACATCTTTAGAAGATGGGACTTAGATTAGCACCTAAGTGGCTTTGACGGGCAAGTGGGAGATTGTTTGGAATAGTGCCCTTAAAGCAGATGTTTGTTTTACTATTTCCTTGTAAAATCACAAACAGTCTTTGAATAATAAACGAAATGGTTTTGTTCATAAGCAATCACTTCTTTATGTGCTTATTTATGTCTGTTTAAGTTTGATTGTATTTTGCATGTACTGAACTCCCTTAATCCAATGAGTCCGTTAAGAACTTTATTGTTATGGGAACGACACATGAAACAAGTTCTAAACTCCATAGGCGAGGATTAGAAACTTCTCCAAGTCAATAAGACCGACAGACAGTGGGAGTGTCGACCTTGACTCTGCTGAGACTTGCTTATGTGATTATGTCCTTTTGAAGGATCACCCAATTTCATGGAGTGATAAGTTCATACGATGATGCGTTCATAATACATAAGGGTGATTGTTACAAGAACTTCATCACTGAGATGGTCCGTGATGTGAATCATAAGACAAGGCCACACTTTGATCCAAATATTGATATGTATCACAACTCAAGATGAACCAAGTTATGTTGGACTTATCACACGGGCACGGTCCAAAAGAATACAAGAGGAAGTTCAATCTCTTTTGATCCAAATAACTCAAGAAGAGCCCCAAGAGCTGGATCCAATCCACTTTGTTTCAATGTCTTAGTGATCGAATTTTAAGCCCAAATTGTGTTAATTTTGTTGTAATTTAGCCCTAAACTATTATATTATACTTTGGGCCATCTTTTTATTTATTTTCCATGCATTTAGAATTAGGTTAAGCCCATTTTTTTAACCTACTAGGAAAGTGATGAGAATAGCTTGTCTCTTTGAATTCTGAATTGTCCCCTAGAATTCCCATGCATGCATCTTTATATTCCAGCCTTGTATTTTGTTTTTTCAGTCAACTCTTAATGAATTGTGATTCAAGTGAGTTAAACTCTCTAGTTCTTAGCTAAACGTCATTGGGGTTTCAAACCCTCCACCGGATAATGTCATTTCTCGACTCATTATAGTCGACGGGGTGCATTACTTTTCAAATCTGATAGTGTTGGTTCCTTGCTCATTATAGCAAACGGGTCACACTCCTCAATTTTAACCTTGAAGTGGACGATCGAAAATCAAGAACTCCAAGTATTGGTATAGGGTTTCACGGCAAGTACGTGGAGTTCGTATCATTTGGTATCAAGAGCTTAGGTTTCCATACAAGGTTACTTATCCTTATCTTTATTTTTGTGTAATTTCGTTTCTCTTGTTATTTTGGCTGCAAAAGATCAAAAAAAAAAAAAAAAGGGCAGCTTTGTTTGGGTAATATTCAATCACATAGATAGGTTTGTTTGCATCATTTAAACGGTTCATTTGTGTCAGTTTTTCGCACCCTTGATTCATCTTAAGGGATTATTTGGTTGAGGAATTTGAAACTTCTTGTGACTTTCTTCAAAGAATTGAGAGTAAAGAGTGGAAAAAGGCGTGAGATTGTGAGCCTAGTAGAGGGGAAAAAAAAAGCCATAATTTGAGTGATACACGAGGGGAGTGAACACCAAAAGAGTGTAAACACGTAAGGGAGTGTTTGTGAGGTGTTTTTGCTAACCTTTGTTCTGCAGGTACAATATGGCCGAAAATCAACCTCCAATGGACCTAGCTTTTACATTACAAGCTATGCAACAACAATTTGAACGAATGAATTTGCAATTCAATGAGATCCGAGACCATTTGGATCAAAATGATGAAAGACTGACTCAAATTCAAAACGGAAGGGCAAATCAAAGGCAATATAATCCACGGAATGAATTTGAGGATGATTCCTTTGATGAGGCAGCCTCAAGTGCATCCTCAAGAAGGGAACGAAGATGACCAAGGCACCATCAGCCACGTAGGGGAAGAGAGGGAATTGATAACAATCTTGGTTCTATTAAACTCTCTATTCCTTCATTTAAAGGACAAATTGATCCGGAGGCCTATATTGAATGGGAGAGAAAAGTGGAAATGGTGTTTGAGTGTCATAACTACTTGGAGGAAAAGAAGGTTAAGCTTGCAGCCGTGTCCTTCACGGAATATGCCATTGTATGGTGGGATCAATTGATGCTAAATAGGAGGAGAAGTGGTGAGTATCCTATTGATAATTGGAATGATATGAAAGTGGCCTTAAGGAAACGTTTTGTACCTCCTCATTACCGTGACTTACACCTGAAATTACAAAGCTTGAGGCAAGGATTCAAGATCGTAGAAGAGTACCACAAAGAAATGGAGATGGCCATGACTAGGGCAAATGTGGAGGAAGACCGAGAGGCAACTATGGCTTGGTTCATATGTGGTCTCAACCGAGAGATTGCAAACATAGTGGAGCTTCATCACTATGTTGAACTTGATGAAGTGGTTCATATAGCTATTAAATTTGAAAAGCAACTCAAGAAGGGGCATACGGTTACTAAACGTGATGAACAAAACCCTTATAAAGCTAAGTGGACTTCTACTTCAAAAGCACCCAAAAAACAGCCCAAACCTAAGGAGGATCCACCCGTGGCTAAGGGATCATTTGAGAAAGGTAATACTTTTACTCAACGCTCTCGTGATATTAAATGTTTCAAGTGTCATAGATCAGGTCATATTATGTCCCAATGTCCAAATAAGAAGGCCATGATCATGTTGGATAATGGAGAGATTGAAACTGAAAGTGAGGGCCATGAAGTAGACCATGATTCACCGGATGAGGAGAGTGATGTTGAGCATGCGGTTGTAGGGCAAAGTTTGGTGATCCTTAGGGCTTTACACATGCAAACCCTAGAGGACAAGGATGAACAACAACGAGAGAACATCTTTTACACTCGATGTCATGTTAGGGAACGAGTGTGTGGATTGACCATTAATGGAGGGAGTTGTGTGAATGTTGCTAGCAAATTGTTAGTAGAGAGGCTGGGACTCAAAACCTTGAAGCATCCGAAACCCTACATGCTCCAATGGCTCAATGAACTTGGTGAGTTGAAGGTAACAAAACAAGTTCTCATTTCTTTTTCCATTGGTAAATACACGGATGAAGTACTTTGTGATGTGGTACCTATGCATGCCGGACATATTTTGCTTGGGAGGCCGTGGCAATTTGATAGGAGGACATTGCATGATGGATACAAAAACATGTATAGTTTTACCAAAGACGGCCGAAACATCATTTTGGCACCTCTACCACCCAATCAAGTGTACAAAGAACAATGCCAATTGAAAGAGTCTATTTCAGCCTCTTCTAAACGAAATGATTGTAATAGTGAATGTGAAAAAGAAGGAGAAAAAAAAGTATTTGAAAAGAAAGAATGTGAGAAGGGAGGAAAAAAAGAAGTTGAAAAGAAAGAAAGTGAAAAGGGAGGAAAAAAAGAAATTGAAAAGAAAGAAAAGAAGAAAATGAGTTTCCTCACAAAAGAAAAAGAAATTGAGAGTGTTTTTAAAAAAGAAAAGTTGGTGATGATAATGATGTATAAGAAGACCTTTTTATCTTCTAACGACACACCTCCCCTACCTAGTATTACTTCATCTCTTTTACAGGAGTTCAAAGATGTATTTCCGGAGGAGATTCCACCTGGATTGCCTCCAATTCGTGGGATAGAGCACCAAATTGACCTAATTCTGGGGGCTGCGATTCCAAATCGACCAGCCTATAGAAGCACCCCTCAAGAAGCTAAGGAACTTTAAAAACAAGTCGAGGAATTACTTGATAAAGGGTACGTACGTGAGAGCATGAGTCTATATGTTGTTCTGGTTCTTTTGGTGCCTAAAAAGGATGGTACTTGGCGAATGTGCGTGGATTGTAGGGCTGTGAACAAGATCACGGTAAAGTATCGTTATCCCATACCTCGCCTTGATGATATGATTGATGAATTGCACGGTTCTACAATTTTCTCTAAGATTGATTTGAAAAGTGGATATCATCAAATACGCATGCAAGAAGGTGATGAATGGAAAACGGCATTTAAAACAAAGCATGGATTGTATGAATGGTTAGTAATGCCCTTCGGTTTAACTAATGCACCTAGTGCTTATATTGGCAAGTTTGTAGTTGTTTATTTTGATGACATATTAATTTACAGCCATAACTTGCATGAACATGTTGAGCATTTGAAAATGGTACTTGAGATGTTAAGAAAAGAGAAATTGTATGCTAACCTCAAAAAGTGTAATTTTTGCATGGATAGAATTGTGTTTCTTGGATTCGTTGTAAGTGCAGGCGGTATCGAAGTAGATGAAGAGAAGGTGACGGCAATTAAAGAGTGGCCTACACCTAAGTCCATTACGGAAGTTCGAAGCTTTCATGGCTTAGCCGGATTTTATAGGAGATTTGTGCCCAATTTCAGCACCATTGCAGCTCCTTTGACGGAAGTTATCAAGAAGAGTGTTGGATTCAAGTGGGGGGAAGCTCAAGAAAAGGTGTTTCAAACGTTGAAGTCAAAGCTAAGTTCAGCTCCTCTTTTACTTTTATCGAATTTCTCTAAAACCTTTGAAATCGAATGTGATGCTTCCGGTATTGGTATAGGTGTCGTGCTTATGCAAGAAAGGAGGCCAATCGCTTACTTTAGTGAGAAATTAAATGGAGCAGCCTTGAGCTATTCCACCTATGACAAGGAATTGTATGCTTTGGTTCGAGCCCTAGAAACGTGGCAGCACTATTTGTGGTCAAAAGAATTCATCATTCACTCGGATCATGAGTCCTTAAAGCACTTGAAGGGGCAAGGGAACCGGAGGCATGCTCGTTGGGTTGAGTTCATAGAGATGTTTCTTTATGTGATTCAATACAAAAAGGGTAAGGACAATGTTGTGGCAGATACACTATCACGTAGGTACACTCTTCTCTCTACCCTTAGTACTAAATTCATGGGATTTGATCACATTAAGGAATTATATGTGAGTGATTCTGATTTTGCCAAAGTTTTTGCATCTTGTGAATTGAAACCTTGTGATAAATATTTTGTTCAAGAAGGCTATCTCTTTCGAGAAAACAAGTTGTGTATACCTAATAATTCTTCCTTACGTCAATTACTTGTGCGTGAGTCTCATGGGGGTGGTTTGATGGGGCATTTTGGTGTTTTGAAAACTTTGAACATGATTAAAGAACACTTCTTTTGGCCTCACATGAAACGAGATGTTGAAAGATTTTGTAACAAATGCATAACTTGTAGGAAGGCAAAATCACGAGTTAAACCTCATGGTCTTTACACACCTTTGTCATTTCCAACTCATCCTTGGGTAGATTTATCTATGGATTTTGTGTTAGGAATGCCAAGAACACAAAACGGGAAGGATTCAATTTTTGTTGTTGTTGATCGTTTCTCTAATGGCACATTTTATCCCTTGTAATAAAACGGATGATGTAACAAATGTGGCAGGTTTATTCTTTAAAGAAGTGGTAAGACTTCATGGAATTCCAAAGTCTATTGTAAGTGATCGAGACATGAAGTTCTTAAGTCATTTTTGGAGGGTTTTGTAGGGAAAATTGGGAACTAAGTCGTTGTTTTCAACCACTTGTCATCCTCAAACGGATGGACAAATGGAATTTGTAAATAGAACCTTGGGAACTCTTTTAAGGGCTATTTTTAAAACATATTCAAAGAATTGGGTTGAATGTATTCCGTTTGTTGAATTTGCTTATAATCTTTCAATACATTCTTCTACTTCCTTTTCACCTTTTGAAGTTGTGTATGGATTTAACCCTTTAACCCCTCTCGATTTACTTCCTTTTCCTATGAATGAGCTTGTGAGTTTAGATGGAAAAGAGAAGGCTGAACGAGTGAAGAAAATGCATGAAGATGCACGACTTCATATCCTCAAGAGAAACAATCAAGCTATGATCCATGCTAACAAGGGACGAAGGAAGGTTGTTTTCAAGAAAGGTGATTTAGTTTGGGTACATTTTAGGAAGGAGAGATTCAATAACCAACGAAAGTCCAAGCTTGATCCAAGGGGAGATGGATCATTCAAAGTGTTGGAGAGGATTAATGATAATGCATACAAAATTGATCTTCCGGGTAAGTATAGTGTAAGTGCAACTTTTAATGTGGCTGATTTAACTCCTTTTGATGCAGATTTTGATTCGAGGTCGAATCCTTTTCAAGAAATGGAGGATGATGTGAATCATAAGACAAGGCCACACTTTGATCCAAATGTTGATATGATCACAACTCAAGATGAACAAGTTATGTTGAACCTATCACACGGTCACGGTCCAAAAGAATACAAGAGGAAGTTCAATCTCTTTTGATCCAAATAACTCAAGAAGAGCCCCAAGAAGACAAGTATTCAGTTGGATCCAATCCACTTTGTTTCAATGTCTTAGTGATCGAATTTTAAGCCCAAATTGTGTTAATTTTGTTGTAATTTGGCCCTGAACTATTATATTATACTTTGGGCCATCTTTTTATTTATTTTCCATGTATTTAGAATTAGGTTAAGCCCATTTTTTTAACCTACTAGGAAAGTGACGAGAATAGCTTGTCTCTTTGAATTCTGAATTGTCCCCTAGAATTCCCATGCATGCATCTTTATATTCCAGCCTTGTATTTTGTTTTTTTCAGTCAACTCTTAATGAATTGTGATTCAAGTGAGTTAAACTCTCTAGTTCTTAGCTGAACGTCATTAGGGTTTCAAACCCTCCACCGGATAATGTCATTTCCCGACTCATTATAGTCGACGGGATGCAATACTTTTCAAATCTGATAGTGTTGGTTCCTTGCTCATTATAGCAAATGGGTCACACTCCTCAATTTTAACCTTGAAGTGGACGATCGAAAATCAAGAACTCCAAGTATTGGTATAGGGTTTCATGGCAAGTACGTGGAGTTCGTATCAGTCCGCGTGAGAACATTCTTAAATGGGAAAGGAAGTTTATTGAAACTTCCAGATTAGGAAATAATATCTCACAGGTCAATGACGTGATTCATTAATCCTTAGACTTTAGGTTCTGTAATCTCTCATATGAGCTAACTCTGTAATCTTTGATATAGGCTCAAAAGGGTGTCGCCATATAGACACCTGAACCACGGCCTATGTTGGGATTATACAAGTGGCATGTGTAGAATTAGTAGAATCAATAAAGGACCTACACTTGTTAAGAACAAGAATGATCTCTTACTGATTAAGTTGTTCGTAGTCTATTAAACATTAAACCCTTAGCCATGGTGGATGAAAGATCAAGACATCAAGAAAATGGGGTTTTCTTGGATTGAGATCTAAATGGATATGAAACGAACTTAACTTTAAAGATCAAGAATATTTAGGCTCTGAGAATATTTCCATGCCTTAGTTCTTGATTGAGAGATGGAGTTGTAGGAGGATCGTATTTCACCGATTATCATTGATTGAAAGGTTCTTCGATTCATTTCGTTATTCGGCTAGGGGTCACACACCCATTGCTAGATTACGGTAGTGTGATCTGTGAAGTGATTAATTAATTAATATCACTGCTAATCGAATAATGAACCTAAAGGGTCACACACAAATGCCAGAACATGAGGGTTATGGTAGGATGTTAATATGATTAACGAAGGATCAAATTATTGATTGAAAGAGGCCCACGATGAAGTGGACCCGCCACGTGTCACGCACGGTACGTGACTGCCACGTGTTACGCACACGTGGCCGACACGTGTCAATGACGTGGCCTTTGTCGTGCGATTTATTTCGTGCGCGAATTCTTTTCTAGAATTAATTAATTAAATTATAATTAATTAATTTTAATCTTTTAATTAGTTATGGAATTAATTGTTAAGACTATTTTCAAATTACTTGACCCAATAAATAATTAATTGGGAATTAAATTATTTATTGAATATTGATTTTTACCTTTAGGAAAGTTGAAAAGTCGAACTTCCTATTGTAGGAGAAAGAAGGTTATTCTTGCAAAACTTGGAGAACAAGTTGGGAACTTATTCTTCCAATTAAATTAATAATTAAATTAGTTAATTAGTGAGCAAGAAAACAAAACCCACTAGGTTTATGAAACTAGGGTTCGAACCCCACTAGTATAAATACTAGTGGTGGTACTTCTCTTATGCTTTAGACCAACACCCAAGAAGTGTTAAGTTTTTGAGAAAATCCAAAAGAAAAGTTTTCAAAGTAAATGTTAGCCTAAACACAAGCCACAGAACTAGCATTCTCATTAGCTTGATTGTGTTCTAGGACTGGTGTGGATACGCTTTGGAGGGCTTCTAATTTAGAGTCTAATTCAAAGGCCGTTTGAGGGATTTCGCTTAAAGGGTGTTCGTTAGGCGGTAATGACATCACTAGAAAGCTTCTACCTTTGTAAGTTTCTAAAACACCCTATCATACGATATGAAAATTGCAAGACAATGATTAAACTTTTGAAAAATTTTAAACTTCCACTGCTCAACTCTAGGGCTGTCAATGGCTCGGATTTTAATCCGAATCCGATCCGAATTTTAGCATATTCGTCCGATAAAAATATCCGATGGATCATATCCGATTATAAATATTCGTTATCCGAAATAAATGGAGCGAATATGGATTTAAGGAATCCGATCCGTTAAGAATCCGAATCCAATAATATATATAATATTTAATTAAATAAATTATTTACTAGTACATAATATTTAGTGAAATGATTAAAATTAAAATTTTCTCATATTTATCACTTTAAGCAATAATAAAATTTAAAATTTTTACTCTAAAAGTATATATTATCTTCTATTAATAAATTTAAATTAACCTATTTTAAATAAATATAAACAAAACTATCAAATAATCCATTAAAATAATAATTATTTATTTAATATTATGTAAATATATTTATTTTTTATATCAAATTCATTATTTAAAAAAATAGATTTTATTGTTAATCAGGTCGAATCCTTTATCGGATCTGATCCGGCCCGATTATGTATGGATTCAAAAACAATGAATCCGAATCCTATAGGATTCGGATCCGGAATCTCCTGATCTGGTCCGAATCCGACCCGTTGGCAGCCCTACTCAACTCTTTTGTGTTTTCCAACATCAATGACCCATGAGATCTTTCCTAATCTAGAAGTTTCCATTTCCAGAAATAGAAACTTCCTTTCCCATTTAGGAATCTTCTTACACGAGACACCTCAGTATACTTACTTAGAATAAGCAAGCACCCCCATGTATCACGCACGTATCAACAATACACTTTGCACCCCATGAAACAAGGTGGTCCTTCTTAAGGGCATGATCACACGAGCAAGCCTCGAACGGGTCAAGTCGACACTCCCACTGTCTTTAGGA